>OY998240.1:45746679-46946679 GCA_963922005.1 Cornus suecica
ACAATAGAGCTTGGAAGCTAAAAATAGAGAGAGAATTATCTGTGATTGCCAATTAATGGAAATGCGTGGAATGCCTACCACTATATACATTTTTTCTTAAACAAAAAGATCAATGAAAGATTCTTCGTGATTGCCAACTAATGGAAATACGGGGAATGCCTATAACTATTTATTTTTGTGTTTAATGATGCATGTCAATAGGGGTTAAAAATAATGCTTAAGAACGGCCCCTTATGACGACAAGGTTTTACCTATCACCAGTGCACGAATCGTATTGTAGCACAAATCGGCTTAAGAAAGGGAATATCGATCCCGCAGAGACTTGAATTATTCACTCTAGCAATCTAAAAATATTGAATTATGTTTGAAAAATGTTTGATTTGTTTGGTTTGAGATCTATAACTAAATTAACTAAAAACATAATTTTATTTGTGATTGTGATTCAAGGAAGAAAAAAACTAGGATTTTCATGCTCCATCATTAATCGCATAATATTGCTTATCTACTTGCTCAATTACGAGAGGGCGATCCATCACCATGAATCAGATCGTACCGCAAATAGTCAAATATGTCCCAAAAAGGGTATTATCCACCGGATTCTCTACAACCCATCTCCAGATAGAGTGTGACTAGTACATGCCAATTATTTTTACTCTAATCTACTTCTACAGCATAAAATTAAACTAAAGCATGTATATATCACCTCGCTGAGGCATGACCTGTGTAGACCTAGGGTTTCAAGTATTTAAGCACCATTGTGTAAAAAATCATGTTATGTTTAATATAACATGATTGGTTGAGATAATGCATTCATTCAATATAAGACAAGAATTAGAATAAATATAAAATCCCCTGTCACGAATAACTACGGTCACAGATCTACACAATTATCACAGTGTGGTCACAGTTTCCCCTCGTTACAATTGAAACAAATAAATAACTACATTACTTGATTAGGGTTTTCCTAGAAAACCCTAGATACTGAATTAGTTGCTCATGGTGGTTGGTGACTACATCGTTGATGTAGAAACAATCTCTATGATCTTATTCTTCGGATCTCTAGGTCTTGAATGACTCCCTCCTTTTAATGATATGAATCTCCATAGAATGTGCTATGGAAATTATGTAAATATGAAGCTCTTAAGATCTGTAGCAGACCTTGGTATTTATAGAAAAGGTTGAGAAGAGTTATGCTTGTATTCAACTTGTCCCACTTCCGTAGGATTCCTCTTTGATGTGTTTCTCCTCAAATCTGAGCCAAACCATTCAATCTGATATATAATATGTCATATACACGTGTTTAGAGGTGTTGGAGTTGAAGATATGTCAAAAGAGTTCAATTCGGATTAGGACTCAACTTTGCCAGCTTTCCTAAGCTTGCCCCCCTACGCTTAGCGTAGGGGTTGTACGCTTAAGTGTAGGTCTCAGCTACGCTTAAGCGTAGCTTGCTCTGGGCCAAAAATGTCAAGCGTAGCTTTAACACTTTCTAGCAACTTTTAGCTATTGTAAGCGTAGCAAAATCCTTGGAAACCACTTATCTTGATTATTGCTCCGTTAGAACCCCTTCGACTCCTTTGGTATGTTTTCCGAAGTTACGACTCCAAAAAATGACGTTTTTGCCCTCTGGGAGACACTTTTTCCTTGAAAACTCCTCTTTTGCTCTCCTCTTGAATAGATACAAGCACTTTTTTGGTTAATTCACCAAAGTTAGCTCATTTCTTCATTAAGCTCCTAAATCACGCTTTAACACACAAACCGTATAAAAATACCAAATAATATAATAATAAGATGTAACAATAGTGAGTTAGGTGCCTAAAATGGACAACATTTGACACTCATCACACCCCAAACTTCCATATTATTAGTCTCTTAGCAATGAACACAAGAGAACTTTAAACTCAAACATCCCATGATTATTTATCTATCTTAACTACTCTACACTACTCCGTTGCTTTCATGAGGGTCGACAATTACACTTAGCATGTGTAACAAGCCTTTTAAACCCATCGGCAATGCCGAGTGGACGAGTAAAGTCTCGTGAGGGTTAGCTATACTACCCACAACTTCTACATTCTTTTTTCTCACGCATTCATGCATTCACATACTCATTAATTAAGTCATGCTACAATATACAAGATAATGCGGATACAAACATTCCAACTCACTACCAAATAACAACTATCTCGAGCTAATATTGAAAATGGTCCCCACTAAATTAAACAACTTCGTTAATCTCTACTTCCAATCCAGACAACCTTCCGCGTGTAAGTGAACATTCCCTTATGGTATACTAATATTTCCTCTTCTATTTCTTTGATCAAACGTTGCCTTTTTATATATAAAACTCCTTATTTCCATCTTTTCCACTTTATCCCTTTTTATCTTTCTAAGCTCCAGACTTTCCAGCGATGATTTTTAGTCCCAACCAACTGGGCACGAGCTTCCTCCGTGGGATTTATGCTCATTAGTTTTCTTCCCTTTTTACGCGGACAGTCCTACTTTGTTGTAAGAAGCTCGGTTACTCAGATCGAAAAGTACATTTTGCATTTTATTATTATTTTTTTTTCAAAACTTTTCAAAATTTCCTCTATACTACTCCCGTTCTCCCCTTTTTATAGTCAAAGCTAATTTTTCAACTACATAGTCAAGGATCAATTAATTGTCCCATAATGAATATGTGTATATGCTTTATAGGTAAAGATTGTCCTTCTCAGTTTTAATTTCACTAATTCATTCACCTATGTAAAACCATATCACATCACTAACTTAATCTAATCATTACTCTCATGAGCAGGAATATCGCATCACTAACTACTCATACATCATAAAGACCAACTCCATCAACTTGTAATGCGAAACACTCATGCATAAAAACAAAGAATTTCTCACTATTTTTTTTTTCAATTTTTCAATTTGGTTTTCAATCATTCCTTATACTAACTATACATTCCCCATAAACTTAAATTAAACCATGTCCTCATGGTTCATAATCATACTCATGAGAAAGAATATAGTTACCCTTGAACCGCAATTCTAGAATTTCCTCTCTTTATGCACATTCTCCCCCCAAACTTGAATCAAACTACCTGTAGAGATTTTTTATAGAACACACATTCCCAATATCATAGCAAGGGAAAAATAAATTCATCATTGCTTTCTGGAAATTATTACTCAATATAGCACTAGGAATGATTATTTTATTGAATAAAAATAAACAATGATTTGACCTTCAGGGCCTACAATCCCTACGAAATTGTAATTGCAATGATTTAGCCTTAAGAGCCTACAAACTCCAAGAGTTGAAAATTGTAACCTATCTAGAAAATTAAAAACAAACTACTCCTACAAATCCTAATCCACTTATGATTCCTACTTTCCTTGTTCCTAACGCTCATCATTTACTTCCACTTGAAATTTTTCCCCAAGAAGCCTTGATAGTTGATTCTACTTCAAGCCATTCAAAATTTGCTTCTTTGTAATACTTTATGAACGACAATCATTTCTCATTAATCTCTGGAGTTTGATAATAGAATCAAACAATCAATCCAACTTTAATATGTACTTGGATTCCATCTCCTACTCGAATTAGGATTTTTCTCTAAATCCCTATCTAAATCCTAAAAAGTCCTAAAACCTACTCCTAATTAAACCCTAATATAGTACAAACACAAAACCATATGAAAATCCCCTTGTTTGGCAAAATTTTAATTTTTTTTTTGATAAGCTACGATGGTCCCTACACTTAAGCGTAGCCCATAATTTTTCTGTACGCTTATGGGCTACGCTTAAGCGTTGCCTCAAGCGTAGGCTTGGATTGGTCTTTTACAAAAAAAAAAAAATCAGTTTGTTTTTATTCTACACACTCGCCATGCCCATGCTCTAATATCCCCATAGAGTACGAACTTACAACACATTCAACACATGTATCATTATAGTCTTGAGAATGTAAAACATGACCAATACTATCACATGAATTCGAAAATATGTAATTTTATAAAATAAAATAAAAACAGAACTACACTTAGAGATCGATTGTTTAGGTTGTGACATATATCGCACCATAATAGAATATCTGCATAACAATTCCACTCTAGTGATACTAAATAACAAAAATGGTAAACTAAACTACAACTACAACTAAACTAATCATCTACATTAGACGATGGTGGTGGTGATGGTGGATCAAGCCCCATATGAAACATCTGCGCCTGTAATATGCCACGCGCCTTTCTCTAACCACGCCTGAGCTGTGTAATCTCCTCTCGTCGCATCTACATATCTATCAGGGCTATCCTCTGACCAGCCCTATACTCCTATCTCAGTAGATGAGTCTCCTCTTTACTTTGTCGTAGCTCCTCTCTAAGCACCACCTGCCATACAAGTAACTCATCAAACAGTGCATGAGTAAGAATAACTAGCGCATTAGCAGGCGCCTGAGGCATCTCTCTATCCGGAGCCTGTACCCCCTCTCCCTGAGGTGGCACAGTATCATCATGTCCTACCTTTAGTCTGAAAGGCATGTCAGGAGGCACCACTCCAATAGGAGCCACCATCGGCCTCCTCTGCATGTAGATATATATCTCTACACTAGTATTAATCATCAATCTCATAACCAAGGTCGGGAATCTCATCTGAAATCCGCTATACCCGACCTTGGTCGAAGTCCATAAATCTGTATAATGCTAGTATAGGCCTCTCCATAAGATCTGAAGAAGAGAAATACAATGATCGAACTTAAAGGCATAATGTAATATAAAAAATAGCTACCACCTTTAAGTTGCGTGCCCCTGTGGATGTATCTGGGATCGCAGAATAGTATCCAGGAACCATAACTTCTTATGATAGTCCGACTTCTTCATGCAGTTATTCCTGTCATCTCCAAAACTACCCTTGCAGTGTAATCGGACGATCTCAATCAATACCGGGAAAGGCTTTGGTAATGGTGTGAAATCACCCACCAATTCCTGTGGGCACTTATCATGAATACCCGAGGCCTCTGTAATACTGTGCGGCATAATCTCAACCCGTACTCCTCTGACCTCTATAACCATCCAGAGCTCTCCCCTATAATGCTGCTTATGAAGCCAGAACTCTCGGATCGGATCCGGCAAACTGAAATAGAACGAGGGGATAGAATCAGTAATAATTGTCGTGCTCGTAGACACTAAATAGTCCACGTTGGCACCTTATCCCTCTAAAAAATCTCCTCAGAGTATGTCTGCTCAATGTTGAACCCCTTGAGCATAGCCTGGTCAAACAAATCCTCTACTGTATCCTTAGGGGATACTAGCCTAAAAGACTCCAACACCCTCTACTCCGAACCACCACCCGTCTGCGGCTCTGGCTCTAGTTGTGGCACTCTAGCTGTATCTATAAAGTCATCATAGGTTACCTCCGAAGATGATGATAAGGACGTTGGTATGACCAATCGTCTCTGAGTCCTCGGTGGCTGAGCTACTAGTGCCGGGTCAGGAGACCTCTGTCTCGCTCGCAATGTACTCGCAGCCTAACGGCCTTTCATCTTCATCCCTACAGTCGAAATTTTCAAAGAGTATAAGAAAATCATTCTGGACATCAAATCAAACATAAAACCATTTCTAAATTAACCCAATATGACGTTTAAATAAACCCCTAGAGAAGAAACACTCGAAAAATTCAAAATCCAACCCATTCTTCAAGTCGAAAATCTTAACTTTTGAAAAATGAATTAAAACATGTTTTCGATGGGATTCATACATCAATACTAGTTTAGAATGATTAAAAGAGTAATTAAAATTCAAATATAGAAGAAAAACTCACCGAATCAAAAGCTTTGATGATTTCTCCAAAATTTGGCTTTCGAGACTCTTCGAGTTCTTCACGTGAATCCGAATGATTAAGGAACGAATCTGACCCAAGATTTGAGTGGGTTGGTTTGAAATCACCTTAGAGTTGGATTGGGAGTGGCTTGAGAGAGTTTGGTGGAGAAAAGAATGAGGGAAATGTTTTAAGCTTTGTATTTAAAAATAGAGTCGTGTGGGTTGGAGTTTGAAACTCCAGTCTATGCTTAAGCGTAGTTAGAGCTCCCAGCCTAGGTGAGTTTTTCAGCTTCCACTCCTTGTCTCTTCTTATGACTCATTACACGCATTTACTCCCCGCAACACCTAAACACCTCATTGATTAATTCACCACACCTACCGTGACAACGATGATGCTACGACTCGATCTCACAATTAACAAAATAAAATACAAACTAGAAAACTAGGTTCAAAAACTAATTTTCTTCCCCTAGTACCAATGTTTAGCTTTGTTGGCATAACGTTTCCATTTCTCACCATCCGGGATCATGCTCCTATGTCGTATCGGTCAAATCCATCGACTCGACAACACACTCCACTGGTTGAACATCAAAATAATGTTTAAACCTGTGACCATTCACCGTAAATCTCTTTCTTTTCTCCGGATCATCTTGATTGAAGCTTTCCAGGAAACAACTTAAGTCTCGAATTAAACAGCCCCACCCTCTGGACGAGCTCAAAGGACTTCTTCTGAATATGTCTATCATGAAATGCCTTCATCCGAGCTTTATAAATCCGAGAATTCTCATACGCATTATTACGTAGTTCCTCAAGCTGTGCAAGTTGGAGTTTTCGTTGAGTGCCAGATATTTTTAGGTTGATGTTTAACCTTCGAACTGCCCAATATGTTTGGTGCTCTAGCTCAACAGGGAGGTGACATGTTTTACCGTAAACAAACCAATACGGTGTCATACCTATCAGAGTCTTGTAAGCTGTCCTATAAGCCCACAGTGCGTCATTCGGTCTTTGCGGCCAATCCTTTAAATCCACACGCATTATTTTTTCCAAAATATTCTTCACTTCCCTATTAGAAATCTTCAATTCACCACTCATTTAGGGGTGATATGGCGTACCAATTTTATGAGTGACACTGTCCTTCCGACATAGACCACCGAGAAAACAGTTATCAAAATGCTTTCCGGCGTCACTAATTATCACGCGTGGTATACCAAATCAGGACAAAATATTTGATTGTACAAACTCTACAACTACCTTATGCGACGCATGCGAAGTAGCTACAGCTTTTACCCATTTTGACACATTGTCAACCCCTATGAGTATGTACTCTTTCTCGCCCAGTTTTGGAAATGGTCCCATGAAGTCTATACCCCACATGTCAAATAATTCAATAATCAAAATCAAGGTCAGAGGCATCATATCCTGCCAAGATATATATCCCAACTTCTGACATCGCACACACGCTTTATAATATTCAAATGCATCTTTGAATATGGTCGGCCAGTAGAACCAACTTTGCACCCCTTATGGCCTGTCTTTTGAGCTCCAAAATGCCCTCCACATTGTAGCGGGTGACAAAATCTCAAGATACTCCCTATTTCACTTTCGGGAACACACTTTCTGATAATCTGATTAGAGCAATATTTGTACAATCGCGGATTATCCCAAATATATAATTTAACTTGGCTATAGAATCGGTCTCTATCACTCTTAGACCAACCTTTTGAAATTTGACCCGTGGCTTTGTAATTGACAATATCATCATACCATGGTATCTCTTCCATAATAGCCACACTGAATAGATTTTCATCCGGGAATGTATCCTTAAGAGAAATTTTTTTTTTCCTTTGTAGTTTCCACAACGATCATTGATAAATGGTCTGCTATTACATTTTCCGAACCCTTTTTATCTTTTATCTCCAAATCGAATTCTTGCAATAGTAAAATCCATCGAATAAGCCTGGGTTTAGAGTCTTCCTTTGTCAGCAAATGTCTCAATGCTGTATGATCCAAATATATCACCACATTGGTTCCTAATAAATATGATCTGAATTTATCTAAGGCAAAAAGAACTCCTAGCAAGTCTTTCTCTATTGTTGTGTAATTTATCTGTGCATCATTCAGAGCCTTACTAGCATAATACACCACGTATGGCAACTTCTCATTTCTCTATCCCAATACTGCTCCTACAACATAATCTAAAGCATCATACATTAGCTCAAAAGGTAAAGACCAATCCGGTTGTCGCATGATTGGGGCTATAGAGAGTTGTGTACGAAGCTCCTCAAAAGCACGAAGACACTCTTCATCAAAGATAAAGTCCGCATCTTTAGCTAATAATTTGCATAGTGGCCGGACAATCTTACTAAAATCTTTAATAATCGTCTATAAAAATCAGCATGGACCAAAAATATCTTATCTGCTAAACAGACGTGGGAGGAGGAAATTTTGAAATAAGCTCAACTTTAGCCTTATCTAACTCAATCCCCCTTTTCGATACTATATGGCCTAGTACTATACCCTCTTGAACCATAAAATGAATCTTTTCCTAACTCAAAATCAAGTTAGTCTCTCCGCATCTCTTAAGAACGAGTGCCAGATGTTTCAAACAGTCCTCAAAGGTTACCCCAAAGACTGACAAATCATCCATGAACACTTCTAAACGTTTCTCTACCATATCAGAGAATATTGACATCATACACCTCTAGAATGTAGCTGGCACATTACACAAACCAAATGGCACTCTTCTTTATGCAAACGTACCATACGAGCATGTAAAAGTGGTTTTCTCCTGATCAGCTGGATCAATCGTCACTTGGTTGTTGAAATTACCTAGAAGACGGTAAACTAAGCCTAGAGGGGGAGTGAATATGATTTTTATGAATTAATTGACAAATTAAAATTTTAACTACGGAAAAGTCAATTTTAATTTATTTTTTTAAAGAAATAATCCATGCAATAAATAATATAGGTGCAAAAAATAAAGCAAGAGACGGCACCAATATTTTTACGTGGAAAAAAACCTTAGAAAGACTCCAAGTAAAAAACCATGGATACGCTTAGGTATCGATACACTATGAATCAAAAAGTACACAGACTCTATGAAATTAGGACTTACAAAATTGTTGACTTGCCATTATCACTCGATGTCTGAAAGTCTTGAATCACTCGCGCTTCCACAAAGCCTCCTACTTTGATCTCCGTACTTAGACGGCTTCGCTTCTCAACATATCAATACATCCACGTTGCACAAGTTGGTGTAATGATTTTTCAGCAACGAATCATCCAATTGTGCATAAAGATATCATATGTAGAAGCAAAATTAGAGAGACTCAAAATCAGGAGAGAACTCGAATATATCTGATCACTCAATAATTTTATCTCTATATATATCTCTGCAGAAGTATATGAATCTATAGAAGTATTGCAGAGATCTCTCAAAAGCCACACCCTTCTCTTTGGATTAACTCATATATATAGAGAAGAGTATTCAATTAATTGTAAGAATCCTTTTCCAATCAGGATTCGTATTTCCACCATATAAATTTTCCAAATAGAGACTAATATGTCAATGATAGTTCAATATACCAATAATAGATTCAAATCATGTCCCAAGATGGTTAGGAATCAATTACTTAGCAAGATAAACCTTGCAAAATAATTTTGCAATTTCTAATTTTTTGCCACTTACCGAGTACTCAGTGACTGTTCTACTGAGTACTCGGTGAGCCTGTATATGTGCACAATTATGACATAAGACGCCCTTGTCTCTGGAATTTTTCTCTCCTATGCCCTAAGGCGCACACTTGCGTACTTACTGAGTACTCGGTGGAACAAAATACAAATTTCTCTGAAATCTTTGCTTCTTTGCATTGCCACTTTCAGCCATTGTTTCACTGAATATCTTTTGTATCGTCACTACTTTATACACACATTTAACACTTAACAACTCGATCTAAATTCACAACTCTCAACATGGTTTTTTTTTATCAAAATCATGTCATTAATAAATAAATGTTCTTAAAATCTCCCCCTTGATATTTATGAGACAAAACAATGTTTTACAAATATATCCTCACGATAAAATAAAATCTATACCTATGAACACACACCGACAAACATAGACATAGACTTTTCTTTTGATCTCATGATGATCTACGAATCCTGCAATCACAACACTTAAATAAACATACATGTGAAAAGCAAGGGTGGAAAACAAATAACAGGAATAATCAATATTAAATGATCATAAACAAAACGAATAATATCAACATGAAGTATAATGATCATTAATCAATAACAATTAAATCTCCCCCTCAATTAAATACTTCTCCCCATACAGAAAAAAAAATCACTCGCCCTTACTAAATACTTCTCCCCCTTTTTCTCACTGAAATGACAAGGTATTAAATAATAATAAGAATAGTCAAGAGAGTTTAAGGAGAAAAAAATAAAGTGTAAATAATGGGAAAATATACAGGAAGACCAGAAAATCTAAGCAAAGCTTATATTAAGACATAGAACTCTAAAGAATATATCCAGATTCTCTAGTAACAAAAATCTCTATGATGCATGAACTTAAATCTAATACATGATTGTAATATGCTCAGACTAAAAAATATATTTTTTTTTGTTCTTAGAAACATGTGAGCAAGGCAGTAAAGATAATGAGCTAATCATAAACATATCATATTCGTAGATTTGACTTAGCCATTATACATACGGTTGTGAAGAAAATCAACCCAGTTTTTTCCCATTACCAAACAGTCCTCAAAGGTTACCCCAAAGATAAGCTTTACATAGTTTTTGCATCTATGAAAAAGATTCAGGTGCAAGTGAACAACTAAGATAAAAGCAATACGTACTAATTCTAATAATCTCCTCACTAACTGTGATGATACTTCAGTCCAAAACTTAAGTTAGAAGTCAAATCGTTAGCTCGGACCTTATTGTTTTTTAAGGGGAATACAATTTATTTGTATTTTTGTCTCAAATTTTTATCTTTTACACCCCTCTATATATATTTTAATTTTTCTCCCATTTTTACGTGAACACTAAATGCTTACTGAGGCAAGAGGTTCGGTTACTCATATTGAAAATAGTTTAGGCTAAGAAATTATTTAAAAGCATCGATCAATCTAGCATAGCTCATGAATCTACATATCACTTTGGGTTAGATGAAAAAGACTAAAAGTATCAGCAAGTATTACAGTCATCTCCGAAGTGAAACAAGCACCCAAAGTTAATTAGTTCTAAAAATAATACTTAAACATGTCAAGTGAATAACTCATATCCTCAGGTCAGTCTAACAACTCCAATTCCCATAAGCATATTAAGAGAAGTAAATATGAGAATAGAGTGAAAAACGACAACCATCTGTACCCTTAGCCAAGCTCAGCATGCTATGAATTTTTATTTTATAATTTTTATGGCATTTTTTGTCATAACGTATGCATCCATGAATAATCCTAATAGTAGAAAAATATGATGCATGCATAATGATAACCAATAAAATAAAAAATGCATAAATAAAGAATGCATGATAATGTAACAACTCTAGGAAAAACAATAATCAAGATATTCCTAGAATGATACATATGAAGACATCTATTCTAAAGATAACATACCAGTAGCTTTCCTAACACTCGCATGATTTTGAAAATCTAATGGTTTTGTAGAGATGTCTGTCAACTGAGAATTTGTGGATATAAACTCAAGATCTTTCTTACAACAATGTTTAGGAAAAAGGAAATAACGATTATCAGATCTAGGTACACCTTCCATAACACAATTTCCATAAGAATCAATAATAAAACATTCATCGGAAGTGAAATTTATATTAGGGTTATTATCGCATATTTGGCTAATGCTAAGAAAATTAGCCTTTAGGCCCTTAACATAATAAAAATCTTCTAATCTAGGTAGACCAGAAGAAACATTGGTGTCATTTCCTAAAACTTTAGATTTTTTCCCATTACCAAAAGTAGTAGTTCTAATATTAATTTCCTTGAAATCAGCAAATAATGACTTATTTTCAGTCATGTGCCTAAAGCATCCACAATCAAAACACCATGAACTAGAATCACATGCTCTAAGGGTAGTATTGACAGGAAAACAATGTTCACCTTTCTTAACCCATGTCTGTCTAATTTTTGGCATTCTACTTGCTAAATTAGACAAATTATTTACCTCTTCACTTAAAACCCTAATTTGATCTTCAACATTGGGTCTTCTTTGAGTTCTTTGATTTGTCCTTGAATTCAAATTTCTTCCTCTTAATTTGAAGCACATGGGTCAAATATGACCTTTCACACCACAATGATGACATATAGGAACAAACCTTTGAAAACCATTATCAAAAATTTTATGATACTTAGAGGTAAAGGGAGGTTTACTCTCAACCGGTTTTCTAACATAAGATTGGACATGAGAATTCTTCTTAATAGGAGGAATGTTTCTTATATTAGAATTACCTTGAGAGGAACTAGATGCTACTTGAGAAGCTCTAACAAAGGTAGTTGTGGGAATGACACTTGAATTATTCATTGTTCCTACGAATCCCAATCCTTTTGTGTTTCCCACAAATTTACCTACATTCAACATATGATCAAGCTTAAGTGTTCCACTAGACCATTTATAAATAGTTGAGTTAATATCTTTCAATTCCTTTTCTAAAACCTCAAAATCGTAGATTTCTCAATTATATCATATCTTAGAGTGACTAATTCCTTATTTAGATCATCTACACTCTTCAAAGCTTGCTTCCTTTTTTTTTCTAAACTTAAATCAATTCTTCAGACCATTGATCTCTTTGTGTCTGAAGCTGATTTAGCTTAAGGGTAGTCTTGGTTAATTCTTCTCTTAAAGACACTTTTTCCTTGTCAACACTTTTAAATTTAGCAATAGATTTTGAGAAAACTTCACTAAGATATGTGTACTTGTCATAAAGTTTACTATACTTAGCTTGAAGAGAATCATCACGATCATCATCACCCTCATAATTTTCATCCTTCGAAGTTGCACTTATTGTAGCAACCTTTTTAACCTCATCATCATTAGATGCCAACACTGAATTTTTATTAGTTTTTTCATAAGTGTCTTGGAGAATATCCCAAGCTTCTTTAGCAATATCACATGAGGAAATTATCCTAAAGTCACTTTCAGTCACACCATTTAATATTGCAGACAAAACTTTAGAATTCCAATTAGTATTGTCAAATTCAACAGAAGACCACTCACTTAAAGATTTTTCTTTTAATTCTTTGGTAGTCTCATCCATAATAGTGGGAGGAGAGTATCTTACTTCTATGGCATACCAAACTTTCTCGTCTACAGATTTCAAGAACGATCTCATTCTTGTTTTCCAATATATGAAGTTTGATCCATCAAATCAAGGGGAACTAGTAATCGAACATTTTTCTCGAGGTACGTCCATCTTCTAAGTTCAAGATCTAACCCTAGGTCATTAACCTAAATCAGGGAAAACAATGCTCTGATACCAATTGAAATTACCTAGAATACGGTGAACTAAGCCTAGAGAGGGGTGAATAGGTTTTTTATGAATTAATTAACAAATTAAAATTTCAATTGCAGAAAATTCAATTTTAATTCAATTCGTTTAAAGCAATAATCCACGCAATAAATAATATAGATGCAGAAAATAAAGCAAGAGATGACACAAATATTTTTACATGGAAAAACCATGGAAAGACTCTAAGTAAAAAACTACGGATACTCTCAGGTATCGATGCACTATAAACCAAGAAATACAAAGACTATGAAATTAGAACTTACAAAATCGCTCTAACTTACTGTTATCAATCGACTTCTGAAAGTCTTGAAGCACTCGCACTTCCACGAAGCCTCCTGCTTCGATATCCATACTTAGACGGCTCTATTTCTCAATGGATTAATGCAACCACGTTGCACAAGGTGGTGTGATAATTTTTCAGCATCAAATCATCCAATTATTCATAAAGATATCATGTGTAGAAGCATAATTGGAAAAACTCAAAATCAAGAGAGAACTCGAATATATCTGATCACTCATTAATTTTCTCTATATATATATCTATGCAGAAGTTTATGAATCTGTAGAAATATTACAGATATCTCTCAAAATTCACACCCTTCTCTTTGGTTTAACTCATATATATAGAGAAGAGTCTTCAATTAATGGTAAGAATCATTTTCCAATCAGGATTCGTCTTTCCACCATTTAAATCTTCTAAATATAGACTAATATGTCAATGATAGTTCAATATACCAATAATAGATTCAAATTATGTCCCAAAGTGGTTCGAAATCAATTACTTAGCAAGACAAACCTTCCAAATAAAATTTGCAATTTCAAAATTTTCACCACTTACCAAGTACTCGATAAACTTGTATGCGTGTGCAATTGTGTGATAAGATGCCCTTGTCTCTGAAATTTTTCTCTCTAATGTGCTATGGCGCACACTTGCGTATTTACCGAGTACTCGGTGGAATAAAATACAAATTTCTATGAAATCTTTGCTTCTTTGTACTGCCACTTCCAGTCGTTGTTCCACTGAATATCCTTTGTATCTTCACCACTTTATACACACATGTAAGACTTAACAACTTTACTTAAACTCACGACTCTCAACATGGTTTTTGATCAGAATAATGTCATTAATAAATAAATTTTCTTACAGTTGTAACTGGAATTTCCATCCAAAAAGATATAATAACTCTGTGTAGGGTTGTGATACCTGATTTCTTTGGTACCACCTGTGTAGGGCTCACCCATGTACTATCAGATATGGGGTATATAATACCTATATCTAGCAACTTCATAACCTCCTTCATCACCACCTCTTTCATGTTTGGGTTCAATCTCCATTCCATTTCCCTTGATGGTTTTGTAGTCTCCCTTAAATGTATGCGATTCATGCAAATTGAGGGATCTATTCCTCTAAGATCAGTAACACTGCATTCTACCGCCTCTTTACTCTCACTTAAGACCTTGACTAGACTCAATTATTGTTCCTTTGTCAGCTTTGATGATATAATTATCGGAAGAGTCTCATTCGGTCCAAAAAAGACATATTTCAACTTCTCAGGCAATTCCTTAAGTTCAAAGGTAGGAGGAGTTATTAGAGATGGTATTGATGGTGTATTCGAGAGCGTGGGATGGCTTAATCGACACTTTCCATGACTGGCCATATAATGCAGTCTCAATTGCAACAATATCCTCTTTATTCATCCTTATTTACTCATCCCATTCGGCTGGTTCAGTCTCCAACCTTACTCTAGTCATCAACGACTCTAACTCATCTTTCTCTAGCATCCTCAGTGCAAACTCCTTTACTATATCATCCATCTCGTTAATATAAAAACATTCAACTGACTCCAGGAGTTGATTATTGGCATCAAACACATTCATTCTCACCTTTAAGTTTCCAAAAGATAAATCCATAGCCTATCTTCTGCAATTGATACATGCATTAGATGTAACTTAAAAGGGTCTTCTTAAAATCACAGGGATATGTTTTTTTGAATCCTGGACAGGTTCTGTATCGAGAATTATGAAATCTACCAGAAATTAGAACTTGTCCACCTGAACGATGACACCTGTCAGAATCCCTCTTGCTTGCTTAATTGATCTATCTGCTAATTGAAGCGCAACTGAGGTAGGACTGAGATCTCCCAACCCTAGTTTTTGATAGACTGAATATGGAAGTAAGTTGACACTCGCACTGAGATTAAGAAGAGCTCTATCAATTTCCTGGTCCCCAATGACATATGGAATAGTGGGAGCACCGGGATCTTTCCTCTTAGGTGGTGTGTTACTTAATAGTAATGAACTGACTTGTTCAGTCAACAAAAGTTTCTTCGGGACCTTCGATCTACTTTTTCTCTTTTGAGTGCAGAGGTCTTTCAAAAACTTAACATAGGCGGGTATTTCGGCTATGATGTCTAAGAGAGGAAAATTGATCTTGACTTGTTGGAATGTGTCCAAAATGTCTATCTATTTATGATTACCATATCTGGTTGACTCTCAAAGACGTTGAGGGAAAGGTGTTACATCCTCATAACTTGCCCTATCTGGATCTTCTGGTAATGTTTGATCTATATTTTCCTCCTCCTGGGGGTTGAACTTTCTATACATCTTCAGTCGCCTTACGTTTGCCCGTCCTTTCTTCATACTGCTTCTCAACCCTATTCTCCACCTCCTTTCCACTTCTTAAATTCGTGATGGCTTGGACTATGTCATGAGTATTTTCAGTAAATGATCTAAGTTCTATCGTTTGTCTACTCTTTGGATTTGCCACCAGCTGGCTCGGCAATCTCCCCTTCTCTAATATATTCAACGTGTTAGCTAGTTGCCCGATTTAGGTTTCTAACTTTGAAATTGCTTGGGAGTAAGAGCCCATCATGTTCTGTAAGCCTCTTAAGGTCTCTGCTAGAACACTGTCATAGAAGCTAGGTGGTTTAGGTGGTGGGGTTTGACTTCTTTATGTTTGGTAATTAGTAGGATGGATTACTTGAAGATTATACTAAAAATTACGATTATTGTATGATTGTTAGGAATTAAATGACTGTTGGTTCTGATTGAACCTTGCCTGAGGATTCTCCACATTCTGAGATCGATACGATAAATTTGGATGATTACGCCAACCTGAATTATATGAACTAGAATAAGGATTACTGTTTGAGTTGGTCCATACTGCATTAACATCAACGACAATTATTTCATTACTGTGATACTCACTTTAGGAATGGTCAGGTCCTATATCTAAGACTTCTCTCAGAGCTGATTGATTCAGATTAAAGAACTTATCGAGTTTCTATCCTAATGCGACTATTTGGTCTCTAACGTCATCATCTCTCTCAACACTAAAAAGCTTGTCAGATTTATTTTCGACTCCATCCCTAGCACGCATTTCTTACTCGTGTTGGAACGAGTTATCGTTCACATTATCAAGCAGCTTCAAGACCTCATCTACTAGCTTCAGTGTAAACTGACCTCCTACCGATGCATCTATCAAATTCTTATGAGTATAACCTAGTCCAAGATAGAAGTTTCGCACAATATCTTGCTCAACAAATTTATGATGGGGTCATTTATGCAAAATTTCATTCAACCTATCCCATGCGTCGTGGAGTTGCTCACTAGGCAAATCTCTAAAATGGGTAATTGCGTGCTGCGCCTCATGGGTTCTACCTATCAAAAAATATTTTTCTAAAAATTCAGCTTTTAAGGTTTCCCAAGTGATTTTTATATATCTATCTAAAGTGATATACCATCTTTTAGCTTTTTCTTTTAAGGAAAAAGGATATAATCGCACACGCAACGCCTGAGTGTTAAGATTCTCGATTTTTGCAGTTGAGGCCATCTCTATGAATTCGTCAGCATGTTGACATGGATCCTCATTTCTGAGTCCATAAAATTTGGACAACATGTTGATAACACTAGATTTGATCTCATAGTGCTTGACCATTTCATCTTCTTGAAATTCAGTATACGATTGATGAGTTGAAGGTGCATAATACCCCTTCAAGGAAGTAGTTGGGGCTTATCGCGCAACTGCATTGCGGTTCACCATCCCTTCATAATCCAACTTCCTTCGAAGCTCTTCTAATCTAGCTCGACTAAAACTCACAAGAGGTCCAATGACGCAACTTTCACTGCTCCACTAAATCCCTTTATGAGTTTTAGAGTACCTATCAATCACACAAAAATTCCAACTTTTAAAATACTACAATAACAAAATACTACTAAACTACTAAAGCTAAGAATAATGCCAAGTCCCTGGCAGCGGCACCAAAAACTTGATGCGCGTCAATAGGGGTAAAAAATAATGCTTAAGAATGTCCCCTTGTGGCGACAAGGTTTTACCTATCGCAAGCGCACGAATCGTATTGTAGCACAAATCGGCTTGAAAAAGGGAATGCTGATCCCATAGAGACTTGGATTATTCACTCTAGTAATCTAAAAATATTGAATTATGTTTGAAAAAGGTTTGATTTATTTTGTTTGATATCTATATCTAAATTAACTAAAAACAAAATTTAAATTGTGATTATGATTCAAGGAAGAGAAAAACTAGGATTTTCATGCTCCACCACTAACATCATAATATAGCTTATCTATTTGCTCAAATTCAAGAGGGTGATCCATCACCTTGAATAAGATCGTACCGTAAATAGTTGAATACGTCCCAAAAAGGATACTATCCACCGGATTCGCTACAATCCATCTCCGGATGAAGTGTGACCAGTACATGTTAACTTCTTTTACTATAATCTACTCCTACAACATAAAATCAAACTAAATCATGTGTATATCATCTCGCCAAGGCATGGCCTATGTAAACCTTGGGTTTCAAGTGTTTAAGTACCATTGTGTAAAAAATCATGTTATGTTTATGATAGGTGTCAAATATTAGACATTTTAACCCCTTAACTCACTATTGTTACTTTCTTTCATTCTATTATTTGGTATTTTTATGTTGTTTGTGTGTTAATGCATGTTTCAGGAGCTTAACAAAGAAATGGAGCTAACTACGGTGAATTAACCAAGGTACATGTTCTTGATATCCAAGAGGAGAGCCAAAGAAGTTGTTCGAGACAAAAATGGATCCTGGAGGGTAAATATGACATTTTCAGAAGCCGTCATTTTCAGCAAAAAGTATCATGGGTTCAAGGCTGTCATTTTGGTGCATTCATGAAGAAAAGTGGTTTTCAAGAAAATACCCACGTTTGTGCCTACGCTTTCAGTTTCAAAGAGTGACTGTAAAGTGCATTTCTACGCTTGAAGGTACGTTTAACCCTACACTTAAAGCATAAGGCTTAAAGCATAGGAAAGATACGGTTAAATCGTAGATGGGTTACGCTTGAAATGTAGTTGCGACAGAGTTTTCTGATTTTTGATGGATTTTGCCTGTTCTACCCCCAGTTCGATTCCAAGACATGACTGCGACTCCAGACCTCTACATATATGTATATACACATATATATATCATAACTTAGGATTTTTATGAGGTTTAGTGTGAAATGACTGAAAAGGACCTTTGTACACCATTGACTATATATATACGATTATATTTCAATTGGAGAGTCATTCAGTTGGAGAGTTCGTTCAGTTGGCTGGTTCATTGAGTTTTCTAACGTTCATATTTAGAAGTGCAATTGTTAAGAGCCATATTCAAACCTAGAGATCTGAAGAAGAAGACCATGAAGAGCGTTTCTACATCAGCAATACAATCACTTCCCACCATGGCCAACTAACTCGGTATCTAGGGTTTTCTAGCAAAACCCTAGCCAAGTAATGTAGTTTTTCATTGTTTTCAATTGTAACAATGGGAAACTGCTGACCATACTGTGATGATTATAGTAGTTAAGAGATCATTTTGATTTTCAATATAAAATTCTATATTTATTCTAAAATCTTATCTTAGATAGAATGAATGTAGTATTTTACTCAATCATAATTTTTCAATATAAGCAGTAACTTGGATGCTTAATTTATGGTTTTTTATATAATGGTGGTAATGAAACTTGAAACCCTAGGTTGACATAGGTTGTGCCTTGGCGATTTAATATAGACATGCTTTAATTTATTTTCATGCATTAGGAGCATATTAAAGTAACATGATTGGCATGTACTAGTTAGGTCAGTCATGCGATGGGTTGTCGCAATCCGGTTGATGGCAATTCTTTTTGGGGTCGTATTTAGCTATTTACAGTACGACCTGATTCACAATTAAGGATCGTCCTTTTACAATGGTTTCATTCATGAACTATATTATGCGGTTAGTGGTAGAGTGATGAAAATCTTAATTTTCTCTCTTATCTGAATCACAACCAATTTACTTTGCTTTCTAGATAATTTTAGTTAAAATAGATAATTTGGTCTTTGACCACATAAACAAACCATTCTTCAAAAAATATAATTCATTGTTTTTAAATTGTTAGAGTGAACAATTTAAGTCTCGTGGGATCAATATCCCTTAAATTCAAAAAATATAATTTATACGTGCGCTTGCATAAGGTAAAACCAGGCTGTCATTAAAGAGTTATTTTTAACACATATTCTTAGTACACTCTGACGGACATCAAGTTTTTGGCGCCGTTGCCGGGGACTGAAGCATTGTTCAATAGCTTTAGTAATTTATTTGCATTGCGTTATTGTAGTCGTAGCTAAAGTTAGATTTTATTGTGATTGACAGGTTCTCTGAAGAGCATAAAAGGGAAGCGGAGCTTCTGAAGTTGTGTTTGGAACTTTTGAGAGTTTTAGTGTTGCCTTGATTTTTGCATATTAATTCTAGCTTTATTTTCTTTTGATAGTTCAAGTATTTTAGAAGTAGTTACTTTAGTCAGTTTTTATTTCATAAAAATTTCAAAAAGAAAAAAAATAGGCGTTTGCGTAGTATATAACCGATAGATTGACCCGCTCTAATTTTAACACTGCGTTAGTTGAGTATGATCCTGAGATCAAAAAGACTCTCCGTCATTTATGTCGAGCTATTGAAGAGCGTCATCGTTAGTCAGAGGAAGGCACTAGCCAAATCGTTGAAGAAGAAGTGATAGGTGACCAAAGAGCCAACCAACAGAGGGCACCGGAGACGTCCTTAAAAGGATATTACGCACCCGATGCGTATGATTCCAATGCGGATTTCTCATAAGAAGAATGCACAAAGCACTTCGAGATCAAAACAAGCGTTATCAATATACTTCCAAAATTTTCTGGTCTTAGGATAGAGGACCCATACCAGCACATAAATGATTTCTTTGAGGTTGCCTCTACTATTAGGTATGACAATTTGTCCAAAAATGACTTGCGAGTGCGATTATTCCCTTGGCCATTGAAAAAGATAGCCAAAAGATGGAACATCAAATTGGCGAAAGCAACTAAAATTGATTGGGAAATCCTTAAGAAAGAATTCACAGAAAAGCATTATCCCATAGGAAATACCTCAGAAGCCCAAGATGAAATGAAAAGATTTAGGGAGTTGTTCGGTAAGCATTTTTATGACGCATGGGAAGATTGCCTAGTCAGCCGGTAGCTAACCCAAGGCCACAACAAGCACTGGAGCTCAGAATATTTTTCAATGAACCTAATGAGTCAGATCAAGTAATCATGAATCTGAGAAATGGAAGGGAAGTGGAAAGTAGAGTTGAGGAGGAACACAAAGAGATTACAGAGAAGAAAGGAGGCAGAACAAGCAAAAAGGAAGGAAGTTGAAGAAAAACAAAGAAAAGAGGCTGAAAGAGTCCAGAAGGATCAACCATTAGTGGAAGACAATGTCGATCAGACATTACTTGAAGAGCCGGAAAGGGCAAGTTATGAGGAGGCAACGCCATTCCTTCAGCGTCTGAGAGGCGGCCAAGTACGAGAAACTTAAAAATCTGATATGTTGGAAACAATTTGGTAAATTAAGATTAATTTACCTCTTTTTGATGTAATTGCCCAAATACTACCTTATGCTAAGTTTTTCAAGGATCTCTGCACACAAAAATAAAAGAGCAAAGCAAAGAATCCAATGAAAATACTATTGAATGAGCAAGTATGTTCATTGCTTTTAAGCGATACTCCACTTAAGAGGAAAGATCCAGGAGCTCCCACTATTCCATGTGTCATCGGTGACCATGAAATTAGTATAGCTCTGCTTGACCTAGGAGCGAGTATTAACTTGCTTCCTTATTTAGTCTACCAACAGCTAGGGTTGGGTGAGCTTAGTCCCACTGCGGTTGTACTTTAATTTGTTGATCGATCTATCAAGCAGGCAAGAGGAATTTTAGAAGATGTTATTGTTCAGGTGGGCAAATTCTATTTTCTAGTTAATTTTGTAGTCCTGGATACAGAACATGTCCCTCACTCAAAGAAACATATTTCGGTGATATTAGGAAGACATTCTTGGCCACGAAAAATGCATGTATCAATTACAGAACCAGAGCCATGGATCTGACTTTTGGAAATATTAAAGTCCGGATGAATGTTTTTGAAGGTAGTCACCAATTACCTAAATTAGGGGAATGTTTCCAGATTAATGAGTGTGATGAGCTTGATGATATCATAGAATATTTTGTGACTCAAATTTTGGAAAAAGATGAGCTAGAGTCATTTATGACTAGAGAATGGACGGATGAAAAAGATGATGATTGGGAGGTGCAGTTGAAGCTACACAATGAAGATCTTGATGAGATAGAAACTACTTTATTCACTCAACCATGGCGGGAGTCGGTTGAACCACTTCCTATAGTCTCGAATATTCCACCGATTCCCTCCTTAACTACTCCTCCTACCTTGGAACTCAAGGAACTGCCTGAAAAGTTAAAATATGTTTTCTTAGGACCATATGAGACTCTTCCTTTGATTATATCATCAGAATTAACAAAAGATCAGGAATCGAGTCTGGTTAAGGTCTTGAGTGAGAACAAAGAGGCAATAGGTTGGAGCGTTGCAGATTTGAAAGACATAGATCCCTCGATTTGCATGCATCGAATACATCTTGAGGAGGATTCAAAGCCATCAAGAGAAATGCAATGAAGACTAAATCCAAATATGAAGGAGGTGGTTATGAAATAAGTGGTGAAGTTGCTAAATGTGGGTATCATCCACCCCATCTCTGATAGCAGAACTCAAGTGGAACCGAAGAAGTCAGGCATTGCAGTAATTCCAAACTCAAAAGGTGAGCTAATTCCACAATGCATGACCACATGGTGGCATGTTTTCATTGACTACAGGAAGCTCAACTCAAACACCAGGAAGGATAATTTCTCTTTGCCATTCATTGATCATATCTTGGAAAGGTTAGCCGGGCAAAGCTGTTACTGCTTTTTGGATGGGTATTCCGGCTACAATCAAGTGGTGATTGATCATGTTGATCAGGAGAAAACCACTTTTACTTGTCCTTACGACATGTTTGGTTATAGACGGAGGCATTTTGCTTTGTGTAATGCGCCAACAACATTGCAGAGGTGTATGATGTCTATCTTTTCTGACATGGTAGAAAAATTTCTTGAAGTGTTCATGGATGACTTCTCAGTTTTTGGGGAAACCTTTGAAGACTGTTTGAAACATCTAGAATTGGTGCTGAAAAGATGCAAGGAGACGAATTTGATTCTAAGTTCGGTAAAAAGCAATTTCATGGTCCAAAAGGGGAAAGTACTGGGCCATATTATATCGAAGTGAGGGATAGAGTTTGATAAAGCAAAAGTTGAATTAATTTAAAAAAATCCTCCTCCCACATTTGTTAAGCAGATACGCTTTTTTCTGTGTCATGCTGGGTTTTACAGAAGGTTTATTAAAGATTTTAGCAAAAATTGCTCGCCTGTTATGCAACTTACTAACTAAGGATGCGACCTTTGTCTTTGACGGAGAGTGTCTTCATGCCTTTGAGGAGCTGCGTACTCAACTCTCAACAGCCCCTATTATTTGTCTGCTAGATTGGTCTCTTTCGTTTGAGCTCATGTGTGATGCTTCTGATTATGCTATAAGAGCTATATTGGGTCAGAGAAAAAATAAGTTGTCGTATGCGATATACTATGTCAGTAGGACTCTGAATGATGCTCATATGAACTATACAACTACCGAGAAGGAGTTGCTGGCAATTGTTTTCGCCTTGGTTAAATTTAGATCATATTTATTGGGCACCAAGGTTGTTATGTATTTGGATCATGCCGCGTTAAGGCATTTGCTAACTAAGAAAGACTCTAAACCCAGACTGATTTGGTGGATTCTGTTGTTGTAAGAATTTGACCTGGAAATCAAAGATAAGAAGGATTCAGAGAATGTTGTCGCTGATCATTTGTCAAGGATTATAGTCGAGTCTACAAAGGACACTATAAGAAGGATTCTGAGATTCCCGGATGAACATCTATTCAATGTGGCTGTTGTGGAACAAACACCGTGGTATGCTGACATTGTCAATTATAAAGCGATAGGTGAAATTCCAAAAGAATGGTCTAAGAATGAGAAAAACCGATTCTTTAGCCAAGTCAAATTCTATATCTGGGATAATCCATGATTATACAAGTATTGGTCTGATCAGATTATCAAAAAATATGTTCCAGAGTGTGAGGTAAAGAGCATATTGACATTTTGTTACGCGCTAGAATGCGGTGGGCATTTCGGAGCTCAGAAGATAGCTCATAAGGTGCTGCAGAGCGGATTTTACTAGCCCAGGATATTCAAAGATGCTTTCGAGTATTGTAAAACGTGTCTGCGATGTCAAAAGTTAGGATCTATATCTCGATGAGACATGATGCCTCTGACCCCAATTCTGATAGTGGAATTATTTTATGTATGGGGTATTGATTTCATGTGACCATTTACGAAAGCAAATAAAAAGGAGTACATACTTGTGGGGGTCGATTATGTTTCGAAATGGGTAGAAGCTATAGCCACCAAACGTGCTGACCATGAGGTGGTGGAAGAGTTTGTAAAATCAAACATTTTCTCACGATTTGGTATAGCACAAGTTTTGATCAGTGATGGTGGAAGCCATTTTAACAACCAGTTTCTTCCTGCTTTATGTAAGAACTATGGTGTCAATCATAGAATTGGTACACCATATCCCCCCCAATCACAAGGTCAAGTGGAAGTTTCAAACAGGGAGATCAAGAATATCTTGGAAAAATTAGTGCGTCCGGATTTGAAGGATTGGTTGCGAAGGTTGAATGATGCACTATGGGCGTACAAGACTGCGTATAAGACGCCGATTGGTATGACACCGTACTATCTTGTTTATGGTAAGGCGTGTCATCTCCCTGTTGAGATAAACCATCAAGCATATTGGGCAGTTCGAAGGTTGAACTTTGATATAAAGAAAGCCAGTGCTCAGCGAAAACTCCAACTTTAAGAGCTCAAGGAGTTGAGAAACAATGCTTACAAGAAATCTCGGATTTACAAGGCTCCAACGAATGCGTTTCATGATAAACACATTCGAAAGAAAGTCTTTGAGCAAGGCCAAAAAGTTTGGTTATTAAATTCGAGACTCAAGCTGCTTCCTGGTAAGCTTCAATCAAGATGGGATGGGCCGTATGAGATTACAAAGGTTTTCCCCCATGGAGCAGTAGAACTTGATGATCCTGATACCGGAAAGAAATTTGAAGTGAATGGTTAACGATTGAAGCATTACATTGATGTCTAGCTAATCGAGTGTGTCGTAGAAACGATTAATTTATCTGAACCGACACCCGAGTTGGATGAGCTTGAGCCCGATTACTAAAATTTAGCAACGTCTAGCCAACGACATTAAATATTGGTACTAGGTGATTAAGATTAGCTTTTTATCCTAGTTTGTGCTTATAGATGGTAATTTAGTCGGTTTTTAAATTTTTAGTTCTTAAAATCGAGTCACAAAACCATCGTCATCCAAGTAGGAGGGGTAATTTAGTCACAAAAGGCATATAGGGGTCTGAAGCAAGCATTGAGATTGCATGGATTAAGAAGAGATAGAAATTGAGCAAGAAAAATTATTTTGGGCCCTAGGGATTGATGTGACGTCACGTGTGTAAAAATATGTAATTAAAAATGATACCTTAACGACGCTAGGTTTTACCTTACGTAAGCGCACATATCAATTGTAGAATAGCAAAGCGGCTTATGTAAGCGATATCGATCCCACGGAGACTGAGATTGTTCACTTTAATAATTTAGAAACACCGAATTATATTTTAACTATAAATTATCTAAAAAAATAAGTAAATTGGTTGTGATCAAATGAGAGAGAAAACTAGGGTTTTTGTCATTGTTTAGAAACACCGAATTATAAATTATATTTTAACTATAAATTATCTAAAAAAATTAAGTAATTTAGAAACACCAAATTATATTTTAACTATAAATTATCTAATATAGTTCATCATTGTTTCAACTGTAATAGGGCAATCCATAACTATGAATTAGGTCGTATCGTAGATAATTAAATACGACCCCAAAAAGGAGTACCATTAACCGGATCGCGACCACTTGTCTCATGAATGACCTAACTAGTACATGCCAATTATATTACTCTAATCTACTCCTAATGCATGAAAATAAACTAAAGCATGTCTATATTAAATCGCCAAGGCACAGCCTGTGTTAACTTAGGGTTTCAAGTTTTATTACCACAATTGTGTAGAAAACCATGATTAAGCATCCGAGTTCTAGCCCATATTGAATAATCATAATTGTGCAAAATAATATATTTATTCCATCTAAGAAAAGAATTTAGAACAAACATATAATTTTATATTGCAAATTAGTACAATCTCTTAACTACTACAATCACCACAGTATGGTCACAGTTTCCCCTCGTTTACAGTTAAAAAAAATAAAAAAACTATATTACTTGGATAGGTTTTTGCTAGAAAACCGTAGATACCGAGTTAGTTGGTAATAGTAGAAGGTGACTGCATCGTTGATGTATAAACGCTCTCCATAATCCTTTTCTTCGGATCTCTAGGTTTGAATATGGCTCTCAGCAGCAGCAAGTCTAAATGAATGAACCTCTTGAATGAATGTCTCACAGAACCAACCAGCCTTTATCTACTAGCACCAGAATTCCCCTCTTTTTTTCTTTCTTTCATGAATGTTGTATAGTCTTGTATCTATAGGCATTGGCATAGAGAAGCGCTTTTCAGTATTTTCACTCTCAAAACTCATCAAATCCCTAAATATAAGTGTATACACATGTATACAGAGCTCTGGAGTCACGGGCACGTCATCCAAAAAAGCTGGGGATAAAATAGGAAAAGTCACGCAAAACCAGCAAAAACTTGCCGCATTACGCTTGGGGTTTTTATGGGTTATGCAATTCTAGCCACTTTTTGGTACTGGAAACGTAGGCACAAGCGTATGATTTTTATAGAAAACCACTTTTCTCTGTGAATACGCCAAAACGTCCGTCTGAAACCCACGATACTTTTTGGTGAAGATGACTGCCTTTTTGACTCTCCTCTTGGATACAAAAAAACACACTCTTCAGTTAATTCACCGAAGTTAGCTCCATTTCTTCATTAAGCTCCTGAAACATGCTTTAACACGCAAACAACATAAAAATTCCAAATAATGGAATGAAAGAACGTAACAATAGTGAGTTAAGGGGTCAAAATTG
Organism: Cornus suecica; assembly: GCA_963922005.1. Taxonomy (NCBI): domain Eukaryota; kingdom Viridiplantae; phylum Streptophyta; class Magnoliopsida; order Cornales; family Cornaceae; genus Cornus; species Cornus suecica. The sequence continues at coordinate 45,773,549 of OY998240.1, forward strand.
TTGGCTTTGAAATTCCATTTCAAGCAATTAATCTTATTTTGATATTAACAAAACATTCAAAACCGTGTTTGGTACTAATATGGCCTTGAGCTAAGTGTTTCAGGAAGTACAGGTAAATGTTTCGGGAAGATCGCTAAAGCAACAAGCGATAAGGAAACTCAAGCGCAAACTCGAAGAAGGACAAAAAGATCAAAGAAAGAACAAAAGCTGGACTCAAGACCTGGGGTAGATAGGTCGGGGTGAGAATATTGTAACAAGGTATCTTATGCGTTGATTGATCTTATAAGCTCAAGTAATTAATCAAACGAACTCAAACGGATCAAAAACGGACCTTGAAAACAATTTTTGGAGTCACCCAGTCGACTGGCCTGTCCAAGGCAGTCGACTGACTGTGACCCAGTCGACTGGCCCTTAAGGACCCAGCCGACTGGATGAACCAGTGAGTTATAAAACATTCTAACTGCATGAGGCAGTCGACTGGCCTGTCCAAGGCAGTCGACTGACTGTGACCAGTCGACTGGCAGTTAAAGACCCAGTCGACTGACTGGACCAGAGAGTTTCGAACATTTTTTATTGTTTGAGGCAGTCGACTGGCCTGTCCAAGGCAGTCGACTGACTCATGAGGCAGTCGACTGGCCTTCTTGAGGCAGTCGACTGACCCTAGCCGTTGGGAAAAATATTTTAAATCTAAGCATGGAGGCAGTCGACTGGGTGCCGGTATGCAGTCAACTGGGTGCTTCAGGATTTTAAGGAAAAGTATTTCTAAACAATATTTTTGCCCAAAAAGAAATGATTTTGCTTGCAGATTTTCAGGTCCTACTCTCCATATTGTCTAGGGTGAGACACACTCTCCAAACCCTAGTGTTCACTATATAAACAAAGAGATATGGATTAACAATTCTAAGGTTCTTGTGTGAGAAATTTTCCAAATATTGTTCATCTCTAATCTTCTCTCAAGCATCTTCTGAAAAATCTTTTGATAGCAAAATCTCGCTTTTCACTCTTATCATTTTGAAGATTTAAACTCAAGCCTTGAGCCTATTCTCTTATTGAAAATATATTGTGAGAATATATATATATCTTGAGTTCTTGAAATATCACATAAAAACACTTGAGCTTATCTTGATCTATCATCCATAAAAACCTTAGGGTTTTGGGTGTTTTTGTTGCTTGAGTGATATATTGATTACATACACAAATTTGTGATCTTGGGTGAGTGAAGCCCATTGTATCAAGGGAGGATTGTTCTCTTGATTGTGTGAAGAGCTAGTTAGCTCTTTTGTAAAGGTTTTGCTATTCCACCTATTGAAGGAAGAGCCATAGTGTGAGGATTGGGAAAGTCTCAAGGAAGGGGATTCTTTGAGCCGAGGAGTAGGAGTTACCGAACCTCGTAAAAATCACGGTGTCAATATCTCTATCTCTATCTCTTTACTTTATGTTCATGCATGCTTAATTTATATTGTGGTAAATAGCTTGTTGAATTTAAGTGAAATCATTCATTGCATATTTTACCTTGTAAATTAATATTGAACCTTGTTGCATGTTTTAGTAAGAATAAAAAGGAGTTAGAAATTATTTTTAAAACCCTATTCACCCCCCCTCTAGGGTATTTTAGTGACTAACAATTGGTATCAGAGCCTAATCTCTACTTGTTTTTGATTTAACCGTCTTAGAGAACGATCATGGCCTCAAACATAGTCACTCATGTAGAAGGACAATCAAACAATAGGCCCCCATGGTTTGATGGTTCAAACTATAGTTATTGGAAGACTAGAATGATAGATTTTCTTCAAGCTATTGATTATCAAATTTGGCTAGTTATTGTTGATGGACCTTTTACTATTACCAAAATAGTTGATGGAAAAATCATTCCCAAATTGCCCAACGAATGGGATAATGATGAGGGTAGACTTATTTCATTTAATGCCAAAGCTAAGGTTAATCTAAATTGTGCCTTAAGTCCAAATGAATTTAATCGAGTCTCTACTTGCTCCACGGCCAAAGAAATGTGGGATAAACTTGAAGTTACTTATGAAGGAACAACTCAAGTTAGAGAATCTAAAATTGATATACTTATGCATGAATATGAATTATTTCCCATGAAGGAAGATGAAAATATCAATTCTATGATGTCTCGTTTTACTAACATTTTGAATGGACTAAAGCATCTTGGTAGAATTGTTCCTAGATCCGATGCGGCACGCAAAGTCCTTAGAAGCCTTCCGGTCAAATGGGATGCGAAGGTGACGGCTATTAAAGAAGCACATGATCTTAGCACTATGAGTCTTGATGAGATTTTCGGGTCACTCCTTACATGGGAAATTACCTTGAAATCTCGTGAAGAAGACGCCAAGCCAAGAAAAGGTATAGCCTTGCAAGCTTCAACCAAAAGTGAAACAAATGAGAGAATCGAAGAAGAGGTTGATGAAGACATTGCCTTGATCACTCAATAATTCAAGAGATTTCTTCAACGAAAGAAGGCTAAAGGTCGGAGGTTCTTAAAGAGCAATGAACCAAGAGGAGAGACAAGCAAGAAGGAGTCTATTACTTGTTTCAATTGTGGTAAATCGGGGCACTATAGAAATGAGTGTTTCAAGCCCAAAAAGGAGAACGATAAAAGGCCAAACAAAATGGCCATGAATGCAACATGGGATGATTATGACTCTTGTGATTCGAATGAGGAAGAGAATGGTGAGGAAAGTGCAAATCTTTGCCTCATGGCAAATGAAGATGAGGTACATTTAAATTTACATGCATTAGATAATTCCATTTTACCATATGATGAGCTATTATTTTCTCATAATGAATTACAAGATGCATTTGAAAATTTGTATGGTGAGTTTGAAAAACTAGCAAAAAACATAGTTTGCTCAAGAAATCTAAATCTTCATGTAATTCCACTTGCCACACCATAGTTGATATAAATACAACTAATGACAAAAGTATGAAGATAGAAAAGGAAAATATTTTGTTGAAGAAGACCATTGATGATCAAATAAACATCTTAGCTAAATTCACAAAAGGAAAAGAAAACTTGAGCATCATGCTAGGAAGACAAAGAAACTCTTTTGACAAATGCGGCTTAGGATATGATGCATTCAACAAAGATGCACTTTTATTGAAGAAAAGAAAATCATTAAAGCATACTTTTTCAAAACAATCTTCATGCTCAACTTCTATTGATCACAATCATGTTTCATGCTACTATTGCAAGAAAAGAGGTCACAAAGCAAATGCATGTTTTCTAAGAAAGAAGAAGAAAATTGTTTCAAAAATGTTTTGGGTTCCAAAAGGAACTATTGCATCTCTACGTGCTAAAGAAAACTTGGTAACTAAATCAATTTGGGTTCCGAAAGGAACTATTGCATCTCTTTCTAACCAAAATGGACCCAAAATAGATTGGGTACTAATAAAAGTCACGTAACGTTGTTTTGTAGGTATGCTTGAAGACCGCCTCAAAAGAAAGATAGTTTCTTGATAGCGGATGTTCAAGGCACATGACGGGGGACAAATCGAAATTCATGTCCTTAAAATCTTATGAAGGAGGAAACGTTACTTTTGGAAATAACTCACAAGGCAAAATTGTTGGAATCGGATCTATTGGTATATCTTCCTCTCTAGCTATAGATAACGTACTTTTAGTTGATGGTTTGAAGCATAACTTGTTTAGCATTAGCCAACTTTGTGACAAAGGTTATGATGTTATCTTTAGGTCAAATGCATGCATAGTTGAGAAAGACGGAAAGCAATTGTTCAATGCAAAGAGAAATGGAAATTTATATACTATGTTGCTATGTGAATTAAATGAACAAGATGTTAAGTGCTTTGTCACATCGAGTGAAAATAGTTGGTTATGGCATAGACGCTTAGGACATGCTAGTATGGACCTCATCCAACGTTTGTCTAAAAATGAATTAGTCAAAGGCCTCCCGAAGACTAATTTTTCAAAAGATAAAATATGTAGTGCATGTCAAATAGGCAAGCAAGTGAAATCTTCTTTTAAGAGAAAGAAAGATATCACCACTTCTCGACCCTTAGAGTTACTTCATATGGATCTCTTTGGTCCGGAAAGAACGGCTAGCTTGGCCGGGAAACTCTATGTACTTGTTATAGTAGATGATTACTCTAGATTTACTTGGGTTTACTTTCTTGCTCATAAAAATGAAACTCACTCCATTCTCGATAAATTTTATAGAGTCATTCAAAATGAAAAAGATTTGAAAATCAAGAAAATTAGAAGTGATAGGGGTAGAGAGTTTGACAATCAAGATCTAGAGAAATTATGTGATGAATTTGGTGTATCTCATGATCTCTCAGCTCCAAGATCTCCTCAACAAAATGGGGTAGTAGAAAGGAAAAATAGATCTTTACAAGAAATGGCTAGAACTATGTTAAATGAACACAACCTTCCCCGAAGTCTTTGGGCGGAAGCGGTAAATACCGCTTGTCATGTCATAAATAGAGTTATAATTCGTATGAAATTGGGTAAAACTCCGTATGAGTTGTGGAATGGTCGGAAACCCAATATTGGTTATTTCAAGGTATTTGGTTGTAAATGTTTTGTTTTAAATGATAAAGATAACTTGGGAAAATTTGACTCCAAATCGGATGAAGCAATTTTCTTAGGCTATTCCTCAACAAGTAGAGCCTTTAAAGTCTTTAACAAAAGGACTTTAACCATAGTAGAGTCTATCCATGTTGTTTTTGATGAATCACCACCTCTACCCTCACCTAGAGTTGACCTAGATGATGATGAAGTTGTAGGAATTGAGGATAATTTCAATAATCTCAATATCTCCAACTCGTCAAGTAGGCAAATGGATAAGAGTAAAGTTGGAGATCAATCAAATGATGACTTGACTTGCTCCATTCCTAAATCTTGGAGGATTGTACACAACCATCCTCTTGACCAAGTCATAGGAAACCCTTCACAAGGTGTTAGCACAAGATCTCAACTTAGAGACTTATGCAATCACATGGCTTTTGTGTCCAATATTGAACCCAAGAACTTCCACGAAGCTCAATGTGATGATTCTTGGATCATGGCTATGCAAGAGGAACTAAATCAATTTGAACGCAATCAAGTTTGGCATTTAGTCCCTCAACCCACACATCAAACTATAATAGGCACTAAATGGGTTTTTCGAAATAAGAAGGATGAAAATGGAGTGATTATTCGAAATAAAGCAAGATTGGTAGTTCAAGGTTACAATCAAGAGGAAGGCATTGACTATGATGAAACCTTTGCACCCGTAGCTAGATTAGAAGCAATTAGAATGCTTCTTGCATTTGCATCATCTAGAAATTTTATTCTCTATCAAATGGATGTCAAAAGTGCTTTTCTAAATGGAACTATAGATGAAGAAGTGTATGTGAAACAACCACCCGGCTTTGAAAATGAACGTTTTCCAAATCATGTTTACAAATTATCTAAAGCTTTGTACGGGTTAAAGCAAGCTCCTAGAGCTTGGTATGAACGGCTTAGTGACTTTCGACTTCAAAACGGTTTTTCTAAAGGCAAAGTTGACACCACTCTATTTACAAAAACAGTCAAGAATGATTTGTTGATTATCCAAATATATGTTGACGACATTATATTCGGATCAACAAACACTTCCCTTTGCAAGGATTTCGCATCTAACATGCAAAACGAATTTGAAATGAGTATGATGGGTGAGTTGAACTTCTTCTTAGGGTTGCAAATCAAGCAAAGCTTGGATGGCTTATTTGTTAGCCAATCTAAGTATACTAAAGATTTGCTAAAGCGATTTGGTATGGAGGAAGCCAAACATGCCATTACTCCCATGAGTACCTCTATTAAACTCGATAAAGATGAAAATGGGAAATGTGTTGATATTACTAAATATAGAGGCATGATAGGAAGTTTACTTTATTTAACTGCTAGTAGACCAGATATCATGTTTAGTGTATGCTTATGTGCTCGCTTTCAATCTTGTCCCAAAGAATCTCACTTGCTAGCCGTAAAACGTATTTTTCGCTATCTTAACGGGACGATTAACTTAGGACTTTGGTATCCAAGTGGTACTACACTTGATCTCACAAGTTATTCGGATGCCGATTTTGCGGGTTGTAAAGTTGATCGAAAAAGCACAAGCGGTACATGTCATTTTCTAGGTCACTCGTTAGTTTCATGGTCAAGTAAAAAGCAAAATTCGGTTGCCTTATCTACGGCTGAAGCCGAATATGTTGCGGCCGGTAGTAGTTGTGCTCAAACTCTTTACATTAAGCAACAATTACTTGATTTTGGGCTTATTTTCAATCGCGTACCTATTAAATGTGATAACACTAGTGCTATTTGTATCTCAAAGAATCCTATTCAACACTCTCGCACAAAGCACATAGAGATTAGGCATCATTTTTTACGGGATCACGTAGCTAGAGGCGACGTTGAATTGGTTTTTATTGACACTAAGAATAAATTGGCGGATATTTTTACTAAACCCCTCTCGGATGAACCATTTTCAAAAATTCGTAGGGACTTAGGAATGGCCATGGATTTTGAAGTCATTAGTTAATTTTCACAAATTCTCGTCCACGTTCTCGGCTTTCAAAATTTAAAAATTTTTCAAAATTTTTTTTAAGGGCCAGTCGACTGCCTCATATACGGCCAGTCGACTAGATAAACCAGTGAGTTTTTGTGTTTTTAACTATCTTCACCCAGTCGACTGCCTACATTGGCCAGTCGACTGGGTCATGAGCCAGTCGACTGTCTCCATATGGCCAGTCGACTGCCTCTGCGCGAACATTGTTTTTATTTCTTCTTTCTCTTCGTCTTCTCTCCACTCTCTCCACGATCTCTCCAATTTCTTCTCTTCTTCACGCCATTTACTCATCTTTAAACCACTTTCCCACTACACCACGATCCTCTCCTCCATCATCACCACTCCCCTCTTTATTTTCAGTTATATATCTCCATATATATATATCCATATATATTTTTTTTACAATTTCACTTCTCCCTCTCTGTTTTCACCCTTTCTTTTCATTTTTCTTCTCAAAATGCTTCCCATCTTATTGATTCTCCTCTCTCTCATGGCTCCTAATGTCGTGCGCCTCAAGAAACGCGCCCGTAGGGGTGGAAGCTCTTCGGCTGCACCGCCTCCACCTCCGTCTCCTGTTCATGAGGACACTAATTCCGAATCGGAATCTGGTCCGATGTCTCTGACTGCTCTTCTCGGTGATGAAGACAGTGTTCATCTTTTTGAAACTCAGTTCCTTCATCAAAAATTTGCTCGGAGTCGCATTGTGACTCAACCCTTGTGCGAAGAGATTGACGCTAATACGTTCAATCTTTTTCAAAATATGGGTTGGGATTTCTTTCTCTCGCTCGATGTTCCGCTCTATCCGAGGGCTGTCAAAGCATTCTACACCAATCTGGTGAATCCTTCTCAACCACGTCTTATCTCCACCCTGCTTAGCTCCAATATTGGAGGCGTCTCTGTTAAGATCACTGAAGCAGTACTCAATACTTTTTTTCGGCTACCTCCTGGCAGTATCTCCTATTACTGCCCATCTATTTGGTACTCTTCGCCATTGCTGAGTTTCCTTCTTCCTCGCTTACTCCTGAGGCTAGACTTGTGCACAACATTATCACATATTCCATTTTGCCCAAGTCCGGAAGCCGGAGTCTTGTGTCGATTATGGAAGCTTTCCTTGTCTACTGTGGCATGACCGGTCGGAAGGTCAATCTTGCCTTCCTCTTCATATCGGCAATCCTCGAGTGTCACAAGAAGAAAGGCGCACTTATTTTTCCTATCCATTTATCCTATCTTCTCAGTCGGAACGGTGTGCCACTTGCTGACGAGCCTACGGAGCACAATCCAATCTTTCTGGACCGCACTCATCTCAAGCAAATGCACATTGGCAAAAATGCTGATGGCGTGTTGGTCTCTCTTAGGGCAGCCCCTCCTGCGGACCAAGCCGGTCCTTCTGTTCCTCGTCCCGACGCTCCTCGTCCCGAGGCACCTCGTCCGGATGCTCCGACTTCCTCATTTCCGTCTCTTGGCAGCGATTTCGATATTCCAGATTTTGGGTTCGGCGGTAATCCCGAAACTCTTACCCAAATCTTGGAAATCGTGAAGCGCAATGAGGAGGCCCAAAAGCAGACGGCCGCCGACATAAAGCGCCTTGAGGACAAGATCGACCGTATCACCACCGCCATGGATACACTTCGCCGTGAACCATTCGCCTTTTTGATGTCGTTAAAGGGGGAGAATGTTTAGGTTATTTGTGTTGGTCATAGGTCCATTTTGCGTAGCATAGGACGTTACCATGTGTGTTGTTTATGTTATCTTTAGTTTTATTTCTATGCTTTATTATTTTGTAATGAGTAGCAGTAAAACAACATGTACCGATCTTGCAATTATTAATTGAAAAATGTTGTTTCTATTTTTCTTCAATACATTACGTAAATGAATATCAAATTGCAAAATTTATTTCCTAAGGGGGAGCATGAAAATAAAAATGAAAGATGCACACATTGAAGGGGAGTATCACTTGATACTTTACCAATTATGAGCAAACACGAAATGTTTTGTCAACATCAAAAAGGGGGAGATTGTTGGCTTTGAAATTCCATTTCAAGCAATAAATCTTATTTTGATATTAACAAAACATTCAAAACCGTGTTTGGTACTAATATGGCCTTGAGCTAAGTGTTTCAGCAAGTACAGGTAAATGTTTCGGGAAGATCGCTAAAGCAACAAGCGATAAGGAAACTCAATCGCAAACTCGAAGAAGGACAAAAAGATTAAAGAAAGAACAAAAGCTGGACTCAAGACCTGGGGTAGATAGGTCGGGGTGAGAATATTGTAACAAGGTATCTTATGCGTTGATTGATCTTATAAGCTCAAGTAATTAATCAAACGAACTCAAACGGATCAAAAACGGACCTTGAAAACAATTTTTGGAGTCACCCAGTCGACTGGCCTGTCCAAGGCAGTCGACTGACTGTGACCCAGTCGACTGGCCCTTAAGGACCCAGCCGACTGGATGAACCAGTGAGTTATAAAACATTCTAACTGCATGAGGCAGTCGACTGGCCTGTCCAAGGCAGTCGACTGACTGTGACCAGTCGACTGGCAGTTAAAGACCCAGCCGACTGACTGGACCAGAGATTTCGAACATTTTTGATTGCCTGAGGCAGTCGACTGGCCTTCTTGAGGCAGTCGACTGACCCTAGCCGTTGGGAAAAATATTTTAAATCTAAGCATGGAGGCAGTCGACTGGGTGCCGGTAGGCAGTCGACTGGGTGCTTCAGGATTTTAAGGAAAAGTATTTCTAAACAATATTTTTGCCCAAAAATAAATGATTTTGCTTGCAGATTTTCAGGTCCTACTCTCCATATTGTCTAAGGTGAGACACACTCTCCAAACCCTAGTGTTCACTATATAAATAAAGAGATATGGATTAACAATTCTAAGGTTCTTGTGTGAGAAATTTTCCAAATATTGTTCATCTCTAATCTTCTCTCAAGCATCTTCTGAAAAATCTTTTGATAGCAAAATCTCGCTTTTCACTCTTATCATTTTGAAGATTTAAACTCAAGCCTTGAGCCTATTCTCTTATTGAAAATATATTGTGAGAATATATATATATCTTGAGTTCTTGAAATATCACATAAAAACACTTGAGCTTATCTTGATCTATCATCCATAAAAACCTTAGGGTTTTGGGTGTTTTTGTTTCTTGAGTGATATATTGATTACATACACAAATTTGTGATCTTGGGTGAGTGAAGCCCATTGTATCAAGGGAGGATTGTTCTCTTGATTGTGTGAAGAGCTAGTTAGCTCTTTTGTAAAGGTTTTGCTATTCCACCTATTGAAGGAAGAGCCATAGTGTGAGGATTGAGAAAGTCTCAAGGAAGGGGATTCTTTGAGCCGAGAAGTAGGAGTTACCGAACCTCGTAAAAATTACGGTGTCAATATCTCTATCTCTATCTCTTTACTTTATGTTCATGCATGCTTAATTTATATTGTGGTAAATAGCTTGTTGAATTTAAGTGAAATCATTCATTGCATATTTTACCTTGTAAATTAATATTGAACCTTGTTGCATGTTTTAGTAAGAATAAAAAGGAGTTAGAAATTATTTTTAAAACCCTATTCACCCCCCCTCTAGGGTATTTTAGTGACTAACAAAAATGACTAATATTTGACACCTATCACACCCCCAAACTTACATATTGCTAGTCCCTTAGCAATAAACTCATGAAACTTTTCTTCTGATGATTTTTATTCTAACTAACATATACTAATCTACACTACTCCCTTACTTTCGTGACGGTCGACGATTACACTTTGAACATGTATCAACCTTTTAAACCCCTAGGTTACCCCGAGCGGACGAATGAAGTCTTATGAAGGTTTCCAGTGATGGTACCTACAAACATCTCAATTTTTTATAATCACGCATTCATGAGTTCACACACAAATTAATTAAGTCATGTTACAATACAAAACACAGTATGGATGCAAATACTCCCACTCACTACCGAACAAGAATTATATCAAGCTTCGTGTCATGAATGGTTCCCATTATAGTGAATGATTTCGCTACTTTCTACTTAAATCCAGACAACCTTCCATGATTTTGTGAACATTCAACTACAATATTTCAGTTTCTCTTCTCCAACTTCATTTATCAAACTTTTCCATTTTCATCAAAACGTAACTTTTCAACTTTCCACATTTTCATCCCTTTTTAACTTTCTAAGTCTCCGGACTTTCCAGGGAGGATTTTTAATCCCAACCAACTGGGCCTAAGCTTCTTCCATGGGATTTATGATGATCAGTCTTCTCCCCTTTAAACGCAAACAATGATATTGGTGATACCAAGGCTCGGTTACTTAGATCAAATAACTGCTTTTTGCATTTTATTTTCTAAAAAAAAATTCAATTTCTTCATTTCAACCAAAATATCTCTCCATCTCCCCTTTTATTACGACAAAATTATTTTTCAGCTACTTAGTTAGAAATCAACCTATTTCTCATAGTGAATGTGTGCCTTTGGTTATAGGTCAAGGTTGTTCTTCTTAATTTCAATTTCACGTATTCACTCACCCATGTAAAACCACATCACTTCACTAACTTGATCTAATCATTACTCTCATGAATGGGAATATCACATCACATACTACTCATGCATCATATACACAAACTTAATCAAACTGTAATGTAAAACATTCATGCGTGAAAACAAAAAACTGTTCGAAAATATTTTTTTCCCGAAAATATTTATTCCTTGTAATACTATATCCTCACCCCCAAACTTAAATCAGACCATGTCCTCATGGTCAAAAATAAAATAGGAGAACAGATACGGTTACACTTGAAGCTCAATTTTGGATTCCAAAGCATCGCATGAATCCCCTCCCCCAAACTTGATTTGGATCACCTGTATCAACAAAGCACAAATACCCAATAATAGCAAGGGAAAAAATTTACATCATAAACATCCAGAAATCGACACATGTTTTCAAGAAATCAAAGATTCTTTATTTATTTATTTATTTTATTTTATTCAAAAATAATAAAAGAAAAATAAAAATTCATTTGGCCTTAAGGGCTTATAATCCTAAAATAAAATAAAAATAAAAGAAACAAAGACGTGGCCTTAAGGGTCTACCGTCCCTACAAATAAAATAACTTAAAAATCCTAAACCTAAATCTAAACCCTAATCTTCATCTTCTTTTTCATCACTTGACACGACACTCTTTAACCATATCCGGCAGTCTATAACCTCTTTCAACTTCTCTAAATCTTCCTCCGGATATATTTTCATAATCGTCCACCATATCTCATCCAACTCCTTCATCCTATCACCCAACTGCTCATCAATGATCTTTGATTGCAGAAACGAGTATGGAAGATAGTATTCAAATTTATTGGCACCCGTCTAGTCTCTAATCACAATTGCTCGGTTAATCGACATCTCAGCCATAATCAATGTTGGAACACACACTTCATACCCATGATTTAGGGCATACAAAGTTCTAAGCATAACGTGATCCCTTACACTAGTGCGATAATTGGGCCGAAGTTGAGCCCCAACGACACAATCAAAATAAAGCAGATCCAATTTCAACCACCAATTATTACATGTCCTATCTCTCGGATCTAATACTGCACACAATTCCCGAACCATCTCCTAATCCGTATGTGGCCATACTATAGGATGTTCCTTTAATATACCTTGTAAGTTTGCCAGAGTACTGATTGGTATATTCCACGCATCGACAATACTTCTTCTTCTAATCACAATAGGAGGACTCCACTGAGTCACTTTTGCCTTCATCACCTCAAATCTTGGCGGTCCCGAAATTGTCATATTTTCATAGAATTTTCGGACCAAGCCCGGATACACCTTTTCACCTGTCAATTTTTCTAAACTCTTCAATCCTTATTCTCTAAGGATTTTATTTCCGAGCGCAACTAATACTCAATTCATCCTCTCGGGATGAAATATCTCTTCAAATTGCAACCGACACTGTAAAAAATGAATTTGGTGTGGTTCGGCTTCTATTCCGACTCGTAACTCCTTCATTCGTGCTCTTCATATCCACATATGATTCTGTACCTTCTATGAATTCCTCCGGGTCAGAATAATCTTCGTTAACATTATCCATACTAACCCTCCTAGAAATAGAAAGAATAAAAGAAGAATAGAAGAAGAATACCTAATCTAATGCTCACTTCTTGAGAATTGTGAATTGTGAATTGTGTCTACCCTATGGATGTGTTTATAGATGGATGTAGTAGAATTAGAAGAGAAAAAATATTTAAAACCATTAACTAACTAGGAAAGGGGAAGCAATAACTAATCCAACTCCAACTTATATTTGCATTCCGTCTCGTTGTCAGATTAGGATTACTCTAAAACTTTTACAAAAATTCTACACAAAATCCTAAAATTAACTAAAAAAATCCTAATACAAGTACATATACAAATCAGGCCACAACACCCCGAAAACGGGTCAAATTTGTTAAAATTTCAAACTCCCTCGTTGAACCCTACGTTTGAAGCCTAGGCTTAGGCCTGAATTTTTTTTTTTTTATAGAAAAAAAAAATTTGTCTTACGACAATCAATCCACTGCCAATACACCCCCAAACCTAAATGCACAAATGTCCGCAAAGTGCGATAAAATATTTTGAAAGAATTCAAGCTATCTGCAAACGTAGAATAAGCAAAATATTTTGGGGATACATCAAACAATTCGATTGAATCATCAAAACTGTAATTTTATAAATTATGAAAATATCAAAAACATTTAGAAGATAATTGCCCTATACAAAACTATCTGCTCAACAATTTATCTCTAATGTGTAAAACAAAATGAAACAAAAACCTAACTAAAACTAAGCTAAGACTCATCATCAGAGGGCGGTGGTGTAGGTGGAATTGGCACACCCACATGTTGCCACATATAGTTAAATCAATGAAATAATCACCTATGATCCCTCCGTCGACGCACTGTCTCCTGTTGTTGGGCCTGTCTCTCCTCTGCCAAACTGAGCCTGGGACTGAGTAACAGTACCACCCGTCGGTGCCTTTGGCATCACGACCTCCTCAGCTGCAGCTGGCATATGTGGCATCTCAGTCTTGTGAGCCATACTGACATCATCCTGAGCTATACCGGCATCAGCCTAGCTCGTATCATCAGTATGAGCCTGCGTCTGTACATCTGGTACCGACAACACATCGAACACTAGTCGGAATTGTATAATATCATCTACATGCAGTCAAGTCCAGATACTAGTCCATATCCCTTTGGCGTATGAAGTACCATCCCTATATCTATTGCACTCAGCCGTATCCATCTTGATCCCGGCATCCATCATAATCTTCATCACCAGGGACGGGAATCGGATCTAAAATTGCCGCAACTTAACCTTGGACTCCTTGCGCAGATGAATGTAGTGCGCTTATTGGCCTCCCCACAAAATTTGTGGAATAGAAAAGTACCTCTCAAACTCAAATGCGTAGTGGAGAGATGGGAATGGCGCATAACACATAGTAGTGTGGCTATGCGGCAGAATCTAAGATCAAACTATCACATCCCAAAACCATAGTATAGGATGATAATCCATCTTCTTCGTGCAGTTTTGATGATCATCGACCCGCTACCCAGCAGTCTGAAGTGTAACCATCTCAAAAATAGACGGAAGTGCCTCGCGCATAGGTGATAACTCAACAGCCAAATTGGGCGGACACTCATCGAGAATTCCCCATGCCTTAGCAATAGTCTGGGGATAATCTCTATCTCTGTACCTCGGACCATAGTCAGTAGTCTCGTCCCCCTACTGAAGTGGCGCATGTGCAGGCAAAACTCTTGAATCATATCCTCGCATATGTGCGAGGTAGCCGGGGCTAGAATAGGAAAAAGACGTCGGGCCCTCAATCAGGCGATCGTCCAGTCTGGCACTAGCTGTAAATCCTCATATATCCTCAATAGGTATGTCCTCTCCTGTTGATAGCCCTTCCGGAGAGCTCAGTTTAATAAATGCTCAACTCATGTTGTTCGGGATACTGGCAAAAATGTGGTCAAAACTCCGAGATCACCCTCTATTGGTGGCTCTGGCACCCTCGCATCAGCCCTACCATCATCATCACCCTCATCAGCATCATCCCCCTACTAAGCATAATCACCCTTTATATCATCATCCATCTGCTCGGCCTACTGCTCTGGCGTAAGTGGCGGTGATGGTGCCCGTGGAACAACTGGTTCAACCACCAAGCGACCATGTGGTAATAAGATGTCGCGCCCCTGTATCGAGTTCTCCGGCTCCTCTACCTCAAACAAAGAGGAAGACGAGGATACCAAATCGACATATTGTGGCCTCCTGGTGCGCATGATATGGTGATGGATATGTGATAGTGTAGGTGATGATGACCTCCACCTCTATCGTACTGGTGGATCAGCCGCAACAGCAGCCTGAGCCACTCGTCTCGCCGAAATCTTTGTTGGTGACATGCCTATAATAGGGAATTTTCGAAAAGTAAGCAATAACGAACCGGACACCAAATCAAACTCAAACTATATATAAATATATCCAATATGACGATTAAACATGCCGTCATCCCAAAAATTCAATATTTAATCCGATTCCGAAGTCGAAAAACTCAACTTTTAGAAAACGGATCAAAACATGATTTTAATCAGGCGCGTTCGTCAATACTAGTTTAGAATAGTTAAATAAGTCATGTGAAATCAAAATGATGGAACAAAACTCACTGAATCGAGAGAAACGATGGATTTCCAAAAGTTGAGTTTCGGTGACTTTCCGAGCTCTTCATGCGAATCCGGTCAAATCACCAACGAATCTGACAATCCATTGGCAATGAATGATGAAAAACTTAATGATTAAATAGTAGGATCAAACCTCTCGAAGAATGGTGGAGGATTGAGAGATAAAGTAGAGTTTGAATGGAGAATGAGAGGGAACCTATCGTGGCCTGTTTATAACAGGCTTGCGCAGCTACACTTCAAGCGTACCTTGGCCTACGCTTGAAGCAAAGGTCCCTGGCCCAAATTTTGAATTTTGATCCTTCTGACATCAGTTTGTCCCGCATTCAACTCCATCCTTCCTAAATGACTCCTAGGCTCCATGTACACTCTATACTTAAATGATGATGGCCTCGCAACTCAATTTTACGGACTCGAACTTAAATGTCAAAATAACTAAATTACTGTCTATAGATACAAACTAAGTGTCAAAGCTACTCTTCTCTACTTAAAACATATGTTAAACATCATTGGTACGACATTTCCGCTTCTCAATAATTCGGATCAAACTTATCCAGCTCGGGTGGTGGTTCATTCAAATCAATCGTTTCTACCACACACTCAACTGGTGGAACCTCTATATAATGCTTCAATCTCTGCCCATTCACGACAAACATCTTTCCAATGTTAGGATCATCTAGCTCCACTGCTCCATGAGAGAAAACCTTCGTAATCTTGTATGGCCCATCCCATCTTGACTGAAGCTTACCAGGAAACAACTTGAGTCTCGAATTAAACAACTAAACCTTTTAGTCGGGCTCATAACTTTTTTTCTGATATGTTTATCATCGAATGCTTTTGTTTGAGCCTTATAAATCCGAGAATTTTCATATGCATCATTTCTCAACTCCTCAAGCTCTTGCAGTTGGAGTTTCCGCTGCGCACCGACTTTCTTTATATCAAAATTCAATCTTCGAACATCCCAATATACTCAGTGTTCCAGCTCTATAGGGAGATGGCACCCTTTACCATACATAAGACGATATCGTGACATCAATTGGTTTCTTAAACGCAGTTCTGTAAGCCAAAAGTGCACCATTCAGTCTTCGTGGCTAATCCTTCAAATCTGGACGCACCATTTTCTACAAAATATTTTTAATCTCCCTATCAGAAACTTCCACTTGACCTTGTGATTGCGGGTGATATGGAGTACCAATTCTATGAGTGACACTGTACTTTTTACAGAGAGCGAAAAGAAACTACTTGTCAAAATGGCCTCCACCATCACTAATCATAACTCTCGGTATACCAAATAGTGAGAAAATGTTTGATTTTACAAATTCTTCCACCACATCATGATCAACCCGTTTGGTGGCTATTGCTTCTACCTATTTTGAAAAATAATCTACCCCCACAAGTATATACTCCTTCTTATCTGCTTTTGGAAATGGTCCCATGAAATCAATACCCCACACATCAAATAATTCTACAATTAGAATTGGGGTTAAAGGCATCATGTCTCTTCGAGACATGGATCCAAGCTTTTGAAATCGCAGACACGCTATTCAAAATTGAACTGCATCCTTGAATATCGACGGCCACTAAAATCCACTCTGCAACACCTTATAGGCTGTCTTTTGAGCTCCAAAATGCCCTCCACACTCCAGCGTGTGACAAAAGGTAAGTATGCTTTGCACCTCACTTTCGAGGACACATTTCCTGATAATCTGATTAGAGCAATACCTGTACAAATGCGGATTATCCCAGATATAAAATTTAACTTATCGGAAGAATCGATCTTTCTCATTTTTAGACCATCCTTTTGGGGTTCGACCTATGGCTTTATAATTGATAATGTAAGCATACCACGGTATTTGTTCCACCACAGCCATACTGAAAAGATGTTTATCCAGGAAAGAATCCTTAAGAGGAGTAATTTCATTTGTGGACTCGACAATAATCCTTGATAAATGATCCGCAACAACATGATCCGAGTAAACGACAACCTTGGTCCCTAATAAATATGATCAAAATTTATCCAAGGCGAAGACAACTGCCAGCAACTCCTTCTCAGTAGTTGTGTAGTTCATCTGAGCTTCATTCAAAATCCTACTGGCATAGTATATGACAACTTTTCATTTCTCTGACCCAACACAGCTCCTATGGCGTAGGTAGATGCATCACACATGAGCTCAAATGGTAGAGACCAGTCTGGTGGATGAATAATCGGGGCTAATGATAGTAGAGCACTCAGCTCCTCAAAGGCATGAAGGCACTCTTCGTCAAAATTGAAAGTAGAGTCCTTAGCCAATAAGTTGCATAGCGGCCGGGCGATTTTGCTAAAATCTTTGATAAACCTTCGGTAAAACACGGCATAGCCTATAAAAGAGTGTATCTGCTTAACAGATGTGGGAGGAAGTAGTTTTGAAATTAACTCCACTTTTGCTTTATCGACCTCTATCCCTCGCTTCGATACAATATGACCTAGTACTATCCCCTCTTGAACCATGAAATGGCTCTTTTCCCAACTTAGGATCAGATTCGTCTCCTTGCATCTCTTAAGTACCATTTTAGATGTCTCAAATAGTCTTCAAAGGTTTCCCCAAAAACTGAAAAATCATCCACGAACACTTCAAGAAATTTCTCTACCATGTCAGAGAATATAAACATCATACACCGTTGGAATGTTGCTGGTGCATTACATAAACCAAACGGCATCCATCTATAAGCAAACGTGTCATACGGACAAGTAAATGTGGTTTTCTCCTGATGAACGGAGTTGATCGTCACCTGATTTTAGCCGGAATACCTATCCAGAAAGCAATAATACCTCTGCCCGGCTAATCTCTCCAGGATTTGATCGATGAATGGTAATGGAAAATGATCTTTCTTTGTATTTAGATTGAGCTTTCTATAATCAATGCACACATGCCATCCCGTGGTTGTGCGTTGTGGAATTAGTTTAACTATTGAGTTTGGTACCACCGTTTTGCCCGACTTCTTCGGCACCACCTGAGTTGGACTTACCCATGTGCTGTCAGAGATGGGATAAATGATACCCGCATCTAGAAATTTTACCACTTCTTTCATCACCACCTCTTTCATATTGGGATTCAACCTCCGTTACATCTCTCTTAATAACTTTGCATCCTCCTCAAGGTGTATACGATGCATGCAAATCGAAGGGTTTATGCCTTTCAAATCAGCAACATTCCATCCTATTGCCTCTTTGTTCTCACTCAAAAAATTAACTAGACTCAATTCCTGTTTCTCAATCAATTTCAAAGATATAATTACAGGAAGAGTCTCATCGAATCCCAAGAAAACATACTTCAGTTTTTTAGGCAATTCCTTGAGTTCCAATGCAGGAGTAGTTAGAGACTAAATTAGTGGAATATTTGAAACTATTGGAAGTGATTTAACCGGCTCCCACTATGGTTGAGTGTATAATCCAATCTCCATTGCATCCAGGTCTTCATTCTGTAGCTTCCAATATGCCTCCCAATCAGCAACTTCCCCATTTAGCCTTTCTCTAGTCATAAATGACTCCAGCTCGTCTCCCTCCAAGATTTGAGTTGCAAAATTTGATATAATATCATCCAGTTCATCGCACCCATTAATCTGAAAACATTCCCCAGATTTAGGCAAGTGGTGACTCTCCTTTGAACACATTCATCTTGACCTTCATATTGCCAAATGTCAGATCCATGGCTCCGGTTGTGCAATTGATGCATGCATTTTCCATAGCTAAGAATGGTCTTCCCAATATTACTGGAATGTATTTCCTCTCGTCATGGATAGGTTATGTATCCAGGTCTATAAAGTCAACCGAAAAATAAAACTTGCCCACTTGCACAATGACATCTTCAAACACACCTCTTGCCTGTTTGACTGATCGATTGGCGAATTGCAATACAACCGATGTGGGAGTGAGCTCACCCAACCCTAGTTGTTGGTAGACTGAATAAGGAAGTAAGTTAATACTTGCACCTAGATCAAGAAGAGCTCTACCATTTTTTTAGTCACCAATGACACATGGAATAGTGGGAGTACCGGGATCTTTCCTCTTATATGGAATATCGCTTAAAAGCAATGAACTCACTTGCTCAGTCAAGAGTATTTTTGTTGGAGACTTTCCTCTACTTTTCTGCTTCTAGGTGCAAAGATCCTTGAAAAACTTAACATTAGGTGATATTTGGGCGATTACATCTAAGAAAGGTAAATTGATCTTGATTTATCGGAATGTATCTAACATATCAGATTCTTTCATCTTTCTCTACTTTATCGGCTCTCTAAGACGTTGAGCAAATGGCGTTGCCTCCTCATAATGCGCTCTTTATGGCTCTTCAAGTAATGTCTCATCAACATTGTCCTCCATCGATGGTTGTTCTTTCTGCGTTCTTTCAGCCTTTTATCTTGCAGCCTCCTTCCTCTATTCTTTTTCCACTTTCTTCCTTTGTTCTTGTTATGCCTCATTTTTTCTTTGTAACCTTTCTTCATGTTTTGCATTAACTTGATTCTCCACTTCCTTCCCACTTCTCAGATCCATGATTACTTAAACCGACTCATGAGGATTATTAGCAAAATATCCAAGCTCCAATGCTTGTTGTGGCTTAGGGTTGACTATTGGCAGTTTTCCTGGCTCTCTCACATTCCTCTCATTAGCCATTTTGCCCATCAACATGTGCAGTTGTGCTAAAGATTGAGTATGAATGCCTAACTTGTTATAAATGTCCATTATGACCTGCTCTAGTCGACTAGTCTGGAAATCGGGTGAAGGAGTTTGGCTTCTTGGTGGCTGGGCTTGGTAGTTGTAGGGTCACACAGTCTGATTGTTATTGAATTTGGGAATACTCAGCTTCGACTTCATATGTCTCTCTAGAAGGGGAATGATTTCACTGAAGGTATTTATCAATTCTCTCCAATCTCTCTCCAAACAATGCCATGGTATCTCTCACATCATCATGATCCACAACATAAGATTTTTCGGATCTCCTATCATGTTGTCCACCTCTAGACCTCAACTCAGATTAGTATTAGATTGTGTTTTCACTAATATTATCAAATATATCCAAAAGTTATTTAGCTGGCTTTAAAGTAAACTGACTCTGCTTGGCCACGTCTACCAAGGTCTTTTAAGTTTCACAAGTGCCATATAGAAATTGTTAGCAATATCTTGGTCGGAAAACCTATGATGGGGGCATTTATACAAAATTTCATTATATCTTTCTCATGCATCATGAAAATGTTCGGCAAGCAATTGCCTAAAGCTTTTGATTGCATCTTGCGCTTCTGAGGTTTTTCCTATTGGATAGTGTTTTTCAATGAATTCTTTCTTAAGGGCTTCCCAATCAATTTTTATTTCTTTAGCTACTTTGATGTACCATCATTTAGCTCTCTTTTTAATGACCAAGGGAATAATCTCACTCGCAAGTCATTTTTGGACAGATTATCATACCTAACGCAAAGTCATACGTTAAGTACGTAATATCCCTTAAGAAAATCTGCATAAGAGTCATACGCATCAGGTGAGTAATATCCCTTCAATGATGTCTCTGGTGCCCTTGACGGGGTGGGTCTGTGGTTGCTCATTGCTTCTTTTTACTGACTATGATGTTTTTCAATAGATCGACGTAAGCGACGGAGAGTCCTTTCGATCTCAGGATTGTAATGACTAACGCAGTACTTGGATTAGAACGAGTCGATCTATCGATCATACGCTAGACTAAAAACTATTATTTTTTATTTTTAAAATTTTCTGAAATAAAATATAATCTAACTTACTACTTCTAAATTACAGAAATTAAATCAAGAATTAATATTCAAAAATCTAGATAACTAAAACTCACAAAAGTTCCAGACGCAACTTTAGAAGTTCAGGTCTTCCCTTTCACGCTGTTCAGAATACATGTCAATCACACAAAAATCTCACTTTAGCTACAGTTATAATAACGCAATGCAAATAAATTACTAAAGCTATTGAACAATGCTTAGTCCCCGACAACAACACCAAAAACTTGATGTGACATCAGGTGTGTAAAAATATGTAGTTAAAAATGACACCTTAACGATGCTAGGTTTTACCCTACGCAAGAGCACATATCAATTGTAGAATAGCAAAGTGGTTTGAGTAAGGGATATCGATCCCACAGAGACTAAGATTGTTCACTTTAATAATTTAGAAATTCCGAATTATATTTTCCAAAAGCTTGTTTGTTTGGTTGGTCAAAGACCAAATTATCTATTTTAACTATAAATTATCTAAAAAATAAGTAAATTGGTTGTGATTAAAATGAGAGAGAAAACTAAGGTTTTTTTGTCATCCACCAATAACCCCATAATATAGTTCATCATTGTTTCAACTGTAAGATGGCGATCCATAACTGTGAATTAGGTCGTATCGTAGATAGCTAAATACAACCCCAAAAAGGAGTACCATTAACTGGATCACGACAACCCATCTCATGACTGACCTAACTAGTACATGTCAATTATATTACTCTAATATACTCCTAATTCATAAAAATAAACTAAAGCATGTCTATATTAAATCGCCAAAGCACGGCCTGTGCCAACCTAGCGTTTCAAGTTTTATTACCACTATTGTGTAGAAAACCATGAAAAGCATCCGAGTTCCAACCCATATTGAATAATCATAATTGTGCAAAATAATAAATTTATTCCATTTAAGACAAGAATTTAGAATAAACATATAATTTTATATTACAAATCAGTACGGTCTCTTAACGACTACAATCATCATAGTATGGTCACAGTTTCCCCTCGTTTACAGTTAAAAACAATAAAAGAACTACATTACTTGGCTGAAGTTTGCTAGAAAACCCTAGATACCGAGTTAGTTGGCCATGGTAGAAGGTGACTGAATTGTTAATGTAGAAATGCTCTCCATAATCCTATTCTTTAGATCTCTAGGTTTGAATATGGCTCTAAACAGCAGCAAGTTTGAATGAACGAACCTCTTGAATGAATGTCTCACAGAACCAACTAGCCTCTATCTACTAGCACCAGAATTCCCTTCCCTTTTTTTTCTTTCGTGAATGATGTATGGTCTTGTATATATAGGCAATGGCATAGAGAGGCCCTTTTCAGTCTTTCACTCTCAAAACTCATCAAAACCCTAAATATAAGTGCGTGTTTGGCAAAAGGGTTTGGTGCAAAAAATTTAGTTTTGGGGTGGAAAAGATAGCCCAACCCATGTTTGGTAGCTTTCTTCTGGTGCAACAGTGTCAACCCATTGGCACCTGTTGGCTTTGAAATTTACTTTCGGCAAACATTTCCAAAATTGATGATAACAAACCATTAAAGAGTGTTTGATACTAATTAATT
Organism: Cornus suecica; assembly: GCA_963922005.1. Classification (NCBI taxonomy): domain Eukaryota; kingdom Viridiplantae; phylum Streptophyta; class Magnoliopsida; order Cornales; family Cornaceae; genus Cornus; species Cornus suecica. The sequence continues at coordinate 45,796,145 of OY998240.1, forward strand.
ATCGAGTTCATGTTTTCAGCAAAAGACAGGTGAACGGCTCGGAAAACAAGCTTGGAAAGAAAATGACTCGGAGAGCAAGCATGGAAAGAAAGTTTGAATAAAAGCGAAAAGCCGAGAAAGTAATTGAAGCACGAAAATGGAAAATCAAATAAATCAACCGCAAAAGTGAAAGTCGAAGACTCAAGACTCGGGGTAGATAGGTCGGGGAGCGATCATTGTAACAAGGTAATTTAATGTATCGATATTATCGTATAATCTCAAGCATAAAATTAACCGAACTCAAATGGAAAGAAAAATGATTTACCAAACTCAAATAGAAAGAAAAATAATTTTTACAAATATTTTTCAAGTTGTAGTCGACTAGAAGAATCCTTTGCATTCTCTAGTAGTCGACTAAACAAGTCAGAAGCTATCAGTTTTTCATCCATTTTAGTGTAGTCAACTAAACTCATAGAGTAGTCAACTAAAGCTCCTCATTGAGTCGACTAGAGCATCATCTAGTCAACTAAGAGAGTCCCTCTAGTCGACTAAAGACTCCATGTAGTCGACTAAAGAATCCTCAAATCCTGCAGTTTTTTCAGAAAACAATTTTCATGTTTTGTGCATCGTGTTTAATGGATTTCAAACATCTCTTGACTTCTCTAATTCAATACTCACTCTCATAACCCTAAAGTATTGATATATATAGAATTAGATGTGTATATTGCAAGTGAAGAGATTGAAAAACAAAGAGAAAGAAAAGCTTCATCTTCAACAGAAATTTTCTCTGTAAAAAGCCACTGAAACCAAGCTTTGAAAATCTGATTTTCTGCAAATTTCTTTGAAAATCAAAACCTCTAGCATCTCTTCTTATTCTCCAAATATTGTTCAATGATTTATCCTTTTAGAATACATTTCTAGAGCTATTGAATAATCACCAAAAACACTTGAGCTTATATTGAATTATCCTCCATAAAAACCTTTGGGTTTTGAGTGTTTTTTTGTTCTTGAGTGATTTTATTGATTACATACGAATTTGTGATCTCATACAAGTGAAGTCCAACGATTTTTCAAGAGAGGGTTGTTCTCTTGATTGAGAGACAAGCTTGAGAAGCTTGTGTTGTAAAGGTTTGCCATTCCACTCGAGCCTCTCGAGCTTGTCTCTCAATCAAGAGAACAACCCTCTCTTGAACAATCGTTGGACTTCACTTGTCTGAGATCATAAATTCATATGTAATCAATAATATCACTCAAGAAGAAAAACACTCAAAACCCAAAGGTTTTTATGGAAGATAAATCGATATAAGCTCAAGTGTTTTTGGTGATTTTTCAATAGCTCTAGAAATGTATTCTCAAAGGATATATCAATGAAAGATGTTTGGAGAATAAGAAGAGATACTAGAGGTTTTGATTTTCAAATATTTTTGCAGAAAATCATATTTTCAAAGCTTGGTTTCAATGGCTTTTTGCAGAAAAATTTATGTTGAACTTTTAGAGCTTTTCTTTTCTTTTCTTTTCTTGTACAATCTCTTAGCTTGCAATATACACATCTCATTCTATATATATCAATACATTAGGATTATGAGAGTGAGTATTGAATTAGAGAAGTCAAGAGCCGTTTGAAACCCATTAAACATGATGCATAAAACATGGAAAATGTTTTATATCAAAACTGCAGGATTTAAGGAGCTTCTAGTCAACTACATTGAGTTCTAGTCGATTACAAGTTGTAGTCTAGTCGACTTAAAGCATCTTTTAGTCGACTACTTTGAGATGGATGAAAACATGTTGCTCCTCATTGTTTTAGTCGACTACTAGAAAATACAAAGGGTTCTTCTAGTCGACTATGACTTAAAAAATACTTGTTTAAATCATTTTTCTTTCCATTTGAGTTCGGTTCATTTTATGCTTGAGCTTATATGATAATATCGACACATAAAATTACCTTGTTACAATGATCGCTCCCCGACCTATCTACCCCAAGTCTTTGAGTCTTCGACTTTCGCCTTTACCGTTGAATTATTTGATTTTCCATTTTCACGCTTCAATTTCTTTCTCGGCTTTTTGCTTTTATTCAATATTTCTTTCCAAGATTTCTTTCCGAGTCGTTTTCTTTCCGAGCTCGTTTTCCAAGTCGTTCACCTGTCTTTTGCTGAAAAGATGAACTCGATAATTCATTAGTATCAAACACTCTTTAATGGTTTGTTATCATCAATTTTGGAATTGTTTGCCGAAAGTAAATTTCAAAGCCAACAGTTACATACCCCACCTACACACACATACACATGTACACATATACATGCATATATATGCATTTATTACATTCTCTCCCACAAACTTTGACTTCTTTTTCTTCTTTTTCATCCTTATTGCTTTCTTTTTCTTTTCTTTTGCAAATTAACCCCTACATGAAATAAAAATATATACATATGAGGACATTATGTTAGGTAAATTACACTTTTTTGTACACTTATCAAATTACCCCCAAACAAGCTTTTGCTAGTCCTCTAGCAGATAAGGGAAAAATAGATAAGTTCACAAAAATGAATTATTGAAGTTTAACTAAAGATGTGTCACTTTCACAGGTTGCATTCGATTGCATTTACCCCATACAATAAGGCCTTAAATCCCTAGGTTACCCTAGTGGACGAGCAATAGCCTCATGAGGGTTTACAGTGAAGATACCCATAAACTTCCTATGACTTCAAAATAATTTCATGTATATCCTCAAGTCATAAAAGATAAGAGATGAATCTATTAAGTCTTTCGTATACAACGAGCTACTATGGTGTCATAATAATAAATATCAAGCAAAGTTCATCCAAGAGCAACATAGAAATAGAGTGTGTGTATGTAGAGTCAACATAGAGCAATTCGCATATCTAAGTGAAGAAATCCCCAAGTCTTTAGAAAAATACGTTTTGAGTTCAAATCTCACAAGTAAATATCTCTCTAAAAGAATAACTCTCAAAATTTGGGCTAACTGTATCTCTCAGTTATATGTGAGAATGAACTTTGTTTCCAAAGTGGAAGCAAGCTCATATATTGAAATGAAGGACCGATATATATAATAGACAGTCTCATGATTGGAATGTTGGTCACTTTAGGGAGAATGTCGAGTTACCCACCATAACGCCTTCTCATTTACTATCCACTATAATACCATTCTGTACATGTTTCACGACCTTATTGAAGTGGTGATTTACAAAGGAATAATTCTGTGAATAAGGGGTCTTCAAAATATATCCAAGGGATATATTTTTCTTTACAATTCTCTTCTTTTTCTATTTTTCATACATTGTTTTTTTAAATATTGAAACTCTATTTGGATTAAAGAGAAACATATTCAAATAAATGTATCCACCCCCAAACAAAAAACTAACACTGTCCCTAGTGTTTAAAAATACATCGAAGAGATAAATTGGAACAAATTACTGTAATTGAGGTGGTGTTTCTGGAGTATAGTCCCTACAAACATTCATGGCAAAAGAAAAGTCAAGTGATTGGAAATATTATCACAGACTTTACCCCCAAACAGAATCTAAACATACCCAAGTAAAGTGAAAAAAATAAAATTGATAGAAAATATTTACACAACTGACTGGGTTGCCTCTGAGGAGTGCTAAGTTTAACGTCTTCAGTTAGACTCAATAAAGGTGCTACCCCAATATAGATCAGTCCGAAAAAATCGGATCAATGAGGAGAATTTCCTCATTTTTAGAAGCTTCAAGTTCTAGGAAAGGTTTTAGACGATGAGCATTGACTTTAAACAACTGTCCATTCTTAGGGTCTTGTAACTTAATGGCACCATGACTAGCAATGTGATGGACATAGTACGGGCCTGACCAACGTGACCTTAACTTCCCGGGAAACAATTGAAGACGGGAGTTATACAAAAGAACCTTTTGTCCTATGAAAAACTCCTTTTTTAGAATGTGTTTATTATGTTTCAACTTAGTCTTGGCTTTATAAATTCTTGAACTCTCATAGGCATCATTTATGATTTCTTCTAACTCATCAAGGTGAAGGGTCCTACGTTGACCGGTTTTATCATAGCCAAAGTCCATGGCCTTGATAGCCCAATAAGCATGGTGTTCAAGTTCAATAGGCAAGTGACAGGCTTTACCATAGACCAATCGATAGGGAGACATTCCTATAGGGGTCTTATAAGTAGTACAGTATGCCCATAAAGTAACCTAGAGATGAAGACTCCAGTCCTTCCTTATAGGGTTAACAATTTTCTCTAAAATCTGTTTAATTTCCCTATTGGATACTTCAGCTTGACCATTGGTTTGAGGGTGATATGATAAGGCCACTTTGTGGGTGATCCCATATTTGGACAATAGGTTTCCAAAGACTTTGTTGCAAAAATGTGAACCATTGTCACTGATTATGGCTCGAGGTGTTCCAAACTGGGGCAAAACTTGGTCTTTGAAGAAACTTACCACAACCCTATGGTCAGCTATTTTGGTGGCTAAAGCTTCTACCCATTTTGACACATAGTCAACTGCTAGAAGGATGTAGGTATTTCTAAACGAGGATGGAAATGGTCCCATGAAATCAATAACCCAGACGTCAAAGATTTCAATGACGATAATCGATTGTTGAGGCCATTCATTTCTTTTGGTAATCTTACCTAGCAATTGACATCTATGACAAGCCAGACAGTATGTGTAGGTGTCTTTGAAAAGGGTTGGCCTATAGAATCCCGACTGCAAGATTTTAGCAGCAGTTCTTTTGGAACTGAAATGGCAACCACAGGCCTGGCCATGAAAGAAGGAAATGACAGACTCTTGGTCTACCTCGGGAACACACCTACGGATGATTTGATCTGGAAAATATTTAAACAAGTAGGGGTCATCCCAAAAATATTCCTTAGCCTTAGCAAAAAAATTATATTTCTCTTGTTTGGACCAGTTGGAAGGAATTTGACCAGTCACGATATAATTGACAATATCGGCATACCATGGTGCATGAGATATCTCAAATAATTGTTCATCAGGTAATCAAAGATGGGAATGGAGTCACTAGTGGATTCAATAACAAGACGGGATAAATGATCAGCGACAACATTCTCGAAACCTTTCTTATCTCAAATCTCAAGGTCAAACTCTTGAAGGAGTAAGATCCAGTGTATCAACCTAGGTTTTGCATCAGATTTGGATAAAAGATGTCTTAACACTGCATGATCTGTATAGATGATGACCTTAGATCCAATCAAATAAGATCTAAACTTCTCAAAGGAGAACACGACTGCTAACAACTCTTTTACAGTGGTTGAGTAGTTGATTTGGGCATCATTTAAGGTTTTGCTAGCATAGTATATGACATGTCATGCTTTATCCACTTTCTGGCCTAAAACAGCACCTACTGCATAATCAGATGCATCACACATAATTTCAAAAGGCAAGTTCCAATCAGGTGAGCAAATGATAAGTGTAGTAGTAAGTGATGACTTTAAGTACTCAAAGGCTAACTTACAGGCATCAGTGAACTCAAATTGTACATCTTTAGCTAGAAGATGGGTCAATGGTTTAGCTATCTTACTAAAATCTTTGATGAAACGTCTGTAGAAACCGGCATGACCTAAGAATGCTATAATATCTCGAATAAATTTGGAGATAGGTAGATTGGAGATTAGATCAATTTTTGCTTTGTCTACCTCAATTCCTGCACTGGAGATATTATGACTTAGGACAATTCCCTTTTTAGCCATGAAATGATACTTTTCCCAGTTAAGTACTAAGTTAGTGTCACGACAACGTTGAAGTACAAGAGTAAGATGGTCCAGACATTGCTCAAATGATGATCCAAAGATAGAGAAGTCATCCATGAAGATTTCTAGAAACTTTTCAACCATGTTACTAAATATACTCATCATACACCGCTGAAATGTAGCTGGTACATTACACAAGCTGAATGGCATGCGACGATAGACGAATGTACCGAATGGACAGGTAAAAGTTGTTTTATCTTGGTCATCGGGGTGAACATGGATTTGATTATAACCAGAATAGTCATCTAAACAGTAATAGAAGGCCTGGCCAGCTAATCTCTCTAACATTTGGTCGATAAAGGGAAGGGAAAAGTGGTATTTCCTAGTCACACTATTAAGTTTCCTATATTCAATGCAAACTCGTCATATAGTGTGAATGCGAGTAGGAACAAGCTCATTGTGGTCATTGGAAACAACAGTGATGCCATACTTCTTAGGAACTACCTGGATTGAGCTCACCCACTGACTATCAGAAATCAGGTAGATGATTCCAACGTCAAGAAGTTTGATAACTCCGCCGTGGACAACTTCCTTCATATTGGGGTTAAGTCTCCTTTAAGGTTACCTACAAGTTTTTGCATTATCTTCTAAGTGAATACGATGTTGCACCACTAGAGGACTAATGCCTTTGATATCATCAATGGACCATGCTATGGCTTCCCTATTTGTCCTAAGAACCTCAAGCAATTGGGATTCTTCTTTCTTAGTTAACTCAGAGGATATTACCATAGGAAAAGTCTCAGATTCACCAAGATACGAATATTTTAAAGTCTCGGGTAAAGCCTTTAATTCAATCTTAGGTGGTTTCTTCTGTAATGACCGGGTTAATTTAAATAATTTATTTTTCTTCGGTTAATATATATTTTTTTTTATCTTGTGCATTACGTGGCATTGCATGTGTTTACGTGCATTAAGGATTTCATGATTTGAGTTTTTGGGTTCATTCCTATGTTTTGTAAAATTTTCATTTTTGTCGTTGACCGGGTAGTTTCGATATTTTAATTAAATGTGGGGGTTACTTTTGAGTTTGATAAAGATGAGGGTAACTTTTGCAATATATTCATTATATGTAAATGTGTGACCGAATTCCACATGTTTATTTTTATTTTTATCTTCAACTTTCCAAAAGCATATTCCTCCATCATTTAAAGGTTCAATCATACATCTATTATATTGACACCACTTTATGACATTATTGATGAAATTTTCAGCCATTATAGTGATGTGTTGAGATTAGCTTTTGCATATTCTCAACAATCAAGCAAAACCATTTTTTCCATCATTCTCTATTTTTCTCCTATCTTCTTCTCTCTACATTTTGGGCATCTTAGAGTGGGGATTCAATTTTGTGCTCAACTAGGAAGTTGTTCTACGTGTTCCGATCTTCGGTTTAATACCAATTACGGTATGTGATCTATATTATTTTATTTTATTTTATTTTTCAAAAATTCCAGATTGCTAGTTTACATGTTTAGTGAAAATCAAGGCTTTAGATCTCTAATTTATAATATATGTACGGATCAAAATTAGTTTATGAAAATTTTACAGATCATATATAGGTATGTGATTATATGTTCGTGAAACTTTCAGAATTTATAGATAAGTAGAGAGTTAATTAAAAATTTAGGAATAACATGTTATTCGGATATTGTTGTTGCTGCAGACCGTTTGTTTTTACTCGGTTTGAGCAATTTATAGACCATGTTAAATTATTTATAAATTTTTGAAAATTTTACAGTATGCTTTTGTATATGTCTATTATCATCTCTCAAAATTTCAGATCATTTAGATAAATATGTAAGTTTCTAAATATCATGGAAGTTGGTTGTCCATTGATATTTTACTGCTTGCTGATCCGATTTCGGTTTCGGTTTAGCCAATTGTTTCATATGGTTTCGTATTCTTATAAATCTTGAAACTTTTATTATAACCTTTTGTATATGTCTAGGACATATTTATTAAAGATCAATAATTTTAAGTTAATTTATACTGGTAATAAATATTGTTGAGTAGTAACTGTTCAGTTTCAATCATAGTTTAAAACCGGAACTTGTATTACCAATTTGAGCTATCTATAATTCTAATTTTGTACTTATAATTTTATCACCTAATCTTGAGTATATAATATGTAAATCTGGATATTTTGGTAGTCATGTAATTCATGGATAGGTTTGTAAAAATATTGGAGTAAAGGGTGTTCAGTTTTCGGAATTGTTAGGAAAGCTGTCTTTTATAATTATTTTGGACCACTGTCCTTTGATTAAAGCTTATGAAAATGTTACAGTAGACCTATGTAGAGGTTTGGAGTGTATCTTGTAAATTTCATATTTTTATCAAACCTGTAGATTGTTCTAAAAATCATAGATTACCTGCTGTCCGTTTTACGGTAGTATTCGAAACCGAACTTTTCGATTCTTAATTAAGTAGCTAAATTTTGTCTATTAATCCCGAATATTTTTTAGTATATATTTATATATATTAGAATGTTTATTGGCAAATATTATTATAAAAATAAATATGGTTATATATAAAAAAAAAATTATTCAATATGTGTTAATTGGTTTCGGGCATAACAGGGTACAAATGAAGGCGTGAAGGGATAACCGTTCGTTTCTTCATTCTCTACACAATCATATTGTTTTGATTGTTGGTATTTTACTGGATATTTTATCAAGTTTGAGGTAGGGATTTATTGGGGTATCGTGTGAGTTTAAGAATCTTCATTTATGTATTTTAATGTTTATATATAGATTCATTATCATATTGTGCTATTTTTACATGAGTTGTGAAATTGCATTAATGTGTTTAAATACATTGATTCATGCCACTATAGAATTTTTATTAGGTGGATCATGGAGTGCGGATATATTTATTACTTATGTGCGCATGTGAATGACATTTATGAATTGTGAATTGTGAATGGTGGATTGGTTGTTGATTTTGGGAAATGGTCGTGTGGTGTGAGCAATGGGGGGACGAAGGAGCTCCCGGGGTGCAAGTCCTCGAATTATCGCGCGATTGGTTGACGTCACCGTAGGGTTAGTAGCCCCAAGACGGCTAGGCAGATGAACAGGTAGTTCATGTCCTAGGGTTTGTTTCACGACATAATTTTCCCATTTGATGATTTTGAATTTGATGTTATCTCTGTTGTGATAGTTGGATTTGAATTCGTATTGAGAGTATTGGTTTTAATTTCGTGACTATAGAACTTTTAAATTATCTTGATTATATTATTTAAATTGTTCTACATGAGTTTATATTGTGATTCCTTATGCATTTATATCATGACATTGGACTAGGGTAGAGACTTGACCCTATACGTATTCATTAATTTACATACTTGCGGAATCTTACGCTTCATGATTTTTCTCTACTGGGCCGTTTGTGCTCACCCCTTAACATTTTTCAGGAAAAGAACCGTTGGTGGATGATCCATGAGCTATTGGAAATTTGTGGAATTTGAACTTATAATAATTACATATTTATGTAATAATAAAGATTGCGTGCTTATTATGATTTGTACTTGTTTGGCTTTGGACTAGTGTGTTCGTGTTGTAATTTGATTTGATTTCGGGATTTGTGTGTGATTTTATTATTTCTATTTCGCTTCCGCGCTAGTGAATTATAAACAATGTCGGTTGGCCAGTTTGACCATTTGATATTTTTATGAATTTTAATTAAATTTAAGTCATTATCCGGGTTTTCAGATTCGGGGCGTGACATCTTCACATTTTCAGATTCAGTGCTAACTGGCAAGGACAATGATTCGAATTTGGATTTATACTTGGGTGCTTCAAAGGGTGGGGAAGAGTCTAACAAATCATTTACTTGGCTAATGTTATTAGTTTCATCCAAATCATCACCAAAATGGCTAGACATTGCTGGAGTGGATCCTCAGGATATGAGTGGTTCAAGTTATGGGTGGTCAATGAATCAATGAGACAAACATCTTCAATAGACTCTGAATCAATGGGTTGGCTCATCAGATTAAATACATTAACTTCCACTTTCATGTTTCCAAAGGTCAAGGTCATGCTATCGTTTCTACAGTTGATTAATGCATTGGTTGTGGCTAAAAATGGTCGACCTAAAATGATTGGAATTTGCTTACCTTGGTTGGTTGAGTGTCTAGCACAATGAAGTCTACGGGGTAATAAAAATCATTCACTTTTATTATCACATCCTCAATGATACCCCTTGGAATTTTTATGGATCGATCGACTAATTGAATTCTAACATTAGTTTTCTTTAAATCAGTTAATCACAAATCCAAGTAGACTAAATATGGTAGCAAAATTGACACTGGCACCAAGATCCAATAAAGCCTGACCTTCAAAATTTTCTCCTATCCTACAAGTGATAGTTGGACTACCAGGGTCTTTATGTTTAACCACAGTTTGGTTTTGTAGGAAGGAGGAACAATGTTGAGCTATGAAGGCTTTCTTAGGAATATTGGTTTTGCTCTTGACTAAGTCATTGATAAATTTTGCATAAGAAGGAACTTGCTTGATAGCAGTGAGAAATGGAATCTTAATCTAGAGATTTTGAAAAAAAAATCTCTAAGATTTCTTTATATTGAGAATCCTTCTTATTGTTGACTAGTCTAGAGGGAAACAGTCCACGTGGAACAAACGGCTTTGGAATGACCTAATCAAGCTTAGGACCTTGATCCTTTTTGGATTTTAGGGAATTAAGTGGAAGAGATTTTGATGGTTCATTTTCGACACTAATGGGTGGCTCAACCTTATTATCAATTTTCTTTCATAACCTTAAGGTAATGATAGAATTTACATGATCATTTGATTGCTCAGAACCAGAAGGAGTCCCTATGTGATTAACTCCTTTTTCTTTTGGATTGATTTCAGGTTGGCTAGGCAATGTACCCCTTTATTTTTCAGACAGAGCTGCAGTTAGTTGACTCAACAGATTTTGGAGAGATTGCTGAAATCGCAGTTGATTTTGAGTCGAGAGATCAAAGTTAGTTTCTAACTTTTGAAATCTTTGATTGGAATGCTTATTGGATTGATCAAGATTAAGAGCAAGCATTTTCAAAGTGTCCTCATAATTAGAAGTATTATTGGCCAGTGGGACAAGAGCAACATAATTGCTCATGGGATCAACTGTTAAATCTCTGTTTACTGGTTATTCTTGGGGAATTGATTTTTAGGAATTATTTGTCCAGTTGAGGTGGCTTATTGGAGTTACCTTGAAAACTGGACGGACCACCTAAGTTTTGTGGAGGTAAATTTTGCCTCCATGAAAAATTAAGGTGGTTTCTAGTATCAGGATGGTAACTTTGGTTAAATGTATTAGGCAATGGTCTCCTAAAGGTATTGAAAGCATAAACTTGCGCATCCAAAGGTTCAGATGTACAATAGACCGGACATTCCTCTGTGGGATGAGATAAATCAAAACAAACATTGCATTGTGCAGGGGTAGATATTAGGGCAAATGCATTAAACATTGTGCAGGGGTAGATATTAGGGCAAATGCATTAAACGTTTTGCTTAAGTCTTTCACTCCATCAGCAAGACTTTGCCTCACAAACTTTAACTCATTTTGAGGTATGATCTCATAAAAACCAGATTTTCTATTCATTTGATCATTCCTAGAAAACTCATTCTCACTTTGGTTCCAAATCCAATTTTGGGCATTTTCAGCTAGTTCCTCCAAAAATATATAGGCTTGGTTAGGGGTTTGGGCCTTGAACTTTCCTTGGTGCATTGATTCAATCATGGTTCGGTTCATAGGGGAAAGTCCCTTAGAGAATAAATGGACTAGCCGTGCTTTATCAAAGCCATGGTGTGGGCATTTGAGTATCAAATCATGGAATCGGTCCCAAGTTTGGTGGAATTGTTCATCATTTTTCCCTCTAAAAGTACTTATAGTGTCTCTCATTGATTCGGTCTTTTTCATGGGATAAAATTTACTCATGAATTTCCTTGCAAGTTCATCCCATGACCGAATAGAGTTGGGTGGAATGGAGTTTAGCCATGAAACAACTTTATCTTCTAAGGATAGGGGAAAAAGACGCAGTTTGACATCCTCTTCATTCAAATTTTGATTTTTGAATGTGTTGCATATTGTCAAAAACTTCCCTAAATGAATATAGGGTTGTTCGTTTTCAAGTCCATGAAATTTTCGCAACAAATTGATTGTGGCGGGTCTAATCTCAAACTGGGGTGTATCATTCTCAGGTAGAACAATGCAATTGGGTGGGTTGGCTGTGATTGGGGCAAAATAGTCATTAAGAGTTCTTGGTGCAGCCATTGATGAATTATTGGTGGTTGAGAGATTTAACAAGGGAATTGATTTTTCTTTTAAATCAAGGAGTGACATATTACTAGGAAACCTAACTAAACGCATGTTAACTCTCAACCACTGGGGCATAAAAAAAAAGAAACCTAAAAGGGCTAGATGATGGGTAAATCACACAAAAGTTTTGGCTTTGTTATCTTGAGCTTAAATTCAAATGTGGTGAATTTTTAAATCTAATTTTTTAGAGAATTAATAGGATGGTGTCCAAATTAATTCTCTCATAATTAGACAGCTCCTACTCTATTCCAGATTAAGCCGATAGATTACCAGTTAAGGATCATCAAACTAACAACGGAGTAGTTCCTAGGAAAGTGTGGCGAGGCACTTGGCCTGCTTAATAGCACGTCAGCCACACTACAAGACAGAATTTCCTACCGTTTATCAATTTGATAATGACTCACTGGAGTGACTACCAACCGCTTCCTTCCTAGAGGTCCTATGAGCTCGTAACCCTAAATTGGCTTATTTCTAATGAATTTTAATCAAATCCAGCTCTTGGTTTAACAAATGCAAGAAATTTTTGTTATTTGTGGGTTACAAAGACAAGTGATGAAATTCCGACCGTATCTTGTGGGAGTTTGCCCTTAAGTATATTATGCAAAATGCTAATTAAAATATGCACACACAAGGTAAAATAAAAAAATAAAAAATAAAATGGGAGCTTAAGGTAATTTCTAATGTTATTCTATCCTAGAATTCACATGCATAATTTTTCTCTAGAAAAACTAAGAAAAATAAATTAAATAAATAAACTAAATACAAAAGATGGGAACTTAGGGTAATTTCTAATGTTATTCTATCCTAGAATTTGCATGCAAAATTTTCACCTAATCTAGAAAACTAAACAAAAATAAATAGTAGGAGTTCAAGAATGAAAATTTGGAACCTGTATGACGAACCAGTACGGTGCCTCCTGCTAAAAAGGAAAACAAAAGGAAATAAGTCAATACACAGAAGATAAAAAATGAATAAAATTTTTTTGAATTAATATGAGAAATGGAGTAGTATTGTCCCTATAGCCAAAGAAGTTGTTGTTGGGGTTTTTTTTTCAAGCACAAAATAATGGTCTGGTAGTTACAAAATATTTACTGTAAACTGAATCTCACTCAATCAAAACTCACGACATTAATACCAAAACTTTCTTTGCTGGACATACACTAAAGTCTACAAGAATAAGGTGCGAAGTTGTTATTTTCTTTTGAAAATCTAGAGAAGTCAAATTAATAAAGTGACTTTCCAATTCATCATATGATGACTTCCCAAAGTCACAGATTACCTGTTTGTTTTTTGTTTTTTTTAACACCAAAGTCAACTAGAATATAGGAATTGAACAAAACAAATGAAAAGTACGGTGACAATAAGAAACCAAGTATCAACTAAACATCTGTCTATTATGATCACAGAAATTTTTATTTTTATTTTTTTTTTCAAAATTTCTTCAAGAACCTATTGTTGTGACACAATGAGCAAAGTTACAGAGTAATTTTTTTTTCAAAATTAACAGAAAATCAGAAAATAGAAAAAATTAAAATAAAGGGAGGGATAGAAAGTTCGTGAGGGTTCCCAAAAATTTTGATTTGAGGATCTTTGATTCCGAATTTTTAATGTTGAAGCGGTTGCAGCGCCATTTGACAGATTGCGGTTTGATGATATTGTGTCGTTGTTTCACCACACCCCGGTCAACAATAACTTATACCTACTAATACTTCACTTAAAATAGTATAACAGTAAGTAAGGTCGAACCACTCTCAACTTGGAACTCGTTTTGAGACTAGGATCCAAAAGTTTACATTTCGAGATAAAAAGAAATCACTTAAAACAATTCTTGAATTTTTGAATAGGAAACTAAAATAACTAGATAAAATTATCAAATGGTGGAAGAAAAATATCAAGGGAAGAGAATACACCATCCGGGTCTATATAAATAATATTATATATTTCTATTGTAAATTCTCTTCCAACCTATTAAACATAAACATAGATATTGGTAGGCATTCCCCGTATTTCTATTAATTGGTAATCACGAAAAATCCTCCCTCTAATGTTTTGGTTTAAATAAAATATAAATGGTAGTAGGCATTCCCTATATTTCCATTAATTGGTAATCACGGAAAATCTTCCTTCTATTTTTAGCTTTCAACCTCTATTGTAAGGTTTTTGTCATTGAGATTCATAAGATGAATACTCTCGGGAAGCGAGTTAAACAATACGAAATAAAATAAAAATTATTTATATCTTACCCATGGTGGCTTCATCACCCCCTTGAGAAGAGTTTTAAGCTAGCATGTTGATAGAAAAATAAAACATGGTATGAGAATAATTTTCTATTAATAAAGAGAAAAATTACAAAGGAAATATGAAGATAATATACAATAGTTCTCTTGCTCTCACTCTCCAATCCCCCTCTGCAGCTCTAGTTTGCTAATATATATAGGAACATTGCAAACCCACTGCATTTAATGAATTTTGTATTCTTCAACTACCAACCTTGAAATGTGGGATGCATTAAAATCCCTTCAACTAATCAACAAATTCTCTCTCTTCAATTGTACACCTTACATTTATCTTTTCTCTCTTTAATAGTTACATACCCCACTTACACACACATACACACGTACACATATACATGCATATATATGCATTTATTACACTTTCTTTCTTTTTCTTTTCTTTTGCAAATCAACCCCTGCATGAAATAAAAATATATACATATGAGGACATTATGCTAGGTAAATTACTCTTTTTTGTGCACTTATCAGTCTTATGGGGGGCCTTGTATGTTCATTACATCCATTTGCGCAAGGAGACCAAGGTGAGGCAACGTCTATTCTGTGTCCGGTTTTCGTGCCTAGTAATGAAGTTGATGTTTGACGCCGGGATCGAGATGTAGGCAGGTTAGCCGAATAGGTTCAGGATTGTTGCCCCGTATTCAGTAGGGATGTGGTTAGGTGGTTGGACTCAATTACATGATAACAATGCTTTGGCTCAGAGACCGAGGTTTGGTCCACTGGCTCAGGATGCCTAGGCCAAGGTTTCAGGATAGGCTGCTGCAGGTGAGGTTCCTTCACGGGTTGAGGATGGACAGGCCACTTAGGATGATGTTCACATGCCGCAGATGTTGGTCGTTGAGGAGGATGTTGTTATGCCACAAGCCCTTGCAGGCGGTACTGTTACACTATCTCAGGCCCAGTTCGATGCCCTTATGGCACGGATATAGGGGCTGGAGCAGAGGATAGAGTAGGGATTTGATCAGGAGCGACAGGCCCATCGGCGAGATCGTAGGCGATTATGACATAGGATTGAAGACATGAGGCAGCACATGGGCGTATACCTTCCACCTACCCCACTGACCTCAGATGACGAGGCATAGTGTAGTTTTAGTTTAGATTTTCTTTTTGTCCTATTTTTATTTTATTTTTATACATTAAAGACAAATTGTAGAGCGAATAGATTGTGATAGGGCTTTATGTGACCATTTTAATGATTATTCTCTAAATGTCTTTGTTATTTTGATATTTTATAAAATAATAGTTCTTGTGATCAATTTTATCGAGTTCTATGTATCCCCAGATTGTTACGCTTACATTGAGTGTGCTGTTATTTTCAATTTTTTTGAGTTTTTAATCATACTATGAGGACATGTGTGCGTTTAAATTTGGGGGTGCGCGTGTTTGTCACATGTAGATAAATTGATTGTGAGAGTGTGTCATTTGAAAATATATATATATATATATATATATATTTAGGCCAAGCCTACGCTTGAAGCGAAAGATACAAGGGAAGTTTTTGAAAAATAAAAATTTGACCCGTTTGCGGGGTGTTTTGGCCTGAGTTGTATTTTCACTTGTACTAGAACTTAGTATGGGATATTTTTAGGAATTTTTAGGCTTTAGATTGAAGGTTTTAGAGCAATCCTAGTCCGACAAAGAAGTGGAATGGGAATACAAATTGGAGCTGGATCATGATTTGTTTCCATTTTCCCATTCAAACAAGGGTTCCAAATACTTTTCCTCTTTGATCCTAAGACATCCATCTATTAATACACCCATAGAGGAGGCACAATTCACAATTCACAAAAGTTGAGCAATACAGATAGATTCTCTTATTCTATTCTTTTTTCTTCTTTTTTCTATCTCGGTATGGTGAGTATGGATAGTGATTATGAGATAGATTCTGACCCGGAGGATTTAATGGAGGAGGAAGAACCGTATGTAGATGCGGAGAGTTCGAATGAAGGAGCCACGAGTTGGAAGGGAAAAAGAACCACTCCGATTTTGTTTTTGAAGTGCAGACTGCAATTTGAAGTAGAATTTTGTCCGAAGAGGATGAGCCGAATATTGACTGTACCCGGGAGGCAAATCCTTAAGGAATGAGGATTGCGAAGTTTAGAGCACCCGGCGAGAGAAAAGGTGTATTTGGGCTTGGTTCGAAGATTCTATGAAAATATAAAGATTTCAAGACCGGCATGATTTGAGGTTATAACGGTTAAAGTGGTTAAGTGGTGTGCGCCTATAGTGATAGGAAGGAGGAGTACCCTTCGGTATGGCCACATACGGATAAGGAGATGGTTAAGGACTTGTATGCCATGCCAAATCCAGCAGATCCAAATATAGCATAAATTTGTTTTGTTTTATTTTATTTTATTTTTAGAGACGGTTGACCCTTAAGGCCACGTCTTCGTCATTGTTGTTATTTTATTTTTATTTTAATAGGATTGTAGTCCCATAAGGCCAAATCATTTTTTATTATTATTATTTTTGGAATAAAAATCAATAAATTTATGTGAATTTCTAGATATTGATTTTTTAAAAAAAATATTTTTCCCTTACTATGATTTTGGGTATGTGTGCTTTGTTACGTATATCTACAGGTAATCCAAATCAAGTTTGGGAGAGGAGGTTGAGCATTTCAATGTTGAATCCATAATTGAGCTTCAAGGGTAACTATATCTGTTTTCATACTTTATTTTTAACCATGAGAAGATGGTCTCATTTAAGTTTGGGGGTGATGGTATAGGATTACAAGGAATTCGAATTGGAAATTTTTTAAAAAATTGAAATTTTTAAAAATATATATATATATATATATATATATATTTCGATAGTTCTTTGTTTTCACGCATGAGTGTTTTGCATTACAATT
Source organism: Cornus suecica (assembly GCA_963922005.1). Classification (NCBI taxonomy): domain Eukaryota; kingdom Viridiplantae; phylum Streptophyta; class Magnoliopsida; order Cornales; family Cornaceae; genus Cornus; species Cornus suecica. Next base: position 45,813,360 of record OY998240.1, read on the forward strand.
TGATTAAGTTGTGTTTATAATACATGAGTAGTATATGTTGTGATATTCTCATTTATGAGAGTAAGATTAGATCGAGCTAAGTGAAATGATGTGATTTTACATTGGTGAGTTATTAGTAAAATTAAAACCGAAAAGGATAACATTGACCTATAAGCACAAGCACACATTCATTATGGGAAATAAGTTGATCTTGGACTATGTAAGTTGAAAAAATAATTTTGTCACAATAAAAGGGGAGATAAGGAGTTGATAAAGATGAAATGGAGAAAATTGAAAAAACAATTATTTTGAGAAAATAAATTGCAGAAAGTAGTTCTTCAATCTAAGTAACCGGGCATTGGTATTACCAATATTATTGTTCGCGTTTAAAGGGGAGAAAACTAATGAGCATAAATCCCATGGAAAAAGCTCGGGCCCAGTTGGTCGGGACTTAAAATCCTCGCTGGAAAGTCCGGAGTTTAGAAAGACAAAAAGGGATGGTAAAGTGGAAAGATAGAAAGATGTGTTTTTATGAAAAATGGCAAAGTTTGATCAATGAAGTATGAAAAGTAATATTGAAATATCATGGTAGAATGTTCACTATGTACACGGAAGGTTGTCTAGATTAGGGAGTAGAAAGTAGCGAAGTCATTTACTTAAGTTGGAACCATTCATGACACAAAGCTCGAGATAGTTATTTATTTAGTAGTGAGTGGGAGTATTTACATTTGTATTATCTTTTTTTTTTGTATCATGACTTCATTAATGCGTGTGTGAACTCGTAAATGCGTGATTACAGATAACTGAGATGTTTGTAGGTACCATCACTAGAAACCTTCACGAGACTTCATTCGTCCACTAGGGGTAACCTAGGGGTTTAAAAGTCTTGTTACACGTGCTAAGTGTAATCGTTGACCCTCACGAAAGTAAGGGATTAAGTTAGATTAGTTAGAGTAGATAGATTAGAAATCATCACAAGAAAGTTCCCTGAATTTATTGCTAAGGGACTAACAATATGTAAGTTTCGGGGGTGTGATGGGTGTCAAATATTAGACATTTTGAACCCTTAACTCACTATTATTACGTTCTTTCATTCCATTATTTGGTATTTTTATGTTGTTTGTGTGTTAAATCATTTTTTAGGATCTTAACGAAGAAATGGAGCTAACTTCGGTGAATAAAATAAAGTACATGTTTTTTTTATCCAAGAGGAGAGTCAAAAAAGCAGTTCGAGACAAAAATGGCTTCCGGAAGGCAAAAACGGCATTTTCAGAAGCCGTCATTTTCAGCAAAAAGCATTGTGGGTTAAAGGCGGTCATTTTGGTGCATTCATGAAGAAAAGTGGTTTTCAAGAAAATACATACGCTTGTGCCTACGTTTTCAGAATCAAAAAGTGGCTGGAAAGTGCATTTCTATGCTTAAAGGTACGCTTGACCCTACACTTAAAGCGTAGGGAATGTACGCTTAAAGTGTCGATGGGTTACGCTTGAAGCGTAGCTGCGATAGAGTTTTGTGATTTTTGATAGATTTTGCATGTTCTACCCCTGGTTCTATTCCAGTACGTGATTGTGACTCCAGACCTTTTTATACATGTATATCCACACACATATATCAGAACTTAGGATTTTTATGAGGTTTAGTGTGAAATGACTGAAAAAGACCTTTCTACACCATTGACTATATATATACGATCATATTTCAATTAGAGAGTCATTCAGTTGGAGAGTTCATTCAGTTGGCTGGTTCATTGAGTTTTCTCACATTCATATTCAGAAGTGTTGTTGTTGAGAACTATATTCAGACCTAGATATCCGGAGAAGAAGACCATGAAAAGCATTTCTACATCAGCGATACAGTCACCTCCCACCATGGCCAACTAACTCGGTATCTAGGGTTTTCTATCAAAACACTAGCTAAGTAATGTAGTTTTTTATTATTTTCAATTGTAACAAGAGAAAACTGTTAAGCATACTGGGATGATTATAGTAGTAAAGAAATTATTTTTATTTTCAATATAAAATTCTATGTTTGTTCTAAAATCTTGTCTTAGATGGAATGAATGTAGTATTTTACTCAACCATTATTATTCAATATGAGCAGGAACTCGGATGCTTAATTTATGGTTTTCTACATAATGGTGGTAATGAAACTTGAAACCCTAGGTTGACACAGGTCGTGCCTTAGCGATTTAATATAGATATGCATTAGTTTATTTTCATGCATTATTAGTATATTAAAGTAACATAATTGGCATGTACTAGTTAGGTCAATCATGAGACGGGTTGTCGCAATATGATTGATGGTAATTCTTTTTGGGGTCGTATTTAGCTATTTGCGGTACGACCTAATTCACAATTATGGATCGTCCTCTTATGATTGTTTCATTGATGAACTATATTATGCGGTTAGTGGTGGAGCGATAAAAACCCTAGTTTTCTCTCTCATCTGAATCACAACTAATTTACTTATGTTTTCTAGATAATTTCAATTAAAATAGATAATTTTGTCTTTGACCACCAAAACAAAACATTCTTCAGAAAATATAATTCATTGTTTTTACATTGCTAGAGTGAAAAATCTCAGTCTCTGTGGGATCGATATCCCTTACTCAAGCCATTGTTGTTATATAATTGATACGTGTGCTTGCGTAGGGTAAAACCAGGTCGTCATTAAAGAGTTATTTTTAACACATATTTTTAGTACACTATGACGGACATCAATTTAATATAACATGATTGGTTGAGATAATGCATTCATTCAATTTAAGACAAGAATTAGAATAAATATAAAATTCCGTGTCACGAATAACTACGGTCACGGATCTACACAATCATCACAGTGTGGTCACAGTTTCCCCTCGTTACAATTGAAACAAATAAATAACTACATTGTTTGGCTAGGGTTTCGCTAGAAAACCCTATATACCGAATTAGTTGCTCATGATGGTGGGTGACTACATCGTTGATGTAGAAACAAAATCCATGATCTTCTTCTCTGGATCTCTAGGTCTTGAATGGATCTTTCATTTTAATGATATGAATCTCCAGAGAAAGTGCTCTGGAAATTATGTAAAAATGAAGCTCCTAAGATCTGTAGCAGACCTTGGTATTTATAAAAGAGGTTGAGAAGATTTCTGTTTGTATTCAACTTGTCCCACTTGCGTAGGATTCCTCTTTGATGTGTTTCTCCTCAAATCTGAGTCAAACCCTTCAATCTAATATATAATATGTCATATACACATGTTTAGAGGTGTTGGAGTCGAAGATATGTCAAAAGAGTTCAATTCGGATAAGGACTCAACTTTGCTAGCTTTCCTACAGTTGGCCCCCTACTCTTAAGCGTAGGTTGCTTTGGGAAAAAAATGTCAAGCGTATTTTTAGCATTTTCTAGCCACTTTTGGCTATTGTAAGCATAGCTCAAGTGTAGCAAAATCCTTGGAAACCAATTTACTTGATTATTGCTCTATTAGAACCCCCTCAACTCCTTTGGTATGTTTTCCGAAGTTATGGCTCCAAAGCATAACGTTTTTTCCCTCTATGAGACACTTTTTGCTTTAAAACTCCTCTTTTGTTCTCCTCTTGGATAGATACAAGCATTTATTTGGTTAATTCACCAAAGTTAGCTCATTTTTTCGTTAAACTCCTGAAAAATGTTTTAACACACAAACCGCATTAAAACACCAAATAATGTAATGATAAGACGTAACAATAGTGAGTTAGGTGCCTAAAATGGACATGTCATGCCCCTAAATTCCAAAGACTCCCAAATCGAGACATCCGAGAAATCTGGGGTGTGATATATACAAAGAGTGACCAACTAAGATCAGAAATAAAAATAAAACGAATGAAATATTATTAATTACAATAATTCCATACATGCTAAACCAAATGATACACAAGGCACGTCGAGGTGCCGAAAGAATACATCTTTATAATGATGCAATGATACTAAATACAATGAAGGGATATGCCAACAGACTGGCTCCCAAGAAATATAACAGTCCCAATACAGGGGACAAACGAAGGAAACTAAAATAGGACAACTCTACGTATGACCGTCCCAAATCCCGCAACAATATCCGTAACACTCTAGAACCTGTAACGAGAAAACAAAAGAAAGGTGTCGTTGCACCCCATGATGCCCGTAGCCAAAACATCACCTACAAACTGGTGTGGACCAACAGGGCAAAACAACACCGGGGTGAGCTCATCAAGCCCCGTAAGAGAAAGGAAATCGTAACTATCACATCCTTCGACCGTCCAAGTCGAGTGCGACCCAACCCGTGCACATGCATCTACCCAAAGTCGGTCAAACGTCCCTCATGGCACTTATGCCAATACAAGACCCCGGAAACACATCCCCCTAGTCCCCTACAATGCATCAACAAATAGGGAAACTAGCACGTAGTGAAACTATATCATAACAAAATGTAATAACGCACACCTATATATATATATATATATATGCACGTATATATATAGAGAAAGATATATAACCAATACAAGCCACGTAGTACAGACCACCTCATAGATCACTACGACTCGTACCAGCCAGTCCAACACTGACAATCTACACAACATATGTCACCAAACCATGGGAGAAATCACTCATACTCACTAACACCCAAGAAAGAGAACAACAACTCACACTTCCTAGATCACGAGCATGCTAAGCTCCAAATCACCACATCACTACCAATAAGTCCACAGAGAGAGACATATGCTCTCACATAAATGCTACCAATCATCTCAACAAATAAATATCCTAACACTATCCACAATAAGACTTAGGAGATTACTAACACCCCCACTAAGGATAAGGGAAGTCACTTCCAAGAATGACCGCACATGGCCATGAACTCAAGTAAAGGATATAATTTAATTTTCAATACCCCACAAGGTAAAAATAGTCATTTTACATCTCAAATATGCCAAAAATATCACTCAAGATAGAAAGAAAGGTGAAACAAAACAATTGGCACCTTAAACGACTCATTCATACACACCAAGTTCATTGAGGGGTAAAACAGTCATTTCATTGGAAAAATAAAAATTTCAAAGGGTAAATACAAATTTTATACCTATAAAAATCCATAGGAACAAACAGAGCCCAATTCATAGGTGTGAAGCGAAAACCACAACATTTTGAAAATCGGTCGTCACGACTTATTAAAGTCAAAAATATTCCGTCAACTTTGAATGACCATTATGCACACAAAAATTACTCAAATGAAGTGATTCAAAATCCTAAACTAAATATCTTGAAGTCATATTTCTAAAATCCTAAAGAACACCTCCATTCGAGCTTTGTAGCTCCAGATATAGCCAAAAGAGTGAAACAGTGTCAAAACGGGACTACACTGGGACACCCTGAGAAAATCAGTGAACTGACATGGGCCATTAGTTGACTAACAATTAGCCATCACTCGATTGGCTATAACATAAAATTTTCAGCTATTTTCCTATCGACTGACATAATTTCATCAGTCGACTTACGGACCAGGAAAAGGCTCCAATTGACCCGACAATCTCCGAAACAATCACACATGCATTCCCATATGTGCATACACCCATAAATTGGTCCATACTCCAAATTAGTTTTATCAAACATAAGTTTTAAACCAAAAATATTACTTTAAGGTCTCATAAAAGATTTGTCTTGCCCCCGGTCTCCGTTCTAGTATACCACCAACTTTTAAAGTATCAAATCCTTTTTAAAAACAACTCAAACTCATTTCAAAACTCAAAGTTTTAGTCGAGGTTACGGGGGTGAGCAAAAATGAATTTTTCACTTAAAAATCAAATAGATTCAAATACACGTCTTGTGAATAAAATCCATTTTCGGAGAAACAAACCGAAAAAAACAACCGGAATATCAAAGAGAATTTATAGACGTTCAATAGAACAAGGGAATGAAGAACTGAAGTAAATGACACCTCAAAGGAAAAAGGGAAGTGGCTATACCCAACGACACTAACCCTAATCCAACCACACTTAGCTCAACATCCAAACCCATAAACCCTATAACGACTTAACCAAGAATGACCACAACTTCGATGACATTCCAATCCCTAAGATCGCTAAAGGGGACCTAGTGACTGTTGTCACGGAACCAACTAGTTTCAAATCAAGACCTCGTTCGATTATTTCAAAACTCAATTTCACATTTGAAACCACTTCACTTAGGTTTCTAACAAGATCAAATGGCCATCAATACACAATCGACTAGGTTCAGTCACCTGTCTTCTCAAGGCTTCAATTCATAATCAACGATATGATTCATCACCTACTTTCTCTTATCACAACAAAGCCATCAAAACTAACTTATATCACCACTCTAAGGCATATAAGCACATAGCAACAAGTATAAGCATTTGTCTCACATTATACTTTAAACAAGGCATGCAAATTATATTTTTCACGTCCTCCAATTTCACTTGAGTATTTTAATAACATATGAATTATATCTCAAAAGTCACATTAAACATGTTCCTCAACCACATGGAATAATATCATGCTCCACATGAAAACATAAATCATATAATGGCAATATGACTCACCCAATGAAACTCAATGCACAACCCAGTTGCGACTCAGAATCCGAAAATGGATGCACAGCCCAGTTGCGACTTATAATCCAAGGACGGATGCATAAACCAGTTGCGACTTTCAATACGAAATCCGAAAATGGATGCACAGCCCAGTTGAAACTTATAATCCAAATACGGATGCACAACCCAATTGCAACTTAACACCGATTGATTTCTCTCTTCAAAAGGTGAACCCGTATGCAATATGTCTTCATGACCCATGCACCAACATAAATATGTATTTCATCATATTTATAAACGACATTCCCAAAATGCCAACACAAATGTTTTTCATCATTCAACATGCTTTTTAAATATCATTTAAAACAATAATCAACAAGGATGTCTTCTAATGCACCATTCATGAACCAAATCATCAAGTTGTTCTTTAAGACACAAGGATAACATTTTCATTCATTTAACATGCTTATATCTCAATTAAAGCATTTAAATCACCAAGATACATTCTCATGCACAAGAAATGTTCTAATTCATCAAGTTGTCATTTAATTCACAGGGATAACAATTCTATTTTTTAAACATGCTCTTAGTTCAATTCAAACAAGTTTATCACCAATCACATCTCAAACATGACATGAATTCCCAACATACCTCAAAGGTACGAACCAAAGGAGCTAGCCTAATTTTATTATCAAGGCTACATCCCTAACACCCACATACACATATGTATAATTACACTTACACATATACATAACTATACCCAAATACATATACACATATATAGGCGTACAAGAATACTTCAATATGGGAAATCTCAAGAACAACCACCCACTAGCATGCATCATAATCCTATTAATATCATCATCATGTAATCCATACACAAGGGTCAATTTACATAACCATGTTTAAACCCTAAGTTCACAATTCCAAGAATACACTTAGCAATTTTCATCTAAGATTAGGAACCCTAGAATCAAACTCACACCCACACCATTAAAAGATGAGCTAGTTAAGAAGTTTTCCCCTACCTCTTGAAGAGCAAAGCCAATCACTAAGAATGGCCAAATAAACCCTAGCTTTTACCCCACACCGAAATCAAATGAGCAAACCGGTGGAAAGTTTCACCATAACCTCCTAACAATAAATCAAACTCCAACACAAGAGGAGAGCAAGAGTTACGAAGTGGTTTAACAAGAACCCCAAAACTAGGGTATGAATGGAAAACACACAAGGAATGAAGAACACTTGCCAATCCTTGGCTCAAACCAAAGAGAAAAACATCATGAATAACTTCCATGTTGATGGTCACATCATACTCCCAACTTAGGGTGATCAAATCAACTCCTAAATGGAGAAGAAGCAAAAGGGAGAAAAGAGAGAGCAAGAGATGATAATGGATAAGTCTTGCCAAATGTGTGCTAACCCTAAGAGTTGTAGAGATTCTCCACTCACAACTCTTACCATCCAATGGCCAATAATAAAGATTGCAAGTAAAGAACTAATCCAAGGGTCACAAAATAGTCTTGCAATGAAAGACTAAATACACCACACACAAAACTCATTAACTTGCCAAACAAGGCATTATCATCCAATGGTTGAGAATAAGGCAATGAAAAAGAATAAACCATCCAAGGGTTGATAAGAAGTCTTGCCAAGTGATAGACCAACAATAATGGATTCTTGCATTTTAATGTCATCTAAACAAGGCCCTATGATCCAAGGTGTTAGTCACTAATTAACCCTAAAGGGGGGGTGAATAGGGTGTTCAAAAATATTTCTAATTTCTTTTCAAAATTGGAACACGCTATAATCAAAACACAATTTCTCAATGAACAAGTGAATGATTCAATTTCAATTCTCTAACAATTAATCTCAAGACAAATTGTAGCATACAAGATATTCAACTGATTATAGCATGCAAGTTACTCAAGTAAAGAGAAAGAGATAGAGAGATTGACACCGTGATTTTTTCGAGGTTCGGTAACTCCTACTCCTCGGCTCAAGAACCCCTTCTTGAGACTTTTCCCGATCCTTTCACTATGGCCCTTCCTTCACAGGTGGAATGGTAAACCTTTACAACACAAGCCTCTCGAGCTTGTCTCTCAATCAATAGAACAACCATCTCTTGAACAATCGGTGGACTTCACTTGTCCGAGATTACAAATTCGTATGTAATCAATAAAATCACTCAAGAACAAAAACACTCAAAACCCAAAGGTTTTTATGGAAGATAAATCAATATAAGCTCAAGTGTTTTTGGTGATTTTACAATAGCTCTAGAAATGTATTCTCAAAGGATATGATCAATGAATGATATTTGGAGAATAAGAAGAGATACTAGAGGTTTTGATTTTCAAAGAAACTTGGAGAAAATCAGATTTTCAAAGCTTGGTTTCAATGGTGTTTGTAGAGAAAATTTCTGCATAATTTTTGATAGCTTTCTTTCTCTTTGTGTTTCAATCTCTCTACCTTCAATATACACATCTCATTCTATATATAGCATTGCATTAGGGTTTTGAAGAATGATTTTAGTATTTGAAAGACAAGAGCCGTTTGAACACCATTAAAAACAATCCACAAAACATGGGAAATGTTTTCTGAAGAATCTGCAAATTTTGAGGATCAACTAGTCGACTACATTTCATTTCAGTCGACTACATGGTTTCATCTAGTCGACTAGATTGAGTTCTAGTCGACTACAATGATACATCTAGTCGACTAGAATGTGTTCTAGTCGACTACGTCTTGTAGTCTAGTCGACTCAAAGTGCTTTCAGTCGACTACTTTGATGTGGATGAAAAGCCTGCAGCTACTGATTGTTTTAGTCGACTATATTGAAATACACATGGTGATTCTAGTCGACTACAACTTAAAAAACATTTAATAAAAATATTTTTCTTTCCGTTTAAGTTCGGTAAAGCGTTTTTCATTCCATTTGAGTTCGGTTCATTTTATACTTGAGCTTATACGATAATATCGACGCATAAAATTACCTTGTTACAATGATCACTCCCCGACCTATCTACCCCAAGTCTTGAGTCTTAAACTTTCGCCTTTGCCGTTGAATTAAATGATTTTCCATTTTGCGCTTCAATTTCTTTCACATCTTTTCGCTTTAAATCAAGCTTTCTTTCCGAGCTTGCTTTTCGAGTCATTTCCTTTCCGAGTTTAATTTCTGAGTCGTTCACCTGTCTTTTGCTGAAAATATAAACTCGATAATTCATTAGTATCAAACACTCTTCAATGGTTTGTTATCATCAATTTTGGAATTGTTTACCGAGAGTAAATTTCAAAGCCAACACAAGGGTTTAGAACAAAGATGGGAGAATGAGGAACAAAGATGGGAGAATGAGATCAATGGCTAGAAATGAGACACCACTTGAAAATGGGAAATAACTAAATTCCTCCAAACTTATGATTAATTACAAGAGTGTCATCATGCCTCTTAATTACCCTTCTAACCCTTGTCATCCTCTCTATTTACCATTATGTCATTCATACCCCAACGTTGCTCTAAATATGAAAATACTCATTTACCCTTCGGTCATTTCTTTCCCGAAATCGTTTCCAACAATTTTCATTAATTACAAAATGAAAATATAATAAACAATTCACGTAATTACACCTATCGAAACACGTAATTAAATATGCTATACCGGAACGTCTACACTAAACTAGGGTAACACGTTCAAGAATGCAATATGATTGCCGAAGCACCAACAAGAAAACGTTGCACGAACCCACGTAGTCGCCAACAAACAATAAATCATAAAGCCGGAAATGAAAGTTCACGAAGTCGTCTTGCTAAGTCCGAAACTCAAATGCGAAAAATTTACACGCACCGAGAGTACACAAGACGTCATGAATAAGTGACGTCACAAAACGTTAACACAAAAAATAATTCGAGAAAGAAGAAAAGAAACGTGGGGCATTATAGGACAACATTTGGCACTCATCATTTAACAAGCGGTAGTCGTTAAGGTATCGCAAGAGTAGCTCAATTATATAACCGCGTGTTTATTTCACGTCATATTTTCCTTTATCTTTTCAAGTTGTAATTGAAATTGATAAAGTGACCGGTTATTCGGAGAAGAATTTGCAATAGAAAAATATAATATTTATTTATATGGACCTGGGTGGTGAATTCTCTTCCCTTGAGATTTTTCTCATCATTTGATAATTTTATTCAGTTATTTTAGTTTACTTTTCAAAATCCAAAAGTAATTTTAACTTGAATATATTTATTTTCGAAAGTTAAAGTTTTGAATCCGAGTCTCACAACGAGTTCCAAGTTGAGAGTGGTTCGACCCTGCTTATTTCTATACTATGTTTAAGTTAAGTTTTTGCAGGTTATAAATTCTTGGTGTGGTGAAGCAATAACACATTATCATAAAAACCGTGCACCCGTCAATTTTCTTTCTATTGTAAAAAATAGGACAAAGGATTATACTACCATGGAATTGAAATTAATAATATTTTGATTTATTTCAATTTTTGTTCCTATATTTACGGACTTAATTTTTGTTGTCTAAAAATTTCTGGCACGCCCAGTCGGACCCTTCTCCCTCTCATCTCTTTCTCTTACAAAAAAAAAAAATCATCTTTGTCAAAATCTATGGCACCCCCAAAGGTTCAGACAAATAAGACAGACGACGCTATAGCAAAAACTTTCGTCAAGTCTGTCAAGACAAGTGGTACAATGCCCAAAATTCCGTCGATGGAGAAGAATCTCTTGCAAGGTTTTTCTAATTCAGTCGTCATCATTGAAACAATGGACATTCAGAGAGAATACCACAATGGAAGAGAAACTTGAAGCAATGACGCAGGTAATAAAAAATCTCACAAAAATCGTTGAAACAATGGACACGCATACCCCAACACTTAGTCAAATCTCTACACTTTTTTACTAAGCGCTCTAAATATGAAAATACTCATTTACCCTTCGGTCATTTCTTTCCGAAATCGTTTCCAACAATTTTCATTAATTACAAAATGAAAATATAACAAAAAATTCATGTAATTACACCTATCGAAACGTACCCGTTAATATGCTACACCGGAATGTCTACACTAAACTAAGGTAACACATTCAAGAATGTAATACGATTGCCGAATCTCCAACAAGAAAACGTTGCACGAACCCACGTAGTCGCCAACAAACAATCAATCATAAAGCCGGAAATGAAAGTTCACGAAGTCGTCTTGCTAAGTCTGAAAATCAAACGCGAAAAATTTACACGCACCGAGAATACACAAGACGTCATGAATAAGTGACGTCACAAAATGTTAATACTTGAAAAATAATTCCAGAAAGAAGAAAGGAAACGCGGGGCATTACAAGACAACATTTGGCACTCATCATTTAACAAGCGGTAGTCGTTAAGGTATCGCAAGAGTAGCTCAATCATATAATCGCGTGTTTATTTTACACCATATTTTCCTTTATCTTTTCAAGTTGTAATTGAAATTGATAAAGTGACTGGTTATTTGGAGAAGAATTTGCAATAGAAAAATATAATATTTATTTATATGGACCCGGGTGGTGGATTCTCTTCCCTTGAGATTTTTCTCATCATTTGATAATTTTATGTAATTATTTTAGTTTACTTTTCAAAATCCAAAAATTGTTTTAACTTGATTATATTTATTTTCGAAAGTTAAAGTTTTGAATCCGAGTCTCACAATGAGTTCCAAGTTGAGAGTGGTTCGACCCTACTTATTTCTATACTATGTTTAAGTTAAGTTTTTGCAGGTTATAAATTCTTGGTGTGGTGAAGCAACAACACATTATCATAAAAATCGTGCACCCGTCAATTTTCTTTCTATTGTAAAGAAAAGGACAAAGGATTGTACTACCATGGAATTGAAATTAATAATATTTTGATTTATTTCAATTTGTGTTCCTATATTTACGGACTTAATTTTTGTTGTCTAAAAATTTCTGGCACGCCCGGTCGGACCCCTCTCCTTCTCATCTCTTTCTCTTACATAAAAAATAATCTTTATCAAAATCTATGGCACCCCCGAAGGTTCAGATAAACAAGACAGACGACGCTACAGCAAAAACTTTCGTCAAGTCTGTCAAGACAAGTGGTACAATGCCTAAAATTCCGTCGATGGAGAAGAATCTCTCGCAAACCGTCATCGTTGAAACAATGGACACGCAAAGAGAATACCATAATGGAAGAGAAACTTGAAGCAATGACGTGGGCAATAAAAAAATTCACAAAAATCGTTGAAACAATGGACACGCAAATCGCCAAGTTAATAAACAAGTTTAAACCTCAAAATATTGGTGAGTTGTCATAGCCATCTAAAAATCATCCATAGACGACAGAACCTTCAACAAATCCTTCGTTGACTGAACCATCCATAGGATTGTCACAAATGACATGTAAATCCTTCACAAACGATGGGTTGATTTACAAATCCTTAACAGACGACGGTACCGTCTACAAATCCTTTACAAACGTTCCAGCCATCTGTAAATCCTTCATAGACAACCGCAAAGTCCACAAATACAATACAAATATTAAAAGTCATCATCTTACAAAGTTGAATTCCCCAAAATGGAATTATGAAATGAGATAGAGGGAGTACTACTTTTGTTGTTGTCATTTATCAAGTAAATTATATTATTATTTTTTAATTTTATTGACCACGTGCATGCGCGCGTGCTCTTTACTACTCACTTTGTCCCTTAAAGATTGTCCATTTTTTACTTTTCAATATGTTATGGGTTTAGTATTATATTATGTAATTTTCATTTTTGCCCATGATAATAAAGTACATTTTGTTTTAGTGGGATCTATAGCATTTTGAATTTAATGAAGAATGGTAATTTGGGAAGTATAAATTATATTGAATGGAATTCAAAATTGAACAATTATTTTGGGACGAATTTGCGAAAATGGACTATCAATATAGGACGGAGGGAGTAATATATATATAGACACACATTACACAAATTGATTTCTTGCTTATTGGAGAGCAAATATATTACTTCACACCAATCACACTCATACTAATTGGTAGATGTGATTGTTAACTTTTTGTGGTAATTATTTTATTTACGCTAATCACATCTCCTATTAATATGTTAAATTGTTATATGAAAATTGGAAGCAAAAAACACGTGGAACGTGTTTGGTAATGTAGTTTTAGACACTTTGAGAATACAATGAGCTAATTTTTGAATTAATTTTAATATAATTTAAAATTACATTATGAATAAATTAAAAATAATACGTAGATTTAAGAAAACAACAATAAAAAAATATAAACTTTTCGATCTAAATGAATGATATTTTTTTATAATTATGTGAAAAAACTAATTAAAACTTATTTATTTTTAATCTTTAATATACTATGATATTATTATTTTTTGAGGTGTTACAATATCAATATCGCGCCGTACTCGTGTTTTGTGACGGTGTTCGTGCTTCAGTGAGTATAAATTTATAAGAAAGAGCATGGTCCTTTTGTGAAAAAATTTGAACACAATGGAACATTTAACAACCAAATGTTAATTTGCTGAAAAAATTATAATTCAGAAAAAATGATTACAACTTTAACCATACTTCGGTGGTTTTGCACTCTACCTAAAGTTTATTTCCCTTACATTGTGTTTGGAAGGTTAGAATTTGAGGGGATTTCAAATAAAAATGGGATTTAAATTGTTTGGTTGAAAAGGGATTTTGAAACAAATGGGATTTTATGGAATTCCAACAAAAATTTCACTTCATTGACATATTCGTGAAAAAAATAGTAGAATTTGGTGGAATTTGTAATAAAAGGTTCTACAACTTCACTGAAACACTAATTAAATTACATAAATGACCCTCTTATATTCAGATTAAATCTTTACTTTTGGAATGAGACTATTTCTCAAGTTTGTATTAGAAACTATTTTTCTAACTTATACGAATGCTTTTGTAATAAATATATTTTATATAATTATCAACTTAGATGGTAGTGGTAGTTTGTTAATTTTTTTATAAAATGTATTATTATGTTCCTTACTCTATATATCTATATATACATATATGCATGGTATGCACCTATCTGAATATTTTTAATAATTTGATTCCTATTACAGTGTTATCTCATGTATTTATTAATATATTTAGTATTATTTTTAAAAAATATTATAAGTAAGTTATAAATTTTCATAAACAATAGTGGATAATTAAAAAGAGTAGAAATGTATAATACTAATATTTAATATTTGTGTTACATCATTACATGTGTTATTTTTTTATTTTTGTGTATTATTGTTATTTTATTTATGATGGATCAAAATTTGTATTGAATGCCCTTTACGAGGATTTTAACATACGTAAAATTGTAATGTATTATAAAAATAGGACATGAAAATTTTAAAGATAATTAATAGTGAATATGATAGAATTTGATTAAAGTGTTGAAGAGTTATAGAAGTAAAAGGAATATTTTTTAGGTAAATAAGTAAAAGGAATTTGGTTTCAAGGGTTGCTAAAATTTAAAATAAAAAATTAAGTTAACCCCGTACGGCAAGATTTTATAATCCATCATTTGAAAATTAGGATATATCTATCCATTGCGATAGATTGATATGTACTAATTATAGGTTAGAGTTAATATAAAAATTATTGTTATTATGTAGAAAAGAGTTTAAACATAATTATTAATAAGTGTAAAAAGGTAAAAAATAAAAGAATTCTCCTAATTCCTTCTAACATCCAAACACACAAATTGTTTATTCCAAACACACATGTGAAATTCTATTTCATTTTCAATCCAAAGATAGTGTAATAGTTTCAAATAAAGTTTTGGAAAGTTAAACTTGAAGAAAAAAAAATGACTTTACTCAATTTCGTCTATACTCTCAAGCTTATCCACGAAAATATTTGGTGATGTGGATAACATTGTGAAAGCTAAAGCCCCAACCAGAAATATCATCACATCTAATCAGAACCATTGAAATTGCTGACTCAACAACCCAGTTACCAACACCACTGGCTAGGATGACAATAATTTCCAACAAACATTATTATTGCTTCAATGGACCCCATCAACTAGTTGCCATCCAGAATCCACAAGGGCACTCAGGTAACTCCGTCACCAAATACCATAAATACCATGAATACCCAAATAAACCACTTACAAACCAAACTAAACAAAGGGCATACCAGTAATTACAAATCAATCACCATCACCCATCTATCTTGTTACCAGCCATATATAGAGAGAGAAGTGAGAGAGAAAAGTAGTTCACTTGACGATCGATCAAATTCAAATCGACCCAAAAATCAATGGCCTCTTGCGGATCTATGACCACAATAGCAATCTCATCATCATCAACATCATCATCATCATCGATCAATCTGTTGAGATCTGCAAGGAATGGCTTCTGTGAGAAGTCCTTTTCGATCTGTTTCCCGCGAAGCGAAGGGAGGGGGGTGAGATCGGGTATGGGGGTGAGAGCGATGGGTGGAGTGGCGAAGTATAAAGGGACGCAGATGAGAGAGAAACAGCTGACGGAGATGATAGAGAAGAAGGTGATGGAAGCGAAGGAGGTTTGCGAGGGCGATGAGATCTCCGACGAGTGCAAAGTGGCGTGGGACGAGGTGGAGGAGGTTAGCCAAGCCAAGGCTCATCTCCGTGTCAAGATGGAGAAGCAGGACCCTCTCGAGTACTATTGCCAGGACAACCCCGAAACCGACGAGTGCCGGATCTACGATGACTAAGAACTCATCATTCATGCATATGATATCAATCTCTATATATATGTATGATTATATATGTTGTTTCTATGTAAACTATGGTGCAATTAGTGTGTGCAAATGCTGTGAAGTGGATTTGCTGAGTATTGATCACTCTTTTTATATTGGGATTATTGCCTCTTTATATATTACTATGGTAATGTAATTAAAATAGTGGATATCTCAATATTTTAAAATTGTGTGAAGCCACTGTTTTGTCTCAATTATATCACAATTATATGGTCTCACATTCAGTGGAAGAATATTTAGATTCGCTTAAGAAAAATATTGGAGAACCTAGTATCCCAATTCTTCCGAGATCCATAACTCTTTTAAAAATTCAAAATAGCTTTTTCCGAAAAAATAACTTTTTCTTTGGGGAAGTTAAAGAGTAACATTTGAAAAACTAATCATCTTACTATAATATAGGCAAAATTATAGAATACTCCTCTATACATTTGACAAATTGCAAAATACTCTTTATATTATTTTTAGCTCTAAATTACTCCATCATTTTTTAAAAAGCTGGCAAATTACTTCATTTGATGCATTTTGAGTTTACTTTTTGGTTGATATTTATGTAATATGACAATTATGCCCTTTTAATTTTTATTAACCAATTTTTATATTATTTAGTCTTTTTCCCTTTCTCTTTTAAAAATATTGTTAATATTTTAAAATCTCGCACATATATACTTATTTCACACCTAAACTTTGTATTAGAAATTTGTTTAAAATTTTATTATTATTAAAAATATTATTTTTGTGATAAATACAATAATAACTTAATATGTGACTTATAATATTAAACATGTCTAAAAATGTTATAATTTTTTAAATGATAAAACATTTCCAGGTCATGTTAGTTTTCGGCCTATTATAACAAAAACAAACTTTAAAATTTTAATCTTATCAGTCATTGTTTAAGCTCTTATTATATTTATCACAAAAATATATATTTTTAAATGATAATAACTTCTTAAACAAATTTCTAATACAATGTTTAGGCCTGAAATAAGTATATGTGTGTGGAATTCTGAATTATTAATTATATTTCTGAAAGAGAAAAAAAAGGCTAAATAATACTAAAAATTAGTTAATACAAAATAAGATGGAATAAATTTTGATGAAAGGAATTTTGGAATATTTTGTGTTCAAATAATTGATTAGCTAAATAGATGGGATAAGACCGTATTTTGAAAATAACAATAACAACTCTACTATTTTGATTCTTTTGTATCTCTCCTAGTTTAAGGGGAGAAGCAGGACCCACTCGAGTACTATTGCCTGGACAACCCCGAAACCGACGAGTGCCGGATCTACGATGACTAAAAACTCATCATTCATGCATATGATATCAATCTCTACATATATGTATGATTATATATGTTGTTTCTATGTAAACTATGGTGCAATTAGTGTGTGCAAATGCTGTGATGTGGATTTGCTGAGTATTGATCACTCTTTGCTGAGTATTGATTACTCTTTTTATATTGGGATTATTGCCTCTTTAAATATTACTTTGGTAATGTAATTAAAATAGTGGATATCTCAATATTTTAAAATTGTTTGAACACACTGTGTTGTATCAATTATATCACAATTATATGGGCTCACATTCAGTGGAAGAATATTTAGGTTCGCTTAAGAAAAAGATTGGAGAACCTAGTATCCCAATTCTTCCGAGATCCATAACACTTTTAAAAATTCAAAATAGCTTTTTCCGAAAAAATAGCTTTTTCTTTCCGGAAGTTAAAGAGTAACATTTGAAAAACTAATCATCTTACTATAATATAGGCAAAATTATAGAATACTCCTCTATACATTTGACAAATTGCAAAATACTCTTTATATTATTTTTAGCTCTAAATCACTCCATCATTTTTTAAAAAGCTAGCAAATTACTTCATTTGATGCATTTTGAGTTTACTTTTTGGTTGATATTTATGCAATATGACAATTATGCCCTTTTAATTTTTATTAACCAATTTTTATATTATTTAGTCTTTTTCCCTTTCTCTTTTAATAAAATTGTTAATATTTTAAAATCTCGCACATATATACTTATTTCACACCTAAACTTTGTATTAGAAATTTGTTTAAAATTTTATTATTATTAAATATTTTTTTTTGGTGATAAATACAATAATAACTTAATATGTGACTTATAATAATAAACATGTCTAAAAATGTTGTAATTTTTTAAATGATAAAACATTTCCAGGTCATGTTAGTTTTCGGCCTATTATAACAAAAACAAACTTTAAAATTTTAATCTTATCAGTCATTGTTTAAGCTCTTATTATATTTATCACAAAAAAATATATAATTTAAATGATAATAATTTCTTAAACAAATTTCTAATACAATGTTTAGGCCTGAAATAAGTATATGTGTGTGGAATTCTGAATTATTAATTATATTTCTGAAAGAGAAAAAAAAGGCTAAATAATACTAAAAATTAGTTAATACAAAATAAGATGGAATAAATTTTGATGAAAGGAATTTTGGAATATTTAGTGTTCAAATAATTGATTAGCTAAATAGATGGGATAAGACCGTATTTTGAAAATAACAATAACAACTCTACTATTTTGATTCTTTTGTATCTCTCCTAGTTTAAGGGGAGAAGCAGGACCCACTCGAGTACTATTGCCAGGACAACCCCGAAACCGACGAGTGCCGGATCTACGATGACTAAGAACTCATCATTCATGCATATGATATCAATCTCTACATATATGTATGATTATATATGTGGTTTCTATGTAACCTATGGTGCAATTAGTGTGAGCAAATGCTGTGATGTGGATTTGCTAAGTATTGATCACTCTTTGCTGAGTATTGATTACTCTTTTTATATTGGGATTATTGCCTCTTTAAATATTACTTTGGTAATGTAATTAAAATAGTGGATATCTCAATATTTTAAAATTGTGTGAACACACTGTGTTGTCTCAATTATATCACAATTATATGGGCTCACATTCAGTGGAAGAATATTTAGGTTCGCTTAAGAAAAAGATTGGAGAACCTAGTATCCCAATTCTTCCGAGATCCATAACTCTTTTAAAAATTCAAAATAGCGTTTTCCGAAAAAATAGCTTTTTCTTTCGGGAAGTTAAAGAGTAACATTTGAAAAACTAATCATCTTACTATAATATTGGCAAAATTATAGAATACTCCTCTATACATTTGACAAATTGCAAAATACTCCCCATAATCACTCCATCATTTTTTCAAAAGCTAGCAAATTACTTCATTTGATGCATTTTGAGTTTACTTTTCGGTTGATATTTATGCAATATGACAATTATGCCCTTTTAATTTTTATTAACCAAATTTTATATTATTTAGTCTTTTTCCGTTTCTCTTTTAAAAAAATTGTTAATATTTTAAAATCTCGCACATATATACTTATTTCACACCTAAACTTTGTATTAGAAATTTGTTTAAAATTTTATTATTATTTAAAATATTTTTTTTGTGATAAATACAATAATAACTTAATATGTGACTTATAATATTAAACATGTCTAAAAATGTTGTAATTTTTTAAATGATAAAACATTTCTAGGTCATGTTAGTTTTCGGCCTATTATAACAAAAACAAACTTTAAAATTTTAATCTTATGAGTCATTGTTTAAGCTCTTATTATATTTATCACAAAAAATATATATTTTTAAATGATAATAACTTCTTAAACAAATTTCTAATACAATGTTTAGGCCTGAAATAAGTATATGTGTATGGAGTTCTGAATTATTAATTATATTTCTGAAAGAGAAAAAAAAAGGCTCAATAATACTAAAAATTGGTTAATACAAAATAAGATGGCATAAATTTTGATGAAAGGAATTTTGAAATATTTAGTGTTCAAATAACTGATTAACTAAATAGATGGGATAAGACCGTATTTTGAAAATAACAATAACAACTCTACTATTTTGATTCTTTTGTATCTCTCTTAGTTTAAGGGGAGAAGCAGAACCCACTCGAGTACTATTGCCAGGACAACCCCGAAACCGACGAGTGCCGGATCTACGATGACTAAGAACTCATCATTCATGCATATGATATCAATCTCTATATATATGTATGATTATATATGTTGTTTCTATGTAAACTATGGTGCAATTAGTGTGTGCAAATGCTGTGATGTGGATTTGCTGAGTATTGATCACTCTTTGCTGAGTATTGATTACTCTTTTTATATTGGGATTATTGCCTCTTTAAATATTACTTTGGTAATGTAATTAAAATAGTGGATATCTCAATATTTTAAAATTGTTTGAACACACTGTGTTGTATCAATTATATCACAATTATATGGGCTCACATTCAGTGGAAGAATATTTAGATTCGCTTAAGAAAAAGATTGGAGAACCTACTATCCCAATGCTTCCGAGATCCATAACACTTTTAAAAATTCAAAATATCTTTTTCCGGAAAAAATAGCTTTTTCTTTGGGGAAGTTAAAGAGTAACATTTGAAAAACTAATCATCTTACTATAATATTGGCAAAATTATAGAATACTCCTCTATACATTTGACAAATTGCAGAATACTCCCTATATTATTTTTAGCTCCAAATCACTCCATCATTTTTTAAAAAGCTAGCAAATTACTTCATTTGATGCATTTTGTGTTTACTTTTTGGTTGATATTTATGCAATATGACAATTATGCCCTTTTAATTTTTATTAACCAATTTTTATATTATTTAGTCTTTTTCCCTTTCTCTTTTAAAAAAATTGTTAATATTTTAAAATCTCACACATATATACTTATTTTACACCTAAACGTTGTATTAGAAATTTGTTTAAAATTTTATTATTATTTAAAATATTTTTTTTGTGAGAAATACAATAATAACTTAATACGTGACTTATAATATTAAACATGTCTAAAAATGTTTTAATTTTTTAAATGATAAAACCTCCTTTGTTTTCGGCCTAGTATAACATAAACAATCTTTAAAATTTTAATCTTATAAGTCATTGTTTAAGCTCTTATTATATTTATCACAAAAAAATATATTTTTAAAAGATAATAACTTCTTAAACAAATTTTTTATATAATGTTTAGGCCTGAAATACGTATATGTGTGTGGAGTTCTGAGTTATTAATTATATTTCTGAAAGAGAAAAAAAAGGGCTAAATAATACTAAAAATTGGTTAATACAAAATAAGATGGCATAAATTTTTATGAAAGGAATTTTGGAATATTTAGTGTTCAAATAATTGATTAGCTAAATAGATGGGATAAGACCGTATTTTGAAAATAACAATAACAACCCTACTATTTTGACGCTTTTGTATCTCTCCTAGTTTAAGGGGAGAAGCAGGACCCTCTCGAGTACTATTGCCAGGACAACCCCGAAACCGACGAGTGCCGGATCTACAATGACTAAGAACTCATCTTTCATGTCACGCCCCAAATTCCTAGGACTCCGAAACCCGAGCCTAAGAACTAAGGGAGTGAATGCAGAAGTAAAAAGAAATGAGAACAAATGACCTTCTGTCATCAAACACCCACAAAAGGGTAAAAATGCTCTAATATCATCCTGACACGTCCCTAAATTCCTAAGACTCCCGAACTGGGACATCCAAGGATCCAGGATGTGATCATTATGATGAGCAACCAACTAAGATATCATTAGCCATGAAAACGTATGGAATAATGATGGAACGGTATATTTCATACCCAAATAAATAATAAACAAAGCAGCGGAATCTAACAAAAATCCGGCAGAGTTCCGTTTGTAAATGGAACATCTGGATACACAACCACAACATAATAACCTGCCAATAACATTTCGATAATAACAATGGCTTCCAAGCCCCACATTCATCAATCCTACTAGGGCCGAGGTAGTGGAAAGAAACCAAGATCTCTCCAAACCCTCTAAAATCAACAGAGCCACAATTGCTCAAATAAGAATACAGGAAAACACCTAGCTGTGCAGAACAGATACAATAACCTCCTGAAAGAATAAATACAGGAAATAAAAGATACATCAACAGGGATGTGCCAACAGACTGGCTCCCAAAAGAAATACATGATAATCCCACAAAACATGGGTAAAGAAGCTGACAGAAGAATACTACCGTCCCCAAACCCAGTCGTGCTACATCCGTAACCGCATCACCCAACGCAATTCCAAAACCTGTAACAAGAAACTAAAGAAAACTGCCGTCGCACTGCATCCTGCTCATAACCGTATATTTCCTGCAACCTGGCGTGTGAATACCAGGGGGCAAATGAAATACCCATGTGAACAAATAAGCTCAGTGGGAAAGGATATCCTAACTACCACATCCTCTGATAGTTTAGGTAAAGCTAACCCGTCTAATAAGATATAAATAGCTCAACTAATCTCATCCACGCAAAACCCAAGGCACACGCTCATATACTACCGTACGTAAGTATATAACGGGGATATATATATATACACATATATATATAAGAATAACTACACAACATTGAGTCTGTAATGTACAACTAAGACTCGTACTCCAAGTACCAACACCAGTAGTCTACACTACTCTTACCAACGTACGCTAGGTACACGACACTAATGTCAAATCTAACCAATCATCCAGCGCTCACAACGCTAACCAGAAAATCTAAACAGAGGGAATCACACTCACCTCTAATATCCACAAGGATCAAAATCCACCACTAGTACCGAGGAATACTCATAACTCACCCCCCAATAACACAGGAGGAAAAATACTCACGTCCTTGCGTACTAACACAATCATCGTCTATATATATATATATATATTGTAAATGTACAATATATATATATAATACAAACCTCATCCCATTCATAAGGAAAATCTACCTCTCAAAGGCTAGATCACCTCAATCATATCACCATACCATAAATCATATCGACCTCATAATACTATCATCGATAGGGTCAATCACATCACTAACGCTCTCACTGTAGGCGAGGAAAACCCAATCAAATCACTAGGAGTACACGAACTCAACTCACAAGAACGACCACCTAATGGTCACCGAAACAAAGTAAAAAAAGACTTCCCAATGCTAAACCAACAGATAACCGAGACAACAATGTCAAGGTTAAAACACCACAAGTGTTTAAGGAGAACACCTAGACAAGGAACCCAATCCACTCGGTATCCATGCCCATAACATGTGGAACAACTCGAATCACCTAAGTGGTGACGTCAAAAACCAAGAAGAAAGGAAGGGCAACACTATATGTGTGCACTGAACAACACCAAGCCTCATACCCGAGACTTAAAAATGATAGGAAGCAAAGGTGAAATAATGGAACACCTTTCAAAACTCTACAGGATGAGATATTAAGAAAGAGGTCTCGAAATCTCAGAATCCCAAGAAAAGTAATAAAATAGTTTTCCTTTTAAGAAACCACATAGTAAAAATGACCGTCTTGCCCCCGGTCTCCGTTAGTTTCCATTACCGGCTTTTAGAAGTTAAAAATCTTTTTAAAGAAGATCCTAAGATCATTTTACAAAGTACTAAAACTTTTAGTTGCTACGGGGGTAGGCGAAAACGGGTTTTTCCTTTTAAATACAAAGAGTTTAGAAAACACCGTTTCCGAAGGACAGCCAAATAAGGGTAAACACAACTCCACGGATTCCTATAATGTCCAAGATGACAAGGAAGGAAGAATACTACATTGGGTTCACGGAACACAACTATCCGTTCTCAACCTCACGAGATCAAATGACAACACCTGGAAAAGGTTCGGCACCACGCCGTAACCTACAACTCAAGGAATGACGTATAAGTCAAAGACATGTACTAGTATACAAAGTACAATAAAAGAAATGCTTAGAGGAATGAACTAAGCACTAGAAACAAGATTGCCAAGCTACAGTACCTCGAGTACTTAATAAAATCACTTAAACCCCCTAATATCATGAAAAGGGAGAACTAGTGGCCGATACCACGGGAATAACTAGTCTCAATCAATACATCTTCCAATTCATTATGACTCTAATTTCACAATTGATAATTAACAGAATCAAGAAGTCATTTCCACTTAACTAGACAGGTTCAATCACAACCACT
This sequence comes from Cornus suecica, assembly GCA_963922005.1. Lineage (NCBI taxonomy): Eukaryota > Viridiplantae > Streptophyta > Magnoliopsida > Cornales > Cornaceae > Cornus > Cornus suecica. The sequence continues at coordinate 45,837,707 of OY998240.1, forward strand.
TCTAACAGCACTCAAAACCTCAAAAGCACGATAAAGGATACCTCCCCCTAAGTGGGAAAGAAACATCCAGGGTCAGTAATATGCAACCAACCGAAACCACAAAACTATCACCGCCTTCTCTAAGGCCTCAGATCACAATTGATACTCAATCAATCCTTAACCTCAAATCTCTACAGATAACACATAACTAACCACAGAGGTCACTATGCCAATATACCTAATCTCCCCCAAGGGCACAAGATAAATAATCACAAGTATAAAGATACACTTTTCATTTATACTTTAACAATTTTCTCATTTAATTCATGTTTTCGCATTTATCACTTTCAACTGAGCATTTTATAAATATATGAATTTAATTTCACAATATTCATACATAACATGCTCCAAAGTCCAACAGGCAATAATAACACATATTAAACCTGCTCCAACATCACATGTAATAATATCACGTATACATGTCAAATGAAATCACATAAATGTCATACATATTCAATGTGATTCATACACCACCATTTGCCCACATCACGTGGTTAACGAATACGCACTCCACCCATTTACAAGGAGAAAGAGTACCGCACCGATTCTTCCCAAGTGTTTTTGACACTACACTTTCAACAAGGAAGGCGGTTGGCACGAGACGACCCGTGACCAAAAATCCGTATAACGGATGCACGAGACGACCCGCAACTTCGAGAATGAGACGACTCACCTTATACCCCATTCACAGCTCATTATTCTGTAGGATGGGAATACCCCCTGGCTAGTTGTTGCGACGATTCGACACAAAGACACCCCACATGATTTCACAACCCACATATACCAATACCATGATTTAACACTACATGATATTCTCAATATCCATCCAGGTCCAAATGACAATCATGCATCAATCATAAATATGTGATGCATCATATTTATGTAAATACCCACATGGTAATATATAAATCTCAAAATCTTTTTTCATGCTTTAAAATACAATAAAGCAAGTAAATCATATGAAAACAATTTCATATACCATTCATGTTTTCAAAATATATTTTTTCTTTAATTCTTTAGAAAATATTTCAAATTCCCTTATCATGCCTTTAAAATAAATTAAAGCAATTAATTCACGTATCGCAAAGGAACCTAGCACAACGTCTAAGTTTCCACGAATCTCTACTAACTCATTTAATTCTCAAGGGAAATTCTAAGCCATCTATTCCTATTCGATTCATATAGGAAATTATTTAATTACATAGGAAATAATTTAATTAATTTACTTAAATTAATTCCTAAATCCAATTCCGATTCTAAACGAATTATAGATATTTAAATTAACGATTTAATATATCTATATTAAATTAAATAAGGGCTTTGCACCCCTAAACTACTTCAATAATGCGGAGTGAGAAATAAAATTTCCCAGCTGAAATACGCTTACAGAACAGCCGTTTCGGGCCCACAGTGAACAGTACCGGCGCCCGAATATGACACCCGCCGGCCAAAGTCGTCTGAAAAATATTTCAAATATATTGAAATGTCCGTCTCGACAACCTATACGATATATACGAAGCCCATTAATAATAGGTTAATTAATTTGAGTAAATCTAAATTAACCTAAACGAAAATTCAAAACTTCAAATTGAATTTCCCGACAAACCGTTCAACGTAAAATTACAAAATGTTTACACGTTGTACCTGACATATAGGCGAAGCTAACCTCCTAAAATCAGCCCAAACCGAGCTCGGGAAGTCGACCGAAAAAATGGCCGAAGGTTCTGGCCGAACCTGCACTGCTGCGCCTCTGCCGCACGAGCTGCTCCACCGCGGCTGCTGCCGCCGCACCACCTGCGCAACCACCAGTGCGCCTCGCCGACGCCACCAGCGCCGCCGCCGTCCACAGCCCAGCAGCTGCCGCCATCATCCTGGACCGTCGTCGTTGCCTTGCAAATATATATTAATATATTTAATTTTTCGAAATATTTAATTTTTCATAAATATTTAATTTTTCATAAATATTTAATTTTTCAGAATATTTAATTTTTTGAAATTTATTAATATCAAAAATGAATTTGCTACAGTGTTGGTACCAAAACCAAAACCATGAACCATCAAAAATGATGGTTCCAAATTTTGGCTCATTCCTTCACAAAAGTTGCACCATGGAATTGCTATAGTGTCTACTCCAAATTTCCACACCATTTGCCAAACATGGAGTGGAGCAAAATTTTCAAACCAAACCCAAAATTTTGGCTCCACTCCATGTTGCCAAACAAGCACTCAGTGGAAGAATATTTAGGTTCGCTTAAGAAAAATATTGCAGAACCTAGTATCCCAATTCTTCCGAGATCCATAACTCTTTTAAAATTTTAAAATAGCTTTTTCCCGAAAAAATAGCTTTTTCTTTCGGGAAGTTAAAGAGTAACATTTGAAAAACTAATCATCTTACTATAATATTGGCAAAATTATAGAATACTCCTCTATACATTTGACAAATTGCAAAATACTCCCTATATTATTTTTAGCTCTAAATCACTTCATCATTTTTTAAAAAGCTAGCAAATTACTTCATTTGATGCATTTTGAGTTTACTTTTTGGTTGATATTTATGCAATATGACAATTATGCCCTTTTAATTTTTATTAACCAATTTTTATATTATTTAGTCTTTTTCCCTTTCTCTTTTAAAAAAATTGTTAATATTTTAAAATCTCGCACATATATACTTATTTCACACCTAAACATTGTATTAGAAATTTGTTTAAAATTTTATTATTATTTAAAATATTATTTTTGTGATAAATACAATAATAACTTAATACGTGACTTATAATATTAAACATGTCTAAAAATGTTGTAATTTTTTAAATGATAAAACATTTCCAGGTCATGTTAGTTTGCGGCCTATTATAACAAAAACAAACTTTAAAATTTTAATCTTATAAGTCATTGTTTAATCTTTTATTATATTTATCACAAAGAAATATATTTTAACTGATCTTTAGAATTTATGATACACGTACTTTCAATGTGCCACGTAGTTTGACATTCTCGTACCGCATTTGACTACTTATATAAACTAAACCCATTTAGGCATCTCACCACATCAAAGTTTTATGTGTCTGTGCATGTCCTATTTGAACAACTACAACTAGAACCTACTTTTGGGTTGTATAGATTAAAGCCCCCAAAAGGATGGTATGATCTTTGTGTATTTTGCTTTATTCATGTTTCATAAATTATCTAAACAAGACTTTAAACCCTTAAGGGTATTTCATTTCTTGAGATCTCAACATAGGAAGACCCATAGTGATAGTCACATGATTTTATTTTGATACTTCTCTTTCAATGAAATGGGCAGGGAACTAAATAACTAATACTCGTATGGAGAAGCAATCGGCTTGTATTTAGTTAACCCAAATGCTACTTTGAATTATTCAGATTGGGATTTCACTCCGATTTGTCATATTGTAAGCATAAATATGGGGTCCAAAACCCAAAATACTGAAAAAGAATTCTTAAGAAAAGGACTATGATATGAAGGAATGCACTTAGAAATCTCTGTAGAGCTCGAATTCGGAGACTCTTGTTATAGGGGAAGCTCAATTTTGAAGCAAAAAATAAAATAAAAAACAAATTGATAAACAGTTACAGGAAATCATATTTATTGTGAAACTTGCATCTAAACTTGTACAGAGAACACTCACAAGGAACAATCATTTGTTTTAGTAACTAAAAGTTGTGCTTCCTATGAAATTCCTCCTATCTGATCCAAACTTGATGTCTTATATGTAAATATATGCATATGTTATTTAACGGATATATATATATGTATATATATATATATGTATATATATATATGTATATGTTGACTAATGCAAGTAGTTAACCTATATCTCTCAAGAACACCTTTACAAAGATGAGCAAGGTAGTACTCGACTTCTTGTCCAAGGGTGAGCCAAATAAAGCTTGAACTTACGACGACATTCCTTATCAAAGGGAGGAGCCAAGTAAAGCTCGACATCTTTACACCAATTATTCAAGGAGAAAATAAAGTTTGAAACTGCAACGAAACTCTTTATTCAAAGTTGAGCTAAATAAAGCTCGAACTTATGACAATTTTCCTCATTAATGGGAATTAATGGGAGGAGCCAAGTAAAGCTCGATATCTTTACACCTCTTATTCAAGGGGCGGGCCAAGTAGAGCTTGGAACTACAATGAACTTCCTTATTAAAGGCATGGGATGAGCAAAGTAAAGGTCAAAACAACAACGAACCCCTTTACAAAAGGGACACACTGAAGAAAACTTTATAGAAGGGACCAAGGTCAGTTTTTTATCTAATGCCTCCTTTTTCGTGTGTATCGACCCCTACATATAATATGTGATTTAATGTTGCTACTTCATTCCCGTGTACATAAACACACATGTAGGATATCTGCTTTTTTATGTGTGCGTGGTATATATTTGGTTAACTCAATAGTTCAATTTAAATACTATAAATACAAGGTCCAATAGATTAGACTTCCTTTTGGTGAAGTACACTGAATGGATATGGTCTCACTTGATAAGATTAGTGTTGGCCTTGAAATTTATTCTCGGATAATAAATCCTATTTTGATATTAACAAAATATTTAAAGCGTGTTTAATACTAATGAATTACCGAGTTCATGTTTTCAGCAAAAGACAGATGAACGACTCGGAAAACAAGCATGGAAAGAAAACGAATCGGAAAGCAAGCTCGGAAAGAAATATTGAATAAAAGCGAAAAGCTGAGAAAGAAATTGAAGCGCGAAAATGGAAAATCAAATAATTCAACGGCAAAGGCGAAAGTCGAAGACTCAAGGCTCGGGGTAGATAGGTCGGGGAGTGATCATTGTAATAAGGTAATTTTATGTGCCGATATTATCGTATAAGCTCAAGTACAAAATGAACCGAACTCAAATGGAATGAAAAACGTTTTACCGAACTTAAACGGAGATAAAAATATTTTTATTAAATGTTTTTCAAGTTATAGTCGACTAGAAGAATCCTTTGTATTCTCTAGTAGTCGACTAAAATAATCAGGAGCATCAAGTTTTCATCCATTTTGAAGTAGTCGACTAAAGCCCTTAAGTAGTCAACTAGAACCACCAATCTAGTTAACTAAAACCATTTGAGTCGACTAGACTACATGAAGTAGTCGACTAGAACCTCTTCTAGTCGACTAGAAGAATCAATCTAGTCAACTAGAAGCTCAAAGTAGTCAACTAGTTTGACCCTCAAATCATGCAGTTTTTCAGAAAACATTTTTCATGTTTTATGCATCATGTTTAATGGATTTCAAACGGATCTTGACTTCTCTAAATCAATACTCACTCTCATAACCCTAATGTATTGATATATATAGAATGAGATATGTGTATTGTAAGCTAAGAGATTGAAAAACAAAAGAGAAAGAAGAGGAAGAAAAACTCTCAAAATTATGCAGAAAGTTTCTCTACAAAAGCCATTGAAACCAAGTTTTGAAAATATGATTTTCTCCAAGTTTCTTTGAAAATCAAAACCTCTAGTATCTCTTCCTATTCTCCAAATATCATTCATTGATTATATCTTTTGAGAATACATTTCTAGAGCTACTATAAAATCACCAAAAACACTTGAGCTTATATTGATTTATCTTCCATAAAAACCTTTGGGTTTTTAGTGTTTTTGTTCTTGAGTGATTTTATTGATTACATACAAATTTGTAATATCGGAAAAGTGAAGTCCATCGATTGTTCAATAGAGGGTTGTTTTCTTGATTGAGTGACAAGCTCGAGAGGCTTGTGTTGTAAAGGTTTGCCATTCCACCTGTGAAGGAAGGGCCATAGTTAAAGGATCGGGAAAAGTCTCAAGAAGGGGTTCTTGAGCCGAGAAGTAGGAGTTACCGAATCTCGAAAAAATCACGGTGTCAATCTCTCCATCTCTTTCTCCTTACTTGATTATTTTGCATGCTATAATTGCTTAAATATTTTGTATGCTAATTTGTCTTGAAATTAATTGTTCGAGAAGTTTAAATTGAATCATCCACTTGCTTATTGAGAAATTGATTTTTGGTCATAGTGTGTTCCAATTTCGAAAAGGGTTAGAAATATTTTTGAACACCCTATTCACCCCCCTCTAGGGTTAATTAGTGACTAACAATTGGTATCAGAGCCTAATCTCTATTTATTTTAGACTTAACCGTCTTAGAGAACGATCATGGCATCAAATTTAGTCACTCATGTTGAAGGACAATCTAATAATAGGCCCCCATGGTTTGATGGATCAAATTATAGCTATTGGAAAACTATGATGATAGATTTTCTCCAAGCTATTGATTACCAAATTTGGCAAGTAGTTCTTGAAGGACCATTTGTTTTGACTAAAATTGTTAATGGAAAAAACGTCCCCAAATTACCCAATGAGTAGGATAATGATGACCGTAAACTCATGTCGTACAATGCTAAAGCCAAAGTAAATTTAAATTGTGCTTTAAGTCCAAATGAATTTAATCGTGTATCTACTTGTTCAACGGCAAAAGAAATGTGGGATAAACTTGAGGTAACCTATGAAGGTACATCTCAAGTACGAGAATCTAAAATTGACATACTCATGCATGAATATGAATTATTTGCTATGAAAGATGATGAAAATGTGAATTCTATGATGTCTCGTTTTACAAATATTTTGAATGGACTAAAGCATCTTGGTAGAATTGTTCCTAGATCCGATGCGTCACACAAAGTGCTTAGAAGTCTTCCGGCTAAATGGGATGCAAAGGTAACGACAATCAAAGAAGCTCATGATCTCAACAACATGAGTCTTGATGAGATTTTCGGCTCTCTACTCACTTAGGAAATCACATTGAAATCTCGTGAAGACGACATCTTGTCAAGAAAAGGTATAGCTTTGCAAACCTCTACCAAAAATGAAGCCATTGAGCCGAATGAAGAAGAAGTGGATGAGGACATTACTTTGCTCACTTGAGAATTCAAGAAATACCTTCAAAGAAAGAAAGCCAATGGTGGAAAATTCATGAGGAGAATCGAATCAAAAGGCGAGCCTAAGAAAAGGGAACCTCCAGCGTGTTTCAATTGTGGAAAGCCGGGACACTACAAAAGTGATTGCTTCAAGCTCGAAAAGGAGAATGAGAAAAGACCAAGCAAGATGGCTATGAATGCCACATGGGATGACTACAACTCATGTGACTCGGACGAGGAGGAAAATGGTGAATAAATGGCAAACCCTTGTTTTACTGCAAATGTAGAAGAGGTACATTTAAATTCACATTCATTAGATAAAGATAAATTATCATATGATGAACTTCTCTCTTCTTATGATGAATTACAAGATGCATTTGAAGAATTGCATGATGGATTTGAAAAGTTAGCTAGAAAATCTATTCTTCTTAAGAAAGCTAAATCTTCATGTAGCTCTATTACTTCCAACTTAGAAGTTTCATGGAATGACAAAAGCGTAGAGCTAGAAAAGGAAAACAATCGGTTAAAAAATACTATAGATGATCAAATAAATGTCTTAGCTGAATTTACAAAAGGAAAGGAAAACCTTAGCATTATGTTGGGAAGACAAAGATGATCATTTGATAAATGTGGTCTAGGGTATGATGTTTTTGACAAAGATGCGATTATCTTGAAAAAGAGAAAATCATTAAGGCATACATTTACAAGACAATCATCTCATGCATCCTCAAATGATCATAATCATGTTACATGTTATTATTGCAAGAAAAATGGACATAAGGCAAATGCATGTTTACTTAGGAAGAAGAAAGTGATAACAAAAATGATTTAGGTTCCAAAAAGAACCATTACATGCTTGCATAGAAAGGAGAATGTTATACCAAAAATGATTTGGGTTCCAAAAGGAACCATTGCATCTCTTTCTAACCCTAGTGGACCCAAGATAAATTGGGTACCAATAAATGTTACTTAAATTTGTTTTGTAGGTATGCTTGAAGTCCGCCTTAAAGGAAATGGCTTATTGGTAGCGGATGCTCAAGGCATATGATAGGAGACTAATCAAAATACATTTCTTTAAAAACTTATGAAGTAGGAAACGTATCTTTTGGAGACAACTCTAAAGGCAAAATTATAAGGGTTGACTCAATTGGTATATCTTCCACTCTTTCTATAGATAGCGTGTTTTTGGTTGATGGTTTGAAGCATAACTTATTTAGCATTAGTCAAATTGTGTGATAATGGCTATGATGTTATTTTTAGGACCAATGCATGCTTAGTTAAGAAAGATGAGAATCAATTGTCAAATGCTAAAAGAAACATAAATTTATACTATGTTGCTTTATGAATGTTTTCATTGACTGATAAATGATCATTATTCATGCATCACATTCTTTTGTTTCTTGAAATTGCATGAGAAAAGTGTCACATTGATTTAGAGTGAAATTATTTCAAAAGGGTGATTCTTATGAAAATATCTTTTCATTGTGCTTTCAAATGTTCAAAGAATTTTGAAATAAAATGAATCTTCCTATGTGCTATAGCTTTACAAATCTTGAAAAAGGGCATATAATTTATTTTTGCTAATCAAGGGAAGTTATATTGGTTTTTCTTGTCAATTCTTAATGATTGAACATGAATGATGCATATGGTTGTTTACTATGATTCATATATGAAATGGAGTTTCATTCATATCACTAATTTCATATTGGTTCATTGACTTGATAAATAACCATGAGCATATCTTACTACTTGAATTGAAAAATGCACTTCATGATAAGGTTCTTGAATGATAAATTCAATTGAAGCATAATGGTAGTATAAGATCATTCATTTTTATGCTAATGTGCTTATAATTAATCTTGCCGATAATTGTGCTAATACAAATGGACCCTAGAGCAAAAAGGGTACCAAAGAAACCTACTTGAGTGTGTTTTGTAGGTGTGGATTGATTCCTTACTCAAGAACTATTGATTCTTCAATTATGATGTCATAACTAAAAAGGGGAGATGAAATCAAGGTCTCTCACAATATAAGTGGACAATACAAATCATCAACAAGCAACTCTAAGTAAAATGGGTGAAACTAGCACCATGGTACACATTTTCTATTCTCCATTACTAATGTGCTTTCATTGTTGAGATTAAATATGAAGTACATATTAAGGGTGATTGCCTACTAGATGCATAAAATTGACTATGCTTTTGATGAACTCTTGATAATAGCTTGTTTTGAAATGACTTGGATATATGAAAGAAAGTCTTGATCATGCATGATTTTTAAAGAATATAGTCATGACCATCTCTAGACCATCAAAGCTATTTCACTTGATTTTGGTTGATTACTTGAGTAGCTATGTCTTATTTTTGTTCATGGGCCTTCATGATTTTAGTGCTTTATCTAAATTCTCTTGACATGACATATTGCACATTTATTTGAGGTGTTTAATTTTGAAGTGAAATTTAGACGGACTTGGAATATATGTTTAATCAAATATGTCCTCACTAGTAAACCTCAAGAGAGCATAATTTCTTTGAATGATCTATCTAATGCAAATGAGGATAAGGAATATGTGATGAAATTCTATGCGATTAAATGATTCATCATCCTCTATTATATATCTTCTTGGTAATCATTCTAGAGATATTTGCATAAAGATTCTCATAAAAATGATATTCATGTGCTTAGCCTTTGTTGTTTGTAATTGTAACATTGGTTGAAGCTATTTAATATATGCTTGGATCTTTATTATGAAAAGGTACTATAGGTTCCTCTTTGAAGGAAGCATGTTGAAAAGATGGAGATTTTGTGCTCAAATGTTGCTATCTTGAATGTTTATTGAAAAACATGATTCATGAGTTTTATGTGCACATATCATGAAAGACATACGTTTTTATTGTTCTTGCATTATTATGCTTTTCTCAATGATATATAATATTTTCTATATCTTAAAATTTTATATCATTATCATACTTGCATACTCTTGTATATCTTATAATGCATATTAATGTTGCAATCTATGTCTAATAATGGTGACCCAAAGTTTTGACCATTATTATTCCAAGATCTTAACCAAGAAGGATATAGATTTTTCTTTGCACATATGAATGGAATTAAAATTCTAAAAATGCCACATGCCTCTTTGCATGAAATGTTTTTATCTAATGCATTCCTATATGAAACATTTTCATGAAGTGATTCACAATGCTTTGAAATATATAAGTTTTAGAAAATGGGTTTAAAACTATCATAAGCCGTACTTATTTTGAAAAATGATCCAAAATGGTGTTTTGAATGGCTTTAAGTGATTTTCTTATGGATGAAGGATATTTTAGAACCTATTGATAAACATTCTTTTTGTTGTTTATCACTTATAACTTGTCACAAATTTGGTTATAAGATTCATTGGAGTATTATGTTTACCAATTTTTGATGTGTTGTGAAAAGACGTTTATCACAAACATGCAATCTATTTCAAAATGAGCATGATAGATAAATTTATTTTCTTCTTGGGAAAAATACATTTAAGTGTCATGACATAATTTCAAATACTTTTTGACACTTCGGTTTTGGGATTATATGGTTTCCTTGGTTGACTACTCTTGGACTTAGATGTTTAGTAACATAATTAAGACTATAAATTATATGTTATCTTGGTTCATCTCTTATTATTTTAGATAAACATTTTTACCATATATATAAGAAATATATCTTGTGTTTTTAGCACTTGTGAAGATTACATATCTTTGCCATTACATTAAAGTTTTTAAAGACATGCACTTATGAGAAATATTGAGATCACCTTCATGATTATAATTTTATTTGTCAATATTCTCACAAAGTTTATCCAAAAGAAGTCATTGTGTAAAATTTCATAAAGATATGAAAATGCCTTTGAACATTAATGTGTTAGCATTTGTCTTGTGTATTTTTCACTTACTTATTTTAGAATATTCTTTTCTTAGTCATCATCATGATTTTTACTCTATTCACATTACATGCTATGATTAGATGTTGCATGTGTTTATTTATTTTCACGTGATTAAGATGAATGTGTTGTTGACTTATTCTTAAGTGCTCATATGTGATTTTAAGTGAATTTTCATACATGACTATGTGAGTTTAAATGATCTAGTGTTTGGGTGTTCTTTGTTTACATATAGTATGTTGAATACTTATGGTTTGAGCTTTAATTCAAACACACATACTTGAACATTAAGTTACTCTTCGGTAGAGTCATTCACTTGATACAATGTACTTCATATATGAAAATCTATTTTGATCATATATCATTTTGTCTATGAAAATAAAACAAATGTTTTAGTCATCATTGATGACATGTGCTAGCATGTCCTTGTTGCCATCATGAATGCAATGATATGTTTGTAAGTTGGTATCATCTTAAGCGTATTCATGAAAAGTATGGTAAATATGAGTTTGTGTTACTTCAAATGATATATTCTATGATCACAATTCATTTATGCAACTTGATTCTCTTTTTGTACTTAATTGTATCTATTCTTTATGATGATGTCAAAAAAGGAGAAAATTAGTTGATGAGTATATGTTGTATGCACATTCTTAGGGGGAGTTTTGTTCCTTGGTGATAGGGGAAGAAATCCCAAGCTTTATGCATATGACTATGTGCTTATTTTCAATCATGTCACGCCCCAAATTCCTAGGACTCCGAAACCCGAGCCTAAGAGCTAAGGGAGTGAATGCGGGAGTAAAAAGAAACGAGAACTAACGACATTCAGTCAACAAACACCCACAAAAGGGTAAAAATGCTCTAATACAATGTTGTCGCGCCCCTAAAATTCCCGAATCTCTAATATAGAGAATCAGCGAATCTCCAAAGGGTGACGTAAGTCAAGCGACCACTAGAGTCAACAATAACAAAGGAAATACATGGAATAACAATGAAAACTATACTCCATGCCACATAGAATACTAGAACTCAATAGTATCATCTGATACCAAATGACACGCTCCTAAATCCCTAAGACTCACGAACTGGGACATCAAAGGAATTCAGGATGTGATCCTTAACATGAATGACCAACTAAGACATCATTAACCAAGAAAATATATGGAATAATGATAGAAATGGTATATTCCATACCCAGAAGACTAATAAAACTAAGTAGCGGAATCTAACAAAAATCTGACAGAGTTCCGTTTGTAAATGGAACATCCGGATACACAACCACAACACAAGAACCTGCCAATCATCAATCCTACTAGGGCCGATGTAGTGGAAAGAAACCAAGACCTCTATAAACCCTCTAAAATCAACAGAGCCACAAATGCTCGAATAAGAATACAGAAAAACGTCTAGCTGTACAGAATAGATACAATAACATCCTAAAAGAATAAATACAGGAAATAAATGATACACCGATAGGGATATGCCAATAAACTGGCTCCCAAAAGGAATACATGATGATCCCATAACAATGGGTAAAGAAGTTGACAGAAGAATACTACCGTCCCCAAACCAGTCGTGCTGCAATCGTAACCGCATCACCCAATGCAACTCCAAACCTGTAACAAGGAAACAAAAGAAAGCTGTCGTTGCACTGCATCCTGCCCATAGCCGTATATTTCCTGCCACCTGTCGTGGAATACCATGGGGCAAATGAAATTCCCCTGTGAGCAAATAAACTCAGTGGGAAAAGATACTCTAACTACTACATCATCTGGCAGTTTAGGTAATGCTAACTATCTATCAAGATATATATATAGCCCAACTATTCTCATCCACGCAAAACCCAAAGCACACGCTCATATACTACCGTACGTAAGTATATAACGGGGATATATATACACACACATATATATATAAGTATAAATACACAACATGAGCCTATAAGATACGACTAAGACTCGTACGTACCCATACCGGTAGTCTACACTACTCTCACCAATGCACATTAAGTACCCGACACTCAGGTCAAATCTAACCAAGTCATAAAGTGCTCACAACACAAATCAGAAAATCCAACAGAGGGAAAACACACTCACCTCTAATATCCACAAGGATCATAATCCACCACTAGTACCAAGGAATACTCATAACTCACTCCCCGAGAACACATGAGGAAAAGTACTCACGACCTTGCGTACTAACACAATCATCGTCTATATATATATATATATGTACAATATATATACAACAAACCTCATCCCATTTCTAAGGAAAATCTACCTCTCATAGGCTAGATCACCTCAATCATATCACCAGATCATAAATCATATCGACCTCATAATACTATCACCAATAGGGTCAATCACATCACTAACGCTCTCACAGTAGGCGAGGAAAACCACCCAATCAAATCACTAAGAGTACACGAACTAAACTCACAAGAATGACCACCTCAGGGTCACCAAAGCAAAGCGAAGGAAAAGACTTCCCAATGCTAAACCAACAGATAATCGAGACAACAATGTTAAGGTTAAAACACCACAAGTGTTTAGTGAGAACACCCGGACAAAAGAAACCAATCCACTCGGTATCCATGCCCCTAACACGTGTGACAACTCAAATCACCTAAGTGGTGACATCAATCAATAAAGAAAGTGGAAGGCAACACTATATGTGTGCACTGAACAACACAAAGCTCATACAGAGACCTAGAAATGATAGGAAGTAAAGGTGAAACAATGGAACACCTTTCAAAACTCTACAGGATGAGATATTGAGAAAGAAGTCTCGAAATCTAAGAATCCCAAGAAAAGTAATAAAATAGTTTTCCTTTTAAGAAACCACATAGTAAAAATGACCATCTTGCCCCCGGTCTCCGTCAATTGCCATCACCGGCTTTTAGAGTTAAAAATCTTTCCAAAGAGATAAAACTTTTCATTTCTACGGGGGTAGGCGAAAACGGGTTTTTCCTTTTAATTACAAAGAGTTTATTTTAAAACTTAGAAAACACCATTTTCGAAACAGTCCAACAAGAGTGAATACAATTCTACAGATTCCTATAATGCCCAAAAGGACAGTAAAGGAAGAACAACACGTTGGACTCACGGAAGACAACCATCCGTTTCCAACTCCACCAAATCAAATGACAACACATGGAAGAGGTTCGGCACCACACCGTAACTCACAACTCAAGGAATGACATAAGAGTCAACGACTACGTATTAGAGTACAAACACAGTACAAAGAATGCTTAGGGGAATGAACTAAGCACTAGAACCAAGACTGTCAAGTTACAGTACCTTGAGTACTTAATAAAGTCACTCAATCATAACCTCTTCTCACCAATCAAAATCTCAACTACAGTTGATAGCCTATTCGTCAAAAGTGAAAGACACCAAAAAGGTCTATACTACAACTCACAATCTCATCACCCGCCTTCTAGAAGACCCCAATTCATAACTGATACTAAAATCAATCTCTAACCTCCAATCTCTAACAAGATCACACAGCTAACCACAATCACCAAACTATTAACCACAATCACAAGACTATTAACCACATTCTCTAAGGCCTCAACTCAAAATAAAGCTTACGGTCCACCACTAGCCTCAACTAGTCACATAGATCACTATGCCAATACACATAACCTCCCCCAAGGGCACTAAAATATACAACAAATATAAAGATATACGTTTCATTTATACTTTAACAATTTTCTCATTTAATTCATGTTTTCGCATTTATCACTTTCAACTAAGCATTTTATAAAGATATGAATTTAATTTCACAATATTCATACATAACATGCTCCAAAATCCAACAAGCAATAATAACATATATTAAACCTGCTCCAACATTACATGTAATAATATCACGTATACATGTCAAATGAAATCACATAAATGTCATGCATATACAATGTGACTCATACACCACCCTTTGCCCACATCACGTGGTTAACGAATACGCACTCCACCCATTTACAAGGAGAAAAAGTACCGCACCGATTCTTCCCAAGTGTTTTTCACACTACACTTTCAACAAGGAAGACGGTTGCACGAGATGACCCGTGACCAAAGATCCGTATAACGGATGCACGAGACGACCCGCGACTTCGAGAATGAGATAACTCACCCTATACACCATTCACGACTCATTATTCCGTAGGATGGGAACACCCCCTGGCCAGTTGTTGCGACGATTCGACACAAAGACACCCCACATGATTTCACAACCCACATGTACCAATACCATGATTTAACACTACATGATATTCTCAATATGCATCCAGGTCCAAATGACAATCATGCCTCAACATAAATATGTAATGCATCATATTTATGAACAATATCCACATGATAATATCAACATAATTCTCAAAACCTCTTTTCATGCTTTAAAATACAATAAAGCAATTAAATCATATGAAAACAATTTCATATAAAATTCATGTTTTCAAAAATATATTTTCTTTAATTCTTTAGAAAATATTTCAATTTCCCCTATCATGTGTTTAAAATAATTTAAACAAATAATCCACGTATAATGAGAGGGACCTAGCATAGCGTCTAAGTTTCTCGCGTCCAACGTTTACAAAATTCTCTAGCCCATTTATTTCTCAAGGGAATCTCTAAGCCGTCTATTCCTATTTGATTCAGATAGGAAATTATTTAATTACATATGAAATAATTTAATTAATTTTCTTAAATTAATTCCTAAGTCCAATTCCGTTTCTAAACGAATTATAGATATTTAAATTAACGATTTAATATATCTATATTAAATTAAATAAGGGTTTTGCACCTCTAAACTACTTCAATAATGCGGAGTGAGAAATATAATTTCCCACCTAATTTATGTTTACCGAACAGTCCAAAACAACACAGTGTCGGCACCCGAATATGAAGCCCGCCGACCAAAATTGTCCGAAAATTATTTCGAATATATTGAAATGTCCGTCTCGACAACCTATACCTATACGATATATACGAAGCCCATTAATAATAGGTTAATTAATTTGAGTAAATCTAAATTAACCCAAACGAAAATTCAAAACTTTAAATCGAATTTCCCGACAAACCGTTCAACGAAAAATTATGAAATGTTTACACGTCGTACCTGACATCGAGAAAACATTACCCTCCGAAAATCAGCCCGAACCGAGATAGGGAAGTTGACCGAACAAATGGTCGAAGTTTCGGCCAGACTGCACTGTTGCGCGAACTGGTACAGTGCGCGTCGCCTCTGCGCGAGCCCAGCTCCGCCCTGCGCCACCCTGCGCCACCGACGACCCCTGCACGACGCCGCCAGCTGCCGTCGTGCTCCGCCATAGCCGCCGCCTCTCGCCGCTGCTCCCCCCCGACTCCTCTGCGTGTTGCCCTCACGACCAGCCCGAGCTCTCTCTCTCTCTCCCTATCGCCGGCGACCATGGTGATGAAGATGGAGGCACGCAACAGAGAAGAAGGAGATGAAGGGATGAGCTGCTTCAGTCGGGTGAAGAAGGAGAAGAGCAGCGTGTAGGAAAAGATGGATGCAGACATTCGTATACATATACACATATATGCCCTAATTGCACTAGTGACCCCCTCTTTATACATAATTGCAAAATAACCCCAACACTATATATATATATATATTTAATTGTAATTAAATATATATATAAACCATAAATTCCAATAATTATCGGGAACGTCCAAACATAATCTCGTGAGCCCGAAATAATAACGGGACGTCCAATTAAATACACCGGGATAGAAACCCAAAACGTCGGAACACCTAATAGGCCCGATCCAATTAAAATGCGTTGTTGCCTAGTCGAAGTACTAAACAATTAATGTCGAAATGATACCGCGTAGTCGATAACGATAATTCGCGTAGTCGTCAAAGAGAAACCGCAAAGTCATCCAGTCGACTTTAAAACTAAACACGAAAAATTTACACCCGAATTACTAAGAATAATATGAACGTCATGAACAAGTGACGTCATAACCGAAATTATATTAAATATAATTTCAAGAAAAAGGAAAATAATACGAGGTGTTACAAATCATGTGCTCATTGAATGCGGTATTACAAGCGCAATTTGTATATCAAAGAATCTTTTTCATCGTTCACGAACTAAGCATATCGAGATTAGGTATCATTTCTTACGTGATCATGTTGCTAAAGGAGACGTTGTATTGGTTTTTATTGACACTAAAAATCAATTAGCGGATTTTTCACAAAGCCTTTTTTTTCCGAAGGATTCTCTTTCAAAATTCGTAGAGAAATTGGGTTGGTTTTAGACGTTGACGTATTAGCATGATAAATTCTTTATTCAACCGTCACTTTCCACCTTTTTATGTTGCCAAAGGGGGAGAAGTAAGTTGCTTTCGTGTATCATGCTTTCGTGTATGTAAGTCATGTTTATGTGTGCCTCCATGCTAGTGTATGAGATTGCAAAAATATATTTACTAAGGGGGAGCATGTAATACACACATTGAGGGGGAGTATCACTTGATACTTCACCATTTACACGTAAACATGAAATGTTTTGTCAACATCAAAAAGGGGAAGATTGTTGGCCTTGAAATTTATTCTCGGACAATAAATCCAATTTTGATATTAACAAAACATTTAAAGCGTGTTTAATACTAATGAATTACCGAGTTCATGTTTTCAGCAAAAGACAGGTGAACAACTCGAAAAACAAGCATGGAAAGAAAATGACTCGGAAAGCAAGCTCGGAAAGAAAGATTGAATAAAAGCGAAAAGACGAGAAAGAAATTGAAGCGTGAAAATGGAAAATCAAATAATTCAACGGCAAAGGCGAAAGTCGAAGACTCAAGACTCGGGGATGATAGGTCGGGGAACGATAATTGTAATAAGGTAATTTTATGTGCCGATATTATCGTATAAGCTTAAGTATAAAATGAACCGAACTCAAATGGAATGAAAAACGTTTTACCGAACTTAAACGGAGATAAAAATATTTTTATTAAATGTTTTTCAAGTTATAGTCGACTAGAAGAATCCTTTGTATTCTCTAGTAGTTGACTAAAACAATTAGGAGCATCAAGTTATTATCCATTTTGAAGTAGTCAACTAAAGCCCTCAAGTAGTCAACTAGAACCACCCATCTAGTCGACTAAAACCATTTGAGTCGACTAGACTACATGAAGTAGTCGACTAAAACCTCTTCTAGTCGACTAGAAGAATCAATCTAGTCAACTAGAAGCTCAAAGTAGTCAACTAGTTTGAACCTCAAATCCTGCAGTTTTTCAGAAAACATTTTCCATGTTTTGTGCATCATGTTTAATGGATTTCAAACAGCTCTTGACTTCTCTAAATCAATACTCACTCTCATAACCCTAATGTATTGATATATATAGAATGAGATATGTGTATTGTAAGCTAAGAGATTGAAAAACAAAAGAGAAAGAAGAGGAAGAAAAACTCTCAAAATTATGCAGAAAGTTTCTCTACAAAAGCCATTGAAACCAAGCTTTGAAAATCTGATTTTCTCCAAGTTTCTTTGAAAATCAAGACCTCTAGTATCTCTTCCTATTCTCCAAATATCATTCATTGATTATATCCTTTGAGAATACATTTCTAGAGCTATTATAAAATCACCAAAAACACTTGAGCTTATATTGATTTATCTTCCATAAAAACCTTTGGGTTTTTAGTGTTTTTGTTCTTGAGTGATTTTATTGATTACAAACAAATTTGTAATATCGGAAAAGTGAAGTCCATCGATTGTTCAAGAGAGGGTTGTTTTCTTGATTGAGTAACAAGCTCGAGAGGCTTGTGTTGTAAAGGTTTTCCATTCCACCTGTGAAGGAAGGGCCATAGTGAAATGATCGGGAAAAGTCTCAAGAAGGGGTTCTTAAGCCGAGGAGTAGGAGTTACCGAACCTCAAAAAAATCACGGTGTCAATCTCTCTATCTCTTTCTCTTTACTTGATTAATTTGCATGCTATAATTGCTTAAATATTTTGTATGCTAATTTGTCTTGAAATTAATTGTTCGAGAAGTTTAAATTGAATCATCCACTTGTTTATTGATAAATTGATTTTTGGTTATAGTGTGTTCCAATTTCGAAAAGGGTTAGAAATATTTTTGAACACCCTATTCACCCCCCCTCTAGGGTTAATTAGTGACTAACAATTATAATTTTACTAATTCCTAATCTCTACCATATTTTAGTTATTTTGATGAATATGCCTTTTGGATTATTGACTAGAGTAATTCAATTGACATAGTGATTAATTTTTAAGTGGCTACTAGTTTATAAAATTATCATGAGAATCCAAAACAAATTAGACTCTATTAAAGATCATTCTATTTAAAGAATGATGTCAACATTTTGTTTTAAACAAATTCATTCTTCTCAATTTTCTCAACTAAAGAGGACCACGGGTGCAATGAATATACGCTAACATTCCTCTGAGCTTGTACTCCTTAGTATTAGCTTTGTTACTGAAGAATCACTTTTTGGATTTGTTACATTTTCCTAATTAAGGTTAGGTTCTGTGAACATAACAAAATTGTTTGTTAGACCCTACATGGTTGTATAAGAGGTTAAGCTTGTGCGTCTCGATCAACCATCAAAATAATATTTTGTATTAAGGGCCGCCAACTTAATATTATAAATTTAATGTGGGTTATTAAAATGTTTGGTTGGTGAGACCAAACTAACAAAAAGTAATGAGTTTTAAACAATAGTTATGGTTAAAACTATCCATGTACAATTTCTTGTCAGGCAGCCGTTTGGGTCGCATGATTTAAATCAGGAAGAATTTTTATATATGGAACTCATCTACGAAGTTTTAGTAAAGCTTATGTTATGGACATAATCAAATCAAATAGTGTTTAAAGAAAAAGTCATACAATCAACTTAATTTTTTTGTATTTTCTCTAACTTATTGGTTTTAGTTGACTTTAAAGTTTTTGGAATATGTTTGGATATTTTATTCTCATAATTAAAATATCCTTTGGTTCAAGGAAATTACTCCTTAACAAAAATAAAAGACACACATGCTCAATTAGGTAAAGATTGTTCAGAAAGCTATCACTTGAACTGCGTCTCGCCTCCATTTAGTTGCTTTCTGCCAACACCAACGTTGACAGGTAATTCCATGCTATCCTGCATATTGAATTATATGTATACATTTGTTCGAATGATGTTGAGAAAGAAACTTTAATACCTTTCAAGTGGTCCAAAGAAAAATAAAGAGAATAAAAAAAAGATTTGGTTAATTACTCATTACAGGATCGCCAATTGGTGTGGTATATCAATGATTTTATAGCTGATAAATTTTAGCTACTAAGAAGTGATTTCCTCATAGAAGTTTATTTTACTTAAATAAAGTAAATGTTTTTAATGGAATGGTTAATGGTTACTCTTCAACTCACACATTTGAGTACGAATTTTTGTTGGAGTTTGTCTATCACTGATCTGCGAATTTACATCTCACTAACCAACAAACACTAGTGAATTTCAATGCTAATTGTGTAGCAATGCTAGTTTACCTTTTAATGAATAAACCAGTAATTGATACTATGAAATAGGATTATAGCAAAAATATACCAGCACAATTTGTAAACCCATTTTAGTTTATTGAACCATGGTATGTATTATGTACTCACTGGGATCTTTTAGATTATGTACCCTTTAAATTGTTATGATTATTTCTTTATACATAATCATTAATTAATGATGATACATAGCAGAACATGTCTTATATACAATGACTTGAGAAGTTATGAAATGAGTATATCAGATTGCCAAATAAATGCTTATTATATTATGTGTACGTGATTTCAAGTTTGAGTAAATGAGTCTTTCTACATAGCAGTACATATATATTTTAGTAATGTCTTCACTCTCTTTACTCTCAAGTGCCTTTTTTTTTTTTTAATATACATGTACCCATTAGTAGGGTTGTGAGATCTTCATCTATCAATGAAATCAAGGTGATCTGAGAAGATATACCTCGATTAACAACAGATGGGTGCAAAAAGAATTGTACCAAGGAGAAGGTTTAAGGAGACTTCTACAGACAAGAATCGAGGGGTGCTCTACCAACAACAATATCAAAAGATAAGTCTACTAAGTCTAATGTCCTGGGAGACCTCTAGCAACTAGAAAGACAAATGGAATTCCAATCATGATCTTTGAGAACGGCATAGTCGACCCTTCTCTAAAGAGGAAGGCAACACGTTTAAGAACTAGATTTAATTAGTTCTGAACTACTACTACTACTCTCATTCTTAAACAAAAATCGACTTTAGCTCCAAACTACTGCTCTTTATTAAAGTTCAATATCGAGAAGGTCATTGAAATCAGCATCCTATCAAGGAGATATGCTCACAAAGCTTAAGAATCGACTGACTTTACTAAAAGGCCGAGCTGAGTAAAGCTCGTTAAATATTTTTCCTTATAAAAGAGACGAGCTGAGTGAAGCTCATTAAACTCATTCCCTTATTAAAGGGACGGGCTGAGTGAAGTCCGTAAATGCATATTTTCTTATTAAAGGGACATAATTAACTCCCATATTAAATGGGGGCAAACAACTACAACGGAACCCTTTATCGAATGGGGAGATAAGTAAAGATCTACACTACTACGAACCTCTCTATTAAATGGATGAGATGATTATAGTTCAATATCATTACACCTTGATTAAAAGGGTAAACTGAGTGAAACCCGATATCCAGGCATTTTGGGAAATGGAATGGGTTGCGTGACAGCTCAAAATTTTCACTTCCCTTATTAAAGATACAAAATTACCACTTATTAAAGTGGAGCAGTACAACTATTTCTCTTACTAGAAGGTGTAAGCTACTTTCCTTCTTACCGTACCATCAACAACCATACCCTTAAAGGAGCGAGCTTGCACGAAGAATAGCTCACTCCCTCACTAAAGGGCTGAGATGGCAACTACTCTCTCTATGGAGAACGGAAAGAATATTGAATCTACCATCACCAGAGTAACTATATAACTGCTTCCTGTATTTGAGAAGACATACGACAACTTCATTGCTAAAAGGGTGAGAACGACCCCATGCCAAAAGAGTGAGAGTGCATGACTACCCTCTTATCAATCAGATTGATTTATAAATGCTCCAACATATCACTCCCCTTGTGAAAGGGTGGTAATGGAGTCAAACAAGGTATTTTCAAAGAGAAAACTATAAAGTTCCAACTTCCAAGCTCAATAATAAATCATGTGTTTATCTCTATAGAGCACACTGATCAAGAGCGGATAATGACTTTCAAAGTAGAGAAGTCACACTATCTAATATATTATAATTTTGGTACCTCCTCACTTTCATTTATTATCGTTTTGTTCTCAACTTTCTATGCATAAATAAACAATAATATTGCACATTTACTTATATGTGTGGGTGGATATGGGTTCATGTCATCGAGAAATTCAATTCCTACCTATAAGACCTCCACATTTGTGCATTTATGAAGAAAAAAAAAAGTTTACGTAACATTCCCGATACTTTTAGTGTTCAAATAACTAATCAGCTAAATAGATGAGATAAGGCCGCATTTTGAAAATAACAATAACAACTCTACTATTTTGACTATTTTGTATCTCCCCTAGTTTAAGGGGAGAAGGGCACTAGAAGGTCTCCTTGTAACACCCCGTGTTATTATCTTTTTTAGTGAAATTATTTATAATTTAATTTCATTAATGACGTCACTTGTTCATGACGTATTATTTATTCTTGCTATTTGATACCTGTAAATTTTTCGCGTTTAGTTTTAAAGTCGACTGTATGACTTTACGGTTTCTCTTTGACGACTACGCGAATTTTTGTTATCAATTACACGGTCTCGTTTCGACATTAGTCTTTTCGACGTTTAATGATTAGTGTTTCGATTGAATGACGAGACGTTTTAATTGGATCGGGCTTGTTAAGTGTTCCGACATTTGAGTTTCTACCCCGATATATTTTATTGAGCGTCCCGTTATTATTTCGGGCTTACGAGATTATGTTCGGACGTTCCCGATAATTATTGGGGTTTACTGTATATTATATATATATATATATATTGAAGAGGGTCATTTCGTAATTAAGGATAATTAGAGGGTTAGTTGTGCAATTTAACACATATATATGTATATGTATATGTGCGTCTTTGCATCTTCTCCTACACGATACTGCTGAACAACTTCTTCTCTTCTTCCTCTCCTCTATGACCGAAGTAGCAACTTCCCTCATTCTCCATTTACGGTCGTCCATTGCAGAAAAGAGAGACGGCAGAGGGAGATCGAGCTTGGGCTGGGAAACAGACATGGAGGTCCGCCGCTGATGTAGCAGCGGCGACGGCAAGGGCTGCTGGGCTGTGGACGGCGGCGGCGCTGGTGGCGTCGGTGAGGTGCGCAGGTGGTGGCGACACGCAGAGCTGGTTCGCACAGCAGTGGCGCAACAGGCTACGTTCGGCCGAAGCTTCATCCATTTTTCCGGCGACCTTCCGGTGATCGGTTTGAGCCGATTTTCGGTGAGTAATTTCGTACCTACGTAGTATTCATCATATATTAATTTCGTGAATTTACGATGAACGGTTTGCCCGGATTTAACCTATAGTTTTCGTTTGGGATATTTTAGATTTACCCAATTTAATTAACCTATTATTAATGGGCTTCGTATATATCGTATAGGTTGCCGAGACAGACATTTTGATATATTCAAAATAGTTTTTGGACAATTTTGGTCGGCGGGCTTCATATTCGGGCGCCGGTAATGTGCTGTTTCGGACCGTTCGGTAACGTATAATTAAGTGGGAAATTATATTTCTCACTCCGCATTATTGAAGTAGTTTAGGGGTGTAAAACCCTTATTTAATTTAATATAGATATTTTAAATCGTTAATTTAAATATCTATAATTCGTTTAGAATCGGAATTGGACTTAGGAATTAATTTAAGAAAATTAATTAAATTATTTCCTACGAGATTAGATATATTCCTAATTGAATTGAATAGGAATAGATGACTTAGAAATTCCCTTGAGAATTAAATGAGCTAGAAGATTTTGAAAACGTTGGACGTGAGAGACTTAGACGCTATTCTAGGTCCCTTTTTATTACGTGGATTATCTGTTTAAATTATTTTAAAAAGGCATGTTAATTGAAATCGAAAATATTTTCTAAGGAATTAAAGAAAATATATTTTGAAAACATGAAATGTATATGAAACTGTTTTCATATGATTTAATTGCTTGATTGTATTTAAAGCATGAAAAGAGATTTTGAGACTTATATTACCATGTGGGTATTTTTATAAATATGATGTATTACATATTTATGATTGAGATATGATTTGATTGTACACCATGTCGTGTGAGCACATGGGTGTTGGTGCATGTAGTGCACGGTTTCACCAGTGACAGAGAGAGTTCATTTGGTGTGGTCTACTTCCTCTATGCATGGGGCACGAGTAGACGTTTGTGTCGGATCATCACAACAACTGGCTAGGAGGTATCACGCCTACGGAACTAAAAAGCCGACAAATGTGAGTTAGGAGTCCAGGTAGAGGCTTATGTTCTTGACTTTATGGTAGTCATGGCGTACGGAGTTGCAAGCTGGGCTCTCGTACAACCGCCTTCCCGGTTGAAGTGATAGAGAGAAAAATCACTTGGGAAGGGTCGGTGTGGTAACTCTACACTACTTGATGAGTTGTATCCTCATAAGTACGTGGACAGAGTTTGTATCCGTTACCCTTGGGAAGGGTGTGTTGTGTGTGAGTATCACGGGGAGTGTCGAGTCACATTACACTGCACACTATTTATGTGATCTCGTTTAACATGTATATGTGCTATATTACATGTGATGTTGGAGCATGTTATTTATGAATATATTGTAAATTAAATTCATATTTTATAAATGCTCAGTTGAAAATGAATAATGTGAAACAAGACTTTAAATGTGGTAATTATTAATAAGTATAAATGAAACGAATATATTTATACTTGTTGTTGTATACCTTAGTACCCTTGGGGGAGGTTATGCGTGTTGGCATAGTGATTCATGTGGCTAGCGGAGGCTAGTGGTGGACCATAGGCTTGACTTGAGTTGAGGCCTTAGAGATTGTGGTTAGTAGCCTTAGAGATTGTGGTTAGCAGCCTTGTGATTGTGGTTAGTAGCCCTGTGATTGTGGTTAGTAGTTTGGTGATCGTGGTTAGTTGTGTGAACTCTTTTGAAGATTTGAGGTTAGGGATGATTTTTGTGTCAATTGATAATTGAGGCCTTAGAGAAGGCGAGTGATGAGTTGTGTGAGATTTGATTGATGAGAAGAAGTTATGATTAGGGATTCATTAAGTACTCGAGGTACTGTAGTCTGACAGTCTTGATTCTTATGCTTAGTCCATTCCCTTAAGCATTCCTTGTACTGTGTTTTGTACGCTAGTACGTAGTCGTTGACTTCTATGTCATTCCTTGAGTTGTCGGTTACGGCGTGGTGCCGAACCTCTTCCATGTGTTGTCATTTGATTTGGTGGAGTTGGAAACGGATGGTTGTCTTCCGTGAGTCCAACGTGTTGTTCTTCCTTTACTCTCCTTTTGGGCATTATAGGAATCCGTGGAGGAGTTCATTCTTATGTGGCTGTCATTTCGAAAACGGTGTTTTCTAAACCTTGAAACAAACTCTTTATATTTAAAAGGAAAAACCCGTTTTCGCCTACCCCCGTAAAATGAAAAGTTTTAATACTTATAAACTGATCTTAGGATCTTTTTTGAAAAGATTTTCAACTTTTAAAAGCCGGTGATGGCAACTGACGGAGACCGGGGGCAAGACGGTCATTTTTACTATATGGTTTCTTAAAGAAAAACTATTTTATTATTTTTCTTCGGATTCTGAGATTTCGAGACTTCTTTCTCAATATCTCATCCTGTAGAGTTTTGAAAGGTGTTCCATTATTTCACCTTTGCTTCCTATCATTTCTAAGTCTCGGGTATGAGGCTTGGTGTTGTTCAGTGCACACATATAGTGTTGCCCTTCTTTTCTTCTTGGTTTTTTTACGTCACCACTTAGGTGATTCGAGTTGTTCCACATGTTGTGGGCATGGATACCGAGTGGATTGGGTTCCTTGTCCGGGTGTTCTCACTAAACACTTGTGGTGTTTTAACCTTGACATTGTTGTCTCTATTATCTGTTGGTTTAGCGTTAGGACTTCTTTCCCCTCGCTTTGGTTTCCTTGTTCGGGTGTTTTAACTAAACACTTGTGGTGTTCTTTAACCTTGACATTGTTGTCTCGGTTATCTGTTGGTTTAGCATGGGGAAGTCTTTTCCTTCGCCTTGCTTTGGTGACCCTGAGGTGGTCGTTCTTGTGAGTTGAGTTCGTGTACTCTTAGTGATTTGATTGGGTGGTTTTCCTCGCCTAAGGTGAGAGTGTTAGTGATGTGATTGACCCTATTGATGATAGTATCATGAAGTCGATATGATTTATGGTATGGTGATATGATTGAGGTGATCTAGCCTTTGAGAGGTAGATTTTCCTTAGGAATGGGATGAGGTTTGTTATATATATATATATTGTACATTTACAATATATATATATATATATATATATATATATATATATATATATATGGATAACGGTTGTGTTAGTACGCAAGGACGTGAGTACTTTTCCTCCTGTGTTATCGGGGAGTGAGTTATGAGTATTCCTTGGCACTAGTGATGGATTTTGATCCCTGTGGATATTAGAGGTGAGTGTGTTTCCCCTCTATTTAGATTTCTGGTTAGCGTCGTGAGTGCTTGATAACTTGTTAGATTTGTCCTGGGTGTCGTGTACCTAGTGTACGTTGGTGAGAGTAGTGTAGACTACGGGTATGAGTACTTAGAGTACGAGTCTTAGTCGTACCTTGTAGAATCTTGTTGTGTATTTATACTTATATATATATATCCCCGTTATATACTTATGTACGGTAGTATATGAGCGTGCCTTGAGTTATGCGTGGATGGGATTAGTTGGGCTATATATATATCTTGCTAGATAGTTTAGCATTACCTAAACTGCCAGAGGATGTGGTAGTTAGAGTATCTTTTCCCACTGAGCTTATTTGCTCACAGGGGAATTTCATTCGCCCCTTGGTATTCCACGCCAGGTTGCAGGAAATATACGGCTATGAGCAGGATGCAGTGCAACGACAACTTTCTTTTGTTTCTTTGTTACAGGTTTTGGAGTTGCGTTAGGTGATGCGGTTACGGTTGCAACACGACTGGGTTTGGGGACGATAGGTATCCACTTTCAGTTTCTCTACCCATTGTTATGGGATTGTTATGTATTTTCTTTTGGGAGCCAGTCTGTTGGCATATTCCTGTTGATGTATTCTTTAGTTCCTGTATTTATTCTTTCTGATGGTTATTGTATCTATTCTGCATAACTAGGTGCTTTACCGTATCTTATTCGAGCATTTGTGGCTCTGTTGATTATTAGAGGGTTTGGAGGGGTTTTGGTTTTTTTCCATTATCTCGGCCCTAGTAGGATTGATGAATGTGGGGCTTGGAAGCCATTGTGATTATTGAATTGCTATTCTCAGGTTCTTGTGTTGTGGTTGTTGTCCGGATGTTCCATTTACAAATGGAACTCTGCCGGATTTTCGTTAGATTCCGCTGCTTTGTTTATTATCCATTTGGGTATTAAATATACCATTTCTACCATTAACCCATATGTTTTCTTGGTTAATGATGTCTTAGTTGGTCATTTGTATTAAGGATCACATCCTGGATTCCTCGGATGTCCCTGTTCGAGAGTCTTAGGAATTTAGGAGCGTGTCAGTTCGTATTGGAGGATGCTAGTGAGTTTCTAGCATTCTACTTGACATGGAGTATATTTTTATTGTTATTCCATTTTTCTTTTTGTTGTTGTTGACTCTAGTAGTCGCTTGACTAGCGTCATCCCTTGGAGATTCGCTGATTCTCTAGATTTGAGTTTCGGGAATCTTAGGGGCGTGACAGCGTGGTATCATATCATTTTACCCTTTCGTGGGTATTTGATGATTGAATTTCGTTGGTTCTCATTTCTTTTTACTTTCGCAATCACTCCCTTAGTTCTTAGGCTCGGGTTTCGGAGTCCTAGGAATTCGGGGCGTGACATTCCTACTTGAATTTGACAACTACTTACACATTTATAAAAAGGAAGGTCTGGAAAATGAAAGGGTACACAACAATCCCTCCCAAGGGTACACAACAATCCCTCCCAATCTTTTCCTCTCATATTCATATTTTTGACAATCAAGTACTAACTTAACAGTCGAAGTGCCCTAGCCGACACCACGTTGGCTGTCACTTTTATCTTTTTTGCTGGTTAGACTCAAAACTCCTGATGGTGCGGATTTTGGTATCAACAATTTTTTATTTATTTTTTGAATGGTAAGATGATGTATTAATAAAAAAGAGGCCAAAGCCTTACAAGGAGCAAAGGGGCATTCCCCAGATTACAATGTGAAAAGATAGGAAAAGCAACCTAAATGCCTAAAAGCATAAAAGAATAAGCATGCATGAAAATGAGAGTGACTATAAGCATTGCATGAAAATGAGAGTGACTATATGCATTGCCATGAGCTAACTCAATCAAAAAGCCTTGCTGTAAACTGCAATTCTTTATCATCATAAGCGATATCATATGCCAACATCTGTAATGCCTGTGATGCAGAAGCAAGGTACTATATTGGAAAACAACTGATTCGTACAATGAACAAACAACCTCCAATCCTCCAAAGCAACAAAAATCTAAGCATGAACCCAAACATCCATAGTGTTTTGCAGAAGCAATTGTAAAACATTCCCTGCTAATTCCATAATAGTTTCCAGGATATAGAATGGACAAGCAAAACAAATTGCCAACACCACAAGCAGGCAAAATCATATAAAAGGAAGTCTCTCCAGCGGAAGCATAGACTGACAAGAAACTTGAACAACCCTCCCCATCAAAGCCAACCAGTAATACCGAACCTCAAGGTTTAATAAGAAAACTATCCCCCAACTCCAGAAGTAACAACTAATAGTAGATATCATGGTATCAAAATGGAATTAGGCAAGCTCCAAACCTTAACTATGTCTTGATTCTGAGTAGAGTTAGCAAAATTTGAAAGAGGAAACGAAGCATATCTCATAGAATCAACAATCCTCCTAAGAAGATGTTCTAAAGGATTATACTCATCAGCATAAATCCTTTTATTCCTCTCAACCTATATTTCATAAACAGTAGCAGAGAAGGCAATCTTATTAAGCAAAGAAACCAAAGCTTTCGTTTTTAGTCTGTCTATCATCCAAAGCATCAAACTGTCCCAATCCCCATCAGGCCATTCCAGTAAACCCCTTTGAATAAAAGTTTTCCATAATCTACAAGTGAAGCTACATTGAAAATAAAGATGATCTTTATCCTCCTGTCTAATACCATAGAAAATACAAGTAGTTTGCTGCACAAGGTCAATAGAGGGGAGAAAATAGAGAGTAGGTATTATATTAAGGTTAACAACCCAAACCAGAAAGGAAAGCTTTGGAATACAATGTGTAAACCAAATCATCTTCTTCCAATGAACTTGATCAAAATGCATTCTCAAGAATTCCCAAGTAGAATTGATAGAAAATTTACTATTTGATGGAACCCAAACCAACTAATCTTGCCTTGACAAGGTTGGGAGAAAGTCTTGAGGGAAACCAACTTTAAAGTCAAGCCAAAATTGTGAATTAAGAACAGGGAAATGCCAACCCGAGGCATTAATAATCCTACTAACATAAGCATTAACACCAATTCCAAAAGATCTTATAGTACTAGTAGGACATAAAGCATAAAGAGGACCTTGAGGGTGCTAATTATCAAACCAAAAAGAAGTTGATCTTCCATCACCTATCACCATCTTGAAAGCATTCCTGATTAGTGGCCTGAGCTTAAGTAATTTTTTCCAAGTCCAAGAACAATTTTGAGGTTCACCTAGCTCCCAAAAGATCTTTTGCTTGATCAGATGAATCTTAACCCAAGAAACCCAAAGAGATGTAGAACATAGCTTTAAGATATTCCAAATATACTTAGTCATGGAAGCATTGTTCCATTCTTCCAAGTCCTTCATACCCAAACCCCCCTCCTTTAGTGGAGCACAAACCACTCTCCATGCAACTTTACAACCCCCTTTGCACATCTTTGATCCTGTCCACAAAAATTTCCTCAAGAGAGCAGTGATATCATGTAAAATTGCCTTTGGAAGAATAAAAGTTGAAGCCCAGTAGACTTGAGAAGAAAAAAGCATTGATTTCACCAATTGTAACCTTCCACCAAAAGAGAGGAATTTATAAGACCAACTAGAAATTTTCCTTGAAAACTTCTCGACTAGAATATCATAGTCATCCTTGCTTAATTTAGTAGATAGTAATGGAACACCAAGGTATTTAACTGGAAGTTTGCCAACTTTAAAACCTAATCCACCTTGAAGCTGGTTAAGAGTAATATCATCAAGACCAACATGAAACATAGTACTCTTAACAAGATTTAGTTGAAGGCCTGAAAGAGTCCTAAAATGCTCTAAAGTAGACCTAAGACAATCAACAGAAGATATGTCACCAGCTGCAAATAGAAGAAGATCACCTGCAAATAATAGATTAGTAATCTTTTGCTCCCTACATTTCCAGTGATAGTTGAAGCCAGTACAAGAATCAATCTCTTAGCAATCATTCCAATCAGGACCTCTATAGCAAGCACAAACAAATATGGGAATAAGGGATCACCTTCTCTTATGCCTTTAGAACTTTGAAATTATCCTTTATATGATCCATTGATGTTCACAGAAAACATAAAAGTAGAAATATAAGTCATGATGAGTTTAATCAAATGAGGGGGAAGCTTGAAATCATACTGATAGGTGCTCAATATTGATTATTTTTTGCCCTTATCTTGTGTTTGTTATGTCTTTACATTCCGTTACTTGGTATTTTTATCTTGTTTGTGTGTGTAAGCATGTTTCGGGAGCTTAATGAATAAACATAGTTAATCTTGGTGAATTAAATGAGTTCGTGTTCGTTTCTATCTCGAGAAAGGAATCAAGAGGTGTGCCAGAGCAAATAAGAGCTACTGGAGGGCAAAATGGTCATTTCCCGACATCATTATCTCACCAAAGGGAAAAAATGTCATTTTTAGACATTATTAGTTCAATCAAAAACATCAGGAGTCAAAGGCAACCAGTCTAGCTCAAATATGAAAAAACAAGTTTTCACAACAAAAGATGCATTATACCCTACGTCGTTAGAGGGAAAAAAAGGCAGACTGGACCTAAACTACGCTTTGGTTCGTGAGCCAAAGGGGGACCCTACGACCTAGACCTACGCCCAAGCGTAGGTCAGGAGCGTAGGTCCCACCTTGTGGCCACGTGATCCCTTTACATGCAGAAGTTGTTTCAAAGTTGTTTCGGAATTTTCCAGTTTTGACCCTACTTCGATATTTTAAGTGATCAGTGATTCCATACCTCTACATAAAGGCTTATACACATATTTACATAAGATTTTATAGACATTATTTATGTATTATGAAATTACAGAATAGGGCAACCATTAGGGTTTCCCTCACTTGTCTATAAATATGAGAGGGTTAGGTTTAATTGGGAGAGGTTCTGGTTCAGATTTTCATGCACATTCACTCATAGAGTTCTCACGTTTAAAATTCAGACTTGCTTCCATTGAAGAAAACCACCATTGAAGACTTAGAGATCCGTAGAAAAAGGTTATGGAGAGCATTTCTACACTGACAATGCACACTCTCTCCACCATGATCAACTAACACGGTATATTTCTCACAAAACCCTAGCCAAGTAATATAGTTCTAATTTTATATTCAATTGTAGAGAGGGGAAATTGTGACTATACTGTGATGATTGTGTTAGATGAGAGACCGTTTTTATTTATGATACAAGTTTATATATATGAATTAATTATTGTCTTAGACTTTTCGAATATATTTATCTGACACAATCACAATTATTCACTATGGGCTGGAACTCGGATGCTTAATCTGTGATTTTCTACTCAATGGTGGTCATAAAACTCGAAACCCTAGGTTGATACAGGCCATGCCTTGACAAACCGATATGACATGCTTTAGTTTATTTTCATGCTTTAATTTACTTTTCTACATTTACTTTCTATTAATAGTTGGCATGCACTAATCAGTTTAGTCTTGAGATGGGTTATCGCAATCCTGTTGAGAGTAATCCTTTTTAGAGTCAAACTGCTGACGTGGTGCGACCCGATTCACAGTCAATGGATAGCCCTCATGCAATTGATATATAATTTGAACTACATTTATGTGGTTAGTGGTGGAGTGAGGAAACCCTAGTTTTCTCTCTTTCTGAATCACAACCATTATTCATTATTGTTCTCTATTTTATTTTCATTAGTATTAGATAATTCACAAAACCAAACTCTTTTTAGAAAAATATAATTTATTGTTTTTAGACTATTAAAGTGAACAATCCTCATTTCTGTGGGATCGATATTCCCCTACTTAAGAAAAACTGTCTACAATTGATCTGTGCGCTTGCAGTAAAGTAAAACCTAATGTGTCGTTAAGGTGTCATTTTTAACCACATATTTTGCAAACACCTGACACCCACCAAGTTTTAGGTGCTATTGCCGGGGACTTGGCTTTGTTCAATAGTTTAGTAGTTTATTTGCATTGCATTATTATAGATTGTATCTAAAGTTGGAATTCCCGTGTTTTTGCAAGATATTTTGAGAAGCATAAGGGGATTTGGCGGAGCAGTGAAAGTTGCATCGTTAGATCTCTTGTGAGTTTTAGTTTATCTTAATTGTTCACATAATTTTTAGCTTTATTTTTGTTAATAGTTAGAAGAGTTTAAAAGTAGTTAATTTTGTTTCTTGAAAAAAAATATATTTCGATTTTAGCAAATGAGGTGAGGTTTCTGAGTGGAAAAGGGCCATTAAACAAGACTCACTGCTATGCATTGAGCTCAGTTGATTTTTGCCGATAATCGTCGTTTAGGACCTCAAAACTGCGATTTTGTGATTATTAAAAAAATAATAATAATTTCGAAAAAAAATAATATATATTTTGTGAGCTTAGTGTATGATCAATAGATTGACCCATTCTAATCCAAGTACAATGTTAGTTGTTTACGACCCTGAGATTGAAAGAACTCTAAGTCGTTTACGTCGAGATATTGAAGAGTGTCGTCGTCAGACAGAAGAAAGCGCGTTGGGTGACCAAAGAGTGAATCAACAGAGGGAACCAGAGATGTCGCTTAAAGGATACTACGCGCCGAAGGCGTATGATTCCTATGCAGATTTTCCAGAACAAGAAGGCGCGAAGCACTTTGAGATCAAATCAAGTATGATCAATATGCTTCCAAAATTTTCTGGCCTTAGGATAGAGGACCCATACCAGCATATAAATGATTTCTTAAAGGTTGCATCTATAGTTAGGTTTGAGGGTTTGACTAAAAATGATTTACGATTGCGTCTATTTCCTTGGTCGTTGAGAGACGAAGCTAAAAGATGGTACATCAAATTAGCTAAAACGATTAAAATTGATAGGGAAGCCCTTCAGAGATAATTTATAGAAAAACACTATCCCATAGGAAAGACCTTAGAAGCACAAGATGCAATAATTTTTTTTAGAGAATTGCCTGGTGAACAGTTTCATCATACTTGGGAGAGATATAATGAAGTATAAGTATCCCAACCATAGGTTCATTGAACATGATGTGGCTAAGAAGTTTTACATGGGACTTGGAGAGGCCATAAGACTTTGATAGATGCGTCAACACAAGGTCAATTTACCCTGAAGCCGGGAAAAGAACTTTTAGACTTGTTTGACAATATATGTGATAATGGAATCCAATATGAATCTGATTTGAGGTCTAGGGGTGGTCTTGACAAGAGATCTAAAAAAGTGTATGAGGTGAATGATGATGATGTAAGAGATTCAGTGGCATTATTATGAGGGAAAGTAGACAAGCTTCTCAAGCAAAATCAGTCACCTAGGAGAGAAGTCTCAGAGGTAGAAGCCAAGTATTCCCAAAATGAGTGTTAGGACATAATGGCCGCTGATGCCAACGCATCATGGAACTATTTAAATAATGCTCCTTTCACAAATTCATACACTTCCAATGGCAGAAATGACCCATTCTTATCATATACATCCACAAATATGGAAAACCAACTAGAAAGGGTCCCATAAGGACAATCATCCAACAGTCAACCAAGGTTCATTCAGGAACAACAATCATATCCACAACCAAGGGTCCAACAAAGTCAACAATCATACCAATCTCCACCAACAATCATGGCTAGAAATTATTAGTCAAATTACCAACCTAGAGAGTCATCCAATAATTCTCAGGCTCTCCAGCCAATCAATAATAATCAAGTTGTCCAGCCATATAACTACCAGACCCAGCCTCAATGAAACCAAAACCAATGATTCAATCTAAATCAAGCTTACCCTCCATATCCTCAAAACCATTTCCAACATCAACATCCACCTCAAAATTCACTATCAAGACCACCTGACTTTAAAGAGATGATGAGTACCCTGATGGAGCTTAAAAATCAATCTAATAATTCTCAGGCGACCATCTGAACACTGAACTCTCATTTCCAATCCATTGTTCAAATGGAAGCCCGAATGGTACAATTGGTAGATGTTATGGATAGGATAGTGAGAATATTGCCTAGTCAACTGGTGGTGAACCCAAAACCGTAACAAGTACTGAAGCCTGAATCCTTTATTGAGACTCGTCATGAGACAATC
Organism: Cornus suecica; assembly: GCA_963922005.1. Taxonomy (NCBI): domain Eukaryota; kingdom Viridiplantae; phylum Streptophyta; class Magnoliopsida; order Cornales; family Cornaceae; genus Cornus; species Cornus suecica. The sequence goes on from OY998240.1 coordinate 45,872,361, forward strand.
CAAGCAGTCAAAATTTTGAGAAATGGAAGAGAAGTGGGTAGTAAGGTTGATGAGCAACATGAGGAGAGGTTGAAGAAGCAAAAGGTCGAAGAAGTTCAAAGAAAGACAGAAGAAGAAACTTAGAAGAAATAGGCTGAGAAAGCTCAGAAAGATCAACCTCAAGTGAAGGAAGATGAAAAACCAGAAAGGGCACCATATGAGGAAGTAACATCTTACCCTCAACGTCTCCGAGAGTCGATTTCATATAAAGAGCATAAGGAGAAGGACATGATGGATCCATGTCGGCAAGTCGAGATCAATAAACCTCTTTTAGACATTGTTGACCAAATTCCACCCTATGCCAAATTTTTGAAGGATCTCTGTACTCAAAAGCATAAAAACATAACTAAGGTCCCAAAAAATATTTTGTTGACTAAACAAGTGAGTTCAATCTTACTGAGTGATACTCCACCTAGGAGGAAAGATCCCGCTGCTCCCATTATTTCTTGTGTCATTGGTGACCAGAAGATTGGTAGAGCTCTTCTTGATCTGGGTGTGAGTGTTAATTTATTACCTTACTCGGTCTATCAACAACTAGGGTTAGGAGATCTCAATACTACCTCGGTGGTGCTTCAATTGACAGACAAATCAACTAAACAACCGAGAGGATTTTTGGTGGATGTCATAGTGCAAGTGGGTAAGTTCTACTATCCTGTAGACTTTGTAGTATTAGCCATGGAGCCTGACCATAGATCCATGAGACATATCCCTGTTATCTCAGGAAGACCATTTTTGGCAATGGCAAATGTATGCGTTGATTGCATCACAGGGGTTATGGACATATCTTTTGGGAATTTAAACATGAGGATGAATGTATTTGATACCAACAATCAACTACGTGAACCAGCTGAGTGTTTTAACATAAAGGGGATGGTTGAATAAGTTGTACCTCAGAGAATTCTAAGAGATGATTTGGAGATTGTGATAAAAAGGTCGGAGGTGAATTTTGAAAATGTAGAGGACCAACAACGATCTAGTTGGAAAGATATTGCTGCGTTAGAAGCTACGTTGTATTCACTGTCAGAGAGAGCATTAAGAGAGTCACTTGCACCTAAACTTATTCCTCCACAGTAGTTGGTGCCTGAAAGTAAACTTCCTGAGATGGTGTTGCGTGTGGAGGATGATGAATTAAAAGATAAAATAGGTGTGAAGAATGCTAGAGCTGATCATTTGCCATGAATTGTCATAGAGCCTATCAAGGTGTTGAGCATAAACATGGTAGATAAGTTGTATGCCTTGTAAGATCCGTGATTGAGAGACAAGTGTGAGGGGATAAGGAGTTGTGCGTATAAGGATGCTCGGAGTTACATAGCTCAAACAAGAGTACATCATGCTAAGCATGTTCGTCTTAAGTTCCTTAAGCTTGGCCGGAAACGACAATGTAATCCAAAGCTGAAAGTGTTTCTAGGTAAACTCTGATAAAGATGGGAAGGACCATACAAGGTTAGATCGGTTTAACCCCGCAGAGAAGTAGTATTCGATAAAAGGTTCTGGATACATGGGTAGAGACTGAGATATTATGAGGAGATTGATCCGGGACTGGAATTTATAGCGTTTGTCAGTTTACTGGAGAGTGATGAGATGGTGGAAGGACTGTTGTCTAAGGTGTTGAAAGAGGATTTGATGGAAACACTAACTATATAGGGGCTGAAGTTAGAACAAGAAAAATGGGGTATTTTACATGGTGATTATTGTTATATACTCAATGTCATGAGTAGTACTAATTGTCTATGGTTGAAAGTGCTTAGAGAGTCACCTCCTACATTTTACCCTTTAATTAAGGGAAATATGGCAGAGAGGAAATGTGTTGGATAACCCTTTGTGAAACGTCGTGCCAAAGACGTTAAACATTGGTCCTATGCTGTCTAGCCTCGGTTTGTATAATAATAGGTAAGTTATTTATGCAATTTCAATTCTTACAGATTATGGGCCCTTAAGGCCAAATCATTTTTTTTATTTCATTCAAAAAACAATTTCAATAAAATCCAAAAAGAGAATTTTCAAAAATTCCTTGAAAAGTTATGTGTCAATTTTTGGTAATTTTTACAATTTCTTTTCCCTTGCTATGATATTTGGGTATATGTTTGTTGCATATATACAGGTGATCCAAATCATGTTTGGGGGAGGAGGTTGAACATTTCAAAGAATCTAGAACTGCGCTTCAAGGGTAATTGTATCTTGTCTCATTCTTTATTTTTGATCATGAGGACATGGTCACATTTAAGTTTGGGAGTGAGGGTATATAGTTATAAGAGAGGAAAACTTTTGAAATTTTTGAAAAAAATTGAAAGTTTTGAGGAGTTTATTGTTTTTATGCATGAGTGTTTCGCATTATGAGTTGATTGAGTTTTTGTTTATAATGTATAAGTAGTATGTGATGTGATGTTCCCGCTTATGAGAGTAATGATTAGATCGAGTTAGTAAAGTGATGTGGTTTACGTGGGTGAGTGATTAGTGAAATTGAAATTAAGAAGGACGACTTTGGCCTATAAACACAAGCACACATTCACTATGAGAAATATGTTGATTTTTTACTATGTAGTTGGAAAATAATTTTGTCGCAATAAAAGGGGAGAAGGGGAGTTGTTATGGTTGAAATGGATAAAATTGAAAAATAATTTTTTTTTTGAGAAAATAAAATGCAAAAACCATTTCTTTGATCTAAGTAACCGGGCCTTGGTATCACCAATATCACTGTTCATGTTTAAAGGGGAGAAGACTGATGAGCGTAAATCCCATGGACGAAGCTCGGGCCCAGTTGGTCGGGACTAAAAATCCTCACTGGAAATTCCGGAGACTTAGAAAGACAAAAAGGGATGAAAAGTGGAAAGATGGAAATAGTACGTTTTTACTAAAAATGACAAAGCTTGATCAATGAAGTAGGAGAAAAGAAACTTAAATATTGTAGTTGAATGTTTACAAAATCACGGAAGGTTGTCTGGATTTTAAGTAAAAGTAGCCAAATCATTCACTTAAGTGAGGGTCATTCATAACACGAAGCTTGATATAATTGTTCTTTGGTAGTGAGTGGGAATATTTGCATTCATATTATCTTGTGTGTTGTATCATAGCTTAATTGACTTGTGTGTGTGAACTCATGAATGCGTAATTAGAAAATAATTGAGATGTTTGTAGGTACCATCACTGGAAACCTTCACGAGACTTCACTCGTCCACTAGGGGTAACCTAGTGGTTTAAAAGGCTTGTTACATGTGCTAAGTATAATCGTTGACCCTCATGAAAGCAAGGGATTAGGTTAGAGTAGATATGTTAGACAGAATAAGAATCATCACAGATAGTTTATCTGAATTTATTGCTAAGGGATTAGCAATATGTAAGTTTAGGGGTGTGATAGGTGCTCAATATTGGTCATTTTTCGCTCCTATCTTGTGTTTGTTATGTCTTTTCATTTCGTTACTTGGTGTTTTTATCCTGTTTGTGTGTGTAAGCATGTTTCAAGAGCTTAATGAAGAAACATAGCTAATCTTTGTGAATTAACTGAGTTCATGTTCATTTCTATCTCGAGAAAGGAATCAAGAGGTGTGCCAGAGCAAAAAAGAGCTATCGGAAGGCAAAATGATCATTTCCTGATATCATTATCTCACCGAAGGGTAATAATGATATTCAGACATTATTACTTCAATTAAAAGCATCGGAAGTCAAAGGCGACCAGTCTAGCTCAAATATGAAAACACGAGTTTTTACAGCAACATATGCATCATACCCTATGTCGTAAGAGGGAAAAAGATGGAGACTGGACCTGAGCTACGCTTTGGTTTGTGAGCCAAAGGGGGACCCTACGCCCTAGACCTACGCCTAAGCGTAGGTCAGGAGCGTAGGTCCCACCTTGTGGCCACGTGATCCCTTTACGTGCAGAAGTTGTTTCGGAATTGTTTTGGAAATTTCCAATTTTTACATTACTTCTATATTTTAAGTGATCGGTGATTCCATACCTTTACATACAGGCTTATACACATATTTAAATCAATTTTTATAGACATTATTCATGTATTATGAAATTAAAGAAAATGGCAACCATTAGGGTTTCCCTCACTTGTCTATAAATATGAGAAGGTTAGGTTTAATTGGGAGAGATTCTGGTTCTGATTTTCATGCACGTTCATTCATAGAGTTCTCACATTCAAAATTCAGACTTGCGTCCATTGAAGAGAATCACCATTGAAGACCTAGAGATCCGAAGAAGAAGGCTATGGAGAGCATTTCTACACCGATAATGCAGACTCTCTCCGCCATGATCAACTAACTCGGTATCTAGGGTTTTCTCACAAAACCATAGCCAAGTAATGTAGTTCTAATTTTATATTCAATTGTAGAGAGGGGAAACTGTGACTATACTGTGATGATCGGGTTAGATGAGAGACCGTTTTTATTCGTGATACAAGTTTATATATTTGAATTGATTCTTGTCTTAGAATTTTCGAATATATTTATCTTACACAATCACCATTATTCACTATGGGCTGGAACTCGGATGCTTAATCTGTTATTTTCTACATAATGGTGGTCATAAAACTCGAAACCCTAAGTTGACACAGGTCATGCCCTGAAAAACTGATATAGGCATGCTTTAATTTATTTTCATGCTTTAATTTACTTTTCTACATTTACTTTCGTTTAATAGTTGACATGTACCAATCAGTTTAGTCTTGAGATGGGTTGTCGCAATCCTGTTGAGCGTAATCCTTTTTGGGATCAAACTGTTGGCGCGGTGCGACCTGATTCACAGTCAATGGACCGCCCTCATGCAACTGATATATAACCTGAACTATATTATGTGGTTAGTGGTGGAGAGGAAACCCTAGTTTTCTTTCTCTCTGAATCACAACCATTATTCATTATTGTTCTCTGTTTTATTTTCATTAGTATTAGATAATTCACAAAACCAAACTCTTTTCGGAAATATATAATTAAGTGTTTTTAGACTATTGAAGTGAACAATCCTCGTCTCTTTGTGATCGATATTCCCCTACTCAAGCAAAACTGTCTATAATTGATTTGTGCGCTTGTAGAAGGGTAAAACCTACAGTATCGTTAATGTGTCGTTTTTAACCACATATTTTGCACACACCTTGTAACACCCCGCTCCAACACTTGGTATGATATTGTCCGCTCTGGGCCCAGCCCGCACGGTTTTGCTCTTGGGCTCCTTCCAAAAGGCCTCATACCAATTGGAGAAAACACTGCACATATAAGTACATCCCCAGACCTTTACCCGGGTGATGTGGGACATCACAATCACCCCCTCTTGGGACCCAGCGTCCTCGCTGGTGTTACCCACGGGCTTGTGCATGCACCCATACTTAATTCTGACCGGGCTCTGGCTCTGATACCAATTGTAACACCCCGCTCCAACACTTGGTATGATATTGTCCGCTCTGGGCCGATTGTGATGTCTCACATCGCCCGGGTAGAGGTCTGGGGATGTACTTATATGTGCAGTGTTGTCTCCAATTGGTATGAGACCTTTTGGGAGGAGCCCAAGAGCAAAACCATGCGGGCTGGGCCCAGAGCGGACAATATCATACCAAGTGTTGGAGCGGGGTGTTACACACCTGATGCCCACCACATACAAAGTGGCTTCGAAGAATTCCTAAGATAAAGTATCAAAAGCCTTTGTTAAGTCTACCTTCATGGCTATTCTAGGATCTCCATCACCTTTGTGATATCCTCTTAATATATCTTGAGCTAATAAGATATTATCAGTAATGCTTCTTCTAGGTATAAAGGCACCTTGATTCAAGCTCACAGAGTCTTTCAAATAACCATTGAGTCTATGTGCAATGATTTTAATAATACACTTATAGAGGGTAGAACATAGAGAAATAGGTCTGTAATCTGAGACCAAATTTGGAGTGTCAACCTTAGGAACCAAAGTAATAATAGTAGTATTTATCTCCCTTAACATATGACCAGTATAGAAAAAAGCTTGAACTGCTCTTGTGACATCTTGACCAATATTGTTCCAAGTTTGTTTATAAAAGAAGGCATTATAGCCATCACTGTCTGGTGCTTTCCCATCCTTCATAGAAAAAATAGCCCTTCTAACATCTTCATCAGAGATAGGTTTACTCAATTCTTGAACATGATCTAAGGATAAGGGTTGTTGGACAAAAGTACTCAGCTCTGGAAAAGTAGTAGAGTTTTTGGCCTGCAAAAGATCTTGGATGAAACCAACAAACTCCTCTTGAACTGAATTGGGATCATCTAATCTGATACCAACTCTAGAAGTAATAGAGATAATGGAATTGAGCTTATTTCTATAGTTTGCAACCTTGTGGAAGTAAGAGGTGTTTTTATCACCTAATTTCAGCCACTGTACTCTAGATCTCTGTTTGTTTTGAGACTCCTCAGCTCTAACCAAATGAAGATAAGTTGACAAACATGCTTTCTCTTGAAGGTAAATGTCTTCATTGCCAAGATTAGCAACAATAGAGCATTGAAAAACATTCAACTTTTCTCTATAATCAGAAACTTGAGAAGCAAGATCATTATAGCAAGCATAATTGAGACTCTTAATCTCATGCTTTAAAAGCTTAAGTTTTTGAGACACTTGAAACATATAAGACCTAGGCAATGTAGTAGACCAAACTTTGTGAACAAGCTCCATGAAAGTAGGATGATGAATAAGGTGGTTATTAAATCTAAATAGAGCACCTTTCCTTTGAATCATACACTGAACCTTAAGATGTATCAGAGCATGATCAGAAATACCCGTGGGTTCAAAAACAACTTCTGAGCTTGAATGTGTATCATTCCAGCATTCATTATCAAGCACTCTATCAAGTTTCCGAAACACTATACCAATGGACCATGTATATCTCATGCCTGAATATTTTAAATCCAATATAAAAGCCTTTGCAAGACACTCCCCAAATTCTTTCATGTTAGAATCCCAAACAGAAGATCCACCAAATCTTTCAAAAGGATATCTTATGGCATTGAAACCCCCAGATAGGAAAAGAGGAGAGTTAGAGTAATAATAAGACGCTTGCAAAATTTCCCTCCACAATCTCCTTCTATCAATAGTATCATTCAACTCATATACAAAGCCACCAAAACAGTGAAAAGAAGCATTTGTAGCTTCAATGGAACACAAGATAAGTTGAGTATAATCTTGAATCTTAGTAACATAATATTTAGTAGGGTCCTAACATACCCAAATTTTACCCTTGTGAGCATGATCATAATTAGCAATGCAACTCCAGTCCCTAACCACAACATTGAGCACTCTTAAAGCTTTTGATTGTTTGACTTTAGTCTCTACCAGACAAATAAAAGAAAAATTATACCTTTTAATCAATCTACTAACCTCACATTATTTTTCAGGGGAATTAAGCTCCCTTATATTCCAAATACCAAAAGACATGGAAACATAAAACAATGTATTGAAAGCCAAATTAGGCATTGGCACCCCCCTCTTAGTTTTCATACTAAAGGTGGCAGCTTTGCACCTCTATTCTTCTCAACAGGTTTAGTTATCTTATGATCAGAAACTTTAGTACCTTTGCCATCCCCTTGAGTGGGAGAATTTAAAGTATGAGCAGTAGGTTGAGAAGAGGAAACTAACTCCTTTGAAGGCTCTATGTTATCCATGATAGCATTGATAACAGTTGGTTGTGGAACCCCACTAATGACAACCTCATTAGTAGTATGAGCAAAAGAACCATCCACAGTCACCTCAGGAGTTGTAACTGGAGCAAGAACGTCTTGGGTCTCAGCAACCACTTCCTCATCATCATCAACATCATCCTTACCATCCTCTTGAAGAGCCTGGAATGCATTAGTAACTAGAATATTAGAAATAGGTAACCCCTCAGGATAATTCACTGTGCTCTGAATAGCAGGATCAACATGCACATTTTCCATTGGGCCAACCACAACAGCTTCAGCAACAGGAATATGTTTCCCAGATTTATCCATTACTTTCCATTCTTGAGTCCTCTTCTGATGTTCTTGAGTAGATGCCTTGGCCACCACATTTAAAGGACAAGTTCTATCCGAATGTCCAAATACTTCACATCTGTCACACTTAGCTGGAAACCATTGGTATTTAACTTTCATAGTTTTAACCTCTCTAAACTTCAAAGTAACATCAAACTCTTTAATTAAGTCATCCCTAGACTTCCACATAGACCCTAGCGTAGCTGATCCTTTCACCTTTCTCAGTAGGTAAATCCATGTAAATAGGTTTACCTAAAGCACTTGCTATATGTTCTAACCCTAACGGGTTCCAAAACTGTAATAGTACATTATTAAGTTTTGCCCACAAAGGGAGAGTTTTAATTTCTTCCTTATGCATGGAAATATCTTCATTCCACTTTTGAAGTACAAGAAACTAGTTGGCAAAGTGCCAAGGGCCATTCTCAAGGACTTTATCACAATCAAGCTCATATGAAAATTGAAAAAGGTAGAAACCTTTATCCACCCAAAAATATTTCTTGAGTGCTGCTGCACTCTATAGGTTTTGAACAATTGAATTAACAACATTGTAAGGCAATTATTTGTCTAAGAAATACCCTAATAGACTTGTCTTCCACTTAAGACTTCTTTCATTTGAAACTTCTGGTGGAGGTGAGACAACCACACGATCACCCACTCGTGTTGGAGAGAAATAACCAAGCTTCTGCCTAGGAGTAGTCATCGGATTAAGCAAAGAAGCCCATGTGTTTCCTTGAGTAGCCTCAATATGTTTCAAAGCTTCACTTGTCTGTGAACTTGGTAGTACTGGAAAAGCATCTTGACCAAGGACTAAAACCCTAGCCGACTGAGAGACGACAGGGGTTTGATGGATATGTCGACCATAGCCTTGACCCCTACTATGATTCTTATCATGAGAGATATCTTGCTTTGAAGTCAAATAGCGAACCAACTCCTTTACACTAGCAAGTTCATGCAGCATACAATTATAATCATTGTCTGCCATTAATTCCTAAAAATTAAATGAGATAAAAACCATAGGGTAAGCAAACCCTAAAGCAAAAAAAAAAATAACTGAACCCTGTAAATGGATTGTGAAAAACCTAGCATGTAATCAGTATGTAAGAGAAGAAAAGAGAGAAACCCTAGAGTGTAAACCCTAGATCATAGAGCCATCAACATCTCCAAACCCTAGCTCCCTCTAAGTCTCCTCCAAATCGCCATTTGGGTTCGAAGTTGCTAAATAAGATGGCATAATGCTCATTTTTTAAGGGGTAATTTGGTCATATTTCATAAATGACAACAAGAAAGTGGAATAAAAAATCTCAAAGGGGGTAATTTGCTAGCTTTTACAAAGGTGGGGAATGATTTGGAGCTAAAAATAGCATAGGAGGGTATTTTGCAATTTTTCAATAACATAGGGTGTATTATGCACTTTTGCCTATAATATACGAGTTAATAGTTTGATCATCGAACATGGGAGAATACTTGGGGGATTCTTGGTGACTTGGAGGTTAGGGGTTGCTTGGTATGCAGTTTTTAAAACAGTTTTTTGTTTTCTGAAAATTGAAAATAAAAAAAGTGTACAAAAGTCTGTTTGGTTTAGTTTTCTGAAAACAATTTTCTAACATCTCAGTTATAAAAATATATATTTTCAGAAAACTCATTTTTATTATTTTCAGAATTCTCAAGAATAATTTTTGGAGATACAAACCAAACAAGTTCATAGGGATATTTTTCAGTAATCATTTGTTTATAGAAAATCCAACACCATGTAGAAGATTGTGGATTTTTTGTTTTTTTTGATTGGTGCTTTCTCTTATTTTTATGTAATTGAGTTTATGCGAGAAAGATGGAAATGATGTATTCTTTGACTTTTTATGTGATGAATAAAGAATATTATTATTAAAATTTATTTGTTTATTATTTTTATATATGTTTATTTATTTTTAATTCATTAAAGGATAAGTTTATTTATTCATATAATGTAGTATTATTATTTTTTTTTTACCTATATCTATGGTATTTGTGGATTTTGAATACATGAAGAATTATTATTGTATAGCTGTATAGAAACTGTGTCATATATCCTATTTTTGTAATTGATTGTGTTAATATATTTTGTTTGTATTCGTATGTCGTGTTTGTGTCCATACCTGCAACTCTCTTACTTGAGGTTATGTTGTGTATCTCATAACCAAAATTAGCGTCACTGAAGCAAACGACAATCTTATGAATTGCTCGAAGCAGTCTAGTGGTAGAAAGTAGCACCTTTCGCTAATGAGAGTTAGATTCTCAGGAGCAATTGGCAAGTGGGCTTGTATCAAGATATTCTTGATTTCTTCAAACAGATTTGAAGATTCAACTACTAACATTAATGATACCATTTGAAGTTTGATTATATTTCACTTGGATGTCAATTTTGATTCTACTTTTCAATGAAATTTCAAACTTATCCCAAAATCAATTTTTAACATATAAAACGTCATTTCTACCTTGCACATCTAAGGTCCAACTTCTTCTTACTACTAGCAAACTTTCTCTCTCTAAACCATTCCTCTCCTCAAACTCAATATGCCGTTTGACCAACCTAACCACCCCAACTCACCCCTTACCCCTTATCCACCAATTTGTTTCTCCCCAACACAACATGTTATATTTTTTCTTGTACTGTTATTGCTTCTTAGATCCATTTATTCATTTTGGCCCGTTTGGAAACCTATTCTTTTTGTATTTGTATCACACCCTAAAATACAAAAACAAACTTTGTATTTGTTTTTGTTTCTCACCCTAAAAACAAAAAAAAAAAAAATGTTATTTGGGGCAAAAAATATATTGGCTCTCGAACCAATCTCTCGCTCTCTACGTCGTCTCTCTCTTCACTATCTCTTCACTCCTTTCTACCAACACATCTCCCACTGAATCATCAACCTCAATTACCCCAAATTCACCGTAGATCTAACCCACACTCCTCTAGATCCAAACCCCTAATCGAACACCTCCACCAACTACTCGAGGCCACTAGGAAGAGCCTCTTGTCGTCGGAGGTCACTTCGCTCGTCGATTGCTGCTTGGATTTCTTCAAGGACAACAATTTTAGATCTGTGGTGGTGATAGTGGTGGCGGGTTGTAGATCTGTGGTGGTGGGTTGTATGTGTGTGTATTTATATATATATGTGTGTGTGTGTGTATGTATTTGGTTGAATTGGTGGTGGTGGCGGGAGTGTATGGTGGCGGTGGCGGTGGAGAGCCAATGGTAGCACTAATTTTGGCCAAAATCAGTGACAACTAGAGAGAGAAGCGTTAAAAGTTAGAACAAAAACAAAAAAACCACTAAAATGGTGTTCTCAGATTTTGGCTCAAATTTGTTTTTGTTCTTACCACTGTTCACCAAAATGTTTTCCAGAAAAATACACCCAAACATGATTTTGAGCTCATGAATAGTGGAGAAAACAAGAACAAGAACAAAAACATGGGTTTCCAAACGGGCCCTTTATTTCATTGATACTATATGATTGATCAATATTCCAAATTTTGATTGATCTCTTAGTGGGATTGTATATAATCATTTCCTATACATAATAGAACCAAATTTTATTAAAGAGATTTAACGATAACACTTCAACTGTAGACACCTCATTTTGGTTTGCCTGTTTCGATCACCCAAATTTCACATAAAGAGATTCGCTACTTTTAACTACCTCTATCCTGAGAAGCGTGAAACTTTGTTTTATGTTTTTTCTCAAAGGAACGGTTGGATCGATGATTCGTTTTCTCAAACGTATTTATTTGACTTAAAAACTGTTATAGTATGACTCTTTTTCTTGCAAGAGAAGGAAACTTGGGTAGCAAGTATCTCTATTTGACTAGGAGATCATCTTGAAGACTCCTAATTAGAATTGGTTTTAGAATACAAATTGTCTTGTTCACCACTCCATCTTCTCCTATAAATACAGGTCTGACCTATTGTATTTTGTACACAGAAAAAAGAGCAAATAGAGAGAAAAATACAGGCTAATATTTTTCTTGGTATGAGTGAAACACCAGGTCAACGAAACACATATGAGTAAAATACTGTGTGAGTTATTCATTATTGTAATCCTCTCAATTGTTAGTGAAAATTGGTGCGCTTCGTGGACGTAGGTTGATTTGGCTGAACCACGTATAAATTTATGTGTTTTTATGTTTGTGGTATGTGTGTGTGGTTTTGATTAGAAGTGTGAAAGCGGTATCAGAGCAAGGATGCAGCAGAAATCAGGCAAATTGGTACCGGATCTGGAAAATTCAAGTTGATCAAAATGAAAATCTGAACATACCATCAGATTCGTCTCGTCGAGAAAAAGCCAACGCCGTAAACTATGTCAAAAATGGAGGTCCGGAGAAGTTGCAGGAGCGAAACATAAGTTTTGCCGGAAAATTCCCAAAGCTGTCGCCGACAAACCGGTTCGATCACATGAATTTTGGGGAAGATGCTGACATCAGTGACATGTTATCCACCATGGTAGTGACTATTTGCATAAATATTCTCCAAATTTAGTAAAGTGCGGGCGTGCCAGATTCAAGTTGAATCAAATAGTGAATTCCGAGAAAACTGTAGACTATTTCCTTGGAAGATTATTATGATCAAACGATTGTTTTTGGATTTTTTTTCCCTTAGTTAAAATGACTTGAATGTTGAAGTTGTTTAGGAAAGATGGGTAAACTAAAAGAATGAATTTAAAAATAATTGAAAGAAAGCAAAGGAATTTAACTAGAATTGAAAAAAAGCAAAGGAATTTAACTAGAATTGAAAGTGCCTAAAATGAAATAAAATTGAACTGATATTACTTGAAAATGAATTATAGTGTAATGAAATGACATTTAAAGATAAGATTACAATTGAAAGAATTGCAATGTAATGAGTATTATTGTTTGCTGCTGGAGAATTGCAATGTAATAAGTGTTATATTTATACTATAACACTTTTCTACTAGAACTGCTCCCAACTGTTCTTCATTGTCTTGCTATCCAAAGTCCTTGTTGTTTTATCATTCACCATGTGTCCCATGTTTCCATATTATTCTCCACACGTTGCCACTACTACTATATCTCTCCTCCACGTTTGGGCCTTATCTAAAAGAGATTTATAAATAAAACTCTTTTACAAGAGCTTAAAAAATGGACCTGATTCATCACCTATTTCAAATTTTAAATTCATATAAACAAGGCCCATTATCCTCACAATTTAACCTTCTAGTCTCGATTCAATCTCCAACTTCTTTAGCTCATGGTCATCACTATCACTTCACTTGCTCAGGCCCACTCCCTCTCTTATGTTGATATATATGCTCACTTCTCCTTGTGCCACGTGGCTTGCTCTCCTTTTTCCACATGTCACGGAATTTTGTGTACCAACATTTGCCCCCAAGCTTTCATAACCTTATGGACTCTTCCCAAACAAGGCTTTGGAAACTTTGAAATTAAAACTCCAACTGAGTTGTCTTATCTCCTCAAACTTAAAGCTTTTTATTAAAAACATCTCCATATCCACGTGTTCCACTATTACTTGATTATTCTGCCACCAATTTCACTTGTGCTCACCAAGTCTTCAAATAGTCATCACAATCGTAAACCTTAATAGCTCCCGCCATTTCTTGAAACTAAAACCCTCATCATAACTCTAATTTTGAACGGCCACGAATCACTCTACTACTGCCCAAAACTCTCCCTCTCTCTCTCTCCAATCTTTTCATCTCCATTGATTTGAATTCAAATACATATATGTCTCTACCCACATATATATGAGTATGCATACATATATGTAGGTATATATATATATATTCCTAATTATCAAACCAAACTCTTACATTCATTTCCATTACTCTGCACATTTTCATTTATACTTAACACACCCTAGAATTCCAATCTTTCCTTTTTACCCTCCAATCATGGCCCTAAAAGTTAGAAAGACTAACCCTGATTGTGACCTAATCGCTCATTCCATCTCTTCTACCACAATGGCACGTCAGGTTGAGGCAATCGTGAATGAATCCTAAGCCATAATTTTCTCAAGCCACCTTTATATCTACTTCTGATCAACAAAAAGCCTTAGGTCCTGCTTTTGTTGAGGTGTCTCCTCCCTCACTCAACCCATTCTATCTGATGGTGGAGAAGCATATTATCTACAAGAGATAAATTCCTCCAAAAGCCAATGGTGAGCTTCCCCAATTCTATTTCAAAGCCTGGCTTACCGCCATGGAGGGTTTGTCTGAATGGGTGAATAGGGTGTCACAGGTGAAAAGTGAACTCTGGAAGACCTTGGGTATCTTCGATGCCATTCATCTGAGTAAGATCACTCCACTTCATGATAAGTCTTTAATTTTTGCTTCCTTGTTTTTCTGGAGTCCCACCACGAACTCTTTCCATTTAAACTTTGACATGATTTCCCCAACTATAAAAGATATATGTCATCTCACTGGCCTCAAACCCTTTGGGTTAGAGGCCAATTGTTTACTAACTTAGGAGGATTTCGATTATTCTCCAAAGCCATCTGGATCCAAACCTTATATTTCAGCTTCTCCCCAATTCATGTCTCATTATAGGAAGAAATCAGATAAACCAATTGAAGATACGGAACATATTGCCTTGCTCATTGTATGGCTTAATAAATATCTTCTATGTGTACCCTCAGCCCATGTCACCAAAGAGTTCATCAATTTAGACATTGCCTTGTCTAAAGGCACCCAAATTGACATGTCCTCTTTCCTTTTGTCTTATCTCTATAGAAGCCTAAATGACATGGTTTTGTCTGATTTATCCAGAACTGGAGGCCTCTGGTGGCTCCTCTAAGTTTGGCTTCAAATGTACTTACTCGAGTTAAGCCCAAAAGTGAAAATTCCATCTAAAGACCATTTAGTCACTTTTAGTCATCTCTCTTTCAATCCTAAGGCCCAATATTTCAAAGAATATTTATGCTTTTTCTATGATGATTGATGTTTTCTGTCTAAATGAGGTAAAAATAGTGGTTAAAAACAGCGTCTTATGACAACCTAGGTTTTACCTATTCTCAAGCGCACGAGTCAATTGTAGTATAAAAATGGCTTATGATAGGGAATGTCGAACCCACAAAGACATGGTTATTTACTTCAGCAGTTTAAAAATATATAATTATGGTTTGAAAAGGTGTTTGACTTGAGTTTTGAAAATTAAAACTAAATTAACTAAGAACATAATTTAAAAGGTAGTTGTGGTTCAAGAGAGAGAGAAAAAACTAGGGTTTTCATCGCTCCACCACTAACCGCATAACATAGTTCTCTCTTTGCTCAATTGCAAGAGGCCGATCTATAACTGTGAATCAGGTTGTACCACAAATAGTTGAATATAACCCCTGATAGGTGTCAAATATTAGACATTTTGACCCTTTAACTCACTATTGTTACGTTCTTTTATTCCATTATTTGGTATTTATATGTTGTTTGCGTGTTAAAACATGTTTCAGGAGTTTAATGAAGAAATGGAGCTAAGTTCAGTGAATTAACTGAATAGTGTGTTCTTTCGATTCAAAGAGGAGAGTCAAAGAGGCAGTCGGAGACAAAAATTGCATTTCCAGAAGCTGTCATCTTCAGTAAAAAGTATCGTGGGTTCAAGGCAGTCGTTTTGGTGCATACACAAAGAAAAGTGTTTTCCATAAAATACCTACGCTTGTGCCTACGCTTTCAGTTTCAAAACGTTGCTGGAAAACACACTTTTACACTTGGAGGTACGCCTGGACCTACGCTTGAAGCGTAGGCAAGGTATGCTTGAAGGGTATCTGAGGTAAGTTTTGTGGTTTTTTTTATGGTTTTTGCCTGTTCTACCCCCGATTCGATTTGAAGAAGTGCATGTGACTCCAGAACTCTGTATACATATATATACACTTATATATATCATTTTTTAGGGTTTGCTTGACTAGGAGAGTGAAAAGACTATAAAGGACCTCTCTATTCCATTGCCTATATATATATGATCTTATATCAGTGGGAAGTTGTGGTTCAGTCATGAGTTTTGGAGGTTCACGTTCATTTAAAGAGGTTCATTCATTTAGACTTGCTGCTGTTGAGAGCCGTATTCAAACCTAGAGATCCAGAGAAGAAGACCATGGTAATCATTTCTACATCACCGATGCAGTCACCTTCCACCATAGCTAACTAACTTGGTATCTAGGGTTTTCTAGCAAAACCCTAGCCAAGTAATGTAGTTCTTTCATTGTTTTCAATTGTAACAAGGGAAAACTGTTGACCATACTGTGATGATTGTAGTAGTTAAGAGACCGTACTGATTTACAATATTAAATCATATGTTTGTTCTAAATTCTTGTCTTAACTACTACAATCATCACAGTATGGTCGCAGTTTTCATGAATTGACACATGCATTAACCAAGTCATAAGATAATATGGATGCAAATACTCCCACTCACTACTAAACAATAACTATCTCGGGCTTTGTGTCATGAATGGTTCCCACTAAAGTGAATGACTTCGTTACTCTCTATGTTTTTGTAAACATTCTACCATGATATTTCAATTTCTCTTTTCCAACTTCATTGATCAAACATTACCATTTTTGTTTAAAATCATTATTTCCATCATTCCACTTTTATCCCTTTTTGTCTTTCTAAGCTCTAGACTTTCCAGCGAGAATTTTTAATCCCAACCAATTGGGCCCTAGCTTCATTATTGGGATTCATGCTTATTAGTTTTCTCCCCTTTTTACGTGAACAATGATATTGGTGATACCAAGGCCCGGTTACTCAGATCGAAGAACTAATTTTTGCATTTTATTTCTCAAAATAAAATTTCAAAATTTTCTCCATTCCACTCATATCAACTCCCCAACTCCCTTTTTATTGTGGCAAAATTAATTTCTCAATTACATAGTCAAAGATCAATTATTTTTCCCATAATGAATGTGTACTTGTGCTTATAGGTCAAAGTTGTCCTTCTCGATTTCAATTTTACTAATCTATTCACCCATGTAAAATGTAACACCCCATGTTATTTTCCTTTTTCCTAAAATTCTTTTCGATTTAATTTCAGTTATGACGTCACTTGTTTATGACGTATAGTTTATTCTTGGTATTTCGCGTGTATATTTTTTGCGTTTACGTTTAAAGTCAACTGGACGACTTTTCGATTTCATCTTGACGCATTCATGGAAATTCTTGTTACCGACTACGCGGTTGAGTTTTGACGTTTCGATGTTAGTGCTTCAACGGAACGACGAAACGTTTTATTTAAATCGGGCTTGTTGGGTGTTCCGATGATTGAGTTTTATACATCGGATTATTTATTTTAGTTTATATTATTTATTTGACGTCTCGTAGAGTTTCCAGTATTTTATTTGGGGACCGTTTTGGATGTTTTGGTATAGTATGGGGGTTATTATATAATTTTGGATAGTATGAGGGTTACTTGTGCAATTTAGCATATATATGTATATGCATATACACATATCTGCAGAGTCTTCCTCTTCCTCCTTTATGATCGAAAACCTCCATCTTCTCCTTCTCTGCAGCAGCTGTGACCTTCTTCTCCACCATCATCATCATCTTGTCGATTAAGAGAGAGGGAGAGAGAGAGCAGGGGGTCACGAGATGATGGCAGGAGCAAGAGAGCAGGTCACGTAGTTAGGAATAGGAGGAGAGCTTTCCATCAGCTGGGGGTAGGGGTGACGTAGGTCACTAGACATGGGGGAAGGCATAACCGGTGGTTGTGCGCGTTGGTTCGCGCAGTAGCGGAGGCGACGGAGAAGTTTTCTACCGAAAATTGCAATGTCGATTCATGTGTTATTTGGTGTCGGTTCGCCCTAAAATTTTGAGGGAAGTTGTCTCTTGGCTTTGTGTACGTCATACCCGAATTTGGTGTGAAACCGTCAAGCGATTTGTCGGGAAATCGCGTTTATAGGTATGAATTTTCGGTTAGGTTATTTTATATTTATTCAAATGTATTAACCTATTGCTAATGGGCTTCGTATAAATCATATAGGTCATCGAGACGGAATTTTCGGTACATTCAAAAATTATTTCAGAGAACTTTTATCAGCGGGTCCCATATTCGGGCGCCGGTACTGTTCAAGTTGGGCCCCACTTAGGGCGTTAACATGTTGGGCCAGATTTGAGCATGCTTCTTGGGCAATGTGTCTGTATATTCGGCTCGGTCGTGGGCGCGACGGTTATTTCGTAAACACTCGTCGAGAGGTAAGGAAAAAATTCATTATCGGTATAGATGACTTTAGATTTGTATGTGATATTTTGATTAAGCATGCTAATTGTATAAAATGAATTAGAAATCCTATTTAGGATAATTAGCATGTTGGTTGGTTTATATATATATACGAGTAAAATATATATATATAGGGTTACGTACGGTTTCATGTGATATGATTAATGGGACTATATATGTGATTTTGATAATTTATGTGATGTGAAAATCCATGAAATTAGAACTTTAGTATAGTTCCCCTATCTTTGTTGATAATTGTTTTAATGAAACTAAAAACATGTTAAAGGGGATGAAATGGATGTAATTGTAAATTATTGCTTTAATTGAATTAAAAGTATGTCAAAATAAATAAAATTGATATTCTCATGGATTATTGCTTTAGTGATTTAAAAGCATGTTGGAGAATATTTTCATAAATATGATGTATTACATATTTATGTTGAGGCATGATTTTTATTGAGGCCTTATATGCATATTGAGTACATTGTGCCATGTTAAGTACATGAGTGTTGGTTTATACGGGTTGTGTAATCATGTGTGTGTGATTTGACTTGTGTCAGATAGTTAAATGGTTTTATAAATATGATGTGATACATATTTGTATTGGTGTATGGGTCTTTTGAGACATAGTGCATATGGTGTTCACCTTTTGTATTGAAAATTCAATTGGTGTTGGTCTACATCCGTTTGTGTAATAATGCGTGAGTAGACTTGTGTCGGATAGTCGCAACAACTGGCCAAAGGGTTTTCCCAACCTATGGATCTAGTATATTCGAGAATTGTGGTATAGGGTGGGTCATCCCATTCTCAAAGTCGCGGGTCATCTCGTGCATTTGATATCCAGATCCTAAGTCGTGGGTCATCTCGTGCAACTGATATTCCTTGTTGAAAGTGAAAGAGAGAAAAATTACTTGGGAATAATCGGTGCAGCACTCTACATTCGTTTGTGAGCTAGGAGTGAATGGTAGAGATTTTGGATATGTTGACCCTTAGAGTAGGGTGTGTATCATGAGGCGTGTTGAGTTATATTGCATTTATGGGTGCGAAACTCTATCTTTGTCAGGGTCTTCTCGTGTATGGTTAGAGTGTCTTTCCGTTGACCTTAGTGGACATGTGTGTTCCATGAGGTGTTGAGATTCTATCATTGTCACGGGTCATCTTGTGAATGGTGAGAGTGTGTATCTGTTAACCCTTAGAGTAGGGTGTGTGGTCGTGTGTGTTGGTGTTGAGTCACATTGCATTTCTGTAGCATTTATGTGATTCTATTTGACACGTTGATCATGATATTATTGCATGTTGATTATGAATATTGTGAAATAAATTCATATTTTATTAAAATACTCAATTGAATGTGGATAACATGAAAATATGATTACATGCATTAATTATTAAAGTATAATGAAATGTAAATTTTTACACTTGTGATTATGTACTTTTATGCCCTTGGAGGGTTAAGTATATTGATGTAGTGACCTCTTTGGATAGTTGAGGTTAGTGATGGACTATAGAGTCAATTTTGAGTAGAGGCCTTTGAACGAGGCGGTTGATGGCTTGTGATCGTGGTTGGTTGTGTGACCTCTTTACATAGTTGGGGTCAGGGATTGATTTTAATATCAACTATGATTTGAGGCCTTAGATTAGGTGGGTGATGAGATTATGAATTCAGTGAATGTTGTTGTATAGGCCTTTAGATGCCTTTCACCTTTTTGAGAAATGGTTTATCAACCGTACTTTTGAGATTTTGGTTGAGTTAGACTAGGTGGCAATTAAACTTAGTTGTTTTCTTAGCAACGGCCATTTAGGACCCTTGGTATCCTTAGTGATTGTGTTCATCCTTAGATTTGTATTCACACTTATCTGGCTGTCTTTCGGAAACAGTGTTTTTCATGTTTTGAAAATAAACTCATTCGTATTTAAAAAGGAAAAATCCATTTTCTCCTACTTCGTAGCCATGACAAGTGTTTGTACTTTAAAAGGTGATCTTATGATCAGTTTTAAAAAGATTTTTAACTTCTAAAGGTCGGTGATGGCGACTGATAGAGACCGGAGGCAAGACGGTCATTTTCACTGTGTGGATTCAGAAAAGAAAAACCTATTTTTATAATTCTCGAGATTCCTAGATTCTGAGGCTTTTTCACAAGACCTCGACCTATAGTGTTTTGAAAGTTGTTTTCTTATTTCACATTTGTTTCCAATCATTTCTAAGTCTCGGGTATGAGGCTTATAGTTTAGTGGACACACGTAGTGTTTCCTTTTCTCTTCTTTTGGTTGCTTTGTCATAGTATTTTCCCTAAACACTTGTGGTGTTCTTAACTGTGACATTGTTATCTTGGTTATCCGTTGGCTAGAATTGGAACTCTTTTCCCTTGCTTTATTCTTGACCCTTATGTGGTAGTTCATGAGGGTAGTGTTCATGTACTCTCCGTGTTATGATTTGGTTAGCTTTTCTTACCTATAGTGACAGCGTTGGTGATATATTGATCGTATTGGAGATTGTATTATGAGATTTATATGGTGATATGATTGAGGTGATTCATTCCTTGAGGTGTATAGTTTATCTATGAATGGAATTTATGATGCGCATATATATATATTGCTGATGATTGTGTTAGTATGCAAGGATGTGAGTTCTTTCCCTCATGTGTTCTCGAGGAATGGGTTATGAGCATTCCTTGGTATTATTTGTGGATTTATATTCCCGTGGATATTAGAGGTGAGTGTGATTCTCCCTGGTTGGATTCTCTAGTTAACGTTGTGAGTGCTTAGTGATTGTTAGTTTGGACTTGGGTGTCGTGTACTTAGTGTACGTTTAAGTGAGTAGTGTAGACTACAGGCCTTGGATTAATAGGTACGAGGCGTAGTGTTCTCTTGTGTAACCGTACTACGTGTCTTGTATTTATTTTATATATATATATATATATATATATATATATACGTATACATATATATATAGGTATGTGTTTGCCACGTGATAGAGATTTTTGTCATTAGCATTGTATTCTATGCTTTATGACATATGGTGCTTCCTTGAGTTATGTGGGGTTATTTGGGTTATTGCATTGTCCTGAGTGTCATGTGGGATGATGGACTGACCAAGGGTAAATGCATGTACACGTATTGGTTAATACTAGAATGGTCAGAGGATGTAATGGTTATGATTTGCTTTTTCCTACGGGGCTCGATGAGCTCACCCCGGCGTGGTTTGTCCTGGTTCTTCATACCACTTTGCAGGAAATGTTTTGGCTATGGACAACATGCAGTGCAATGGCACCTTTTCTTTATTTTCCTCGTTTTAGGTTTGGAGTTGCGCAGGGTGATGCAGTTACGGTTGCAGTGCGACTGGATTAGGGACGATAGCTACCTATTGTTTTTCTCATTATTTAGTTTTTTTACCCACGTTGTATGGGATTTTCCATGTATTTCTCTTGGGAGCCAGTCTGTTGGCATATTTCCTTTCGATATATCTTTTATTTTGGACATTTATTGTTTTGGGATGCCATTATACCTTTTCGGCATCGCCATGTCGGTTTATTTGTAATTTAATTTGAGTATTTGGGGTTTTGCTAATTTTAGAGCGATTGTGTAGAGTTTGTGGTTTCTTTCCCCTACCTCCGCCTCAGTAGTATTGATGAATGTTGGGTTGTGAGCCATTGTTATTACTGCACTTGTTATTTACAGGTTTTCTATTGAGTTGTGTTTCCGGGATGTTCCATTTACAGACGGAACTCTGCCTAATTTTTGTTGGATTCCGCTATGTATTTCTATCATTCAATTGGGTATGAAATATACCACTTTTATCAGTATTCCATACATTTTAATGGTTATTGGTCATTCATTTTATGGATCACACCCCAGAGTCCTTGGATATCTCGGTTCAGGAGTCTTAGGAATTTAGGGGCGTGACATAAAACGACATCACTTCACTTAGCTCGATCTAGTCATTACTCTCATGAATGATAATATTACATCAAATACTACTCATACATCATATACACAAACTCAATTAACTTGTAATGCAAAACATTTATGCGTGAAAACAAAGATTTTTTTCAAACAATTTCAAATTAGCAATTTTTTTTCAATCATTCCCTATACTTACTATACAACCAACTATTCCCCCCCCCCCCCCCCCCTCAAACTTAATTTAAACCATGTCTTCATGGTTCACCATTATACTCATGAGAAAGAATATTGTTACCCTTGAAGCGCAATTCCAGAATTTCCTCTCTTCATATCCGTTCCCCCCCCCCCCCCCCCCCCCCCCCCCAAACTTGAATTGATTTATCTGTAGAAATATTTAACAAAGCACAAATACCCAATATCTAGCAAGGTAAGAAGAAATTCATCATCGCTTTCTGGAAATCATTACTCAATATAACACAAGGAATGAGTTTTTGTTATATAAATAAAATAACAAATATTTGGCCTTAAGGACCTACAATCCCTACGAAATTTAAATTCCATAGATTTGGCCTTAAGGGCATAAAATCTCTAAGAATTGAAATTATAGAAATTAAATGAAATCTTATTCTACAAACCGAGGCTAGAAACTGACTTGCATAGTCTAGGACCAATGTTTAACGTCATCGGCACGACGTGGCGACTCGCTCCTACCCTGTATCATACACCTGACCCACCAAACTGACATATGTCATGCATTCCGGTCCTTGATCAATCTCCTTATAAATCTTCAGCCGCTAACCATGCCTCTTTAACCTCTCATTCTCGAAACCTACCTCTCTATGGGGGTAAACCTATTTAACTCTAAACGGTCCATCCCATTTTAATCGGATTCTAAATGGTCTCAAATTACACAATCGTCCTTTCCGGTCGAGCTCAAAGAACTTAACTCGACAATGCTTAGCATGATGCACTCTTATCCGAACTGTATAAATTTGAACATCCTTATACGCATAATTTCGTATCCCCTCACACTCCTTTCCTAATCGCGGATCTTTTTAGGCATACAACTTGTCTACCATGTTTATACTCAACACTCGCTCATCTTGAAAGGGATCCTTAAGAGGGACGTTATCCTTGGTAGGCTCTATGATATTCCGTGGTAAATGATCAGCTCTAGTAGTCTTCACACCCATTAGCTCTTTCAGCCCACTATCCTCTTGATCCTCAATTATCCCATACAACACCATCTCAGGAAGTGTATTTTCAAGCACCAATTCTTGTGGAGGTCCAGTTGACTTTCTTTCTTCTCTTTCTGGCTGTGAGTACAATACGGCTTCCAACGCAGCAATAACTTCCAAATTAGATCATTGTTGGTCCTTCCAGTTTTCAAAATTCGTCGCTAACCTTTTCATCATAGCCTCCAAATCATCTCTTACATTACTCTGAGGTATGACCTTTTCAACCACCTCATTTATGTTAAAACACTCAGCTGGTTCAGGTAGTTGATGATTGATATCAAAGACATTCATCCTCATCTTCAAATTCCTAAAAAGATATGTCCATAGCCCATGTTCTGCAATTAATGCATGCATTTGTTGTAGCCAAAAACAGTATTCCTAAGATAACAGGGATATGTCTCCTTGATCTGTGATCAGGTTCCATGTCTAACGCCATAAAGTCTACATGATAGTAGAACTTGCCCACTAGAACAATGACATCCTCCATAATTCCTCTCGGTTACATAGTTGATTTATCTACCAATTGTAGTACCACTGAGGTAGGATTGAGCTCTCCCGACCCTAGCTTCTGATAGACTAAGATCTTTCCTGTTAGGTGGAGTATCACTTAGTAAGATTGAACTCACTTATTCAGTTAACAAAATCTTCTTCAGGACCTTAATCCTAGTTTTCCTTTTCTACGTACATAGGTCTTTCAAACATTTAGCATAATGTGGAATTTGGATGATAATGTCTAAGAGCTGTATATTGATCTTGACCTATCGGAATGTATCCAACGTATCATTCTCTTTATGCTTATCATACGAAGTCGACTCCCGAAGACGTTGAGGGTAAGTTGTTGCCTCCTCATAGTTCGCCCTATCCGGCTCTTCAGATAATGTTTAGTCTTCTTCTTAGGGTTGAGCTTTTTGAACCTCTTCAATCGCCTTTAGCTTGTTCCTCCCCTCCTCAAACTGTTGCTCAACTCTATTCTCTACCTCTTTTCCACTTCTCAGAGTCGTAATGGCTTGGACTTTCTCGTAATTATGTTCAGCAAATGAACCACGATCTATTACTTGTTTACCCTTTTGATTAGCCACCGGTTAACTATGTAATCTTCCCTCTTCAAGCCTATTCACTACACTAGTTAGTTGTCCTATTTGGTTTTCTACATTAGCAATGGATTGGGAATGAGAGTTCAACAATTGGATATGACAATTCAGCAATTGGATGGACGCTTGAATACTATTAGATTGATTTTTAAACTCACTAGATTGATTTTTGAAATCTCTCAAGGCGCTCATCATCTCGTCCTCAAAACCAGGTGGTCTAGATAGTGGGTTTTGATTTTGAAACTGGGGTTGATTTTGATCAAAATGTCAAACTTATTGGGTATTATTGGACTAAAAATTTTGAGTATTGAATGATGGTTGTTGGCTTCTATTGAAAATTGATTAAGAATTTTCAGTGTTCTGAGACTGATGGGACATGTGTGGGCGATTCTGCCAACCCGAATTGTATGAATTGGAAAAATGATTATTGTTCGGGTTGGTCCAAGCTGCATTTGCATTAGCGACAACTATCCTATTGCCCTTATATCCATATTGGGAAGGGTCAGGTCCTATTGCTAAGACTTCTCCAGGAGCTGACTAACTCAGATAAATGAATTTATCAAACTTTTCTAACAATACAACTATTCGTTCTTTGACATCATCATCATTTCTATTTATGATAAACGTATTGTCATATCTTCTTTCAAATCTATCTCTAGCTCGTATCTCGGATTCATATTGAATCAAATTGTCACTCATGTTATCAAACAACTCCAAGAGTTCTTTTGTTGGCGTCCGTGTAAACTGTCCTCTCACTACTGCATCTATCAAATTTTTATGATCAACATCAAGCCCAAGATAGAAATTATACACAATATCTTGGTCAACGAACTTGTGATGGGGGCATTTCCGCAGAATTTCATTGAATCTATCCCACGCGTTATGGAATTCTTCACTGGGCAACTATATGAAATGGGTCCTACCTACGGGAAAATATTTTTCTAAAAATTCAGCTTTTAAGGTTTCCCAATCTCTTTTAATACCCTTATATAGAATGATATACCATTGTTTCGCTTTCTCTCTCAAAGAAAAAGGGAACAACCGCACACGCAAAACATTCACACTTAGAATCTCAATTATGACTGTAGAGGCCATTTCTAAGAAATTAGTAATATGCTAATACGGGTCCTCGATCCTAAGTCCAAAGTAATTCAGAAGCATATTAATGACACTAGACTTGATCTCATAGTGCTTGACTCCATCTTATTCTGGAAATTCAACATACGATTCGTACACGGACGACGTGTAATATCCCTTCAAAGGTGTGGCTAGTGCCTTTCACGTATTGGCATTATGGTCGGCCATCTCTTCTTGCTCCAACTGTCGATGATGCTCAATTTCCTTAGCTCGATGATATCGATGAAAATTTCGTTCGATCTCAGGATGAAAGGGTACTAACGCAGTGTTAAGAGCGGTAAAGAGGTAACACTTTCACCTTGGAGAGTTTTCGGTTGTGTTGTATATGTGCATATTAGTGATAATGTTAGGGGAAAACTTGATCCCAAATCATAGAAAGGAACTTTTATTGGATACAACGGTGATGAGTTTGGTTACCGCATCTGGGATGACCAGAACAAGAAGGTGGTCCGAAGCAGAGACGTAGTGTTCAATGAAAAGGTGATGTACAAGGACAGACACACAACAACCTCGAACCCTATAGCACAGAGTGATCCTGTGTATATTGAGTTAGATGATGTTCACGATAGTGAAGTGGCACAAGAGACAGTTGAGAGTCCCCTGTCAGAAGAACCGATTACAGATAACAATACTCAACATGATAATACACCACAGTCTCCGACTCCTATTGCTATACCTAGGAGGTTTTCACGGCCAAGTGTGCCGAACAGGAGATACATGAAGTCCCTTATCTCCAATTATGTCATGCATAATGGTATGATGAGGTATGTCATGCAGCAGATGCGAGCAAGTGGGAGCTTGCGATGGAAGATGAGATGAAGTCTCTTATCTCTAACAAAACATGGAAGCTAACCAAGCTACCGATAGGAAAGAATGCTCTCCATAAAAAATGGGTGTACAGGGCCAAATAGGAACATGATGATTCCAAGAGATACAAGGCGAGACTTGTAGTTAAAGTCTTTCAGCAGAAAATAGGAATCGACTACACCGATATCTTTTCTCTGGTTGTGAAATTGAATACCATTCATTCAGTTCTTCGCATTGTTGCAGTAGAGGGTTTGCACCTAGAGCATTTAGATGTCAAAACTACTTTCTTCCATGGTGACCTAAAGGAGGAGATCTATATGCATCAACCGGAAGATTTCTCAGTGAAAAGAAAAGAGAAGTTAATGTGTATGTTGGAAAAGAGCTTGTATGGTTTGAGACAAGCTCTGAGACAGTGGTACAAGAAATTCGATGGGTTTATGCTGAGACATGGCTACAACAAATGCAACGCTAACCATTATTACTACTTCAAGAGGTTTGACACGAGTTACATGATCCTCCTACTTTATGTTGATGACATGTTAGTAGTTGGTTTGATTTTGCTGAAAATCAGTAAGTTGAAGAAGTAGTTGGTAAATGAGTTCGAGATGAAAGACTTAGCTGTAGCGAAGCAGATTCTTGGTATAAGAATCAACAGGGACACAGAGAAAGGTTTTTTGCGGTTGTCTCAGGCTGACTATGTTGAACGGGTTATGAAGCGGTTCAACATGAAGATGTTAATCCAGTTAGCACACCTTTAGCTAATCACTTCCGATTATCCAAAGAGCAGTCTCCTAAGATAGAAGAAGTGAGGAACAACATGACTAATGTTCCATATGCTTCAGCTATTTAAAGCTTGATGTATGCAATGATTTGTACAAGATAAGATATTGCATATACAGTGGGAGCAGTCAGCAGGTTTATGTCTAATCCAGGAAAGATTCATTGGGAAGCATTAAAGTGGATATTGAGATATCTACGAGGTGAAGTGAAGCTACATGGCTATGTAGATTCATATTTTGCTGGTGAGATAGACCTCAAAAGAAGTACTACTGGCTACATCTTTATAGTATGTACTATAACAGTCAGTTGGGTTTTGTAGATACAAAGGATTGTAGCGTTATCTACTACAAAGGCTGAGTATGTTGTTGTGATAGAGGCTAGTAAATAGTTGATTTGGTTACAGGGTTTGTTGGTAGAATTAGGATTAGATCAAGAGAAGAATGTTTTGCACAATGATAGTCAAAGTGTGATACATCTGGCAAAGAATTCAACATTTCATTCGAGAACAAAGCATATAGGACTTCGTTATCACTTCATCAGATCTCTATTAGAAGATGGGGTGTTGACACTTGATAAGATCAAGAGCGGTAAGAATCCAACTGACATGTTGACCAAAGTAGTGACAACAGAGAAACCAAAGTTGTGCTCAACTTTAGTGGGTCTTCAAGCTTGAAGACAGAAATGAGCGCACTGATAGGAGCCAAATATCATACATTTCATGCTCCTAATTATACATGTTATGTTCATGTATATCATTATATTAGTTTTTTATACGGTTTTCGTGTTTTAAGATGTTTCAGGCCATATCATGTAAAACGAGTTAAATTCGGTGAAATAACTGGATTTATGATTCAAGATCATTCGAGAGCCGAAACCATGGATAAACTACCTATGAAAGACCAAAAATAAGTCAAGGATGCAAAAGGAGTGAAGAAGAATGAAGTCAAGAAGAGAAACGGAGCAAAGAAAATGAAGTACAAGAATACAAGGTGAAGAACTAACGAGTACTCGGTAGAGCCTTCACCAAGTATTCGGTAGTAGAAAAGTGAGAAAATTTTCAAAGAAATACGTGCGTTCTCGCGCCATTTTGCGACCACCAAGTACTCGGTGGAATTCTCACCGAATACTCGGTAAGACCAAATATGGCTAGTACGCATCAGCAACTTGCATATGCACCTGTGAGACTTGTTTCGGCCAGACTCAACATGGAATGATCTCTAGGCTATTTTGGATATAATATTGACCATATGTGATGAGATTTTATACCATTCTTCAAGGGATATCATGATACACATTCCTGACTTAACCGTGAAGCAATCAGATTACCAACCAAATATGTCTCTTTCTCTATAAAAAAGAGGGGTATCTCTTATAGACGAGAGGTTGGATTATATACATATTATCCTGGAGATTTCGCAGAAGATCAACTATGGAGGGCGTGTCTACTTCAACAATGCAGACATCCACTACCATGAACAACTAAATCAATATATAGGATTTTTAACAAAACCTTAGCCAAATAATGTAGACTCTTTCTTATTTTTATTGTATAAGGGAAACCTAAAGGATACGTATGTAATGATTGTATAGATGAGTGATTACGTTTGATTTTATATAAGATTCTTCATTTATTCTATGTCTTGTCTTAGCTTGAATGAATGTTTTATCTTGCACAATCATGGTTATTCAATATGGGCTAGAACTCAAATGTTTAACTCATGATTTTTTACACAATGGTGGTAATTAACATGCAATCTTGATTTACATAAACCATGCTCAAGAAAACATAACGAGTGACATGCTTTTAATTTATGTTAGTAGGAGTAGTTTAGAGTAGATGCATGTACTACTTATACTTGTTCGAAGATGGATTGTACCAATGATAGATTAATTGTTCCTTTTTTGGGATTAGGGTTTTGCCAATGTTTGCGACCCTATATCTGATTCACATATGATGGACCACCCCTTACAATTGAATGAATTAGGGAATATATATTATGCGGTTAGTGGTGGAGTTAGAAATACCCTAGATCTTCATATCCATTATTTTCAACCAAAACCAAAATCTATCTTTACTTTTATGTTATTTTATTTTTTGTCAACTTAATTATAGAAAACCAAACAAATAAATTATCTTTCATAATTTAGTTACAATAATTATAAAAACATTGTGAATTCAATAGTCTTTATGAATTTGATATACCCTATCTCATCTATACTATATTATAATTGATTCGTGCACTTGCGATAAGAAAAACTAGGTCAAATTTAAGGGCTTATTTTCACACAATATTATTATTATTATTATTATTATTATTTATTACCCAAGCCTAGTAGGCCAAACGTATCGAGGTTTGGTCAACCGATCAGACACCTTATTGCACTGATCATTGATGGAGTTGATTTGTTGATAAAAAGTCGTTAAGTGGGAGATTGTTATAATATGACTCTTTTTCTTGTAAGAGAAGGAAACTTGGGCAACAAGTATCCTATAAATACAAGTCTGACCTATTATTTTTTGTACATAGAAAAGAGAGCAAAGTGAGAAAAATACAGGCTAGTATTTTTCTTGGTGTGAGTGAAACACCGGGTGAACAATACACATGTGAGTGAAACACTGTGTGAGTTATTCATTATTGTAATACTCTCAATTGATAGTGAATATTGATGCGCTTCGTGGATGTAGGTTGATTTAGCCGAACCACGTATAAATTTATGTGTTTTTTTGTTTGTGGTATGTGTGTGTGATTTTATTTACAACTGTGTGTGTTGTTTCGATCAGAAGGGTGTAAAAACCCTAATAGAAACCTTGGGAACCCCATTCTAATACACAACCATACCATTCCACGGTACCCAATCAAAAAATACCCCGCTAAGGGCATTTATTCAATCTCAGACAATAATAGAATAAACATAAATACCCCTTATCATAAATTACTACGGTCTCAGATCTACACAATCATCACAAGTGTGATCTTCTGTTTCCCCTCGTTAAAATTGAAATAAATAAATAACTACGTTACTTGGTTAAGGTTTTGCTAGAAAACCCTAGATACCAATTTTGTTAATCATAGTGGAAGGAGACTGCATCGTTGATGTAGAAACTCCCTACATAATCTTTTGCTCCGGATCTCTAGGTTCTGAATGACTCATTTCTTCAAAAGATTTGAATCTCCAAAGATAGTGCTAAGGAAATTATGTAATTGGAAGCTCCTTAGATTTGAATAAGACCTTGGTATTTAAAGAAGTGATTAAAAAGAGTCATGCTTGTATTAGACTTGTCCCTCTTATAGTAGGATTCCTCTTGAATGTGTTTCTCCTCAATTTTGAACTAAACCCTTCAATCTGATGTGAAATAGACCTTATACATGTTCTTAGAGGTGTTGAAGTCGAAATCAAGTCAAAGGAAGTCGAATCGGATCAAGACTGTAAAACCACACAGCTCCCTACGCATGGCCCTATGCTTCAGCGTAGGGCTGGTACGCTTGAGTGTAGCTCCATGCGTAGGGGCATTTTCCCCATGCGTAGCTCATACGTAGATTTGACGTTTATAGCCACTTTTTGCCTACTATTTGCGTAGCTCGTGCGTAGATAAAATCTTGAAAATAATTTTTTCTAATTCTTCCTCCGTTCAAACCATCTCCACTCTGTTGATATGTTTCTCGAAGTTTTGGCTCCAAAAAAGGCCATTTTTGCCCTTTGGGGAGACACTTTTTGCTCGAAACTCCTCTTTTGCTCTCTTCTTGGTTAGACACAAGCACATCCTTGGTTAATTCACCAAAGCTAGCTCGTTTTCTTCATTAAGCTCCTAAAACACGCTTAAACATGCAAACCGCATAAAAACACCAAGTAATGGAATGGTAAGACGTAATAATATTGAGTTAGGGGGCTAGAATGGACAACATTCGGCACCTATTACACCCCCAAACTTACATGTTACTACTCTCTTAGCAATGAACTCATAGGAGAACTTTGAAAACACCTCATGATGATTATTTTTTATAACTATTATACACTAACCCCTTTCTTTCATGAGGGTCGACTATTACACTTAGCATATGTAACAAGCCTTTTAAACCCCTAGGCACCACCTAGTGGATGAGTGATGTCTCGTGAGGGTTAGCTATACTACCCACAACTTCTCCATTCCTCATTCTCTCACATTTATGCATTCACATACTCATTAATCAAGTCATGTTGATATACAGAATAACACAGATACAGACATTCCCACTCACTACCAAATAACAACTATCTTGAACTAATGTTGAGAATGGTCCCCACTAGAATAGGCAACTTCGTTAATCTCTACTCCTAATCCGGACAACCTTCCGTGTGTAAGTGAAATCCCCTTACAGGAAATTAATCTACTTTCCATATCTCTTCATCGTTTTTTTCTTTTTCTATGTTTTCACTTCATTTTTTTCTTTATTTATTTTATTTTATTTTTCTTCTTTTTGTTTTTCTAACCTAGTGGATTTAGCAAAAATTGTGCCAATGATCCCAAGCTAGACAGCTTTAGGTCAGCAGGTGATAAAGCACCCATCGGGCTTAATAATCCAGCCCATCTTGGCTCAACTTACAAAGACTTTTCAATACTTAACTTCTTTTCTTTTTCTTTTTATTTTTCATATATATACATATTTTTTCATAGCATTCAAAATTCTTCTGACTCAATACTCAAAGATCAACTAATTTAATAGTAGGGGTCATGTGCATGTGCTTATAGGTCAAAAGCGACCTTCTCGGTTTTAATTTCACTAATTCATTCACCTATGTAAAACCACATCACCTCACTAACTCAATCTAATAATTACTCTCATGAGCGGAAATATCGCATCACATACTACTCATATATCATAAACACATACTCAATCAACCTGTAATGGAAAACACTCATGCATGAAATTAAAGAATTTTTCAAAAGTTTCCAATTGTTTCAATGTATTTCAATCATTCCCCATAACCAACTATACCAATTTTTTTCAATCATTCCCTATAACCAACTATACCTTCCCCCTAAACTTAAATTAAACCATGTCCACATGGTTCACAATCATACTCATGAGAAAGAATATAGTTACCCTTGAAGCACAGTTCCGGAATTTCTTCTTTTCATGTTTGTTCTTCCCCCAAAACTTGAATCGAGCTTCTTGTAGAAATATTCAATAAGGCATAAATACCCAATATCATAGCAAGGGAAGAACAAATACATCATTGTTTTCCAAATATTATTACTCAATATAGCACAAGGAATGGGTTTCTTTTTAATAAAAGAACTTTGATTTGGCCTTAAGGGCCTACAATCCTATGAATTAAATTGCAGAAATTAAAGAGATCTTATTCTACAAACCAAGGCTATAAACTAACTTTCATAGCCTAAGACCAATGTTTAACGTCTTTAGCACGACGTGGCCACTTACTTTTAACCTGTATCGTACACCTGATCTACCAAACTAATAGATGCCATCAACCCCGACCCCAGATCAATCTCCTCATAAATCTTCAATCGCTGACTATGCATCATGAACCTCTCATTTTTTAATCCTACCTCTTTGTGGGGGTCAACTGATTTAACTCTAAATGATCCATCCCATCTTAATTGGATTTTTCCTGTAAACAATTTCAATTTCAAATTATACCGCCGTCCCTTCCGACTGAAATCAAAAGACTTAAAACGAATATGCTTTACATGATGCACTTTTGTCCGAGTTGTGTAAATCCAATCATTCTTATACGCATAATTTTGTACCCCCTCACACTTAGTTCTTAATCATGGATCTTCCCAGGCATACAATTTATCTACCATGTTTATGCTCAACATTCGCTCATCCGAAAAGGGATCCTTAAGAGGGATGTCATCCTTGGTAGGCTCTATGATCGTTCATCGTAAATGATCATCTCTAGTAGTCTTCACACCCTTTTTATCTTTCAAGATGTTAACCTCTTGATCCTCCGTTAAACCATACAACACAATCTCAAGAAGCGTATTTTTAGGCACCAATTCCTATAAAGGAATAAGTGGAGGTCCGGGTGACTGTCTTGATGCTCCCTCTAGTTGCGAGTACAAAGTAGCTTCTAACATAGTAATAACTTCCAAATTAGATCGATGTTAATCCTCCCAGTTTTTAAATTTTGCCTCCAACCTTTTCATCACAGCCTCCAAATCATCTCTTGCAATAATTTGAGGTACAACCTCTTCAACCATGTCATCAATATTATCTATGTTAAAACACTCGGTTGGTTAAGGTAGCTGATGGTTGATATCAAAGACATTCATCCTC
This sequence comes from Cornus suecica, assembly GCA_963922005.1. NCBI lineage: Eukaryota > Viridiplantae > Streptophyta > Magnoliopsida > Cornales > Cornaceae > Cornus > Cornus suecica. The sequence goes on from OY998240.1 coordinate 45,905,818, forward strand.
ATCTTTAGGTTCCCAAAAGATAGATCCATAGCCCATGTTTTGCAATTAATGCACGCAGTCTAGAACAGGGATATGTTCTACGTTTATGGTCAGGTTCCATGTCTAGAACCACAAAGTCTATGGGATATTAGAACTTGCCCACTTGAACAAGGACATCCTCCCGAATTCCTCTCAGTTGTTTAGTTGATCTATTCGCTAATTGAAGCACCACCGAGGTAGGATTGAGTTCTCCTAGCCTTAACTGCTAATAGACTGAATAAGGTAATAATTTAACACTCGCACCGAGGTTAAGAAGAGCTCTACCAATCATTTGGTCACCAATGACACAAAAAATAATGGGAGCACCGGGATCTTTACGCTTAGGTGGAGTATCACTTAGTAAGAGTGAGCTCACTTGTTCAATCAATAGAACTATCTTTAGGACCTTAGTTCTACTTTTTATTTTTTGCGTACAGATGTCTTTCAAAAATTTAGCATAGGGTGGAATTTGGGCGATAATGTAAAAGAAAGGTATATTAATATTGAATTGTCAGAATGTTTCCAACATATCCTTTTCCTTATGCTTTCCATACAAAGTCAACTCTCGAAGACGTTGAGGGTAAGGTGTTATATCCTCATAATTTGCCCTATCCAGCTCTTCTGTTAATGCCTGATCAATTTTTTCCTCCTCTTGGAGTTGATCTTTTTAAACCTCTTCAGTCACCTTTCGATTGTTCGTCCTTTCCTCAAACTGCTTCTCAACCCTATTCTCCACTTCATTTCTACTTCTCAAGGTAGTAACGGCTTAGACTGTTTCATAGTTAGGTTCAGCAAATTAACCACGGTCCATTACTTTTTTACTCTTTGTATTAGCCACCAGTTGACTAGGTAATCTTCCCTCTTCAAGCCTATTCACAACATTCCCTATTTGGGTTTCTACCTTAGCAATGGATTGGAAATGAGTGTTCAATAATTGGATGGTTGCCTGAAAATTAGATTGTTTTCTAAACTCTCTCAAGGCGCTCATCATCTCGTCCTCAAAACCAGGTGGTCTAGACGGTGGATTTTGATTTTGATACTGGGGTTGAAGGGTTGGACTGATTGGGTATTATTGGACTGAAAATTCTAAGTAGTGAATGATGGTTGTTGGCTTCTATTGAAATTCGGTTGAGAATTTTCAGTGTTCTGAGAATGATAGGACATATGTGGGTGATTATTGATAGGTGTCGAATATTGTCCATTCTAGGCCCCTAACTCACTATTGTTACATTTTATCATTCCATTATTTAGTATTTTTATGCGATTTTCATGTTAAAGCGTGATTCAGGAGGTAAATAAAGAAACGAGCTAACTTTGGTGAATTAACCAAGGATGTGCTTGTGTCTATCCAAGAAGACAGCAAAAAGAGGAGTTTTCAAGCAAAACGTCTCCCGGAGGGCAAAAATGATATTTTTCAAAACCAAAATTTCAGGAAACATACCAACGGAGTCGAGGGGGTTCTAACAGAGCAATAATTAGAAAAGGTGGTTTCCATGAATTTTACGACACTTGATCTATGCATACAGTAGCTAAAAATGGCTAGAATAATCAAAACTACACTTGAGCTGCGTTTAAGGAATTTTATATGACGTTTGAGCTATGCTTAAGCGTAGCAACCCCTACGCTGCGTATGAAAGCTGCATAATTTGAATCTTGATCCGATTCAACTTCCTTTCACTTATCTTCGACTCCAACACCTCTAAGCACGTGTATAAGGTATATTTTACATCAGATTGAAGGGTTTAACTCATAATTGAGGAGAAACATATCAAAGAGGAATCATTTTCCAAGGGGGATAAGTCTAATCCAAAAAAGACTCTTCTCAATCACTTCTATAAATACCACAGTTTGCTATAGATCTAGAGATCTTCCAATTACATAATTTCCAGAGCACTATCTCTGGAGATTCACATCTTTTGAAGAAATGAGTCATTGAGAACCTAGAGATCCGGACCAGAGGATCATGGTGGGTGTTTCTACATCAATGATGTAGCATCATTCTACCATGAGTAACTAAACTGGTATCTAAGATTTTCTAGCAAAACCCTATCTAAGTAATGTAGTTATTTATTTGTTTCAATTGTAACAAGGGGAAACTAAAGACCACACCTGTGATGATTGTGTAGATCTGAGACCGTATTTATTTATGATAAGGGGTTTTATATTTATTCTATTCTTGTCTTAGATTGAATGAATGCATTATCTCAATCAATCATGTGTATCTGGTGTTCTCCAATATACTTTGATTTTCTACATAATGGTGCTTAAATACTTGAAACACTCAATTTACACAGGTCATGCCTCCGCGAGGTGATATAGACATGTTGTAGGAGTAGATTAGAGTAAAGTAGATGGCATGTACTAGTCACACTCTGTCCGGAGATGAGTTGTAGTGAATATGGTGGATAGTATCCTTTTTGGGACTAATTTGACTATTTGCGGTACGGTCTGATTCACGGGGATGGATCGCCCTCTCGCAATTGAGTAACTAGATAGCTATTATATGCGGTTAGTGGTGGATCATGAAAACCCTAGTTTTCTCTAGTCTGAATCACAATCACAATTTAAATACCCTTTTTAGTTAGTCCATTAGTTATAGACCTCAAACAAATCAAAACCTTTTTCAACTATAATTCAATACTTTTAGATTGATAGAGTGAAGAATCCAAGTCTCTGTGGGATCGATATTCCATTTCTCAAACCGATTTGTACTACCATACGATTCATGTGCTTGCAATAGGTTAAACTTTGTTGTCATAAGAGTTCGTTCTTAACTACTATTTTTAACCCCTATTGACGTGCATCAACTTTTTGGTGCCGTTGCCAGAGACTTGACAATATTATTAACTTCAGTAGTTTAGTAGAATTGAGTTTTTGTAGTATCTTTAAAGTTGGAATTTTTGTGTGATTGACAGTTACACTGAAAAATGCAAAGGGAATTAGCGGAGCAGTGAAGATTCCGTCGTTGGACCTCTTGTGAGTTTTAGTGTATGTTAATTTTATGCATAGTTCTAGCTTTATTTTCTGTTAATAATTAGAATAGTTTAGAAGTAGTTAGTATTTTTCTGATAAAAAGAAACGTTTTCGCCCCGTGCATGAACAATCGGCAATCCCCTTTCGACCCCGATACTGAATTAGTACCTTTTGATCCAGAAATAGAGAGAACGTTTTGAAGGAATTGTTGACCTAGATTAGAAGAACTGTGAAGGAAGTTGGATTTCGAGAAGATGGTGAACCGTAATGCAGCTGTGTGATAATCCCCAACTATGTCTTTGAAGGGGTACTATGCAACCTCCGCTCATGAATCGTATGCCGAATTTTCAGAAGATGAGAGGGTCAAAAACTATGAGATCAAATCTAGTGTTATCAATGTGTTGCCTAAGTTCTATGGACTCAGAAATGAGGATCCATATCAACATGTTGATGAATTCATAGATATGGCTTCAACTGTAAAAAATTGAGAATCTGAGCACTCATGCGTTGCGTGCGCGATTACTCCCATTTTCCTTAAAATAAAAAGCTAAAAGATGGTATATTAATTTGGATAGAGATATAAAAATCACTTGGGAACCCGTAGAAGATGAATTTTTAAAAAAATACTTTCCGATAGGGAGAACCCATGAAGCGCTACCCGTAATTACCAACTTTAGAGAGTTGCCCGGTGAGCAATTTCATGATGCACGAGATAGATTCAATGAAATTTTGTGGAAGTTCCCCCATTGCAAATTTGTTGAGCAGGACATAGAGTGTAACTTTTATCTTGGACTTAATGAAACTCATAAAAATTTGATAGATGCTGCAGTGGGAGGTCAGTTTACACTGACTCCAGTAGACAAAGTCTTGAAGTTGTTTGGTAATGTGAATGACAACTCACTCTAACACGAGTCTGAAATGCGTGCTAGGGATGGAGTCGGTAGGAAATCCGACAATCTCTTCAGTGTAAAAATAGACGACGAAGTTAAAGAACAAGTAGCCAAATTAGGCCCAAAGCTCGATAAATTCATTAATCTAAGTCAGTCAATACCTAGAGAGGTCTTAGCAATAGGACATGACCATTTCCAAAGTGAGTATCGGGGCAATGAAATAGTTGTCCCTAATGTGAATGCAGCATGGACCAACTTGAATAATACTCTTTTTTCTAATTCATACAACTCGAGTTGGCGAAATCATCAACATGTATCATATCGTTTAGAAAATGTGGAAAATCCTCAGCCAAATTTCAATTAGAACCAACAGTCGTTCAATTCTCAACAATCAAGTAATACTCGGCATTTTCAGCCAAATTCTTAAGCAATTCAACCTTTTAATTACCAAATACAACCCTAAAGTAGTCAAACCCTACCACCGAGACCACTTGGCTTTGAAGATGAGATGATGGTAGCCTTGAGGGATTTTAGGAATCAATCTAATAGTTTTCTGGTAACCATCCAGCTATTGAACTCTCATTCCCAATCCATTTATAAGATAGAAACCCAAGTAGGGCAACTAGCGAAAGTGATGAATAGGCATAAGGAGGGAAGATTACCTAGTCAGCCGGTGGCAAATCCAAAGAATAGACAAGTAATGGAGCTTGGATCCTTCACTGAAAATATACAGAAGATGGTCCAAGCCGTTACGACTTTAAGAAGCGGAAATGAGGTGGAAAATATGGTAGAGAAACAGTATGAAGAAAGGACGAGTAAACGAAAGACAACTAATGAAGTTTAAAAAGATTAACCCCAAGAGGGGGAAGACATCATTCAGAACTTACCAGAAGAGCCGGATAAGGTAAATTATGATGAGATGGCACCTTTTCCTCAACGTCTTTGAGAATTGACTAGATATGGTAAACATAAGGATAAAGACATGTTGGAAACATTCTGGCAAGTCAAGATCAATTTGCCTCTCTTATACATTATTGCCCAAATACCAGTATATGCTATGTTTCTAAAGGACCTTTGTACTCGGAAAAGAAGAAGTCGATCGAAGTCCCCAACAAAAATTATGTTGACTGAGCAAGTGAGTCATTGGTGACCAGGAGATTGGTAGAGCTCTTCTTGATCTAGGTGCGAATGTTAACTTACTTCCCTATTCAGTATGTCAGCAGTTAGGGTTGGGAGAACTCAGTCCTACCTCAGTAGTGCTTCAACTTGCAAATAGATTGATCAAGCAATTGAGACGGATTTTCAAAGATATCATCATTCTGGTGGACAAGTTCTAATTTCTGGTGGATTTTATAATTGTCGATACGAAATCTATCCATAATTTAAAGAAACATATCCCTATCATATTAGGGATACCATTTTTGGCCACTACCAATGCGTATATCAATTGCAGAACAGGGCCTATGGATCTATCATTTAGAAACCTGAAGGTTTGAATGAATGTTTTCGATGCAAATCATCAAATATCAGAGTCAGTAGAATGTTTTCATATTGACAATATTGATTAACTAGTAGAGGAGTTTGCACCTCGAATTTGGGAGAAAGACGAGTTATAGTCATTAATGAGTGGAGTAAGGTTGGAGACTGAACCAGATGAATGGGATGAGTAGATAAGGCTGAACGATGAGGATGTTGCTGCAATTGAAGCTGCATTATATGCCCAACCATCAAAAGTGTCGATTAAGTCGCTTCCCATGCTCTCGAACCCACCAATTCCATCTGTAATAACTCCTCCTAACTTTGAACTCAAGGAATTGCCTAAACAACTTAAATATGTCTTTTTAGGACCAAATAAGACTCCCCCTATAATTATATCATCAAAGTTGACAAAAGAACATTAATTGAGTTTAGTTGAGGTCTTAAGTGAGAACAAAGAGGCAATAGGATGGAGCGTTGCTGATCTAAAAGGTATAGATCCCTCAATTTACAAGCATCGCATACATTTAGAGGATACTATGAAACCATCAAGGGAAATGCAAAGGAGATTGAACCCGAACATGAAAGAGGTGGTGATGAAGGAGGTAGTGAAGTTGCTAGATGCGAGTATCATTTACCCCATATTAGATAGTACATGGGTGAGCCCTACACAGGTGGTACCAAAGAAATCAGGTATCACAGTTGTGTCTAACTCTAAAGTTGAGTAGATTCCACAACGTACCACCACCGGGTGGCGTATTTGCATTGATTACAGAAAGCTCAACTCACACACTAGGAAATAAAATTTTCCATTGCCATTTATTGATCAAATCCTAGAGAGGTTAGCTAGATAGAGCTATTATTGCTTTCTGGATGGATATTCTGGTTACAACCAAGTGGCGATTAATCCTGTCGATGAGAAGAAAACCATTTTTACATGCCCGTATGGTACATTTGCGTATAGAAGAATGCCTTTTGGTTTGTGTGATGCGCCAGCTACATTCCAGAGGTATATGATGTTGATATTCTCTAACATGGTGGAGAAATTCTTAGAGGTGTTCATGGATGATTTCTCGGTCTTTGGGGTAACCTTTGAGAACTGTTTGAAACATCTGACACTTGTGGTCAAGAGATATAAGGAGACGAACTTAATTTTAAGTTGGGAGAAAAACCATTTCATGATTCAAGAGGGTATAGTACTTGGTCATATAATATCAAAGGGGGGTTGGGGTAGACAAGGCAAAAGTTGAGTTTATTTTAAAATTGTCTCCTCCCACGTTTGTCAAGCAAATAAGATCATTTTTGGGCCATGCCGGGTTTTATAAACAATTTATTAAGGATTTTAATAAGATCGTCCGGCCACTATGCAACTTATTAGCTAAAGATGCGACCTTTGTATTTGATGAAGGGTGTCTTCATGCTTATGAGGAGCTTCGTACACAACTCTCTACAACCCCAATCATGCGGCCACCAGATTGGTTTTTGCCTTTTTTGTTGATGTGCGATGCTTTGTATTATGCCGTAGGAATGGTATTGTGATAGAGAAAGGAAAGGTTGCCATGCTAGGAATGATGCGCATATGAACTACACAACAACAGTGAAGGAGTTGCTAGCAGTAGTGTTTGCCTTGGACAAATTCAAATCGTATTTATTAGTAACCAAGGTGGTAGTATATTCAGATCATGCAGCATTGAGACACTTGTTAACAAAGAAAGACTCCAAACCCAGGCTTATTCAATAGATTTTATTGTTACAAGAATTTATTTGGAAATAAAAGACAAAAAGGGTTCGGAGAATGTGGTTGCAAACCATTTATCAAGGATCATTGTGGAAACTACAAAGGAAAATGTTCCTCTTAAAGATACATATTCCCAGATGAACATTTGTTCAATGTGGCTTTCATGGAACAAATACTGTGGTATGCAGATATTGTCAATTATAAAGTCACGGGTCAAATTCCAAAAGGCTGGTTTAAGAGCGATCGAGACCGATTCTTCAACCAAGTTAAATATTATCTTTGGGATAATTCGTGATTGTACAAATATTGCCCTGATCATATTATTAGAAAGTGCATTCCCGAAAGTGAAGTGCAGAGTATCTTACGATTTTGCCACACGCTAGAATGTGGAGGTCATTTTGGAGCTCAAAAGACAAGCCATAAGGTGCTGTAAAGTGGGTTTTATTGGTCAACCATATTTAGAGATGCATTTGAATAGTGTAAAGCATGTATGCGATGTCAAAAGTTAGGAGAAATTTCTCGACGTGATATGATGCCATTAACCCCAATTTCGGTTATTGAACTATTTGATGTATAGGGTATAGACTTCATGGGACCATTTCCGAAAGCGGGCGAGAAATAGTACATACACGTAGGGGTCGACTACGTGTCAAAATGGGTAGAAGATGTAGTTACTTCGCACGTTGACCATAAGGGAATGTTGGAGTTTGTGTAGTCGAATATTCTTTCAAGATTTGGTATACCACGTGTTATAATCAGTGATGGCGGAAAGCTCTTTGATAACTGATTTCTCGGTGGTTTGTGTCACAAGTACGGTGTCACTCATAAGATTGTTACGCTATATCACCCCCAAATGAGTGGACAAGTGGAGATTTCTAATAGGAAAGTGAAGAACATTTTAGAGAAGACAGTGCATGTCGAATTGAAAGATTGGCCTCAAAGGCTGAATGACGCACTATGAGCTTATAGGACCTCTTACAAGACTCTGATAGGTATGACACTGTATCGGCTTGTTTACGGTAAGGCATATCACATCCCTGTTGAGCTAGAACATAGAGCATATTGGACAGTTTGAAGGTTAAACATCGATCTGAAAAGATCTGGCGCTCAATGGAAACTTCAACTTGCAGAACTTGAGGAGCTGTATAATAATGCTTATGAGAATTCTTGTAGTTATAAGGCTCGGACTAAGGCGTTTCACGATAGACATATTCGAAAGGAGTATTTTGAGATCGGCCAGAAGGTATGACTATTTAATTTGAGATTAAAGTTATTTCCTGACAAGTTTTAGTCCAGTTGGGATGGACCATATGAAGTTACAAAGGTTTACCCCCATGGAGCAGTAGAACTTGATGATCTAGATGCTAAACAATGGTACTAGGGGATGAGAATTAGTTTTTGAACCTAGTTTTTTAGTTTATATTTTAGTTCAATAATAGTAAGATCGAGTCGTAAGTATCGTCGTTGTCACGATTAGTGTGGTGAAATGTCCAGTAAGACGTATGGAATATGCGGGGATTAAATGCACTTAAGGATGCACAAGATGAGACGAGGAAACAAAGCTAAAATTTCCACTTGATCCAGGGAGCTACGCTCAAGCATAGGACGTCACTGAAGGTTCCAACCGGCGCGATTCTATTTTGAAAGGGGAGCCTTCAAACATTTCCCTCTCATTCTTTACTCCACCAAATTCTCTCAAATCACTCCTAATCACTCCCTAAGGTGAATACATGTCGTTTCATTCCATTTTCTTGCCAGATTCGTTCCTTGATCGTTCGGATTCACGTGAAAAACTCGAATAGTCACAAAACCAAAATTTGGAGAAATCATCCAATCAATTGATTCGGTGAGATTTTCTTCTATATTTGTGTTTTTAATTACTCTTCTAATTGTTAGTCACTAATTAACCCTAGAGGGGGGGTGAATAGGGTGTTCAAAAATATTTCTAACTCTTTTCGAAATTGGAACACGCTATAACCAAAAAACAATTTCTCAATAAACAAGTGAATGATTCAATTTCAATTCTCTAACAATTAATCTCAAGACAAATTATAGCATACAAGATATTCAAGTGATTATAGCATGAAAGTTAATCAAGTAAATAAAAAGAGATAGAGAGATTGACACCGTGATTTTTTCGAGATTCGGTAACTCCTACTCCTCGGCTCAAGAACCCCTTCTTGAGACTTTTCCCGATCCTTTCACTATGACCCTTCCTTCACAGGTGGAATGACAAACCTTTACAACACAAGCCTCTCGAGCTTGTCTCTCAATCAAGAGAACAACCCTCTCTTGAACAATCGGTGGACTTCACTTGTCCGATATTACAAATTCGTATGTAATCAATAAAATCACTCAAGAACAAAAACACTCAAAACCCAAAGGTTTTTATGGAAGATAAATCAATATAAGCTCAAGAGTTTTTGGTGATTTTTGAATAGCTCTAGAAATATATTCTCAAAGGATGTATCAATGAATAATATTTGGAGAATAAGAAGAGAAACTAGAATTTTTGTTTTTCAAAGATTTTGTAGAAAATCAGATTTTTGCTTCTTGCCTTCAATGGATTTTGCAGAAAAGTTTATGTAGAAGATGAAGCCTTCTTTTTCTATTTGATTCAACTCTCTTGATCTTCAATAAACTCATCTTATTCTATATATAGCATTGTATTAGGGTTAAGAAATTGAGTATTGAATTATTAGAGTCAAGATCCGTTTAAAATCCATTAAGCACGATCCTTAAAACATCGAAAATGTTTTCTGATAAAACTGCAGGTTTTAAGGTGCAACTAGTCGACTACTCTTTCCTTTTAGTCGACTAAAATGCTTTATCTAGTCGACTAGATTGAGTTCTAGTCGACTACATTGATTCATCTGGTCGACTAGAATGAGTTCTAGTCGACTACTTCTTGTAGTCTAGTCGACTCAAAGTTCTTTTAGTCGACTACATTGATGTGGATGAAAAGCTTGAAGCTACTGATTGTTTTAGTCGACTATATGGAAATACACATGGTGATTTTAGTCAACTACAACTTGAAAAACATTTGATAAAAATATTTTTCTTTCCGTTTAAGTTCAGTAAAGCGTTTTTCATTCTATTTAAGTTCGGTTCATTTTATACTTGAGCTTATACGATAATATCGACGCATAAAATTACCTTGTTACAATGATCGCTCCCCGACCTATCTACCCCGAGTCTTGAGTCTTCGACTTTCGCCTTTGCCGTTGAATTAATTGATTTTCCATTTGCGCTTCAATTTCTTTCACAGCTTTTCGCTTTAAATCAAGCTTTCTTTCCTAGCTTGTATTCTGAGTCGTTTCCTTTCCGAGTTTGTTTTCCGAGTCGTTCACCTGTCTTTTGCTAAAAACATAAACTTTATAATTCATTAGTATCAAACACACTTCAATGGTTCGTTATCATCAATTTTGGAATTGTTTGCCGAAAGTAAATTTCAAAGCCAACACTAATCTTTCTAAACTAGTATTGACGAACGATTCCTGTCGAAAACATGTTTTAATCCATTTTTCAAAAGTTGTGATTATAAACTCGAGGAACGGGTTGAAATTTTGAATTTTTTGAGAGTTTTCGACATGAGGATTCTTTTAATCATTGTATTGGGTCAATATATAGATTTTTTTGAGTTTGATTCGGTGTCCAAAATGATTTTCTTATATTTTTTGAAAATTTGGAATGTAGGGATGATGACAAGAGGTCGTAGGACTGGTAGTACGTCGAGAGTGAGACCGATGTCTCCAGATCCAACACTAGCAGTTCAGTCACATCCTTGGGTACGTAGATGAGTGGTTATGACATCCTCCTCCTCATCATAATTTTCAGAGGTGACCGACGATGACTCTATAGATACGGCTACAGTATTGCAGCCACAACTAGGGTTGCAAGCGGCTGGTGGTCAGGGGCAGGGAACGTTAGAGTCTCTTCGGCCAGTAGACCGCATGGATTCAGTAGATAATTTATTAGACTAGGCTTTACGCAAGGGGTTTAACATTGAGATGACATTTTCTGCAGAGGCATTTGAGAGGGATGATATGCCGGCAGGGACTATTTAGTGTCTCCGAGCGAGACGACTATTATGATTCTTTATCCTCCCTTTGAGTTAGTGTGCTCGGACCCGATATGAGAGTTATGGATTCATCTATAGAATTACAAATAGGAGCTCTTAATGGTGACTAAGGCCAGAGGAGTGCAGTTTGATATTACAGCACAAAGGATTGTAGAGGCGTGGGGGATTCTTGATGAGTGTCCACCAGAGTTGGTTGCTAATTTCCTGCCTCTGCTAGAGCCTTTTCTGGACTTGTCAAAGATAGTCCGAGTATAGTGTGTTGAGAGTTATGCTGATGATAGGAACAACTGCACGAATAAGTCAGATAATCATCCAAAGATGTGGTTCCTAGATAATATCTTGCGCTCACAGATACACCCACAGGGGCACGAGACTTAGAGATGGCAATTGTTCATAGTATTACTATATGCCTTTGAGTTTGGTCACTAGATCTCCATACCCTAGATTTTATGGAGGGGCTTATAACAACATTATGTTGACACTCGGAGCGCGACCAAAGTCGGCTAGAGTGGATTTTAGATAAGATTCCCGACTTTGGTTATTCCACTTATGACAGATACGGGTGTTGAGATAGATGAGGAGATCAAGAAGAACAAGTATGTGCCCGGAGTTTACATAGTGGGGTTGTGGCAGAACTTGTGGTCTAGACTTGATGGAGAGGTCGTCCTTCAGAGGAGACTGATGGTAGTACTTGTTGGAGATGCGCCTCAAGATGAGCCTACTGGACCGAAGGTTGTGCATGATGAGGCAGTACAACCTCAGGGTGAGGGGGTATAGGCTGCAAAGAGAGAGATGCCTCAGGTGCTTGTCGATGCACCAATCACGATTACGTGTGCTTAGTTTGACGAGTTACTTGCAAGCCAGGTGATGCTCAGAGATGAAATACGGTAGAGTAGAGAGGAGACCAGGCAGACTAGATAGGAGACTTGCCTATTTAGAGATGAGTATAGAGCTGGACAGGGGATACTCAGATTAGAATTATAAATGCGACGTGATGAGATTGGTCGAGTCTGGTATAGCTAGAGGGAGACATTGAGAATCTTCCGCGAGATGGTAATTCACGCAGGACTACCCTTACCCTCACCACCACCATCTGACAAGGATGATTACTTTAGTTTTTGTTGTTTTTGTTTTTAGTTTATTGTCACTAGAGAGGAATTGGTGAGCAGATTTTTGTAGTTCGATATATGTCACTATTTAAACGATCGATCTCTAAGTGTTGTTTTTATTTTTGATTTTGTAAAACTACAAATTTTTGTATTCATGTGATAGTATTGCTCATGTTTTACATTTTCGGAACTATGATGATGCATGCGTTGAATGTGATGTAAATTTTAGGGTTCAGATACGCTTCAGAGTCACACAATGAGGACATGTGTGTGTTTAAGTTTAGGGGAGTGTGTATGCGTACAAGAGGGTGGTATTGGAGCATGGATGTGAAGAACACATAAGAAAAAATAGCCCAAAATGTTTTTGTTAAATGGCCATCTGTGGCCTACGCGTAAGCGTAGCCCTTGAGCATAAGCAAGCTACGTTTAGCCCTACACTCAAGCGTAGGGGCTTTCGTAGAAATTCTAGAAAATTTTAAAATTTCCCTTGTTGGAGGGATGTTTCAGATGGTTTTGTACTTGTATTGTATTAGGATTTAATTGGGATTAGTTTTTAGGAATTTTTAGGATTTAGATAGGAACTTAGAGAAAAATCCTAGTTCGAGTAGGAGTTGGAATCCAAGTACATGTCAAAGATGGATTAATGTTTGATTCCACTCTGAAACTCCATTAATAAGTTCAATTCCTTTACCTTTTCGAATATGAAATTTTCATCTATAAATACAATCCTTGAGGCTCCATAATTGCCACAATTCAACATAAGAGTTTGTAAAAGAAAGTATAGAGAGATGGTGTCTTCTTCTTCTACTTCTTCTCCTTTTCTGAGTAAGATTGTGCATGTGAGAGAAAGTGAGTATGAGATTGAATTTGATCCAAAAGAGATCTTACAAGATGATTCCGATTCGGGGATAGTAGATACAAGAAGAAGGAATGGTTACTTGGATGAGGAAAGCACAAACATGCAAGCTACGAGTGCACCCCGAATGCGCACAATGCCTCCTACGTTCATGGAGTGTAGGGTTTAATACAAACACATGTTCCTTCCAAAAATGATGAAAAGTCCATTGATAGCACTGGGGGTGAGACTCCTACACGAAAGACAATTGAGGAATTTGGAGAGTCCAGCGGGGTTAAGAGTGTATCTAAAGTTGGTTCGGTGTTTTTATGAGAGAATGACTATGGAAGAACCGGAGGGACGAGAAGCAATAAAGGTGAGGATTGATGAATAGGGTGACCCTATAGTGGTTGATGAAAAGGTAGTTTTAAAATTTTGGAAGATACCACTTAGGTGTCCGGATCACCTACGCAAGAAGTTCAAAATTGTCCCGAAGGCATGGCCACTCATGGTGGCGGATATAATCATGGAGATATGTGAACTGCATGTTCCAAAACATACAGACGTGAGTGTGGATAGGTATCGTAAAAACCTGTACTTATTATATCTAGATTATGTGCTTACATCACAAGTGTGCCAAAACCATCGCACAAGTTGGAGAGGGTACATGATGATCAAAGTCCTCTATTGCATGCTAAAGGGTTATTGGATACCGATACTGGAGATGATAATGGGCAACGTGATATTGGTGCAAACGATTGTGAGTGGAAAGGTGCAAGGACGAGATATGATGAATTTATACCTTCCATATCAAATGTTGATATCAAGGATCCTTGAGGAACAATTGGGTTATCGGTTGAAAGAGATGAATGAAAAGTGTTTATCATTCACATGTCCCTACCAAGAAGCGGATTTTGAAAGGCTTGAAGTGAAGTCAACTATCAAGGTTTCTTTTGGACGTAGCTAAAGTGAAGTGAATGAGGATCCGTAGGAGCAATGAATGGGTAGGAGTCGTAGTTGGATTTAGAGTTGTAGGTTAGGAAAAAAAATTTCTTTTAATTTAGTAGAGTAGTTTCAATTATTTAGGATTGTAGGCCCTTAAGGCCAAATCGTTGTTTTTCAATTATTTAGGATTGTAAACTCTTAAAGCCAAATCGTTGTTTATTTCATTAATTAAATAAAATATTCATTCCTTGTGCTATATTGAGTAATAATTTCTGGAAAAATATGATGTATTTCCTATTCCCTTGCTATAATATTAGGTATGTGTTTTGTTGAATATTTCTATAGGCGACTCAAATCAAGTTTGGAGGGGGGGAGGGGGAAGAACAAGTGTTATATTGTTTGAAATTAGGAACTACGCTTCAAGGGTAACTATATTATTTCTCATGAGTATGATGGTGAACCATGAGGACATGGTTTAATTTAAGCTTGGAGGGGAAAGGTATAGTTGGTTATATGGAATGACTAAAATATATATTTTTGAAAAAAAAAAAACAAAATTGAGAATTTCTTTACATTCACGCATGAGTGTTTTGCATTACAAGTTTATTGAGTTTATGTTTATGATTTATGAGTAATATGTGATGCGATATTCCCGCTCATGAGAGTAATGATTAGATTGAGTTAGTGAAGGGATGTGGTTTTACATAGGTGGATGAATTAGTGAAATTGAAATTGAGAAGGACGATCTTGACCTATTATGCACTTGCACATATTCTCGATGGGATGATTTATTAATCTTTGCCTACGTAGTTTTTTAAAAAATAGCTTTGTAACCATGAGAAGGGGAGTAGTATGGAGAAAATCTGAAAAAAGTTGATAGGATGGCAAATTTTGATTAGTAAAGTAGAAGAAGAAAGATTGATCTACCATAAGGGAATGTTCACAAAAACACGGAATATTGTCCGGATTGGGAGTAGAGATTAACGAAGTTATGTACTTTAGTGGGAATCATTCTCAACATTATCTCGAGATAGTTGTTATTTGGTAGTGAGTGTGATTGTTTGTATACGTGTTATCTTGTATATTGTAGCATGGCTTGGTTAATAAGTATGTGAATGCATGAATGCGTGAGAATGAAAAATTGAGAAGTTGTGGGTAGTATAATTAATCCTCACGAGACTTCACTCATCCACTAGGTGTTGCCTAGAGGTTTAAAAGACTTGTTACACATGCTAAGTGTAATTGCCGACCCTCACGAAAGCAAGGGTTTAGTGTAAAATAGTTAGAATAGATAACCATCATGAGGTGTTTTCAAAGTTCTCCTGTGTTCATTGCTAAGGGACTAGGAATATGTAAGTTTGGGGGTGTGATAGGCACTGAATGTTGTCCTTTCTAGGCCCCTAACTCACTATTGTTACGTCTTATCATTCCATTATTTGGTATTTTTATGTGGTTTATATGTTAAAGAGTGTTTCAAGAGCTTGATGAAGAAACGAGCTAACTTCGGTGAATTAACCAATGATGTGTTTGTATCTATCCAAGAAGATAGCGAAAGAGGAGCTTTCAAGTAAAAAGTTTCACTTGGAGGGCAAAAACGATAATTTTTCAGAGCCGAAACTTCGGAAAACATACTAACGGATTCGAAAGGGTTCTAACAGAACAATAATTAGAAAACGTAGTTTCCATGAATTTTACTACGCTTGAGCTACGCAAACAGTAGCTAAAAGTGGCTAGAATCATCAAAACTACGCTTGAGCTACGTTTAAGGAATTTTGGCCTACGTTTGAGCTACGCTTTAGCATAGCTAAGTTAGGCTCAAGCGTAGGGGCCATGCATTGGAAAGCTACAGAATTTGAATCCTGATCTGATTCGACTTCCTTTGACTTATCTTCGACTCCAACACCTCTAAGCATGTGTATAAGGTATATTTTACATCAGATTGAAAGGTTTAACTCAGAATTAAGGAGAAACACATCAAAGAGGAATCATATTCCAAGGGAGGCAAGTCTAATCCAAACAAGACTTTTCTCAATCACTTCTATAAATACCAAGGTCTGCTACAGATCTAGAGAGCTTCCAATTACATAATTTCCAGAGCACTATTTCTGGAGATTCACATCTTTTGAAGAAATGAGTCATTCAGAACCTAGAGATCTGGAGCAAAAGATCATGGAGGGCATTTCTGCATCAATGATGCAGTCTTCTTCTACCATAAACAACTAAACTGGTATCTAGGGTTTTCTAGTAAAACCCTAGCCAAGTAATGTAGTTATTTATTTGTTTCAATTATAACGAGGGTAATGTAAAGACCACACCTGTGATGATTGTGTCGAACAGTGACCGTAGTTATTATGATAAGGGGTTATATATTTATTTTATGCTTGTCTTAGATTGAATGAATGCATTATCAAAATCAATCATGTTATCCTACATACTTTGATTTTCTAGACAATGGTGCTTAAACACTTGAAACACTAGATTTACACAGGCCATGCCTCGGCGAGGTGATATAGAAATGCTTTAGTTTAATTTCATGTTATAGAAGTAGATAAGAGTAAAGTAGATGGCATGTACCAGTCACACTCTATCCGGAGATAAGTTGTAGCGAATCCGGTGGATAATATCTT
Organism: Cornus suecica; assembly: GCA_963922005.1. NCBI lineage: Eukaryota > Viridiplantae > Streptophyta > Magnoliopsida > Cornales > Cornaceae > Cornus > Cornus suecica. The sequence goes on from OY998240.1 coordinate 45,922,510, forward strand.
TTTTGGGACGTATTCGACTATTTACGATACGGTCTTATTCACGATGATGGATCGTCTTCTTACAATTGAACAAGTAGATAGCTATATTATGCGGTTAATGGTGGAGCATGAAAACCCTAGTTTTCTCTATTCTGAATCACAATCACAATTGAAATACTATTTTTAGTTAGTTCATCAGTTATAGACCTGAAACAAATCAAAACCTTTTTTCAACTATAATTCAATACTTTTAGATTGTTAGAGTGAATAATCCAAGTCTCTGTTGGATCGATATTGCCTTTCTCAAGCCGATTTGTACTACAAAATGATTTGTGTGCTTGCGATAGGTTAAACCTTGTCATCATAAGGGTTCGTTCTTAACTACTATTTTTAACATATATTTATGTGTATCAATTATGCCAGCCCGAATTCTATGAGTTGGAAAAAATATTATTGTTCGAGTTGGTCCAGGTTGCATTTGTATCAAGAACAACTAACTCATTGCCTTGATATTCACATTGGGAAGGGTCAAGTTCTATTGCTAAGACTTCTCTAGGGGCTGATTGACTCAGGTGATGAATTTATCAAGTTTCTGACCTAATGCGGCTACTTGTGCTTTCACATCATCATCTTTTTCTATCTCAAAAAGACCTTCTGAATTCCTAGAGACTCCTTCTCTAGCACTCATTTCCAATTCATGTTGGAGCGGATTATAACTCACATTATCAAATAACCTCAAGATCTCCTCTGCTGGTTTAGAGTAAACTGGCCTCCCACTACTGCATCTATCAAATTTTTATGAGTCTCATTAAGTCCAAGATAGAAGTTTTGCACCAAATCCTGATCTACAAACTTGTGATGGGGACACTTTCTCAAAATCTCATTGAACATATCCCATGCATCGTGGAACTACTCACCAGGCAACTCTCTAAAATGGGTAATTGCATGTTGTGCCTTATAGGTTTTGCCTATTGGATAATATTTAAGAAAAAATTTAGATTTTAGGTTTTCCCAATTGATTTTTATTTCCCTATCCAAGTTAAGATACCATCTTTTAGTTTTCTCTTTCAAGAAAAAGGGGAACAATCATGCACGTAACACATGAGCGCCTAGGTTCTCGATTTTGGTTGTCAAGGCCATCTCTATGAGTTCATAAACATTCTGATATAGGTCCTCATTCCTGAGTCCATAAAATTTGGGCAACATATTGAGCACACTAGATTTGATCTCATAGTGTGTGACTCCATCTTCTTCTGGAAATTCAGCATAGGATTCGTGATTGGAAGGTGCATAATACCCTTTCAAGGACGTAGTTGGGGCTCGTCGCACATCTGCATTGTGGTTCACCATCCTCTCAAAATCCAACTTCCTTCGAAGCTCTTCTAGTCTCTTAGCTCTACGATTCTGACGAAAAGTTCTTTCAATCTTAGGATCGAAAGGTGATAATTCAATGTCAGGATCGAAAGGGGATTGCCAATCGCTCATGCACAAGGCAAATTTTTTATAAAAATAAAACTATCTACTTCTAAACTATTCTAATTATTAACAGAAAATAAAGCTAAAATTATGCACGAAATTAAGCTAAACTAAAACCCACAAGAGGTCCAACGAAGCAATCTTCACTGCTCTGCTGATTCCTCTCGCACTTTTCACTGTACTTGTCAATGACATAAAAATTTCAACTTTAAGTACACTACAATAACTCAAAGCTACTAAACTACTAAAGTTAAGAATATTTTCAAGTCCCCGGTAATGGTGCCAAAAACTTGATGCGCGTCAATAAGGGTTAAAAATAATGCGAGAGAATAGACCCTTATGACAACAAGATTTTACCTATTGCAAGCACACGAATCGTATTGTAGTATAGATCAGCATGAGAAAGGGAATATCGATCCCACGGAGACTTGGATTATTCACTCTAGCAATTTAAAAGTATTGAATTATAGTTTTGAAAAAGGTTTTGATTGGTTTGAGATCTATAACTAACTAACTAAAAATAGTATTTAAATTATGTTTGTGATTCAAAGTAGAGAAAAACTAGGGTTTTCATGCTCCACCACTAATTTCATAATATAGCTATCTACTTGCTCAATCGCAAGAGGGTGATCCATCACCGTGAATCAAATCGTACCGCAAATAGTCGAATACGTCCCAAAAAGGATACCATCCACCAAATTCGCTACAACTTATCTTTGGGCAGAGTGTGATTAGTATATGCCATCTACCTTACTCTAATCTACTCCTACATCTTGAATTCAAACTAAAGCATATCTATATCATCTCGTTGAGGCATGGCCTGTGTAAATCTAGGGTTTCAGGGGTTAAACACCATTGTGTATAAAATCATGGTATGTTGGAGAACACTAGATATACATGATTGGTTGAGATAATGCATTCATTCAATCTAAAACAATAATAGAATAAACATAAAACCCCTTATCATAAATTAATGCGGTCTCAGATCTACACATTCATCACATGTGTAATCTTCCGTTTTCCCCCGTTACAATTAAAACAAACAAATAACTGCATTACTTGGCTAGGGTTTTGCTAAAAAATCCTAGATACCGGTTTAGTTACTCATGGTGGAGGGAGACAACATCGTTGATGTAGAAATGCCCTCTATGATCTTTTATTTCGGATCTCTAGGTTCTGAATGGCTCATTTTTTCAAAAGATGTGAATCTCCCGAGATAGTGCTCTTGAAATTATGTAATTGGAAGCTCCTTAGATCTGAATCAAACCTTCGTATTTATTGAAGTGATTGAGAAGAGTCCTGCTTGTATTAGACTTGTCCCTCTTGGACTAGGATTCCTCTTTAATACGTTTCTCCTCAATTTTGAGCCAAACCCATCAATCTGATGTGAACTACACCTTATACACGTGTTGGAGTTGAAATCAAGTCAAAGGAAGTAGAATCGGATCAGGACTATAAAACCACGCAACTCCTTAGGGCTACTACGCTTGAGTGTAACTCCGTGTGTAAGGGCATTTTCCCCGTGCGTAGCTCGTGCATAGATTTGACGTTTCTAGCCACTTTTTACCTACTATCTGTGCATCTTGTGCATAGATAAAATCATGGAAATCATTTTCTCCAATTCTTTCTCCGTTAGAACCCCCTCGACTCCGTTGGTATGTTTTCTGAAATTTCAGCTCCGAAAAATGCCGTTTTTTGCCCTCCGTGAGACACTTTTTGCTTGAAAACTCCTCTTTTGCTCTCTTCTTGGTTAGACACAAGCACATCATTGGTTAATACACCAAAGTTAGTTTGTTTTCTTCATTAAGCTCCCGAAACACGCTTAGACATGCAAACCGCATAAAAACATCAAGTAACAGAATGGTAAGACGTAATAATATCGAATTAGGGGCCTAAAATGGACAACATTTTACACCTATCAATTCCAAGATTTTCGAGATCTATGGTCTTCACCAAATTATGAGTCCATTCTCATTTCCTTTACACTTAAAGTTCCAAAAAATGATGTTTTTGTCGTTTTGAAAAACATTGACCGTCTGATCATTGATCAAACTCTACCGTCATGTTCAACCATCGAATTGTCCAAATTAAAAAGACAAATTCTAGATGATTGAATCGGTCTGAATCGTGTCAGCGCTTTACCCATTTTTTTCTTGTTTATATTTTTATTCTACAACGTTTTTGAGTCCACTTTTCGATTGAAGTGTTTCCTAGAAACATACTTCTAGCACTTTTTAGTTCATTTTTCGACGTGCCATGATCTTCTAGTAATTTTTATTTTATTTATTGGTGGAAGCTCCATGCTTCTAGCATTTTTTAGTTCATTTTTTTCTTCTATGCACTCTCTTTCATGTCTATAAACCTCGCATTCCCTCAATTTCGTGAGTAGCCATCCCTCCATTTTAAAGCTACAAATCCATGCGCCCTTCTACTACTAATGACAAAGTGATTGTATTTTAGAGCTGTAAGTGTGGAAATTGTCTGAGCCCGTTAACCCTTCAAGCTCGGGCCCATCAGGCTGCTGGCCCAATAGGGTTTTCTCAAGCCCAGTAACGAAACGCATTTGAACATATAAAGGATATGTCATGATGATGTAAAAAAGATAGATTTGCCTTAATGGGCCTAAAAGCCCAAAGGGGAGATGTATATAAGGATAATCAAAATTCAATAAAAGGGATTCTTGTGTTATGAAAATTAAAGCATCTACACATTGGCGCCATCTGTGGGAAAATGGAAAGGAGTTCCTAATTTTCCAAATCTGCCCTTCGGGATCTGTAAAATCACCTCCTTCTTCCTATCTCAAAAGTTGAGTATGTTTGTTAGAACTCAAAGATCTTTCACCACCTTAAAAGGCCTTCACTCACCGCCCTTCGGAGAAAGATGTCAATCACTCGTTCGCAGGCAGCCGTTCAACCCACTGCGGACAATCGTGCAGAGGGTTCCCAGACCATGGAGTAAATTCTTCAACGCTCGATAGCTGCTGTGGAACGTAGCGTGGCCTTGGAAAAATAGAATGCGAAACTCATGGCGAGGTTGGCTCCACCAGCAGCTGCCCTACCGGTAGTAACACATGACCCTCCGGTAGCGGCGGCCGACCATTCTCTGAACCAGCAAGGTAGCGACAGACCTGAAGAGCACGCCAAGTCTTCCCAGCGCTTGGGAAAAGTTCCCCCAGCCGACGAGTCAATAACCCCCCAGAAACTTCAAGCAATGATGGATGAATTCCAAAGAAAAGTTCTTGGGGACTTGAGGACCCGATCTACCGATGACATGGCCATCCAGGCGTCGACTGAATTGATACAGTCCTCTTTCGTCCACAAAGTAACCTAAGAACCTTTCCCAAAGAAGTTCGTTATGCCTCAGTTCACCCCTTACGATGGCTCGAAGGACCCCGAAGAACACATATACTAGATCCATCAGAAGATGACCTTGTACGCTGAGAACGAGTCCCTGCTTTGCAAAGTATTCTCCACAAGCCTTGCTGACGCCGCTCTATTATGGTTCAGGAAGCAGCCACCCCGATCCATTAGCAGCTGGCAACAGTAGACCAGGCTCTTCATTGCCCAGTATTACGGAAACAAAAGACAGAAGAAAACCATATCCTGCCTCTTCACCATGATCCAGGAGAAAGGAGAATCACTGAAAAGCTTTATGTCCCTATTCAACATCGAATCTTCCTCTGTCAATAACTGTGACCAACACTCTGCTGTTGAGGCATTCAGGATGGCCCTTATTCCAGGAACTAAGTTCCATCAATCCCTAGTAAAGCGCCCTCCATCAGGCATTGGGGAGCTAAACTCTAGGGCTCAGGGGTACTTGAGAATTGACGAAGAAGAAACTATCAGGCAAAAGAGAGCGGCTTTGGTCAGCGTTGAGATCCAGTCGAGGGATCAAGCGATCGATCGAAAGCGTTCAACTCCATCTAGGTCATAAATCCCACCGGGATCATCGGCCCCGAAACCATTCAAGCGCTCCAAATTCGAAGAGAATGTGACACCCCTGAAGGTTAGCCTTGCGAAACTCTACCAAGAGAACAAAGCTAAAGGAATTTTCCAACAACCCCCGACCATCAGACAACCACTCGACCAAAGGGACAAGTCAAAGCATTGTGCTTTCCACGGTGATTTTGGGCACATTACAAATGAGTGCCGAAATCTAAGGCAACAGGTCGAGACGTTACTCCTTCGTGGGGAACTCTGAGATTACATCCAACGGGACAGACCAAAGACTGATCAACGGGCCCTCAGCGCCCCTCGGACGCATAGCCAGTCAGATTCATTAATATGATTCATGGTGGCCCCCCATCAAAAGACACCGAAGGGTCACGCCGAAGCCATCTGCGGAGAGCTCGCAAGATGAGAAGAATCAAGGAGATCAGCGTGGCCCGCCACAGAGGAGGGGAAGTGCAAATCACTTTCCCGGTGTCAGACCTTCGGGGTGTCCAAACCCTGCATGACGACCCTCTGGTTGTGACCCTAATGGTGGCTAACTGTCTTGTGAAGAGAGTCATGATCGATCCTGGGAGCAGTGCCAACATCATCTCCAAGTGGGCTTTTGAAAAGCTCGAGATCAATCCATCTGAAATTGTGGCATCACGATGCCCCATTGCAGGTTTCGATGGGAAGCAAATCGAGCCGATCGGGGAAGTCCAGTTGCCAGTATCCGCCGCTCAAAGGACCTTGACCAAGACATTCGTTGTGGTGGATGCCAAACCTTCGTATAATCTGCTAATGGGAAGGGGATGGATTCACCGAATGCAAGGTGTACCTTCAACTCTTCACCAGATCATGAGGTGTTTAAGCCCCGACGGTGTAGGTACCATTGATGTCAAAGGTCACCAGGTGGCCGCCAAGGAGTGCTATGCGGTCACCTTGAAAGAAATCCAGAAGGTGAAGGCCCCAGTGGCGCCCCACTCCAAGGAACAAAGCTTAGGATCTAAATAGCAATTAAATGAGGGGGATCCGGGTACCCCAATTGTGGTCGAACCATTGCAACTGGTATGTGTTGTGCCCGACAGTCCAGAAAAAATTACTTATGCAGGTCCAAACCTCACCGACTCTGAATTTAAGGGACTAACACAATTGCTGCAGGACAACTTTGATGTCTTCGCATGGGAGCATACAGACATGCCAGGGATCGATCCTGATGTTTTCCAGCACTCATTGCATGTTGACCCGAATGTCAGACCAATCAGGCAAAAGCAGAGGTGCATGGGGGCACATCGGAACCAAATTATAGCAGATGAGGTATCCAGATTGCTCCATGTTGGCTTCATCAGGGAGGTCAGATATCCCGAATGGCTTGCCAACGTAGTGGTCGTGCAGAAGAAGAATGGCAAATGGAGGGTTTGCGTTGACTTTACTGACCTAAACAAAGCATGCTCAAAGGACAGCTTTCCACTGCCAAAGATCGACCAGATGGTTGATGCTACCGCTGGCTACGATCGTCTAACCTTTCTGGATGCTTAGTCAGGTTACAACCAAATAAAAATGAACCCGGTGGATGAGGAAAAGACCTTCTTCATTACTGAAACAGGTACATACTGCTTTAATGTTATGCCTTTCGGACTGAAAAATGCAGGGGCCACTTTCCAGAGGTTGGTCAACAGGATCTTTAAAGGTATGATGGGTACAGTAATTGAGGCCTATATCGATGACACTGTGGTCAAGAGCAGAAAGAAGGAGGACCATCTTGCCCACCTACGACAAGTGTTTGACACCCTCATGTCACATGGCATGAAGCTTAATCCAGCGAAATGCTCTTTTGGTGTGTCATCCGGGCAGTTCCTGGGACACATCGTTGACCGAACCGGGATCTAGGCTAGCCCGACACAAGTCAAAGCCCTGATAGAAATAAAGGAGCCCCGGACACATAAAGACGTTCAAGTCTTGACGGGAAGAATGGTTACACTTAGCAGATTCATTTCACGACTCACTGATCGATGCCGACCATTCTTTCAGGCAATAAAGGTGAGGAAGGGAGAGATCTGGGGTCCTGGACAATCGGAGGCCCTGGCGAGGTTAAAAGAGTACTTGGCCATGCCCCCGATCCTATCCACACCAAATCCCGATGAGGTCTTATACCTGTATTTAGCAGTATCCTCTGTGTCAACCAGCGCTGCCCTCATCAGAGAGGACGGAAACCTTTAAATGCCAGTATTCTACACCAGCAAATCCTTGGCTGAGGCATAAACCAGATACAACAGGCAAGAAAAATTGGTTGTCACCAGATAGTTAAGGCATTACTTTGAAGCTCACCCGATCATCATCCCGACAGCTACACCCCTACGGGTTATTATGTCAAAGCCTGACCTCTCAGGTAGAATCTTTAAATGGGCTATCGAGTTGGGCATATACAACTTGACATATATACCCCGGGTTTCCATCAAAGGACAGGTAGTGGCAGACATGTGGAAGATTTTTGTGGATAGATCAACTGGCTCTTCCGGATTAGGAATCGGTGTGGAAGTCCTGACAGCCGATGGAACGCACATTCATATGTCGATGCAGCTACAGTTCCCAGCCACGAATAATGAGGCAGAGTATTAGGTCATCATATCTAGCTTGAGGTTAGCCCGAAGCCTCAAGATTCAGTCCATAGCAGTACACAGCGATTCCCAACTGGTTATCCGTCAGATCAACGGAGAGTATGAAACAAAGGATCCGAAAATGGAGTCTTATCGGGCATTCGTATTCAAGGAAACTGAAAATTTTCAAAGAATAACCTTCACACAAATTCCCAGGAGCGAAAACTCTGTGGCTGACCACCTAGCTGGTCAGGCATCCTCGGCCGGAGATGACCTGACCCGGGTTGCACTTGTGGACTTTATACACATGCCCAGTATTCAAGAGCCCGAACGAGTGATGCTTATCCCATGGGAGCCCAGCTAGATGGATCCCCTGATGGATTACCTACGAAGTGGAACTCTCCCGGAAAACAAAGCTGAAGCTTACAGGATCAGGAGGAATTCAGCCCAGTACTCAGTTATGAACAGGCAACTCTACCGAAAATCCTTTTCAGGTACGTACTTGAAGTGTATTACGCCATCAGAATCGAGAGCAGTGATGCAGGAGATTCACAGTGGAGCTTATGGAAACCACTCTGGCGGTAGATCCCTTGCCCATAAGTTACTCTCCCAGGGGTACTTCTGGCCTTATCTGTCTCGGGATGCTGAAGAGTACGTCCGAAGGTGTAAGCCATGCTAGATGCACGCAGACACTATCCATCGGCCGCCTGAGTTCTTGCATCCTACCGTAATACTACACCCATTCGCCCGATGGGGAATGGATATAGTGGGAACCCTCCCGAAAGCGATCCGATCAAATGTTTATGTCCTTCTTGCCATTGATTACTTCACCAAATGGGTGGAAGTCGAAGCCTACACCACCATCAAAGGTAGCCACGTCATTAAATTCATATGGACCCACATAATATGCAGATTCGGTCTGCCAAGGACTATCATGATGGATAATGGGACCAATCTTTACAACAAGGAGGTTAGGGCATTCTTTGCCGAACACGGTATCAACCAGAGTACGTCCTCCGTCGGCTACCCACAAGGGAACGGGCAAGCAAAAAGGACAAATCGAACTATATTTGATACACTGGCTAAAAAACTTGAGGAAACAAAGGGAGTCTGGCTTGAAAAGTTACCCGAAGTACTCTGGTCATATAGAACGACTCCCAAACAACCAACTGGAGAGACCCCCTTCGCAATGGCGTATGGCGCTGAGGCCGTGATCCCAATGGAGGTTAGGGTTCCAACCCTTCAGAGCCAAGACTGGGTAGAAGGACCGAATAACCAGTACCTGGCTCACGACCTTGATCTAGTAGATGAAAAAAGGGAAAATGCAGGGATCAGGTTAGCCACCTATCAACAGCGTATGCGAAACTACTTCAACCAAAAAGTCAAAAAAAGAGTGTTCCAGGTCGGTGATATGGTCCTAAGACGAAAAATTGGGCTCGTGGGCAAGCTCCAGGAACTTTGGGAGGGCCCATACACCATAACTGAAGTCATCAGTCGCGGGGCATACGCGTTCGAAGAAATATGGATGGAGGAATGGAACCAAACTCCCAGAACGCCTCTCGCCTGAAGAGGTACTACCCTTAAGGGGCCAAATCTTTCTTCTACTTTGATCACTTTGTAAAAAAGCTATGGCACATGATCAATAAAAATCATTTCTATGACAAAGCAGCTTCTCAGTATAAACCAAGTGTTGCATTGTCTATCGCATGGCCTGAAGTGCCCGAAGACACAACACAGGTCTTGAAGAGATCAAAATTTTGCAAAAATAAAAATAAACCAAGTGTTGCATTGTCTATCGCATGGCCTGAAGTGCCTGAAGACACAACACAGATCCTGAAGAGATCAAAATTTTGCAAAACATAAACCAAGTGTTGCATTGTCTATCGCATGGCCTGAAGTGTCCAAAGACACAACACAGATCCTGAAAAGATCAAAATTTTACAAAAAATAAACCAAGTGTTGCATTGTCTATCGCATGGCCTGAAGTGCCCGAAGACACAACACAGATCCTGAAGAGATCAAAATTTTGCAAAAAATAAACCAAGTGTTTCATTGTCTATCGCATGGCCTGAAGTGCCCGAAGACACAACACAGATCCTGAATAGATCACAAAATTTTGTGAAAAATATAAGCTAAGTGTTGCCTTGTCTATCGCATGGCCTGAGATGCCCGAAAGACACAACACTGATCATGAAAAGATCACAAAACCATGATATTATAAACATTGAAAAACTTAACTGGACAAAGACCATGATCCTTCATTCAAAAAAATGGGCCCAGTGGCCAAGGCTTACAATATATTTTTCAAAACATAAAATCCTAAGGAGCGACACCAATGTCTCCCTCATTGGAATTCACTGGAACAATAGCTCCATCAAGAGCTTGAGGATCGGAGTAAGTAATGACATTCATCCCCGGGAGAGGCTTGGTCAGGAACTCACAGAACCGAACATCGCCAGGACCTCCAACCGGATCGTCATAAGGAGGCACGATGCCCAAATTCTCGTCTAATTCTTCCACCGAGGCAAAATCCCACTCCTCAATGGGCTTCTGCATGTCATTGAAGTATGACCTCCAACCAAACCCGATTCGGTACTGGGAGGTGTCGCAGAAATGCTTGTACATTTTTTTCCTACCCCGGTGGCACATCTCCACCACCGACCTCTCAGTTGCAAGGAGATTCTCGGTCTCTGCCTTCTCCTCCAGGAGCTTGGAGTTGGAGGCTGTCAGGCTCTCATTGTTAGCTTTCAGGCTCTCATTCTAAGCCTTTAAGGCCTCCACCTCAGCAAATATGGCCCGTCGGACTGCCTCCATCTCATTTATCTTATCTTGAGCAGCCCGAAGCTGCTGCTCTGCAGAGACGGCCCTCTGGGTCTGAACATCCAGCTTTTCATTGGATATAGACAGCAGGTTAGCAACCTTCATCTGGGAATCCTCATTCAGCCTCAGGAGCTCATTAGATTTTTGGAGCAATTTGGTGTCCTCTTCTATCTTCGCGTTGTAAGCTTGGGTCAGGTAGAGCATCTGCCAAAAGATAAGTGTTAGCCTGATCAAGAAATAAAGAAGAAAAAGACAAGTACGACTGAGGGAGCAGTATATCGAATAGGTACCTTCATACCGACCTCCGGACCGGTCAGGGCCAATTCCTCCTGATCGATCGTTCTCAACCTCTTTCGGTTGATGGGTATCCAAATCTGGGAGCCCATTGCCCGAAGGGCAACATCATTGTCAATTGTCCCATGCCCCGTAACCAGAAAGTCGCCCCCCGGGAGTGTAATCTTTGGCGCCCATGGAACCGGTCGCTCCACTTCAGTTTCAACCCCACTGTCATCTACTACAATGGGAGACGACACTGTGGTCGTACGGGACCTGACAGACCGATCGGGTAGATCATCCTATGATCGGGGATGTCGTGTCCCCGTCAAGCTGGATTCCCCTTCAACCAGCCAGAATTCAGGATTGGGAACGTCCCCTGAAGGTCGAACTGCCTCTTCTGGTCTTGAAGGAGGGGTCTGATTGACTTGAATATTTCTCATCTAGGGAGGTGGAATTACAGGCCTATTCTCCACCGGTGGCAGAAGAACGGGCCCGGACGGGGGATTTAGAACACTTTGCGACCCCTGTCCGCTTTGATCCTCACCCGGTGCTGGAGTTATCACTCGAGGGCCGGCCGTCCGCTTAGCCTTGTTCTTGAGCACAGCCTGCGGGATCCTCAGCATTTCTGTTGAGAAGGCCTACAAATTCGAACCCATCAAGAAATTATTACACATCCTTAGAGGTTGTCCCCAAATTGTAGACTTAAGGAGTTCGAATCGGGCTCTGATATAAGTTGAAGTATTAAATTCATCGGGTGCTCCCAGAAACACAAGCACATGGAGGCCCAACTTATCATTGCACTGATCGCAGTAGCATGACCCCTTATGGAATGGCTTGAAGGAAGGGAATAGGGGTCGGTCGAATTCGCTAGGGACTTTGAATCCCGATGAGCTAGAAAGTCTCCAATTCCCGCTTACCAAGACCATTCTTTCTTTCCACCCTTTGTTGGACTTTTTAGTGCCATCATAAATTTTCCTCCCGCTCAGAGGAAAAAGATTATACCGACCCCTACAATCCTTCTGGGCCTGTATTTTGTAACATAACAGAAGTTCCGCCAGGCCAAGATCAAGACCCTGATCCCGATTAATTATCAGGAGCATAGCCAAGACCCTGAAGAAGTTAGGCCCCACCTGAAGCGAGGCCAGACCCAGGGAGGCTAGGGTATAATGGTAGAACGGTTGGATCAGGAATCTAAGGACCTGAAGGTGGAAGGCCGACAATAAAATCTGATGGTCCAGAACCCCCTCACCTTTCCTGAAATCATATTTTTTAGGGTAGTTTTTAATGATTACCCCATCGGGTATCCCACATTTGACCCTTAATCTCTTTAGTATTGTCTCTACCCTATGTGTAGGAGGAAGGGGGTCGGCATAGAATAGGTCTCCCGACCCCCCTGCAGCCGGATCCCCCGTTGCTGCGATGTTTTGGTTGATTTCCTGTGGACTGGACACGATTGTCCTAACCACCTCTACTAAGGGTGAGCTAAGGGAGGCATCCGGGTCTACAGAGGAGGGCAGACAGTCGCTACCCGACCGGGTATCATCACTATCAGACATTTTGAAAAGAAAGACACGAAGATAAAAGGAAAGAACTAACTCTAAGATGAATCCCGAAGAGGTTTCAGACGTTTTCCTGAGAAAGAGAGTGGACTCTAGCAATGATAAGCAGAGATCACAAGTGCAGAGAATTTTTTGAAAACTGTAAGTTCTTGAAACGGAGTGAACACCCAACACATGCAGTGGGTATTTATAGGAGTTTCTAAATGCCTAAAAAGCCGTGCGTCCGGGAAGCGAAGCGTCACCTCGCTTCACGTGCGCCTTCTCAGCCTCCCTTCTCTCCAATCGAGGCCATCCGGACCGCAGATTTCAAATATTCAAATGATCATGCGGCCGTCGCATTAATTGAATGTGCCACGTCATCCTGACAGGGGCGATGTATTCTATTTTCCACCCTGCCTTCTCTCTAATGGGCCTGATCGCCCGACAGCCCATCACAAAGAAGTGGGCCTATGTAAGTGTGGAAATTGTTTGAGCCCGTTAACCCTTCAAGCTCGGGCCCATCAGGCTGCTAGCCCAATAGGGTTTTCTCAAGCCCAGTAACCAGGCCCATTTAAACATATAAAGGGTATGTCATGATGATGTAAAAAAGATAGATTTGCCCTAATGGGTCTAAAAGCCCAAAGGGGAGATGTATATAAGGATAATCAAAATTCAATAAAAGGCATTCTTGTGTTGTGAAAATTAAAGCATCTACAAGAGCATAAATGGATTGTGTATTAGAATATATTTAGTTTTTATTGTGAGAGTGCACCAATAATAAAATAATACTACAATTGCATAAGTAAATACGGTGAGTATGTCAAGACTGTGACTCTAATATTTATCATATGTTTTGGATTCAAAAGGAAAGTCTAACTTCTATTGTAATAGTTCAAATTTAACTAGTTAGAATTTTAATTTATTTGATTAGTAAAATAAATTTGATAATTTTTTTATTAGGACGAAAATAAGGGACTTTAATAGGAGGGCAAAAATCACATAATAGGTTGATAACATGGAAGGAAGAAAAGGATAGCTAAAAATGAGCGTGAATGTTGAAATTTTTATTTTTAGGGACATGTGGTTGTATGAGAGTTAGGTGCTAAGTCTCTAAGTACATATATACCTCTTATGTAAGAAAAAATGGGAGAAGGAAACGGAGTAGAGGAAAGAAAGGGGACTGTTGTTCCCTGGGAAAAAAAAAAAGAGAAAGAGGAAGAAAGCAAGGAAAAAGGTGAATGAATTTGTTCTACCAAATCAGGGACTAAAATTTAGATATGGATTTCTAAGGTCCCCTTTGGGAACCATTGTTTTTGTTTTTTTTGGAAACCAAAAAATATGAATAATTCTTTGTTCTTGTTCTTATTTTCTCACCTAAAATAATAAGAACAAAAAATATATTTGGGACCAAAAAATATATATTTGTTTTCTCTCTCACACACACACATGCGCGCGCATATACACTCACACACATAGTCGTCGGGTCTCTCTCTCTCTCTCTCCAAAAGATTAGGGTTGAAGGTTGAATTGGGGGTGGATGTCGAAGGGTTAGGGTTCCGGTTTCGAATTGGGAGTTAGGTTAGGGTTTTGAATTGGGGGTGAATGTTGGTTGTGGTGGTTGCAAGTGGTGGCGTCTGGTGGTGTTGTGGTGGTGTCGATTGGTGTGTGTGTGTGTATATATATACGTGTGTGTGTGTGTATGTATGTATATATATGTGTGTGTGTGTGTATGTGGGTGTGGGTGTTGGTGGTTGTGATGGTGGCGACAGTGGTGGTGTGGTGGTCGAGCCAATTGGTGGTAGTGTGGTGGTGGCCATCCATTGCCCATCTCAATTTCTTCATATCTCCAATTTGTTTTTTTAGGGAAATGCCAAAAGAGAACAACAAAACATAATTTTCTTGTTCTCTGCACTATTCATCAGAATTGTTTCCAAACCAAGAACAAAGTGAACAGTAAAAAACTCTCTCAAATATGTTCTATTCTCATGAACAATTCCCAAAAACAAAAACATGCCTTCCCAAACGGGCCCTAACTTTTCTTCATTTTTTTAATGGTAAGAAACACGCACATCCACACATGAATCCCATGGGGCTCGAACCCCTAACCTCTCATTTGGAAAAGAAATATGATACCATCAGGCTACAAGGCCTTTAGTGAATTTCATTCTTTGTTTTTCTTCATATATTCTGTGCACATGTGTTAATTGTCATTGTTTAAATCATGATTTATTCCTGCATGTTTTATGAGCGTTATAAAGCATGCTTATTTTTCAATTAGGATATAAAGTTGGGTACCACATCTTTTCCTTAACTAATTGGATCTTTGAGCTGTAGTTAGAATTGGTGATCTGAAACTAGGAGTTGTGTATTTATATTTTGTGATGGACTTGGAAGGTGATGTTGACGACATAATGCATGGAGACAAAGGGTTAAAGGAGCTGAGGTGCTTATGGAAAAATCAGTTAGTGATGCAAGCGTACGACCCATGTTATGGGTTTTGAGGGTTGCTGGTAGGGCTGGCAATTTCGGGTTACGGGTTCTGTTTGTGTCGGGTCGAGATCGTGTTGGGTCGAAATCGTGTCGTGTCAAAAAGATCTGGTTAATATACGTGTCAAATATCCTCAACCCTAACCCAATTCATGTCGTGACCGTGTCGACCCATGTAATCCATTTAGCCTATTTATTATAATATTTTAAATTAAATTTGACATAATCCAACACGAAATAAATAATTTAACCTATTATCAACAAAATTAAATTGATTTTGACACGATCCAGTACTATTTTATTGATATATTTCAATCCATGATCAATTAAAGAAGAGAATAATATAAAAATAAAGATAAATATAAATATAATCGTGTCAAACGTGTCGTGTTCGGATTGACCCTTATATTCTCGTATCGTGTTCGGATCGACCCTTTTTAGGCCTCAACCCTAACCCTTTTAAATAGTATAGTGTTCGTTTCGTGTTACCATGTCGTGTCCAATTTTATCAGTCCTAGTTATCGGTGTGAAAGATTGGCGGATGGGTCCCTCTTGGAGGAGCACCTTGTGTTTGGTAAAATGCTTCTGAGAAGTGACGGATCAAATGAAACCATAGAAATTATTTTACAGTTTTATTTGGCGTTTATTTAATTTTGGAAGTTCAACTCTAAATTTTGTAGAATTTACTGTTTCTATCTCTCTCTCTTTCATATGTTACAACTACGATTTTTGTTTATTTTACCCATGACTTGTATTGCTTGTAAATATCATTATAATATATTTGGCATTATCTCACTCCTTAATATGTTTCAGATGTCGATATTCAAGTTGGCGGAAGCTTCGGAGCTATATGAGAGAACCTCGAAATTACTTGTAGATATAACTTTTTCTTACAACCCTCTGGCTCTTGGGTTAGCCTTATATATTGTTCCGTTGTTTTGATATTGACTAGGGATGTCAAACTAGGAAAATGGTATTGTAATCACATTTTGTTACTATGATAGAGCTGTTGTATTTTGTATAGGCACTGCACTCAGAGAAAAGAATTCTTAGGTGTCTTGCAACCTTGCTTCGGTATTTTGTACTTAAACAATGACCAACTAAGTAAAATGAAGTAGCTTATTCTGTTGGTATTTAGAAGTTGATTTTTTATTTTTTTTATTATCCCGATCATCGTAATCGAAAATGATATATGCTATTTTTATTAGATTCTATTGAATTCTCCAGGAAAATTGTCCAAATTTGTAATGCTGTGTTACATTGAGTCTACTTTCTATATATTTCTAGTTTGCGCCATCTTGAAAAATATATTCATTATTTGAATTTTGGAGACCTTTAGAGCAGAGAATTTATTAATGGTGAATATCTCTTGTACCCTTGTTTGTTTTATGTTTTATTTTAGAACCTTAATCACACTTGCGGAAGGGAAGGTGTGACATCTATATTCAAAAGTAAAATGTTTTTTTTAACTTAAGTCCTAATATTTTATATAGATTTTGATATTGATCCTATTTTAAAAACATATTTGTGATTGATCATATTTTTAATAATTTTATTAGTCAACTAACGGTCAAAGTTAACCTTAAAAAATATAATTTTCATAATCCAAAATTGCCCCCCAAAACTTAACCCCTTTCTCTCTCTAAGGTCCCTTCTTTATCTCTTTTATTCTTGAGTAAATCCTAGTTCTTCCTAATTTTTCTTTTTTCATATTCTACGGTTAATCCAACAGTGGAGGATAAACAACAGAGAATTGAATAAATTGATAGTTGATTTTGAGAGGGGACTCCACGAGGGCTGATTCCCAACTGACCATGAAACAAAATGTAAACATCATCCCGCTAATTTTGCATTGACAAATTTTGATCAAAATAACATTACTTTGTTGTAACACTTTGTTATAGTCCCTAAATTTGTTAATATAAATCAAACAAACATTACTTGCATTGTGCAAGTTTCATTTGTATAATGATCAATGAATTTGGAGCCCAAAGAAACAAAACAGAAGTGGGGCCGCCCTACACCAACTGCGTTGTTTAGAGAAACTAAATCCATGAGAATTCATTTCTACACAAGATAATGTCATTAATTAATTACTTTTTGATCACCTTGTCTATACGTCCACCTCACCCACGTTTAGAACTAGGGTTTATTTAAAAGCGAGAGAGAAGGAATCCTAGAGATATAAAGAGATAGGTTATATTTGGGGTAATTTTGGAATATATAAAAAATATTCTTGAAGGTTAACTTTGACCGTCATTTGACTAACCAAAATGACTAAAAAGAGGGTCAATATCAAGTACTTTTTAAAAATAGGACCAATATTAAAATATATACAAAATAGTATTCCCTCCCTCATAATTTAAGTGTCCACATTCACCATTTAACTCATTCCAAAATAAGAAAAGTCAAGCTATTTTATTTAATCAATTTATCAATGGACATACTTGTCTTAGGTCATGTAAGTAGAAAACTCTTACTTACCATATAAGTGGTCCAATTAGAAATAGACAAATGTTAATAAAATAAACATAAAGTGAATTAAATTATAGAATTTACCTACCTTGTTTTTTACTTTCACGCACATCTCTCTCTGTCGCTCCTTTCTCTTTTTTTTCTCTTTCAAACCCTACCTCCTCCATAGCTTCTCTTCATCCATAGCTGCCATTTCACATAAGCAATTTTGATTGTTAAGAGAACAATTTAAACCCCTGAAGGGATGGATACACCATTTACTAGATGTGTTATATTCTAACAGTTACATCTCGATTTTGATCAGTAGGGGATTTGGACGATCCTACAGATTGTGAGATGATTTTTCATAAATTTTTATTCTGAGTTATAAATATATTCCATGTAAAAAATGAAAAACAAAAAAATAGATAGAAACTTGGGTTCTTATAACAGGTCTGTTTTGGTGACATGGTTGAGATTCCAAAAATCCTCTTCCCCCACAAATTCTCAACTGCAGCAGCAAGTTGTCTGTAAAAACAAAATGTAAACTGAATGAAATAATCAATTTTGCAATGGTGTTCAAACTTGGCCATGTAAGATAGCTATGGAGGAGGGTTTTGAAAAAGTAGTTATGGAGGAGTTAGGGTTTGAAAGGAAAAAAATAGAAATAGAGAGGAGAGATGGAGAAATATTCTCATTTACTAATTTACCTTTCAATTATTTAAATTATAAAATATCTAAACTACAAACATCACATCACTTGGTAGGACCAATCCTAAAATTGGTTTTTCATTCACTATCAGACTAATAAAAACTTATAATCTCAAAAGATTAGATTTCCCAAAATAAACATATAATTTGGGAAAGAGGGAGTTTAGTAAAAAAAAAACACAAAGTAAAAATAAGACCAAATAAAATCGTCTACAAGAGAAAATGAAAAAAGAAAAAGAAAAAACAATTGGTATGTTAAATTAGAAGTGATCATTAACATCCTAGACTCCTAATTTAATAAAATCATATCAATTTTCATATCACATGAAAATAATACATGTAAGTTGAACTTGATCGGTTAATTCCACACAATGTATGATTCATGAAATAAATAATAATAATGAAAGCAATTACTACTTTTTTTTTTGGCGAAAAAAGAAGAAGTAAATTCGCAAATACAAGAATAAGACAACTTAACATGGTGATCCAAACATGTATTGGCAAACAATGAAATACGAAGATATAACAAAAATTTTATTTTATTGTGGGCCAACATTTTGAAAATACCTAGTCTCTCATATAAGTACATGATCTATAGAGAAATATATGCATAAATTACAATATATATATATATATATATATATATAAAAGGAATCTTTGTAAAATAAAGATTCATAATAGTATATATATAATACATGTCAGCTTATATTGAGACCGCCAAGTCACTTCAAAAATCCATCTTCTATGTTAAGTTGTTACCTCATATGAATTCCTCACACGCTATTTCATGCACGTAAAAAGGGATTGTTGGTGCAATAATATAAACCACGTCGTTTTGCTGCGGGTCCCATGCCTAAAAAATAAGAAAGGAAAAACCTAACGCCGTCTAACTCTGGGGTATGTACGAGTTTTAGGCGCGAAATTTTTTCCTTTCCCCCCCCAAATCATATCAACAACTCTTGTGTACGATGCTTGCTCCAAGGCAGGATCCAAGGGTTGCTCCTTCTTCATCTTGACTCCAAAAACCCTAAAAAAGTTATCTCTCCATAGCTTTCATATCCCTCTTCTCTGAAATCTGAAGAAGAACAAAATTTTTCAGTACGAAGTATTTTCTGCTTTCGTTATGTTACAAAACACTTGAATCTAGTTCAACTTCGTTGTATTAAAGTATTTTGAAGTTATTTTTATGTATTTGTAAGTTTTTTTGTTTTTTTGAGGGTTTATAGCAAATACCAGAGTCCGATTGATAAAATATGAGTTTTTACAAGTACGAAGTATTTTGTGCTTTTGTTATTTTTTAAAGCGCTTGAATCAAGTTGAAATTTGTTGTATTAAAGTATTTTGAAATTTTTTAGGGTTTAGGGCAAATACCATAGTCAACTGATTTCAACATATGATTTAGAAATATCAGTCGACTGATACTTAATATATAAATTTTGTTGCCTTTAGTAAAAAATCTCTTGCACATATATTAGTCTACTGATATAAAAGTTTGATGCATAAGCTAATATAAAACTTTTAGTAATTTCCTTTGAATATCCACCTAATTTCAACATATGAGAATCCTTACAACTCTGGAAACAACTACACTTTTATATATTTCATTGCCCAGAATTGTTAAAGGATATACTGAAATAATCTCATTGATTTTTTAATTTTATTGAAGATGGATGGTGATACTGAAATGGATTTGAAACCCCGGATCGGTATGGTGTTTCCAAATTATGAAATAATTTACGAATTTGACAACGCATATGGCCGAGCTGTTGGGTTTGGGATAAGAAAAGCTAAAATAGACACAGGAAGGTTGATCATGTCACTAGTGAAAAAGTTATTTGTTACAGGGAGGGTAAAAGACCGAAAGACAAAAGGGATTTCATGGTTATTGAAGATAGGGCAGAGACCAGGACCGGATGTTGTGTCTTCTTTCATGTAATTTATAATAGACCAAAAGAATATTTGGTGGTAGACGATTCTTTTGAATAACACAATCATGAATTGGTTAAAGGTGATTGTACAGAGTTCTTGCGATCTAAACGAAAAATTGCTGAAGCACAAGTTTGTGAGATTGAATTGGTAGAAAACTATGGAATATGACTCGGTCCATCATTTGATCTTATGGTGAAAGAAGCTGGCACAACCGAGGCTTTGGGATTTATAAGATTGGATGTTAAAAATTTATTTAGAACAAGAATAAAGAAAGAGCAACAATTTGGGGAGGCAACGTGCATATTGACATATTTTAAGACCCAGCTTCTATACAACCCATTTTTATTTTACGACACTCAACTAGACTTTGATAACTTGATGGCCAACATATTTTTGGCTAACGCCCGGATGATCATAGACTATTCTCTGTTTGGTGATGTTGTCACTTTCGACATGACATATAAAGTGAATAATGCCCACCAGCCATTAGCAGTTTTTGTTGGCTGATGAGACTAGAATATTAGGCATTTTGGGTGTTAATTAACCCATTATTAGTCTTTTTATTTTATTAATTAGGTATTTTTATCCAAATTGTGTGTTTAAGCATGTTACAGGGGATTTAATGCATATATGAGTTAATTTCGAGCTTTTAGAAAAAATATCTGATCCGGAATGACACTTAGAAGATAAAAGCACTCAATTCAGAGCAAGGTACAAGTCAGCAAAGCAGAGTACAAGCAACCAAAGCATAAATTTGCAGAATATTAAAATATTCAGAATCAGGGTCAACCGATCGATCGGTGGTATTCCCGATCGATCAGCAGCGCTGACATGGGATTTCATGTGAAGACCCCCTGCAGTATTCTGGTCCCCACACCGAGTCTTCTTGGAGTGCAAGTAAAGACATGCCATAACTACATCAATATTTGTCTATAAATATATGAAGACTTCATGAAGAAATGGGAGTCTGATAGTCTGATTATTCAGAACATTGAAGTCTTATACAAATTCTCTCTCTAGAGAGAATATTCCTCTCAATAACCAACCAACTAATTATGGAAATGATTTCTACATCAACGATGCAGTCTTCTCCTTCCATGAGCGGCTAATCGGTATCTAGTGTTTCCAACGAAACCCTAGCCGTGTAATGTAGAACTTTAATTAATTTTATTGCAAAGAGGAAAAACTAAAAAACACTTATATGATGATTATGTAGTGAAAGAATGAACATATTACCTAAATAAGATTTTTTGTTAATTCTCTTCTTTTCTTAGATTGAATTAATAATTAATCTTGAACAACTATGTTTTATCACTAGAGGCTGGAACCCTGAAGAGTTAATAATGGTTTCTACATAATGGTTCTTAATTGACATGATAAAGTCTTAGTTTACACTATCCATGCTAAGAGAAGATGATATAGGCATGCTTTTAATTTAATGTTTTAGGAGTAGTTGTAGTATAGATGCATGTAGTAGTCATACTTTATTCGAAGATGGATTGTAGCGAATCGGACCGATTGCATCTTTTTGGGGATTAAACAACTGCTTGTAGAGTTACTAATCTGATTCATATAAGATGTATCTCCCTCTTGTAATATTATAATTAAATGACTATATTATTAGGCTAGTGGCGGAGTTGAAACAAAATCCTAGACTTGTTTATCTTATATTCAAATAAAACAATTATTTGTTTATTTATTTTATGTTTAGTAGATTATAAAAACAAACCAATCCAATAACCTTTAAATATAATTCATTTTGTTACTTTACATTTATTTGAAATACAACTTTGATCTCTGTGGTTCGATAATCCTCTCTACCTAACCATACTATATACAACTCACGTACTTGCGACTGAAAGGTAAAACGAGACCGTGTTAATTCTTTATTTTAAACACTTTTATTTTCACACGACTTGAACTGATCACAAGTTTTTGGTGTCGTTGCCGGGGATCAAACATATATTTTAGATTATTGTATTGAAGTTCTTTGAATTATTGTATTAATTTCAGTTTATTTTTTAAAAAAATTATGTTTTCTTGCAGGTATTCAGCACATTGCCGAAACTGTAGTTTTCCAAAAAATTTACGATTTCGATCCACCGATCGAGCGGCATATTAGCGATTGATTGGTGAGTTAATCGATTGTTCGATAAGAATTTTGATCGATCGAAATATTTTCGATCGCTCGGATTGTTGCTGATTCGTACGAAAACACAAATAAACAGAAACTATACAGTATAATATTTACATATAAACAATATATAAAAAAAGGAGATATATATTAGTTATCATAAAAGAAAATATATATATATATAATTATTATAATTTATCTGGAAAAAAAATCTATATAAATAATTTTATTAAAATAAAAAATATATAATAAATAATAGTATATATACTAATTTATATATATATTCAGTTAATATTATTAAATACTGCATCATTCAGTTATTTTGTTTTTAATTTTTAATTGTCTAGTTTAAATATTAGGGTTACCTTCATTTACACCCCTGAGGTTTGTCCTCTTATCACTTTGACCCCCCCCCCCCCCCCCCCCATTTGTATATCTTCATTCACACCCCCTGTCAGATGTTGTCGTTTGACTTTGGTCCCAAATTCGGTGAAATGTCCAAAATACCCTTGAACAAAAACCCTTTAAACAAGATATAAACCCAGGATATGATTAGTGATGTATCCAAACACCGTATTTTTTTATATCATATATAAGGAAACACTTAAAGATTTTAGGGTTTCATTTCTTGTTTGGATTTTTTGTTGGTTACACACTCTCTCTCTCTTCAAAACCTCTCCCTAACTCTCTCTCTATTCAACAACGATTTTAGGGTTTCATTTATGGAACTCGCAATGTCTTATTCAACAACGTCGATGCACACGACGGTCGGCAAAAATTCTGGATCACCGTCGACACGGAACAAGATTGCCACATCAGCAGCTGGGGGAACAACGATGACATCAGTGGGAGAATCGCGTGGGTGGAAAGGAACGCCTTGACGCAACTCCTGAACGGGCCTCCAACTGTTGGCGAGTCGCCACAGGGGAAGGTGTGGAAATCATTGAGTCCCGTCGTGACTCGCCTCTTCATCCGCTTCAAAGGCCTGCCATTCACTACCATGGTGTGGTCCTCTATCGTTGTTTCGCGCGTGTGGGTTAGTTCTCAGCGAGGGTAGGTTAGATCTGGGGTTTTTGGTTTCAGATCTGATGAAAATAAGAGGTAAATAGATCTGATGGTGGTTAATGAAGGATCAGAGAAACACAAGGTGTTGAAGAATTCTCCTTTGTGAAACTACAAAATTGCCAATGGTACTGGATAGTGAATAGTCAGTGTCACGCCCCAAATTTCTAAAACCAGGGAACGAGTTTAAGAATCAAGGAGAGTATTGTAATGCGGAAAAGAAGGAAAGTACAAGAAACCAAAATAGACTTAATGATATCTTAAATAATTCTATAAGAGATTCCCTAAATCGTTTCGGAAAGATACCCAAAGAATTCCCTAAAACTTACAAGTGGTCGAAAGGATCAAAATGAACTGTGACATTCAAACGACCATAACCCACTCAAAACATACTCAAACGAAGCAATTCAAAATCCTAAACACAAGAGCTCAAAGTCATCTTTCCAAAAAGCTAAACAACGCCTCCATTAGACACTTGTAGCTCGAGATATGACTGAAATAGTGAACAGAGGTCAAAACAGGGCTGAAACAAGGACCTACGAATTTTATGAGTCGGCTGCCCGTGGACATCAGTTAGCTGCTGGCTCTCTATCAGCTGGATGCCCTAATTTGAAACTTCACAAAAATTATCAAAAAAGCCAAATTTCCATCAGTCAGCTAATTCAATTCGAAACCCCCAAAAATGACCCCAAAAGTGATTGAATCATCAACTAACATGCTCCCATTTAAGGTAAAATGATTGTTACACATTTATTCTATGATTTCAATTCATTCTAACCCAACATGAGCATTGAACAAAAACACTCATTTAAGGGTTCGTAAAATTATCCGTCTTGCCCCCAGTGTCCGTTTTTGTATACCACCGACTTTTAAAGTATCAAATCCTTTTCAACAACTCAAGATCATTTTTCCAAAGCTCAAATTTTTAGTCGGGATCACGGGGGTGGGGGAAAACATGTTTTTCATTTGAAACGAAAGGGTTTGTTTGAAAACCCAGAAAATGTCGTTTTCGGCCAGACACCTAATAACCACATTCAATACTATAATCCATTTCACAACAATAAACAAAAGGATTTATAGATAAATATTCAAAGTGTCCTAAGGCGAATCATGTTATAGTTTTACATGTCCAGCACCGAAGTGCACCAAAAGAAAATAATCTCTGCGCATAGCGCTCTAAGGGACATACATCACTTTAAGCTATCCGACTAACATGCTAGCTGGCAAAACCATAAATTTAATTATTTGTAAAACTTACCAAAATAAGCACATGTATACAATCATAAAGTATGTTCTACAAAATAGGTACTCTGACTCCATATGCACAAAAGGAGCAAAATCAACACCGTATCGCTACCGAGAGACTACGGACCTCCCAAAAAGGGACAATCACGTGAAAAATATATAATTCGTGAGGTGAGCTCACTACCCCAGTAAAGAAAGCGTCATCACCTCAATCTCTGTAGTCCGAGTGGTACAACCCACCCAAGGTTCATGCTACTAATCCTAGGTCAGTCTCTTGTTCCATATGGCTATCACGCCAATCCAGAACCCTATCGAACCCAACAAGCAATTTCCCCAACATACTCAGATCATAATCATTCACAATTATAACATGATTCAATACGATTATCACAATCACATATATGATAGTTCAAGTGCAATATGACTCAACACACCTCATAGTACACACTTCGCCCAATACAGGTTAACGGATACACACTCCACCCATTTACAATGAGAAAGAGTACCGCACTGATTCTTCCAAAGTGATTTTGACACTTCTCACTTTCAACAAGGAATAGCGGTTGCATGAGACGACCCGTGTCGAAAGATTCGTATATCGAATGCACGAGACGACCAACGACTTTGAGGATAAACAATAGTTCTCAACATGCTCCATCACAATACATGCTCATTTCGTTATACAATATATTGTACACAATGTTTAGAATTTCACATTTATAAGCAATAAACCACCACAAATATTTATATAACACAATCATGCTTTCAAGGGCCTAATTTATCGTCTATGTTATCAAGACTCAACTCACATATATATATACAACATATATACACAGACGCACACACCTCGTACAAAAACTAAAACAATTCATTTTTTCCCAACATTAATCCAAGCAAGCCTACACAAGAATGCCTAAAAGAGGTCCAAACCAATCTACCAATCCAAGTTCTTAATAGGATAGCTTCCAACTAGCAACACACCATTCATGAACAACAAGATTACAATGGTGTCA
Organism: Cornus suecica; assembly: GCA_963922005.1. NCBI lineage: Eukaryota > Viridiplantae > Streptophyta > Magnoliopsida > Cornales > Cornaceae > Cornus > Cornus suecica. The sequence goes on from OY998240.1 coordinate 45,948,160, forward strand.
CAATAAATTGAAATGATTCAAAAGTGGCTCTAACCACAAGAATCAACTCCCAAACCCTAATGATAACTAATTTAGGGTTTCATGGAAAATGAAATCTTATAAGTATAAAGTAGTAAACTCACCACTAACTTCTTCCACAAAATCAATTCAAGAGCTACTACCAATGGAAATCCCTTGGTAGTTGGAAGAAAACTCAACCTTCCATAATATGAATAAAAGAAGGCCAAAATCAATATCAATACAAGGAAAATTCATGAACATGAAAGCTAGGGTTCTAGCAGCAAAACTCTAAAATGGAATAGAAGACTTACCAAAGTAGTTCAAGAACACCACTAAGAGATATCCACAACAAGCAAGGAGAGAAAGAGAGAGCAAGTGTTTATGAGAGAATGGAAGTCTTGCAAAGTGAGTAAGACCTAAAGATGTAGAGATTCTCCACTCATAATTCTCACCATCCAAGGGTTGAGAATAAAGTAAGGAAAATGAATAATTGATCCAAGGGTTGAAATAAAGTATTGCAAAGTGAATGACTAAGAATAATGCATTCTTGCATTTAAGTGCCATCCAAACAAGGCCCTATGATCCAAGGGTTGAGATTAGAGATGGGAGAAGAAGATCAATGGTTGGAATTGAGACAACACATACAAGTAGGAAATGACTAAATTGTTCTCAACTTAGGATTAATTACAAGAGTGTCATCATGACTCTCAATTACCATTTTACCCCTTATCATCCTTTCTATTTACAGCCATGCCACTTATACCCCAACACTTAGCGAAATATCTACACTTTCCACTAAGTGCTCTTAATATGAAAATACCAATTTACCATTCGGTCATTTATTTCCCGAAATCATTTTCAACAATTTTCATTATTATCAAAATGAAAATACAACATGAAACTTACAATTTTAATATTACATAAAACATGTAAGTCATGCTAAACATATAAACACATTAAGCACATAATCACATAAGCACTTGATTGTTAATAAAACATTTTAATTAGCACTTAAAAATATCTGACGCTACAACCTCCACACCTTAGGAGATTTCGTCCTCGAAATCAAGACGTACCTATAGCAGAAAACAAGTGTACAAATTAAGCCGAGTGTCGAGCCATTGACATTAGATAATGGTCTCGGTCTGAAAATTACCGAAGATTTTAGCCGATTGTAGAAATTAGGGTATTATTGCGTTTTTGTTTTTGAGTTTTTATTTTTATTAGGCAAGATAGCATAAAACCCCCCTATGCTTTCTAAAGGTTGCAAAATACCCTCTATGCTTTGTTTTTTGCCCCATTTCACTACCCTCACATTTCTAAAACAAACAAACAACCCCCTTTACACCACTATATGCCCAAATTACCCCAATGTTTCAGTTTACCATTATCATTTGTATTAAAATTTAAACAAAATATATAAAATTCAAAAAATATATATTAAATTTTGAATTTTTTTAATAAAATTTGAAAATAATATATAAATTTTGAAAAAACATATAAAATTTGACACAAATATATAAATTTAGTAAAAAATATATAAAATTCTAAAAATATATAAAATTCGAAAACATATATATTAAATTTTGAAAAAATTATAAAATTCAAAAATAAAATTAACAAAAGCATATAAAATTTGTAAAAATATATATATAAAATTGGAAAAAAATATAAATTTTCGGGAAAAAATATAAAATTCGGTGAACAAAATTTTTGAAATTATTTAATTTTCCGAAATTTATATATATATATTTGAAATTTATATATTTCTTTTAAAATTTATATATATATTTCAAATTTTATATTTTTTTTCGAATTCTATATATATTTTTAATTTTAATATATATATTTTGAATTTTATATGTCATTCGAGGTGCTTTGTGATCCCAATAGGACAATCAAAATGGATTATTTGATTAGATATGCAGATTCACTCAGTACCATTGGGGGAACTGAAAATCCTGAGGCACTAGATAATAGAGAAAATTAATATTAAAACATGATTTTTATGGGGTTTGTTCGTCACATTTTTCGTCTCTTTCAAGTAGAATCAACATGTCAACCTACATCATTTTTAGGTACAACATGCAACAATAAAATTTCATATATTTTTAGATACATCATTTTTATTTCGAATTTTATAACAAATTTCAAAATTTAATATATATTTTTTCAAAATTTATAATTTTTTTTTTGAAATTAATTATATAATTTTTAAGAATTATATATATATTTTTTGAATTTAATATTTATTTTCGAGTTTTATAAGTTTTTTCAAAATTTAATATATATTTTTGTGAATTTTATATAAGTTTTACGAAATTAATATATTTGTTTTTAATTTTATATGTTTTTTCAAAATTTATATATTATTTTCGAATTTTATAAAGATTTTTCTAAATTTAATATATATATTTTTGAAATTTATATATTTTGTTTAAATTTTAATACAAATGATAATGATAAAATGAAACATTGGGGGTAATTTGGGCATATAGTGGTGTAAATGGGGTAGTTTGCTTGTTTTAGAAAGGTGAGATGTCACGCCCCAAATTTCCTAAGACTCCCAAACCGGGACATCCGAGGAATCCGGGTCGTGATCCGTAAAATGAGCAACCAATCAATATACTAAACAACCATAAACCGGATGGAATCTTATTATCAATAATAATTCCATACACAACAAAGCGGAAGCTAAACCAAATGATACACAAGGCACGTCTAAGTGCCGAAAGAATACATCTCTACACCGATGTAACAATATTGAATACAAGGAAGGGATATGCCAACAGACTGGCTCCCAAGAGGTACAACATCGACGGTCCCAATACAGGGAACAAGAAATGAAACAAAAGGTACAACTCTATATATATATAGCGTCCCAAACCCCGCAACAACATCAGTGCCACGAACCATCCTGCACTCCACGTTGTCCATAACTGAAACATTTCCTGGAAACTGGTGGTGTAAACCACCAGGCATACCGCTGCCGGGGTGAGCTCATTGAGCCCCGTAGGAGAAAGAAATCATAACCATCACATCCTACGACAGTTCAAATCAAATGAAAACCAACCCGTGTACATGCATCTATCCTAGGTCAGTCAAATATCCCACCTGGCAATCACGCCAAGACAAGACCCCGGAATACATCCCACTAGTCCCCTACCATGCATCCATAAATAAGCAAATAGCATATAGTGAAACTATATCGCAACAACATGAAATAACTCACACCTATATATATATATATATGCACGTATATATATATATACATACAAGGATATACAACCAATACCAGATACGTAGTACAACCCCCGTCATAGATCACTACGACTCGTACCCGTCACTCCCACCCTGACAATCAACACAACACTATCACCAAATCACGGGAGTAAACCTCCTATTCATAACACTCTAGGAATGATAACACTTATAGTTCCTAGGCCACAGGCATACCGAACTCCAAAACCTCAAATTGCTATCAAATCATACTATCAATCACTTCATATGCCACTAATGACATCCATAAACCCAACACAGGGGTAAAACATTCATGTAAACCTAAGGTAAGTCACAAAGGTTTCCCAACAACAAAAGGAAGTGAAATGGATTGAATAACCCATCACACCGACCAATCAAATGTCACATGTTCACCAAAGGGTAAAATGGTTATTTCAAGGGCAAAGATGTACTTTCAAAGGTTGCCCCACCTATTTGGACATAGGTTGAACCATAAAAACAAACGGGATCAAATTCAAAGCCCTGACGCAAGAGATATGAAGTTTTGAAAACGGTATCGGACAACGCCGATAAGACAAATGGAAAGTTGAAGTACCCCTCTTTCTCCAAGGGTAAAACAGTCATTTTGAATTTAAATAAATTATTTTAAATTTTATCTAAACATTTTGTTCCTAGCACGAGCCATAGGAACAAACGGGACCTCAATCCGAGTTACGAGGTGAGAGAAATGAATATTTGAAAATCAGGAAAAATCCACCCAAAGCTGACCCAGTCGACTGGCTAGTTTACCCAGTCGGTTGTCTGATGACCCAGTCGACTGGCTCAATGACCCAGTCGACTGGCTGGACCAGAGAGTTCCAAAATTCTTACGGGAAAAAGCTTAGTTGACCCAGTCGACTGCCTGGAAGGGGCCAGTCGACTGCCTAGGTTAGAAAACCTCAAAAATGACTTCCAAACAACTTTAAAGCCTTAGGAATCATGAGACAAAAGTCCTCAACTCATTTAGGAACTTTAGAAATGAGAAACTATCATTTAATCTCGGTTTAGTTTTATCAAAAATACTTTCTTGAAAATCCGTAAAACTAATCGTCTTGCCCCCGGTATCCGTTTTGGACACCACCGACTTTCAAAAGTCAAAATCCTTTATTTCTTGATTTTAAAACCATTTCAAAACTCAAAGTTTTTGTCGGCATCGCGGGGGTAGGCGAAACGGGTTTTTCACTCAAAGACCGAATAGACTAAAACACAAGTCTTACGAAAAATCCGTTTTCGGGAACAACCGAAACCAACGGAAAAACCAAGTGATTTTAGAGACGCTCAAATGAGGCAAATGAATGAAGAACCGAAGTTCAAAAGCAACTTGAAGTAAAGGGCAAGTGACTATACACAAGGCACTAACTCTAACCCAACCACACTTCGCTCCACATTCAAATTCACAACCCAATCACAACTTAACCGGGAATGACTACAACTTCGATGACATTCCATTCCTTAATACCGCTAAAGGGAACCTAGTGGCCGTTGCCATGGAACCAACTAGTTTCAAATCAAGAACCCCTTCCGATTCTTTCAACCTCAATTTCATATTCGAAACCACATCACCTAGGTTTCTAACAAGATCATAAGGTCATTATACACCATCAACCAAGATCACAACCTATACCGACTTTACTTATCACAAGAAAGCCCTTAAACCAACTCATATCACCCCCTCCTCTTAGGGTATAATAGCACATAGCAACAAGTATAATTTTTGATCTCACATTATACTTTAAATAAGTCATGGAATTTACATTTTTCACATCCTTCAATTCCAATTGAGCATTTTAAATAACAAATGAATTATATCACAAAATTCATATTTAAACATGCTCCTCAATCACATGGAATAATATCATGCTTCACATGTAGCCATAAATCACACACATATATATATATATATATATATACACATAGACGCACACACCCTTATACAAAGACGAATACAAATCGTCTTTCCCCTACATGCTCATAATATAATTTACCACAATTATAGCATGCTTCCACAATAACATCATATTCACATATATATGATAGTCTAAATGCACCATGACTCGACACACCCCCCGAGACACACGGCGCCCAACTCAGGTTAACGGATACATACTCTGTCCAATTACTTGTAGAGTACCGCACCGACTCTTCCCAAGTGATTTTTCTCTCTATCACTTCAACAAGGAAGACGGTTGTACGAGAGCCCAACATGCAACTCCGTACGCCATGACTACAAAAGTCAAGAACATGAGCCTCTACCCGGACTCCTAACTCACATTTGGTCGGCTTTTTAGTTCCGTAGGCGTGATACCTCCTGGCCAGTTGTTGCTTTGATCCGAACCCGACTACCAACACATCACTACACCACCCACATATTCCAACATCATGAATTTGACACTACATGAGTACTCAATATGCACATATGATTTTTCATCAACCATACTCCATCATAATATATGCTTTTTCTCTTTAGGCAATATATCATGTCAAAACTTTCCACATGCTCATAATATTACATTTATGATCACTAAACCACAACATCAATTTATATCACATTTATGATCAATAAACAACAACATGAATTCATATCACATAATCATATTATCAAGGGCCTAAATCATAGTCTAAGTTGCCCAAAACCAACTCGTATATATATGTATCCACATGAATCCAATATAATTCTCGAAATCTCTTTAAAACATGCTTTTAGTTCAATTTAGCAAGTTTTCACATATCACCTCTCAACATGTCATGAAGTCCAAAAATACCTCCAAGGTACTAACCAAAGGAACTAGCCTAATCTCATTCTAAGGCTACCTCCCTAACACCCACATGCACATATGTATAACTACTCTTGCACATACACATCACAATACCCACATATATATATATATATCCACATATACATAGGCATACAAGCACACTTGTATATAATAAATCTCAAGAACAACCATATAGCTAGCATGCTTCATAACCCTATTCAATACTATCAAAAATACTCTATACACAAAGGTTAAGTCATATAACATGCTATAACCCTAACTTCATATTCCCAAGGATATACTTAGCAAATTTCATTTTAATACTAGAAATCCTAGAATCCAATTTATCCTATTACACAATCACAAGATGGCTAGTTATGAAGTTTTCCCCATACCTCTTGAAGAGCAAACCACCAAAACCACCAAGCAAAGCCCATGAAACCCTAGCTCTTCCTCAACCAAAATCCAAGGAGTAAACCGGTGGAATGCTTCACCATGACCTCCTAACCATGAATCAAGCTCCAACACAAGAAGAGAGCAAGAAACATTTAGTGGTTATAACAAGAAACCCTAACTTGGTTTGAAATGGAAACACACAAGGGATGAAGAACACTTACCCATATTTAGCTTAAACCAAAGAAAATGACACCATGAACCTCTTCTATGTTGATGGCCACACCAAAATCCCAACTTAGGGTGATGAATTCCACCCATAAGTGGAGAAGAACAAAGAGGAAGAAAATGAGAGAAAATGGAGAAGAAGAAGATGAAGTCTTGCAAAGTGGAAGACTTGCCATATGTAGAGATTCTCCACTCACACCACTCACCATCCAAGGGTCCATAATAAAGATGGGGAAAAGGAAATGAATCCAAGGGCTAGGAATAAGTCTTGCCAAGTGGAAGACTTATTACACAAATCACAAAACCCATTAATTTGCCAAACAAGGCCTTATCATCCAAGGGCCTAGAATGAAGATGAGAAATAATTAATCATCCAATGGTTGACAAAAAGTCTTGCCAAGTGGATGACCAACAATAATGGATTATTCCATTTAAGTGCCAACCAAACAAGGCCTTATGATCTAAGGGTCTAAAACAAAGATGGGAGAATGAGATCAAGGGCTAGGAATGAGACAACACATAAAATGTGGAAATGACCAAAATATGCCAAAGTTGGGGTTAATTACAAGAGTGCCATCAAGCCTCTTAATTACCCTTCTACCCCTTGTCATCCTCTCTAATTACCACTATGCCATCCATACACCAACACTTAGCCAATTCTCTACAATTTTCACTAATTGCTCCAAATATGAAATTACACATATACCCCTAGGTCATTTCTTTCCCGAAATCGTTTCTAATAATTTTCATTAGTTACAACACGAAAATATAACAAGAATTTCATATAAGTTCTACACCGAACGTCTACACTAAACTAGGTTAGAACTTTCGAGAACGTAACACGATTGCCGAAGCTCCAATGAGAAAACGTTGCACAAACCCTCTTAGTCGTTGGCGATTCTCAAATCCACAAAACCGGAAACAAAATACCACGAAGTCGTCCCGCTAAGTCCAAAACTTAAACGCGAAAAATTTACTCGTACCGAGAATACACAAGACGTCATGAATAAGTGATGTCACAAAACGTTAATACTTGGAAAAGAATTCCAGAAAAGTGAAAGGAAAACGCGGGGCGTTACATGAGAGTAGTGAAATGGGGCAAAAACAAGTATAGGGGGTATTTTGCGACCCTTAAAAAGCATAGGAGGGTTTTATGCTCTTTTGCCTTTTTATTATTCATTTCTATTTATTTTTCTTATATATAGTTATAATTAAATATTTATACATATCTATAAATATATATATTAAAGAAAATTCTATATAAAAAAATAATAATAATATATATATCGAAATATATATATATATATATATATAAATTTTAAGAGCGATCGATCGGGGTAGGTAAGAGTTGAGAGTTGGGACCTACTCCATTCACTCTTTCTTTCTCCTCATTCTTACCAAAAATAGAACAAGTAATTTTCAATTTTCATTCTAAAAAACAAGAAGAAAAAAAAGGTAATAGATATATATATACATATAAATATATACATAAAAAATTAATGAGTAATATTTATGGATAATATTTCTATATAGTTTAACCCCATAACTTATATATATTTATGTATATTTACATATATACCATAAATATTTAAATATAACTCTATTTATATTCTTTATTTCTTTATTTTATAAATTATTATTTTTTTGACTTTCTTCTAAATAAGTTTGGGGGAGAGAAAATATTTTAAAAAAAAATATAATACCTTTATATATATATATATTCTTTAACTAATTTTTAAAATTTTAAATTAATTAATAAAATTTAGCCACCGATAGATCGGAGATACTGTCGATCGATCGACAGACTATTTTACTGTTATTTTAGTACTTATCGAGAATATATATATATTTAATCCTTTTTCAGACCAATATGGTCGAAATCCTAGTAAACATTCTGAAAATTTTCACCTTAACAAGTCTGGAAAAATTATATTTTCCTTTTTAAATCTTTTGTACTTAGGGAATTATTCTATATTATCTATTTTCTTCATAACCAAGTAATAAACATTCCTTTATAATTATTTCCTAGTGTTAGGAGTATTTTGATTTTTCTTATAAATACATCATTTTGGTCAGTAATATTTCATATCTCAATAAGCCCTAGCAATTAATATTTTCTTACATAATGGTATTATCTTCTTCTTCTTATTCTTCCAAACCCACCAAGCTCAAATATGAGGTTGCTTTCTTTCAAGATTCTTACATAGAACCCACCATTAAAAAACTAAAAAAAGTGTTCTATGAGAGAAAGCTAGACCCAATCTTTGTTCCTGCCTCAATAATAACAATTCCCTCATTAGTTTATGATTTCTATGAAAATTTGGAGTATGAGGAAAGATGTGAGAATGGGGTAATGGTTACTCTAATCAAGAAGAATCATATTATTGAAGTTTCCCCCTCAACAATTGCTAAAGTATGGAATCTTCCTCTCAAGTCAATGGGTGGGGAACGACCTTTCCCTATACCATATCCTTCTTTCTACTACCCCACGAGCTAAACTAGATCCTTGTTATTGGATGACTGTTGACTTGATAGGTAGGCAAATCTGTCCAGAGGTACAAAAAGATGTGTGCGATTACACTCTTGTGAAACTCGCCTATTACCTTCATAACTGATATTGGATCTTTTTGCTCGAGATTATTTTTGATAGTATTTGTCACGCCCCTAAAATCCTAAGACTCCCGAACCGGGACATCTAAGGACTCCAGGGTGTGATCCATACAATGAACGACCAACTAAAGATATCAATAACAATTAAAACGTATGGAATAATGATAAAAGTGGAATATTCCATACCTAATTGAAGGATAGAAATACAACAGTGGAATCCAATAAAAATCCGACCGAGTTCCGTTTGTAAATGGAACATTCGGAAACATAAACACAACAGAATAACTTGCTAATAACAAAGCGATAACAACAATGGCACACAACCTAACATTTAATAAATCTACTAAGGCCGAGGTAGTAGAATGAAAACCACCACTACCCCTACACAACCCTCCAGGACCTATGAATCAACAATGTTCCACTAAAAGTACATAACGGCGCCGAAGAGATACAATGACACTAAGAGATATGCTAACATACTGGCTCCCTAAGCTACAACGATAGTCTCTTGGTGACAAGATGAGAAGAAACAAGAGTATAAACGAATAATGGATAAAATAAACAAATACTAAGTACAATGTGTCACAGGGGTTATCTTTCAACACGAAATTTTACCCTGTAATGGCACTTGACACCAACCAAGTCAGCCAATTCGCACACTTAGTGCCCTTAAAATACACTAAGTTTTGCACAAACACACACACGCAGTATATGAAATGCAATATAATAACATCCACGAATTTACAGGCAACCACAATCAATGGTTCCCCAACCTTAATTATTAAACACAAATAGTACAAGGATTCTCTCTCACTCATGCCACACTACAGCATTTACAAGCACTTCTCTCTCTGAAATTCGCTCTTCTACAAATGCTATACATATGTGCCCATATAGGCCAATATACAAAACTGCATATCTGTGTGGATGACAACCCCATCCACTTAGGCTGTGTTGGCACCAATCAGAGGCTGCTAACACTTGACACACAGTTGCACTCTTCAACTGCATCATGTTGTGGCATCCTCCTATAATGCCACATGCCCCTTGGTGGTTATATGTCATCATACCGCCCAACTGCATATCTGAGCCACACCTAGCCTTGACCATCCTTCCATATATCTGAGTCATGGTGCACCATCACGAGCCATCTGTGCCAAACATATGCCAACATTGCATAATGTTTGTCTTTGTTGAGCCAAACGCCTTATCCCAGCTCCTCTCAAGCCTATGCGCACTTGAGAGCATTGCCAAGACTGAACCAATGCCTTCATCATCGACCAACACCTAGTCACGCCCATGTCTTGGTTATGTCAATGCCTTGGCACCATAGGCATGCCTCTCCATGCCCATGTCTTGAACCAGCTTGCACCAACCATTGCTTGTCTTAGTGTCACAACCTTGCCCCAAGGGCAAGTTGGTCTAGCCAAAGCTTGGTGTGCATTTGGCTTGCCGAGCCAAATGCATGTAAGTATACAATCAGTCTCACAAGGTACAACCAAAACTCGTACTCTAAGTACCAACACCGGTAGTCTACATTCCTCTCACAAACGTATGCTAAGTACACAATACCCAAGTCCAAGCTAACTAATCACTAAGCACTCACAACACTAACCAGAGGATCCAGAAAGGGAGAATCTATCACCTCTAATATCCATAGAAAGAAAAATCCACAAGTAGTACCAAGGAAGACTTATAACCCACTCCCCGAGAATACATGAGGGAAATCACTCATATCATTGCGTACTAACATAACCATCATCAATATATATATGCGTGGATAGTATATATATATATATGCAAACCATCATCCCATTCCTAGAGAAGATTTGCATCTCAAAGACCAAGTAACCTTAATCATATCACTATGTAACTCTCAAAATACTATCTCCAATAAGGTCCAATAAATCACCAGCACACTCACTATAGGTGAGGAAAACTAACCAATCAAAACACAGAGAACACATGGACACTACCCTCATGAACGAATAAGTTTTAAGAAAAAGATTTTAATACTTGAACCAATCCATTCGACATCCATGCCCCTAAAATGTGTAAAATCCCAAATCACCTAGATGGTGTCATCAAGCAACCAAGAAGAAGGGAAATGCAACAATATGTGTGTGCATTAAACAACAAGTCTCATACCCGAGACTTAGAAATGAACGAAAGCGGAAGTAAAATAAGAAAACACATTTCAAATACATTTTAAAAAGTAGATTTTCTTTAAGAATCCATACAAAATGACAGTCTTGCCCCCGGTCTCTATCATTCGCCATCACCGACTTTTATAAGTTAAAAATATTTTTAAAGAGGACCATAAGATCACTTTTAAAGTACGAAAACTATTTGTGGCTACGTGGGTGAGCAAAAACGGGTTTCCCTTTAAATAAGAAAGAGTTCGATTATAAAAATTCGAAAACGCTGTTTTCGAATGATAGTCTGATAAGAGTGACTACAACTCCAAGGAATAGTACAATCACTAAGGATGCTAAGGGTCCTACATGGTCGTTGCCATGAAACCAACTAAGTTTAATTGTCACCTAGTCTACTCAACCAAAATCTCAAAAGTACGGTTGATAATCCATTCCTTAAAAGGTGAAAGACATCTAATGACCGATACTACACAGTCAACTAATTCACAATTCCATCACCCGCCTTCTCTAAGGCCTAAACTCATAGTTGACGCTAAAATCTATCACTAACCTCAACTATCCAAAGTGGTCACTAACCCAACATACTTAACCTTAAAAGGACATAAAAGTACATAACCACGAGTATAAGAATTTACATTTCATTATAGTTTTTTTTAAAAAAAGGCATGTAAATCATGTTTCATGTTATCCACTTTCAGTTGAGCGTTATATTAAAATATAAATTCAATTATCAACATTCATAATAAACATGCTCCAAAATCACATGTAATGATATCATGATCTACATGTAGAATGGAATCACGTATTGGCAACATGAATGCAATGTGACTCAACATCAGCTCATGGTACACACACTAGCCACTAAGGTCAACGGATATAAGTATCATCTAGTTGTTCACTTGAAGAGGACATACACTCTTTATCAAGTGAAACTCAATGCACGGACAAACTGCAACTTAAGATCCGAAGATGGAATGCACGGACAAACCACAACTTATGATCCGAAGATCGAATGCACAGACAAACCGCAACTTTGAGGGCGGCTCAATCCAACCCTATACCATAGTTTCGTAGGTTGGGAACACCCCCTGGCTAGTTGTTGCGACGATTCGACTCAAGTCTACTCACACATGGTCACACGACCGGTATAGACCAACACCAATGTACTCAACACAACAAGGTGTACTCAATATACAACTATGTCTCAAATGAATCATGCATCAACATAAATATGTACTGCATCATATTTATTAAGAACATTATCAAGAATGGCAGCATGAATGCGATTTATCCTTTAACATGCTTTTAAATCATAATAAAACAATAATTCACAAGGATATAATATTATGAATAATTCATGTTCTAAACAATATTGTTGGCTTTGAAATTTACTTTCGGCAAACAATTCCAAAATTGATGATAACAAACCATTGAAGAGTGTTTGATACTAATGAATTATCGAGTTTATATTTTCAGCAAAAGACAGGTGAACGACTCAGAAATCAAACTCGAAAAGGAAACTACTCGAAAAACAAGCTCGGAAAGAAAGCTTGATTTAAAGCAAAAAGCTGTGAAAGAAATTGAAGCGCAAATGGAAAATCAATTTATTCAACGGCATAAGCGAAAGTCGAAGACTCAAGACTCGGGGTAGATAGGTCGGGGAGCGATCACTGTAACAAGGTAATTTTATGTGTTGATTTTATCGTATAAGCTCAAGTATAAAATGAACCGAACTCAAATGGAATGGAAAACGCTTTACCAAACTTAAATGGAAAGAAAAATATTTTTATTAAATATTTTTCATGTTGTAGTCGACTAGAATAGACCTGTGTATTTTCTAGTAGTCGACTAGAACAATCAGTAGCTATTGGTTTTTCATCCACATCAAAAGAGTCGACTGAATGACCACTGAGTCGACTAGACTACAAGAAGTAGTCGACTAGAACTCATTCTAGTCGACTAGATTAACCATTGTAGTCGACTAGAACTCAATCTAGTCGACTAGATGAAGCAATGTAGTCGACTCAAATGCAAAGGAGTCGACTAGTTCATCCTTAAAATCTGCAGATTTTTCATAAAACATTTCCCCTGTTTTGTGGATTGTTTGTAATGGTGTTCAAACGGCTCTTGTCTTTCAATTACAATATTCACTCTTCAAAATCCTAATACAATGCTATATATAGAATGAGATGTGTATTGTGAAGACTAAGAGATTGAAATACAAAGAGAAAGAAAGCTAGCAAAAATTATGCAGAAATTTTCTCTACAAAAGCCATTGAAACCAAGCTTTGAAAATCTGATTTTCTTCAAGTTTCTTTGAAAATCAAAACCTCTAGTATCTCTTCTTATTCTCCAAATATCATTCATTGATTATATCCTTTGAGAATACATTTCTAGAGCTATTGTAAAATCACCAAAAACACTTGAGCTTATATTGATTTATCTTCCATAAAAACCTTTCGGTTTTGAGTGTTTTTGTTCTTGAGTGATTTTATTGATTACATACGAATTTGTAATCTCGGACAAGTGAAGTCCACCGATTGTTCAAGAGAGGGTTGTTCTCTTGATTGAGAGACAAGCTCGAGAGGCTTGTATTGTAAAGGTTTGCCATTCCACATGTGAAGGAAGGGCCATAGTGAAAGGATCGGGAAAAGTCTCAAGAAGGGGTTCTTGAGCCGAGGAGTAGGAGTTACCGAACCTCGAAAAAATCACGGTGTCAATCTCTCTATCTCTTTCTCTTTACTTGAGTTATTTGCATGCTATAATTGCTTAAATATTTTGTATGCTATCTTGTCTTGAAATTAATAGTTAGAAAAGTTTAAATTGAATCATCCACTTGATTTTTGAGAAATTGATTTTTGTTTAAAGTGTATTCAAATTTCGAAAAGAATTAGAATTATTTTTGAACACCCTATTCACCCCCCCCTCTAGGGTTAATTAGTGACTAACAATTGATATCAGAGCCTAATCTCTATTTATTTTAGACTTAACCGTCTTAGAGAACGATCATGTCATCAAATTTAGTCACTCATGTTGAAGGACAATCGAATAATAGGCCCCCATGGTTTGATGGATCAAATTATAGCTATTGGAAAACTAGAATGATAGATTTTCTTCAAGCTATCGATTACCAAATTTGGCAAGTAGTTCTTGAAGGACCATTTGTATTGACCAAAATTGTTGATGGAAAAACCGTCCCCAAATTACCCAATGAATGGGATAATGATGACCGTAAACTCATGTCGTACAATGCTAAAGCCAAAGTAAATTTAAATTGCGCTTTAAGTCCAAATGAATTTAATCGTGTATCTACTTTTTCAACGGCAAAAGAAATGTGGGATAAACTTGAGGTAACCTATGAAGGTACATCTCAAGTACGAGAATCTAAAATTGACATACTCATGCATGAATATGAATTATTTGCTATGAAAGATGATGAAAATGTGAATTCCATGATGTCTCGCTTTACAAATATTTTGAATGGACTAAAGTATCTTGGTAGAATTGTTCCTAGATCCGATGCGTCACGAAAAGTGCTTAGAAGTCTCCCGGCAAAGTGGGATGCAAAAGTAACGGCTATCAAAGAAGCTCATGACCTCAACACCATGAGTCTCGATGAAATCTTCTGCTCTCTACTCACTTGGGAAATAACATTAAAAGCTCGTGAAGACGACATCAAGCCAAGAAAGGGGATAGCTTTGCAAGCCTTCACCAAAAATGAAAATAATGAGCCGAGTGAAGAAGAAGAGGATGAGGACATTGCCTTGTTCACCCAAAAATTCAAGAGACATCTTCAAAGAAAGAAAGCAAATGGTGGAAGATTCGTGAAGAGAATCGAACCAAGAGGAGAGCCTAGCAAAAGAGAACCCCCAACGTGTTTTAATTGCGAAAAGCTGGGACACTACAAAAGTGATTGCTTCAAGCTCAAAAAGGAAAACGAGAAAAGACCTAGCAAGATGGCAATGAATGTCACATGGGAGGACTATGACTCATGCGACTCGGATGAGGAGAAAAGTAGTGAGGAAACGGCCAACATTTGTCTCATGGCAAATGAAGAAAAGGTACATTTAAATTTAAATGATTTAGATAAACTATCATATGATGAACTTCTTCTTGATTACAATGAATTGCAAGATGTGTTTTAAGGATTACATGATGAATTCGAAAAATTAGCTAGAAAATATATCCTTCTTAATAAAGCTAAACCTTCATGTAGTCTCACTAGTGCAAGCTTAGAAGTTTCTTGCAATGACAAAAGCATTGAGCTAGAAAAGGAAAATATTCGTTTGAAAAATACTATTGATGATCAAATAAATGTTTTAGCAAAATTTACAAAAGGAAAAGAGAACCTTAGTATCATGTTAGGAAGACAAAAAGGATCATTTGATAAATGCGGTCTAGGGTATGATGCTTTTGACAAAAATGCTCTCATTTTGAAAAAGAGAAAATCACTTAGCTCTACATTTACTAGAAAGTCATCTCATGCTTCTTCAAATGATTATAAACATGTTACTTGCTACTATTGCAATAGAAAAGGACACAAAGCAAATGTATGCTTTCATAGAAAGAAGAAAATTATGTCAAAAATGGTTTGGGTTCCGAAAGGATCTATTGCATGCTCTCATAGAAAAGAAAATGTTGTAACAAAACAAATTTGGGTTCCAAAAGGAACTATTGCATATCTATCTAACCAAAATGGACCCAAAACAGATTGGGTACCAATAAAAGTTACTTGAACTTGTTTTGTAGGTATGCTTGAAGTCCGCATCAAAAGAAAAATGGTTTCTCGATAGCGGATGCTCAAGGCATATGACGGGAGATAAATCAAAGTTTATTTCACTAAAAACATATGAAGGAGGAAACGTAACTTTTGGAGACAACTGTAAATGCAAAATTATAGGAATTGGCTCAATCGGTATTTCCTCTTCTCTCTCTATAGATGATGTGCTTTTAGTTGATGGGTTGAAGCATAATTTGTTTAGTATTAGTCAATTATGTGACAAAGGCTATGATGTTATATTTAGGACAAATGCATGCATAATTAAGAAAGATGGGAAGCAAATGTTCAATGCCAAAAGAAATGGAAACTTGTATACTTTGTTGCTATGTGAATTGCATGATCAAGATGTTAAATGTTTTGTCACATCTAGCGAAAATAGTTGGTTATGGCATAAACGTCTAGGACATGCTAGTATGGACCTCATTCATCGTTTATCCAAAAATGATTTAGTCAAAGGCCTCCCAAAGACTAAATTTTCGAAAGATAAAATATGTAGCGCATGTCAAGTAGGCAAGCAAGTTAAATCCTCTTTCAAGAGAAAGAAAGATATTACCACTTCTAGACCTCTAGAGTTACTTCACATGGATCTCTTTGGTCCGGAGAGAACGGCTAGCTTAGCCGGGAAACTCTATGTACTTGTTATAGTTGATGACTACTCTAGATATACTTGGGTTCACTTTCTTGCTCATAAAAATGAAACTCACTCCATTCTTGAAAGATTTTATAGAGTCATTCAAAATGAAAAAGATTTGAAGATCAAGAAAATAAGAAGTGGTAGAGGTAGGGAGTTTGAAAATCAAGACTTAGAGAAATTATGTGATGACCTAGGTGTTTCTCATGATCTCTCGGCCCCTAGAACCCCTCAACAAAACGGTGTAGTTGAAAGAAAGAATCGATCTCTACAAGAGATGGCTCGAACCATGTTAAATGAGCACAACCTTCCCCGAAGCCTTTGGGCGGAAGCGGTAAACATCGCTTGCCATATAATTAATCGTGTTATTATTCGGATGAAGTTAGGGAAAACACCCTATGAGTTGTGGAATGGTCGAAAGCCCAATATTGGGTATTTCAAAGTTTTCGGGTATAAATGTTTTGTGTTAAATGATAAAGATAACCTTGGAAAATTCGACTCCAAATCGGATGAAGCAATTTTCCTAGGATATTCTACAAGAAGTAAAGCATTTCGGGTTTATAACAAAAGGACTCTAACCATGGTTGAGTCTATTCATGTTGTCTTTGATGAATCACCCTCACCACCATCACCTAGAATTGACCTAGAAGAAGATGAGGTTGTTGGGATTGAGGATAATCTAAATACTCTCAATATCTCCAACTCATCATGTAGCCAAAAGGAAATGAGGGAAGTTGAGCATCAATCCAATGATGACTTGACCAACTCAATGCCTAAAGCATGGAGGATTGTTCACAATCATCCTCTTGATCAAGTCATAGGTAATCCTTCAAAAGGGGTTAGTACTAGATCTCAACTTAAAGATTTTTGCAACCACATGGCCTTTGTATCGCAAATCGAACCCAAGAAATTCCACGAAGCTCAATGTGATGATTCTTGGATCGTAGCAATGCAAGAGGAACTAAATCAATTTGAACGCAATCAAGTTTGGCGTTTAGTTCCTAGACCCGAAAATCAAACTATAATTGGCACAAAATGGATATTTCGAAACAAAAAGGATGAGAATGGAGTAATTATTCGAAATAAAGCAAGATTGGTAGCTCAAGGATATAATCAAGAGGAAGGCATTGACTACGATGAAACCTTTGCACCGGTAGCTAGATTAGAAGCAATTAGAATGCTTCTTGCATTTGCATCATATAGAAATTTCACTCTTTATCAAATGGATGTCAAAAGTGCTTTCTTAAATGGTGTCATAGAAGAAGAAGTTTTTGTGAAGCAACCACCCGGTTTTGAAAATAATCTTTTTCCAAATCATGTTTTCAAATTGGCTAAAGCTCTATATGGTTTAAAGCAAGCTCCTCGAGCTTGGTATGAGAGACTTAGCGGGTTCTTAACTCAAAATGGTTTTACAAGAGGGAAAATTGATAACACACTTTTTACAAAAACCATTAAGAATAATTTGTTGATTGTCCAAATTTATGTTGACGACATTATTTTCGGCTCAACAAATAATTCTTTATGTAGGGAATTTGCCACAAGTATGCAAAACGAATTTGAAATGAGCATGATGGGTGAATTGACTTTCTTCTTAGGGTTGCAAATCAAGCAAAGCTCGGATGGCTTATTCATTAGCCAATCCAAGTGCACTAAAGATTTGCTAAAGCGATTTGGTATGGAGGCTACCAAACATGCCATAACTCCTATGAGTTCCTCTATTAAGATTGATAAAGATGAAAATGGTAAATGTGTTGATATTACTAATTATAGAGGCATGATCGGTAGTTTGCTTTATTTAACCGCTAGTAGACCGGATATAATGTTTAGTGTATGCTTATGTGCCCGGTTTCAATCATGTCCTAAGGAATCTCATTTGCTTGCGGTCAAACGCATTTTTCGCTACCTAAGTGGTACAATAAACTTAGGGCTTTGGTATCCACGTGGAACTTCAATTGATCTTATTAGTTATTCGGATGCCGATTTTGCGGGATGTAGAATTGATCGTAAAAGCACAAGCGGTACTTGTCATTTTCTAGGACACTCACTAGTATCTTGGTCAAGTAAAAAGCAAAATTCCGTTGCATTATCTACGGCCGAAGCCGAATATGTGGCAGCCGGTAGCAGTTGCGCTCAAACTCTTTATATCAAGCAACAACTACTTGATTTCGGTCTTACCTTCTCTCACGTGCCTATTAAATGCGATAATACGAGTGCGATTTGTATTTCAAAGAATCCTATTCATCACTCACGCACCAAGCATATAGAGATTAGGCATCATTTCTTACGTGATCATGTTGCTAAGGGTGACGTTGAATTGGTTTTTATCGACACTAAAAATCAATTGGCGGATATTTTTACAAAACCACTTGCGGACGAATCATTTTCTAAAATACGTCGAGAAATCGGAATGGCCATGGATTTTGATGTTTTATCTTAATTTCTGTCATAATATTTATTTT
Source organism: Cornus suecica (assembly GCA_963922005.1). NCBI lineage: Eukaryota > Viridiplantae > Streptophyta > Magnoliopsida > Cornales > Cornaceae > Cornus > Cornus suecica. The sequence goes on from OY998240.1 coordinate 45,967,452, forward strand.
TCATATTTTTGCTATTTTTGTGTATTTATTTCCTAATTTTTATCTATTTTTATCATTTTTATTCTCCCTTTTCTCTTCTAGTCGACTCATCCTGTGTAGTATAAACCATTATAGTCGACTACAATGATCAGTAGCTACACCATTTCATGGTCTTCACCTTCAAGTCGACTCAATCACCTTCTAGTCGACTCATTGCCCATTCTAGTCGACTCAAACACTATTGTAGTCGACTACTTTGCCTTTCTAACCGACTCAACCCTTGCCTAGTCGACTCAAACCCTCTACCTAACCGACTCAACCTAGCCCTAGTCGACTCAAGCCCTATAAAACCTAACCCCCTTTCATCTTCTCCATCCGCCTCCTTCAAACCCTCACCCACATTCAAACCCTCTCCTCTCAATCCCTCTCCTACTACCACTTATATCCTCAAATCTTCACCTATCTCTCATTAATTTCACATTTCCATCATCCTCCACCCATTTCCTTCTCCAAATTTCATCATTCTCACTCTCTCACACATCTATATATATACACCATCATATATCTATATATCTCTATATATTTGTGCATCATCTTCTACATTGCCACCGAAGACTCGAGGTCTATTTCGGAAACGTTCACGCATTGATGGAGGCCAAAGCTCCACCAATCCACACATTCCTACGGCTATTGATGAAGAGGAGTCGAATGAACCTCTTCTTCTTGAGGTACTTCTTCTTGATGATGATAATAGAAATAATTTCATCACTGTTTTTGATCACCGTGCTCCTACACCTTGCCGTATTGTCACACAAGATTTATGCACTGAAATTCGGGCTCGAACTTTCGAGTTGTTCCAAGCAATGGGTTGGGATTTTTTCGTTTCTCTTGACATTCCGGTATTTCCGCGAATCGTCAAAGCCTTCTACGCTTCTCTTGCAAATCACAAGGAGAAATTACTCCCTCATCTTCATTTTAATCTATGTGGTGAAGACGAGACCGTTGATGACAGCGAAATCAAGCGCATTTTCTTGCTTCCAAATGACGGCATCCGCCACTTCTCCAAGGATTGGTATAAGGCTGATGGTTTCGATTGTATTGAGGCTGTTCGGGCAATATGCATCGACAAGGAAATTTCGCAAAACGCCGGTATTACCTCTTCTATGCTACTACCCGAGGCTAGATTAATTCATAATGTTATTACTTACTCTATTCTGCCTAAAACTGGTAGTCGTAGCAGTGTTTCTTGTATGGAGGCTTTTTTGGTTTATTGCGTTTTGACAGGAACCCGTGTTGATTTAGCTCATATTTTTCGTTCCGTCATCTCACATGTCAGTGCAAGCCATCTGGCCCGCTTTTCTTTCCTGCACATATTACATATCTACTGCAGCGGAAAGGTTTTAATTTTCCGAATGAAGTGTCCGAGCATCACCCTATTTTTCTTGACGCCACTCATGTCAAGCATATGCATATTTCTTCTGATGCGGAAGGAAATTTCATTTCTGAAATTGCACCTGCTCCTCGTTCGCGTACCGCTCCTAGCGGTTCTGCATCGCGCCAGGAAGCCTCTTCCTCGGTCCCTTCGTTGGACGGTGCTTCGGCTTCTCAGGCTGCTCTTCTCAACCAACTTCTTGGGGTTGTTCAAAGCAATACGGAGCTACTTAGGCAGTAGGAACAAATGCCTCAGCGCCTTGATACGACCGTGAACCAGAATACGGAAGCCATTCGTTTGATCAATGAGCGCCTTGTCCTTCATGATGAGGAAATGTCTACCCGTATTACAAATTTGGCCGGGTCACTTGATGACCTCACTCTTGCACACAGGAACCCTCGCTCACGCACCCCTCGACGCTGACAAAAAGGGGGAGAAATTATGCTATTGTACTGTCATGCATTTAATTATCCGACATTAGCAATTTCTGTTTTTGTGTGGCTTGTTATGGTTATTTGCGAACTTGTTTGTTTTCCTTTCCATGTTTTTCATTAGTATAAGCAGCTTGTATTAAACTGAAACATCTATGATAAGCTGTTTATTCTTGCTATCTCAAATGTGCGCCTATTGTTATATATTGTATCAAAATGCCTATTAAACTGCAAATTTAATTTACTAAGGGGGAGCATTTGATCAAAATATTATGCACATGTTGAGGGGGAGCATCACTTGATGTTTCGCCAAATGCCAAGCAAACACAAAATGTTTTGTCATCATCAAGGGGGAGATTGTTGGCTTTGAAATTTACTTTCGGCAAACAATTCCAAAATTGATGATAACAAACCATTGAAGAGTGTTTGATACTAATGAATTATCGAGTTTATATTTTCAGCAAAAGACAGGTGAACGACTCAGAAATCAAACTCGAAAAGGAAACTACTCGAAAAACAAGCTCGGAAAGAAAGCTTGATTTAAAGCAAAAAGCTGTGAAAGAAATTGAAGCGCAAATGGAAAATCAATTTATTCAACGGCATAAGCGAAAGTCGAAGACTCAAGACTCGGGGTAGATAGGTCGGGGAGCGATCACTGTAACAAGGTAATTTTATGTGTCGATTTTATCGTATAAGCTCAAGTATAAAATGAACCGAACTCAAATGGAATGGAAAACGCTTTACCAAACTTAAATGGAAAGAAAAATATTTTTATTAAATATTTTTCATGTTGTAGTCGACTAGAATAGACCTGTGTATTTTCTAGTAGTCGACTAGAACAATCAGTAGCTATTGGTTTTTCATCCACATCAAAAGAGTCGACTGAATGACCATTGAGTCGACTAGACTACAAGAAGTAGTCGACTAGAACTCATTCTAGTCGACTAGATTAACCATTGTAGTCGACTAGAACTCAATCTAGTCGACTAGATGAAGCAATGTAGTCGACTCAAATGCAAAGGAGTCGACTAGTTCATCCTTAAAATCTGCAGATTTTTCATAAAACATTTCCCCTGTTTTGTGGATTGTTTGTAATGGTGTTCAAACAGCTCTTGTCTTTCAATTACAATATTCACTCTTCAAAACCCTAATACAATGCTATATATAGAATGAGATGTGTATTGTGAAGACTAAGAGATTGAAATACAAAGAGAAAGAAAGCTAGCAAAAATTATGCAGAAATTTTCTCTACAAAAGCCATTGAAACCAAGCTTTGAAAATCTGATTTTCTTCAAGTTTCTTTGAAAATCAAAACCTCTAGTATCTCTTCTTATTCTCCAAATATCATTCATTGATTATATCCTTTGAGAATACATTTCTAGAGCTATTGTAAAATCACCAAAAACACTTGAGCTTATATTGATTTATCTTCCATAAAAACCTTTGGGTTTTGAGTGTTTTTGTTCTTGAGTGATTTTATTGATTACATACGAATTTGTAATCTCGGACAAGTGAAGTCCACCGATTGTTCAAGAGAGGGTTGTTCTCTTGATTGAGAGACAAGCTCGAGAGGCTTGTATTGTAAAGGTTTGCCATTCCACCTGTGAAGGAAGGGCCATAGTGAAAGGATCGGGAAAAGTCTCAAGAAGGGGTTCTTGAGCCGAGGAGTAGGAGTTACCGAACCTCGAAAAAATCACGGTGTCAATCTCTCTATCTCTTTCTCTTTACTTGAGTTATTTGCATGCTATAATTGTTTAAATATTTTGTATGCTATCTTGTCTTGAAATTAATAGTTAGAAAAGTTTAAATTGAATCATCCACTTGATTTTTGAGAAATTGATTTTTGTTTAAAGTGTATTCAAATTTCGAAAAGAATTAGAATTATTTTTGAACACCCTATTCACCCCCCCCTCTAGGGTTAATTAGTGACTAACAAATATGTTTCCTTTAATTCACGAGGACAACAATTTCATTTCTATTAACATGCTTTTAAATCAATTAAAGCAATAATGTTATAAGTTGAGATGCCACATCACACAAATCACATAATTACATACTCGGTTCCACTAATAAAAGAAAATGGAACGTACACAACCGAGCATACATGTATACACTAAACTATGTCTAGCATTACTAATTCCAATCATCTAGATGAAACTAGCATAATCTACTATCAAGGTCACAACACAAACTCCTATATATATATATATATTCTCGTACTCTCATATATACAAACATATATATGTATATATACATAATAGCATAATTTTTAATCCTAAACATGATTTCTAAATCATATCATATAACTAGCATGTTTAAAATCATTATATCATCAACGCAATAAACCTAGGGCTCAAGAAAACACATCCTTACGTAACCAAAAGTGAAGATTAGAGGGAGTCCCACCATAATACGCATACTAAAACCAGCTCCGAACGCATTCATGTCCATAAACGGGGCCCACCGATGACCAGTGTTGGTGCCCGAAAGTGGGGCCCACCAATTTTTTTTTCTGAATACGTAAAAACGTCCATCTTTTCGACCTATTCAATATAATCGAAACCCATTAACAATAGGTTAACAAATTTGAACAAATCTGAAAAATATTGAAACAAATTTTATACCTACAATCTGAATTTCTCAGCAAACCGCTCAACGGTTTCACACCAAAATTGAGTATGTTGTACAAGACAACCAAACTCAGCTACCCTCCGAATTTCATGCCAAACAGAGTTCGGATCGACCCCGATCTGGAGCAACGAAGTCCAGCCGAGCTCGGATCTAGTCACTGGTGGGCGTCAGGTGTGTGCAAAATATGTGGTTAAAAATAGCACATTAACGACACTTTAGGTTTTACCCTTCTGCAAGTGCATAGATCAATTATGTATAGTTTTACTTGAGTAATGAAATATCGATCCCACAGAGACGAAAATTGTTCACTTTAATAATTTAAAAATACTAAATGATAGGTTTTCCAAAAAGAGTTGATTTTTGTAAATTATTTAATATTACTTAAATTAAACTAAATAGCAAAGTAAATTGGTTTGTGATTTAGAGGGAGAGAAAACTAGGGTTTCCTCACTCCACCACTAACCGCATAACATAGTTCAAATTCTAATTTCAATTGCATAAGGGCGATCCATTGACTGTGAATTAGGTCGCACCACGCCAGCAGCTTGACTCCAAAAATGATTAATCTAAACCGGATCGCGACAACCCATCTCAAGACTAAACTAATTAGTGCATGCCGACTACTAATAGAAAAGTAAATTAAAGCATGAAAATAAACTAAGACATGTCTATATCAGTTTGTAAGAGCATAACCTGTGTCAACCTAGGATTTCGAGTTTTATGACTACTATTGTGTAGAAAATCACAAATAAAGCATCCGAGTTCAAACCCATAGTGAATAATTCTGATTGTGTAAGATAAATATATTCGAAAAGTCTAAAACAAGAATCAATTTAAATATATAAACTTGTATCACGAATAAAAATGGTCTCTCATCTAACACAATCATCATAGTATAGTCACAATTTCCCCTCTCTATAATTGAAAATAAAATCAGAACTACATTACTTGGCTAGGGTTTTGCGAGAAAACCTTAGATACCGAATTAGTTGATCATGACTAAGGGAGTCTGCATTATTGGTGTAGAAACGCTCTTCATGGCCTTTTTCTCCGAACTCTAGGTCTTTAATGGTGGTTCTCTTTAATGGAAGAGAACTCTATGAATGAACGTGTATCTCCATAACAGAACTAAATACAATCCTAAAATGCCCCATTTCTAAACCCTAATCCTCTCATATTTATAGACAAGTGAGGGAAACCCTAATGGTTGCCCTTTTCTTTACTTTCATAATACATTAATATTCTCAGGAAATCAGATGTAAATATGTGTATAAGCTTGTACGTATAGGTCTGGAATCACCGATTACTTGAAATATCGAAGTAGGGACAAAATTAGAAAATTCTAAAACAACTTCGGCACGTCGAGGGATCAAGTGACCATCGTATGGGACCTACGCTCCTGGCCTACACTTGGGCGTAGGTTTAGAGCGTAGGGCTACGCTCCTGATCTACGCTTGGGTCCAAATCCACAACGTAGCTTAGGAGCGTAGGTTGGGTCCAATTGCCCATTTTTCTTTCTGGTGACGTAGGTATTATTCACTTTTGATGTAAAAATCCGTCTTTTTGTATTTGAGTTAAACTGGTCACCTTTGACTCCCGATGCTTTTTGATGAAGTAATAATGTTTGAAAAGGACATTTTTGCCCTTCTGTTGAGATAATGATGTCGTGAAATGACCATTTTGCCCTCTAGTAACTCTTCTTTGCTCTGACACACTTCTTGATTCCTTTCTTGAGATAGAATCGAACACGAACTCAGTTAATTCACCGAGATTAACTCTATTTCTTCATTAAACTCCTAAAATATGCTTACACACACAAACGAGATAAAAAAATACCAAGTAATGGAATGTAAAGACATAACAAACGCAAGATAGGGGCGAAAAATGACAAATATTGAGCACATATCACACCCTCAAACTTACATATTACTAGTCCTTTAGCAATAAACTCAGAGAAAACTGACTGTGATGATTCTTATTCTATCTAACCTAATCTATTTTAACCTAATCCCTTACTTTCATGAGGGTCGACGATTACACTTAGCACGTGTAACAAGCTTTTTAAACCCCTAGGTTACCCCTAGTGGACGAGTGAAATCTCGTGAAGGTTTCCAGTGATGGTACCTACAAACATCTCAATTCTTTTGTAATTATGCATTCATCAATTCACACATACAAGTCAAATAAGTTATGATACAACACACAAGATAATATGAATGCAAATATTCCCACTTACTACCAAACAACAATTATATCAAGCTTCGTGTTATGAATGATCACCACTTAAATGAATGATTTTGCTACTTTTTACTTAAAATCCAGATAACCTTCCATGATTTTGTGAACATTCAACTACAATATTTCAGTTTCTTTTCTCCTATTTCATTAATCAAATTTTGCCATTTTTCATGAAAACGTAACTTTTCAACTTTTCACTTTTCATCCCTTTTTGTCTTTCTAAGTTCCGGACTTTCTAGCGAGGTTTTTCAGTCCCAACCAACTGGGCTCGAGCTTCTTCCATGGGATTCATGCTCATCAGTCTTCTCTCCTTTAAACGCGAACAATGATATTGGTGATACCAAAATCCGGTTATTCAGATCAAATAATTACTTTTTGCATTTTATTTTCAAAATTTTTAATTTTCTCTATTTCAACCAAAACAACTCCCCTTCCCGCCTTTAATTGTAGCAAAATTAATTTTCAACTTCATAGTAAAAAATCAACCTATTTCTTATAATAAATGTGTGCTTGTGTTTATAGATCAAAGTCCTCTTTCTTAATTTCAATTTCACTCATTCACTTACCCATGTAAACCACATCACTTTACTAAGTTGATTTAATCATTATTCTCATGAGCAGGAACATCACATCACATACTACTTATACATTATAAACATAAACTCAATCAACTCATAATGCGAAACACTCATGCATAAAATCAAAGAATTGTTTCAATTTTTTTTTCTCAAAAATCTTTATTCCTTGCAATACTATACCCTTACCCCCAAACTTAAATCAGACAATGTCCGCATGGTTAAAAATACAATAAGAGAACATATACAGTTACCCTTGAAGCTCAATTCTGGATTCCAAAACAAATCAAAAATCCTCTCTCCCAAACTTGAATTGGATCACCTGGAGATATCATTAACAAAGTACACACACCCAATCATAGCAATGGAAAAGAAATTGTAGCATAAACATCCAGACATCGACACATGTTAAGGAACAAAGACATTTTTTTTTGTTTTTATTAATAATGACAATAATAAAAAAAAAAAACTAATTTGGCCTTAAGGGCCTACAATCCTAAAATAATAAAAATAACAATAAAAAAACAAAGACTTAGCCTTGAAGGTCTACTGTCTCTACAAATAAAATAACTTCAAAATCCTAACCCTAATTCCTAGTCCGCCTCTTCTTCTTCATCACTCGACACGACACTCTTCAACCATATCCGGCAATCTGCAGTCTCTTTCAACTTCTCTAAATCTTCCCCTGGATATAATTTCATGAATGTCCACTGCATCTCCTCCAATTCCTTCATTCTATCACCCAACTGCTCAGCAATGATTTTGGATAGTAAAAACGGGTATGGAAGATAATATTCATATTTATCAGGCCCCGCCCATTCTCGACTCATAATTGCTCGAGCATATGACATCTCAATCATAATCACGGTTGGAACACACACTTCATACCCACGAGTTAGGGCATACAAAGTTCGAAGCATAGTGTGATCTCCTGCACTTGTTCGATTATTAGGCAGAAGTTGAGTCACAACAACACAATCCAAATACAGTAGATCCGACTTCAACCACCAATTTTCACACGTTTATCCCCTGGATCTGAAACCGCACACAATTCCTTCACCATATATTCATCCTTATGTGGCCATACTACCGATGCTCCTTTAAAATTCCATGTAAGTTTGTCGGAGTACCGATTAGTACATTCCATGCATCGGCAATACTTCTTCTTCCAATCACAACAGGAGCACTCCACTGAGTCACTTTAGCCCTTATCGCCTCAAATCCAGGTGGTCCCGAAACTATCATATTTTCATAGAAATTTTGGACTAAGCCAGGATACACCTTTTCCCCCGCCGGTTTTTCTAGACTCTTTAATCCTCGTTCCCTAAGGATTTTTGTTTTGGTGCAACGAAAACTCGATTCATCCTCTCCGGACGAAATATTATCTCAAATTGCAACCGACATTGCAAAAATGATTTTGGTGTAGTTCGGCTTCCCTTTCGACTCGTAGGTTCGTTATTCATGCTCTTCATAACCATATATGGTTCCATCTCCTCTATGAACTCTTCTGGATAAAAATAATCTTCATTAGCATTATCAGTAAGGCACACATATCAGTAAAAGTGGTCAAAACTGTCATTTTATATAAAAATAAAAATATCACAAACAGTTAAAGATTATTGTTAAAGCGGTCACAAAAGATCGAACATGATTCTCCACTCTACGATTAATCTCTACTGTGAATAACTAAAATAAGAAAATCCTAAAAAAAAAAATAAACAAAATAAAATAAAATAATTAAAACTAAACTACAACTACTAAGCATCATCCGTAGGTGGCTATGGTGATGGAACGTTCACTCCTATATGTCTCATTAAAATATCCAACGATGCTCACGCCGTCGAACCTGTCTCTCCTCTGCGAATGATCGCTTTAATCCCTCAATACGGTTAATCAACTGGTTATACTGAGTCTGAGTCATCATAACAGAACCCCCAGTCGGGGCCTTTGGCACATCATCGCCTATAGCAGCCTCCTCAGCTTGTGGCACCTCCACCTCAGGTATCTCATCTTCAGCCTACGACATTTCCACATCATCCTCCTGTGCTGCCGGCAGTAAAACTCCTCCGAACCTGCGCCAACGAGCAAATGTCTCTGGACCCTTCTTGAAAATGAAAAGCCGCGGGACTGTTTAATACAATCCCCGTGACCTACGCTTGGGTATAGGTCACCCTACGCTTGGGCATAGGTACCAGAGGTGGATTTTTTGCTTTGGCCACTTTGTTTCTTGTTCACAATTCTCGAACACTTGAACCTCCCCTATACACACCTATTGACATGAGTGACCTCAATTTGTCAAAATTCGGCACTTCGTGGACGAAATTACCCCTCCAACTGATGACGACTATTTCGGACTCGATCTTAAAAATTTCAAAAAACCCAAATTAAACTACTATTTTACAACTACAAACTAAGATCAAAAGCTAATCTTTATCACTTAGTACCAATGTTTAACGTCGTTGGCTCGACGTTACAGCCTTTGAGTATTCAGGATTAAAATCATCCGGCTCTGGTGCCAGTTCTGTTAAATCCACTATTTCAATGACACTCTCTGTCGGCATAACTTCTATATATTGCTTTAAACGCTGACCATTCACCACAAATCGCTTTATGTTGTCAAGGTCATCAAGTTCCACTACTCCATGGGGATAAACCTTAGTAATTCTGTACGGACCATCCCATCTTGACTCGAGCTTACCGGGAAATAATGCGAGTCTTAAATTGAACAACCATACTTTCTGGCGATCTCAAAGCTTTTCTTTCTGATATGTTTATCATGGAATGCTTTGGTTTGGGCTTTATATATTATAGAATTCTCATATACGTTGTTCCTCAACTCCTCAAGCTCTGCGAGTAGGAGTTTCCTCTAAGCACCCAATCTTTTGATATCAAAATTCAATCTTCTGATCGCCCAATATGCTATGTGCTCGAGTTCCACAGGGAGATGACACACCTTACCATAGACCAATCTGTATGGTGGCATACCAATTGGTGTCTTGTAAGCGGTCTTGTATGCCTATAATGCATCATTTAGCCTTCTGGGCTAATTCTTCAAATCAGGATCCACTATCTTTTCAATAATGTTCTTGATCTCCCTATTCGAAACCTCCACTTGACCACTCGTCTGTGGGTGATATGGCATTCCAATTCTATGAGTGACACCATACTTTTCGCACAAGGCTTGAAGAAACTGGTTGTCGAAGTGGCTACCGCCGTCGCAAATCAACACTCGTGGCATACCAAATCTAGAAAAGATATTAGATTTAACAAATTGCTCAACCACAATATGATTCGCATGCAATGTGGCAACAACCTCTACCCATTTAGAAACATAATCAACTCCATTAATATGTACTGCTTATCTCCGGCTTTTGGAAAAGGTCCCATAAAGTCAATGCCCCAGACGTCAAATAACTCAACCACCAAAATAGGATTTAGTGGCATCCCAACTTTAGTGTCTGTCCCATCGAGATATGGATCCCAACTTTTGACATCTTAGACAAGATTTGCAAAACTCGAACGCATCCTTGAATATGGTGGGCCAATAAAAACCGCTCTGAAGAACTTTGTGAGATGTTTTCTGAACACCAAAATGCCCTCCACATTCTAGCGTATGACAGAATGTCAGTATGCCTTGCACTTCACTTTCTGGAACACATTTATGAATTATTTGATCCGGACAATATTTGTACAGTCGTGGATTATCCCAGATATAAAATTTTATTTGGCTAAAGAAACGATCTTTCTCATGCTTAGACCATCCATTAGGAATTCTACATGTTGCTTTATAGTTGACAATATCTACATACCACGGTATCTATTCCATAATAGCCATACTGAACAGATGTTCATCCGGGAACTCATCCTTAAGAGGAGTGTCATCCTTTGTGGACTCAATGACAATTCTTGACAAATGATCAGCTATAACATTCTCCGTACCCTTCTTATCTTTGATCTCCAAATCGAATTGTTGTAACAACAGAATCTATCGAATTAATCTAGGATTGGAGTCTTTATTGGTTAGTAAATGCCTTAGCGCGACATGATCTGAGTATACGACCACCTTGGTTCCTAACAAATACGACCTGAATTTGTCCAAGGCGAACACCACAGTCAGCAACTCCTTCTCGGTAGTTGTGTAATTCATCTGAGCTTCGTTCAGAGTTCTACTAGTATAGTAAATCACATATGGCAACTTGTTATTTCTCTGCCCTAGCACAACTCCGATTGCATAATCTGAAGCGTCACACATCAGCTCAAACGGTAGAGACCGGTTCGGTGGACAAATAATTGAGACAGATGAGAGTTTAGTACGCAATTCCTCAAAGGCATGAAAACATTCTTTGTCAAAGACAAAGACTACATCTTTAGCCAGTAAATTGCATAATGGCCGGACGATTTTGCTAAAATCTTTGATAAACATTCTATAAAACCCAGCATGACCTAGAAAAGAGCGTATCTGCTTCACAGATGTGGGACGAGGTAATTTTGAAATCACCTCAACTTTTGCTTTATTCAATCCTCTGCATAAATATAATGTGGCCAACTTCTATTCCCTCTTGAACCATAAAATGGCTCTTCTCCCAACTAAGAATTAAATTGGTCTCTTTACACCTTTCAAGTACTAGTATTAAATGTCTTAAACAGTCTTCAAAGGTTGCCACAAAGACTGAGAAGTCATCCATGAACACTTCCAAAAAAAATTTTCTACCATATTAGAGAAGATAGACATCATACACCTCTGGAATGTTGCTGGCGCATTACATAACCCAAAAGGCATCTGTCTGTACGCGAGTGTGCCATATGGACAAGTGAAAGTGGTTTTCTCCTGATCTGTAAGATCAATTTCCACTTGATTATAGCCAGAATAACCATCCAAAAAGCAGTAGTAGCTTTGTCCGGCTAGTCTTTCTAGGATTTGATCGATAAATGGTAATGGAAAATGATCATTCCTGGTATTAGAGTTGAGCTTTCTGTAGTCAATACACACACGCCACCCCGTGGTTGTGCGTTGAGGAATTAGCTCACCATTTTCATTGGGCACCACTGTGATTCCCGACTTCTTCGGGACCACTTGAGTTGGGCTTACCCACTTACTATCAGAGATTGGGTAAATGATTCCCGCATCCAGTAACTTCACCACATCCTTTCTGACTACCTTCATCATGTTCGGATTCAATCTTCGCTACATCTCCCTTGCCGGTTTCGCCTCATCTTCCAAATAAATCCGATGCATGCAAATTGATGGATCAATCCCTTTTAAATCAGCCACACTCCACCCAATTGCTTCTTTATTCTTGGTCAAAACCTAATCAGACTCGATTCCTATTCTGTTGTCAACTTTGATGAAATAATTATAGGAAGAGTTTCATCGAGTCCCAAGAAAGTATACTTTAACTTTTCTGGCAACTCTTTAAGTTCTAAAATAGGCGGAGTTGTAAGTGATGGAACTGGGGGAATACTTGAAACTATTGGGAGTGGTTCCACTGGCTCTTGCTTCCAAGGTTGTGCGTAGAACGCAGTCTCAATTTTATCAAAATCCTTGTTCTCCCTTTCCACATATGCATCCCAATCGTCGATTTCTTTATTCGGCACTTCATTTTCCAGAAATTCTTCAATCTCGTCTTTCTCTAGAATTTGAGTTGAAAAATCACATATAATATCATTTAGCTCATTGCACTCATTTATCAGGAAACAATCCATTGACTCAGGTAATTGATGGCTTCCCTCAAACACATTCATCCTGAATTTCATGTTCCCAAAGGTCAAATCCATGGCTCCGGTTCGGCAATTTATGCACGCATTTACCGTGGCCAGAAATGGTCTGCCTAAGATCATTGGGATGTGTTTGTTTGATTCCGGGACAGGTTATGTTTCGAGGATTACAAAATCAACTGGAAAGTAAAACTTGCCCACTTGAACTATGACATCTTCCAAAATACCTTTTGCCTGCTTGACAGATCGATCGGCAAACAACAATACAACCTCTGTGGGACTGAGCTCTCCCAACCCTAGCTGTTTATATACTGAATAAGGAAGCAAGTTAATACTCGCACCTAGATCAAGAAGGAATCTACCAATTTCTTGGTCACTAATAACACAAGAAATAGTGGGAGCACTAGGATCTTTCCTCTTTAGTGGAGTATTGCTTAACAGCAATGAACTCACTTATTCAGTCAATAGTATTTTCTTTGGATTCTTTGTTCTGCTTTTTCTCTTTTCTGTACAGAGATGTTTGAAAATTTTAGGATAAGGTGGAATTTGGGCAATTACGTCTAAGAGCGACAGATTAATCTTGACTTGTCGGAATTATCAACATATAAGATTCTTTCATCTTCCCATACTTAGCGGGTTCTCTAAGACGTTGAGGAAATGGAGGTGCCTCCTCGTAGTTCACTCTATCTGGCTTTTCAAGCAATGTCTCGTCCACTATGTTATTTACTAGTAATTTATCTTTCTAAACTTCAGCCTCTCCGTTCTCAACCTCTTTTGGTTGTGTTTCTTCCACTTCCTTCCTTTTAGCTTGCTCAACTTCTTTTCTTCTACGCATTTTATCCTCATGTTCTTCCTCTACTCTGCTTTCCACTACCCTTCCACTTCTCAGAGTCGTTATTACTTGAATAGACTTGTGATTAGTATTGGTAAACGATCCAAGCTCTTGCACATGCTGGATCTTTGGGTTAGTGATAGGATGATTGGGCAACTGACCTGGCTCTCTAGTGTTCTTCTGATTTGCCATTTGTCCTAACTGGATGGTGATTTGGGCTAGTGCTTAAGTATGTACCCCCATCTGATTTTTGAGGTCCACCAAGGTCTGCTCTATCCTTTTATTTTGAAAGCCGGGTGGTGCAACTTGGTTTCTTTGAGGCTGGAGTTGATATTGGAATGGTTGGATAGCCTAGATGTTATTGAATGGCTGAAGAGCCAGAGAATTATTAGATGGTTGTCTGGGTTAGTAATTTGATTGGGAATTTCTAGTCATTATTCTTGGCTAAGATTCGAATGATTGCTGACTCTGTTGGAACCTTGGCTGCGAGGTAAATTGATGCCTTAGTTGAAAATTGGATTGAGAATTGGACCACTATCCTTGTTGAACTCTTTTTGGAGCATTGTCCACATTTATGGACTTATAGGACAGGAATGGATGGTTTCTATTATTTGGAGAATATGAGTTAGAGAACGAGGCATTCTTGGAGTAATTTCATGTTGTATTTACATCGGCGGCTATTACGTCCTCACCCTCATTTTGAGAATAATCTGGTTCAACCTCAAAAACTTCTTTTTTATGGGAATGACTTCTTTGGGTAAGAAGTTTTTCAAATCGCTCTAACCTCTCCTCTATAAGTGCCACAGGATTTTTCATATCATGATTGACCTCAAATACGTTTTCTGATCGCCTATCCAGTTCACCTTTAGACCTCAGATCAGATTCATACTGAAGGGTATTTTCACTGATGTTATCAAACATCTCTAACAGCTCTCTTGCGGGTTTCAAGGTAAACTGACCTTGTGTAGAGGCATCTATCAGATTTTTGTGCTTTTCACCTAGACCATATAAAAATTTCTAGCAACATCTTGATAAAAAAACCTGTGGTGGGGACATTTATACAAAATCTCATTGTACCTCTCCCACGCATCATGAAATTGCTCTCCTGATAATTGCCTGAATCGTTTAATCGCATCTTGGGCTTCTAAAGTCTTTCCTATGGGAAAATGTTTCTTTAAGAATTCTTGCTCAAGTGTTTCCCAGTCAAGTTTAGTTGCTTGAGTCAATTTAATGTACCATCTTTTTACTTTGTCTTCTAAAGACCATGGGAATAAAAGCACTCTTAGAATATTTTTAGTTAAACCATCATACATAACGGTAAATGCAACCTCTAAGAATTCATTGACATGTTGGTACGAATCTTCTATCCTGAGACCAGAGAACTTTGGGAGATTGTTGATCACACTCGTTTTGATCTCGAAATGCTTCGCACCTTCCTATTTTGAAAATTCAGCATACGATTCATAAGTGTCTGGTGCGTAGAATCCCTTCAATAAGGTATTTGATCGTCTCCGTTGATTGACTCCCTTCAATAAATTTTCGTAAACGCCTTAGAGTTCTTTCAATCTCCGGGTCGTATACTACTAACGCAGAATTTGAATTTGAACGCGTCGGTCTATCGGACATATACTAAAAAGAATTTATTTATTTATTTATTTTTCGAAATTTCCTTTATCTTTTTTTTTTCTCTTTTTTTTTAATGATTAAAGCAAATTAACTAAACTACTTCTAAATTATGAACAAAAAGCAAAGTTGAAAACTAAATGCAAAAACCAAGCAAAATTGAAACCCACAAAGGGTCCAGACGCAACTTCAGCAGCTTTGTCTTTCCTTTCCCGCTCTTCAATTGTACCTGAAAATCACACAAAAATTTCAACTTTAGCTTTAATCTACAATAACGCAATGTAAATAAACTACTAAAACTATTGAACAATGCCGTGTCCCCAGTAGTGATGCCAAAAACTTGATGGGCGTCAGGTGTGTGCAAAATATGTGGTTAAAAATAGCACCTTAACAACCCTTTTGCAAGCGCACAGATCAATTGTGTATAGTTTTGATTGAGTAAGGGAACCCACATAGACGAGGATTGTTCACTTTAATAATTTAAAAACACTGAATTATAATTTTTCCAAAAAGATTTGATTTTTGTAAATTATCTAATATTACTTAAATTAAATAAAATAGCAAAGTAAATTGGTTTGGGATTCAGAGGGAGAGAAAACTAGGGTTTCCTCACTCCACCACTAACCGTATAACATAGTTCAAATTCTAATTTCAATTGCATGAGGGCGATCCATTGACTATAATTAGGTCACACCGCGCCAGTAGCTTGACCCCAAAAAGGATTACTCTCAACCGGATTACGACAACTCATCTCAAGACTAAACTTATTAGTGCATGCCGACTACTAACAAAAAAGTAAATTAAAGCATGAAAATAAACTAAGGCATGTCTATATCAGCTTGTCAGGGCATGGCCTGTGTCAATCTAGGGTTTCGAGTTTTTTGACCACCATTGTATAGAAAATCACAGATTAAGCATCCGAATTCCAACCCATAGTGAATAATTGTGATTGTGTAAGATAAATATATTCGAAAAGTCTGAGACAAGAATTAATTCAAAGATATAAACTTGTATCACGAATAAAAACGGTCTCTCATCTAACACAATCATCACAGTACAGTCACACTTTCCCCTCTCTACAATTGAAAACAAAATTAGAACTACATTACTTGGTTATGGTTTTGTGAGAAAACCTTAGATACAGAATTAGTTGATCATGGCTGAGGGAGTCTGCATTGTTGGTGTACAAACGCTCTCCATGGCCTTCTTCTCCGGATCTCTAGGTTGATAATGGTGGTCCTCTTCAATGGAAGAGAACTCTATGAATGAACGTGTATCTCCAAAACAGAACTAAAAACAATCCTAAAAAGCCCCCTTTCTATACCCTAATCCTCTTATATTTATAGACAAGTGAGGAAAACCCTAATGGTTGCCCTTTTCTGTAATTTCATAATACATTAATATTCTCAGAAAATTAGATGTAAATATGTGTATAAGCTTGTACGTATAGGTCTAGAATCACCGATCACTTGAAATATCGAAGTAGGGACAAAATTGGAAAATTCTGAAATAACTCCGAAACAACTTCACCACGTCGAGGGATCATGTGACCATCATATGGGACCTACGCTCCTGACCTATGCTTGGGCGTACGGTCCAAAACCACAGCGTAGCTTAGGAGTGTAGGTTTGGTCCAATTTGCCTATTTTTCTCTTTAATGACTTAGGTATTATACACTTTTGATGTAAAAACCCGTCTTTTTGTATTTGAGCTAAATTGGTCGCCTTTAAATCCCGATGCTTTTTGGTGAGTAATAATGTCTAAAAATGACATTTTTGTCCTTCTGTTGAGATAATGATGTCGTGAAATGACCATATTGCCCTCCGGTAGCTCTTTTTTGCACTAGCGCACCTCTTGATTCCTTTTTTGAGATAGAAATGAACACGAACTTAGTTAATTCATCAAGATTAACTCTATTTCATCATTAAGCTCCTAAAACATGCTTACACACACAAACGAGATAAAAATACCAAGTAATGGAATTTAAAGACATAACAAATGCAAGATATGGGCGAAAAATGACCAATATTGAGAACTTATCAGTCATCACCAGACGCCGCTCCCGCGACCACCACTTACAGTTGCACTGTCACACCATAGCCGTCGCCGGCACCTGCTCTCTCTCCGGCAAACTCACCCCTGGCCGAAACCTTAGCCAAGTCCTCTATAGTTTGCGGCCAACTCCAACCCGCCACAATCGCGTTGCCTCCTACACACGCCACCACCCCTACGTCTAGGGCTGCACACAAAACCGAAGAAACGAACCGGACCGAACCGAAACCGGCGATTTGGTTCAGTTTAAAGGTTGTTCGGTTCGGTTCCGGTTCTCAAAATTAAAGAACCGATTTTCTAGGTTCAGTTCCGGTCCTTAACCACATAGAACCGGACTAGAACCGAACCGAACCAGTAATATATATATATATATATATATATATATATTTAAAAATTATTATTAGATAAATAATGTATAATTTTAAAATTTTAAAATGATATGTATAAATGTATCACTGATTCACTAATATAAGTAACATATGAATGACACTTTTGGTCCAAGACTCCTAGTAGCTTGGGCATTAATTATGAAAACCCCATATATTTTCCTCATTATTTGTTGGCCTTTGGCCCATTTCTATTTTATAATAATTTTGATTCTTAACCTACTAATATCAATGTATCAGGCTCCTCTCATTCTCACTACCTTTCCCATTCTCATTAATTGCACGCACCATACCCCATCTCACTACTTCTCAAAGCAGATCCGGTTCATTGGTTTGATTTGCCTGGTATTTCTCTATATATCTCTCTCTCTATTTCCAACTATGAGTTCATGGGATTCATCATCTTCTTCAGTCAAGGTAATAAACCAAAATAAATTTTTAGATTTGGTATTGTTCGGTGTGTTATTATTGCCGATTGCGTGAAGAAATTCTATCTTTTAGCTTACTCTAATTTAGGCATTAAATGATAGTACAATCAAATCTATCTATTTAGGCCAAGTTTTCAATTTTCGTAATTTAAACTTACATTTTCTTCCCTGGTGGGATGGAATTTTGTACTTATTTTTTATAATAATTAAAAGAACACTATTCCATGATATTTTATCTCTAACTCTCTTCGATTTGGATTCAAAGTGTTTGTATTTGTGTACCATACCGCATGTAATTTCAAAATGATTACTTTAATTACACTAACTATCATTTTATTTTGGGTTTGTAACAGACTAATAGTTGAAATACTCTATAATTTGGTTTATAATTATATTTTGTTTTGAAATTTTTTATATTTTTTAAAAGTAATAATAGGAACCGGAACCGAACCGAAAAAGATGGTTTGGTTTGGCTCGGTTCCGGTTCTCATTTTTAAGGAACCGAAAATAATGGTTCGGTTCCGGTTCCGGTCGGAACCGGGACCGAACCGGACCGTGTGCAGCCCTACTTACGTCGTCGCCGGAACACCCCAGGTCGACGACCCATGTCCTTTGCGCGAACCTCCGCTTTCTCTCCCGACCATCTCTCTTTTTTTCTCTCTCTCTCGATCGGCGACAAGAAACTGGTGGAGAAGAATAATCGATCGACGATTTTGGAAAGAAGAGGAAAAGTAGACACGAAGAAGAATAGGGGAGAAAGAGGTGGAAGGAGTCCGTCGTCCTCCTCTTTATGCCAATGATACACATATACATATATATCACATATATATTTATATATGTATATTTAAATAAAAATAAATATATATATACCCAATAAATACCCACACATATATATAATTTCAATTTATAACATATACGTGTGCAATAAATCCCAAAAATTGGCCCGATAGCCCGTTACGCTGTCAACCATAAAATCACCACGAGGAAACGACCCAAAACTCTCTGTGTCGAGTGCGGAATGAAAAGATGAAACACTTAGCCTCAATTTAATAATAAATAATAATAATAAAGGGAATATCATCAGAAAATCCCTAAACGTAGATACGCGTACCTGGAAAATGTTTGGAATGCCAAATAAATAATATAAACTAAAATAAATACTCCGAGGTATACAGCCCAACCACCGAAACACCGAGTAAGTCCCGAACTCACTAAAACTCCTAAAATAACTGGACATTAACAATTATCAAGGAAATCATAAAACTACGTCACGGAAATATACACATACGCAAAACAAGTACTAATATCCAGAAATAATTAAACAGAGCAAGCAAACTCTAAGTGCTATGTCAAATCTTTAGAAACACTAATGCTGTAACCGAAACAATCGATTCGGAACCTTAAACGCCGAACAAACAAAATGTGTCGCTACTCAATTGAAGCACCAAACGTTACACGTTGAAACGAAGCCGCGTAGTCGACAATAAGAAAGTCCACGGAGTCATCATGGAGAAATCATAAAGTCGTCTAGTCGACTTTAAACGTAAACGCGAAAAATTTACACGCACCGAACACTAAGAGTAACCAAGACATCATGAACAAGTGACGTCACAACCAAAAATAAATCGAAAATAATTTCAGGATAAAGGGAAAATAACACGGGGTGTTATAGTATTGTGGCTAATTGGACTATTTTTCATAATGGAGAGCTGGGGCATCAAAATATGAAATTTCCATATCCATTTTTTATTCATGCTTTGGCTAGAGATCAATTAGGAAAAATTGCTTCTCGAATGAAACCAAGCATGTGACATCTTAAAGAATATGATTATTTCACATTTCTTGATAAATTAGAGGATTATGAAGAGGGTACTAACATGGCTAGGTGGGGAGAGTATACTTGGTCTCTTTATAAAGAAGAAAATGTCTAGGTTAAGAGAGATTATTCATGGTAAAAGGGATGGAATAGTTTTCATTTTTCTTTCAAGTTTTGTTCAATTCTGTCTTTGTAATTTTTCAATTCCTAGGACTAGATTACATTTTCTTTCTGTAAGTTTGTTTTATTTTCTTTTCAAGTTATAGGCCTATGGCTATCAATAATAAAATTTTATTCCCTAATATTTATTGTCTTCTTTAAATATTATTATATACTATGGTCATGGTCTAGGTCTTTTGGCTAAACTGCAGATTATAGAATCCACCAACTTTGGGGGAGGTTTCTATCACATTCAGAAACTTTGCTTCATAAAGTAGTAACATTGTTCTAATCCCATGTTTTAATGATTGTTATTACCATGAGAACATGGTTTGATTCAAGTTTGGGGGGGAGGGGGGTGGAATACTATTAGACATAAAATATTAGGGAATTTTAAAAAACATTTCCTACAGTTTCGCTACTATTTATTTCGAAAAGTGCATTCACCGATCGATCGGCATATCTAGCGAACAATCGGTTGACCAAAAATAAAAACAATAAATATATATATATGTATATACATCTATAAAGACTGAAAATAATAATAATAATAATAATAAATAAATAATAATAGAAATATATATATAATATATAATAATATATGTATTCATGACTAAGTATTATGTATATAATATAATATATATACATGTATAAATAAATAAACTATATTATACTTTTCTTAAATTATTTTTACAAATCTTTATTTAAAGTATATTTATGATTAAACTTATAAGTTAATTAGGAAAATGAGACTATTCTGAAAATTAGATGTATGCGATATTTTATGTTTATCTGAATAATGATTAAATTAAAGAAGTGAAGAGATGTGGTTCTCCATAGGTGATTGAACTGATGAAATTGAAACCGGAAAAGACAATCTTGACCTATAAGTACATGCACATGACCTCTATAGTTTAATTTATGATCATAAAAAGTATTATCTCTAATATATATATATATATATAATGAAAAGAAGAGAAAATAAAAACATTAGTAAACATTCTCCCTCTAAATACTGGATATCTTACCAGTAAAGAACACTCACAAATAAAAGGGTGGAGAATGGCATATGGAAAAAATGAGTGGAAAAAGCAAATAGGAGAAGAAAGCCTCCTCCAAAAAAAGAAAAATATGTATATATAACTGGAAAAAGCAAAAGGAGAGAAGAAAGTCTTCTCCAAGAAAAAAATATACAAATAGAGATACACTTCAAAATCAGAGTAAACGTGCTATAGAGAAAGTTCACAAAAACACAGAAGATGTTGGTTTTGGAAGTAGAAATTAGCTAAGTCTAAACACTAGTGGATACCACTCTTCTACAACCTCCTTCATCACGTATACGTGAATATATCAGTCCTGCTCATCTCAGGATCTTTTGAATATATATTTTGATAGAATTCCTGAACTGAGTCAGGATACGCGATGAATCAGGTTGTAGAAGAGTCTCTAATCTTTGTTTCCTAAGTTCTGCTATGACTTTTCAATTGCTAATTCGGAATGCTCATCTTTAAAGAAACTGCACTGGTATTTTAATTTATGATCGACAAGAAAATCGTTTTTTATCTTTTGTAAGGCTAAACTTGGTAGAATTGGTTCATAATTTATAACTACCTTTTTAGTGTTTCCTTCTATTTCCGCCGAACATTGTTTACGTATTTCTTCGACATAATAATCTAAAATAATTTATGAAACAATTTCAGGTACATGTTTAATTTTTGCTTCCTCTAATTTGAACAACTTTTCTCCTTGTAAGACTTCTAATTGATAAGCTAAGAGATTGTCGGATGGTTTGTCATCTACCGGTTGAAGTTCTGTCTCTATTACAAATTTGTTTAGAGTGTCTACTACAAAACACTATCCATCTCCAGCTAACTAACATCCGGACTCAAAAAATTCTTTCGAACCTTCATATTTCCAAATGATAAATCCATAACCCCGGATCTACAATTTATGCATGCGTTAGCAGTTGCTAAGAATGGTCCACCCAAGATTATAGGAATTTGTTTTTTAGGATGATAGACAGGTTCAGTATCTAAAAAAACAAAATCAACAAGAAAGTAGAATTTAACCATTTGAACAATAACGTCCTCTACTATAACTCTTGGTTGTTTAGTGGATCTATCAGCAAGCTGTAAAGTAACAGATGTAGGAGAAAGTTCTCCTAACCCTAACTGCTGATAAACTGAGTGAGGTAATAAATTTACACTAGCTCCAAAATCGAGATGAGCTTGTCTAATATCTTGGTCCTTTATGTAATGACCGGGTTAATTTAAATAATTTATTTTTCTTCGGTTAATATATATATATTTTTATCTTGTGCATTACGTGGCATTGCATGTGTTTACGTGCATTAAGGATTTCATGATTTGAGTTTTTGGGTTCATTCCTATGTTTTGTAAAATTTTCATTTTTGTCGTTGACCGGGTAGTTTTGATATTTTAATTAAATGTAGGGGTTACTTTTGAGTTTGATAAAGATGAGGGTAACTTTTGCAATATATTCATTTTATGTAAATGTGTGACCGAATTCCACATGTTTATTTTTATTTTTATCTTCAACTTTCCAAAATCATATTCCTCCATCATTTAAAGGTTCAATCATACATCTATTATATTGACACCACTTTATGACATTATTGATGAAAATTTTCAGCCATTATATTGATGTGTTGAGGTTAGCTTTTGCATATTCTCAACAATCAAGCAAAACCATTTTTTCCATCATTCTCTATTTTTCTCCTATCTTCTTCTCTCTACATTTTTGGCATCTTAGAGTGGGGATTCAATTTTGTGCTCAACTAGGAAGTTGTTCTACGTGTTCCGATCTTCGGTTTAATACCAATTACGGTATGTGATCTATATTATTTAATTTGATTTGATTTTTCAAAAATTCCAGATTGTTAGTTTACATGTTTAGTGAAAATCAAGGCTTTAGATATCTAATTTATAATATATGTACGGATCAAAATTAGTTTATGAAAATTTTACAGATCATATATAGGTATGTGATTATATGTTCGTGAAAATTTCAGAATTTATAGATAAGTAGAGAGTTAATTCAAAATCTAGGAATAACATGTTATTCGGATATTGTTGTTGCTGCAGACCGTTTTTTTTTTACTCGGTTTGAAAACTTTATAGACCATGTTAAATTATTTATAACTTTTTGAAACTTTTACATTATGCTTTTGTATATGTCTATTGTCATCTCTCAAAATTTCAGATCATTTAGAAAAATATTTAATGTTCTAAAAATCACGGAAGTAGGCTGTCCAGTGATATTTTACTGCTTGCTGATCCGATTTCGGTTTCGGTTTAGCCAATTGTTTCATATGGTTTCGTATTCTTATAAATCTTGAAACTTTTATTATAACATTTTGTATATGTCTAGGACATATTTATTAAATATCAATAATTTTAAGTTAATTTATACTGGTAATAAAAATTGTTGAGTAGTAACTGTTCAGTTTCAATCATAGTTTAAAATCGGAACTTGTATTACCAATTTGAACTATCTATAATTCTAATTTTGTACTTATAAGTTTATCACCTGATCTTGAGTATATAAGATGTAAATCTGGAGATTTTGGTAGTCATGTAATTCATGGATAGGTTTGTAAAAATCTTGGAGTAAAGGGTATTCAGTTTTCGGAACTGTTAGGAAAGCTATCTTTTATAATTATTTTGGACCACTGTCCTTTGGTTAAAGCTTATGAAACTTTTACAGTAGATCTAAGTAGAAGTTTGGAGTGTATCCTGTAAATTTCATATTTTTATCAAACCTGTAGATGTTTCTAAAAATCATAGATTACCTCCTGTCCGTTTTACGGTAGTATTCGAAACCGAACTTTTCGATTCTTAATTAAGTAGCTAAATTTTGTCTATTAATCCCGATTATTTTTGAGTAGATATTTATATATATCATAATGTTTATTGCAAAATCTTATTATAAAAATAAATATGGTTATGTATATAAAAAGTATTCAATATGTGTTAATTGGTTTCGGGCATAACAGGGTACAAATGAAGGCGTGAAGGGAGAACCGTTCGTTTCTTCATTCTCTACACAACCATATTGTTTTGATTGTTGGTATTTTACTGGATATTTTATCAAGTTTGAGGTAGGGATTTATTGGGGTATCGTGTGAGTTTAAGAATCTTCATTTATGTATTTTAATGTTTATATATAGATTCATTATCATATTGTGCTATTTTTACATGAGTTGTGAAATTGCATTAATGTGTTTAAATACATTGATTCATGCCACTATAGAATTTTTATTAGGTGGATCATGGAGTGCGGATATATTTATTACTTATGTGCGCATGTGAATGACATTTATGAATTGTGAATTGTGAATGGTGGATTGGTTGTTGATTTTGGGAAATGGTCGTGTGGTGTGAGCAATGGGGGGACGAAGGAGCTCCCGGGGTGCAAGTCCTCGAATTATCGCGCGATTGGTTGACGTCACCGTAGGGTTAGTAGCCCCAAGACGGCTAGGTAGATGAACAGGTAGTTCATGTCCTAGGGTTTGTTTCACGACATAATTTTCCCATTTGATGATTTTGAATTTGATGCTATCTCTGTTGTGATAGTTGGATTTGAATTCGTATTGAGAGTATTGGTTTTAATTTCGTGACTATAGAACTTTTAAATTATCTTGATGATATTATTTAAATTGTTCTACATGAATTTATATTGTGATTCCTTATGCATTTATATCATGACATTGGACTAGGGTAGAGACTTGACCCTATACGTATTCATTAATTTACATACTTGCGGAATCTTACGCTTCATGATTTTTCTCTACTGGGCCGTTTGTGCTCACCCCTTAACATTTTTCAGGAAAAGAACAGTTGGTGGATGATGCATGAGCTATTGGAAATTTGTGGAATTTGAACTTATAATAATTACATCTTTATGTAATAAGAAAGATTGCGTGCTTATTATGATTTGTACTTGTTTGGCTTTGGACTAGTGTGTTCGTGTTGTAATTTGATTTGATTTCGGGATTTGTGTGTGATTTTATTATTTCTATTTCGCTTCCGCGCTAGTGAATTATAAACAATGTCGGTTGGCCAGTTTGACCATTTGATATTTTTATGAATTTTAATTAAATTTAGGTCATTATCCGGGTTTTCGGATTCGGGGCGTGACACTTTATTACACAGGAAATTGTTGGAGCTCCAAGATCTTTGTATTTTGGAGGCGTAGGGTTTGATATTATGGAACTCGCATGATTATTTAATACTATTTTCTTAGTAGTATGAGTTCAATTCTTCCTTTTTTGAGTACATAAATCTTTTTAGAATTTAGTATAGGCTGGTATTTGTTTAATAGCTTCAAGAAGAGGAAGATTAATCTTTACTTGATGGAAATGTTTGAGTGAGAAATGGTCGACTGAAGTTGACAGTAGATTTTCGGACTGTAAGCGTAGGAATGCTGATTTCAAAATGTTGTAGTTTCCACCTCACACCTTGGATTTTGCTTCCGTTTGTTCCTATGGCTTGTGCTAGGTCCAAACTTTGTGTATACAGTTTGAACTTACCATTTTACCCTCCAAATGACCATTTTACCCTTGGTTGAACTTGGAGTATTCCGACGTTTCGGTTAAGGTACCGTTTGTTTCGGTTTACCTTCTTTTAATCTCGTGTGATCCTTTTAGCATCCTTGAGATGTTTTATTTCTATCTTACCCTTGTACGGGTATTTGACAACTCGAGGGATTTTATTTAATTTTTATTTTCTTCCGCATTCACTCCCTTAGCTATTAGGTTCGAGTTCTGGAATCCTAGGAAATTCGGGGCGTGACATTCCTAAAATGATACATATGAGGACATCTATCCTAATGATAATATGCCACTAGATTTTCTAAGATACACATGCTTTTGAAAATCTAATGATTTTGTAGATATGTTTGTTGATTGAGAATCTGTAGATTTATACTAAAAACCTTTCTCATAATTAGAGTCATGTGCTAGACATGCAGTATGAGCAACTGGAATTACTTAGACGATGGTGAAAATAGCCTAGAGGGAGGGGGGTGAACATGTGTTTTGTGGATTTATTCACAAATTAATATTTAATTGCGGAAAAGTCACAATAAGATTGAGAATGTTAGAAATATACAGTCTTTTATATTAAGTACAATGACAGATTTAGAAAATTGTATGAGGGTGACGTAATGGTATTATTTATTTTTGTAGTTTCGTTAGGGTCATTTCATAATTTTATTGAGAATTTTTATGTAAATTCAAAAAAAGTTAAGCATATAACAAAAAAAAAAGAAAATAAAAAGTTTAATGGGGGCCAAAGCCCCCATTAGTCCAAAGGTAGATCCGTCCCTGATTAAAAATGTATATAAAATAAATGTGCACGCAAATAAAGGAGATACGTATAGGTTTTTACTTTTTAGATATTTATCAAACATGAATCTCGTATGCTCGATTGTGCAAAAAAAAAATTGTATATTTGTAAGTAGGAAATTTTTTTAATTCATCATGATTATCAAAAAAATAAAAAAATAATTAGTCAAGTTGGTCTTTTAGAACTTTCAAAAGTGAATACAATAATATAAATTGCATGATTTATAAGCATATTGTTATAAATATCAAAGTGTAGGGTCCACGTGTGGGGTGCACTACAATTATACAAGGTTACTATTTGCACAGTGATTGTAAAATATCACTAATAGTATCCTTAGTTTCCCAATAAATATGGGAACCAGTTTAATGAAATGATATATTTTTCTCTGCATTCTAAATTCTCTCTCTCTTTCTTAGAGCTCTTATAGTTATTCTCTATCACTTTCTTTGCCTTATATATATCTCTGTCATATATTTAGAAGAAAGTTTTATAACACGTTATCAACAAGACTCTAACCAACTGAGTCTGCAATATTCAAAGAAAAAGGAAGAAAGTCATTTTTCCTCTTCAAGTCTATAAGGTATGTATATCTACTTTATTATTGATATTATCTCACACATATATCATATATGTAAAAAGAAGAAAAAATTATATCCTTGGTAGTACGCAAAGGACATGATCTTAAACTACAGGATATAAAAGGTTAAAGATGACTGTATCTATATATATTGGACTGTTTTTCTTTTATGTTATATTGGTGGATAAGGTTACTGCCTTACTTGATGTCAATTTACTGGCGTCACTTGGTGGTTAAAACTGCCAAATTATTTTATGTTATATTGGTGGATAAGGTTACTACCCTACTTGATGCCAATTTACTAGCGTCACTTGGTGGTTAAAACTGTCAAATTATTTTATGTTATATTGGTGGATAAAGGTTACTGCCTTATTTGATGCCAATTTACTGACGTCACTTAGTGGTTAAAACTACCAAATTATTTATTATGTTGATTATTATTGTACTAACGTTTACAATTAATGTGATATATATTATTATATATTGGGTTCTAAAAACAAATGTTATCAATGGGACTCGAACCATAGCCCATGGGTATCCGACCATATTGCTATGGCAAATCTAAAGTCCCTTGCCACTAAGCTACTTAGTCCGTTGATGTCTCATATCTCATTATAAAACATAATATACTTTCCTTGATATTATAAGTATAGAAAATATTTTTTATATTATTTAGATGACTCTAAAATATTATTTCTTGTCGTATATAGAATCTTGTAAAAATATCAAACCTCGCGAAGCTGGATTTCTCTGCGCTAGATATTTCGCGAAACAATTATTTATCCTGGGTCCTGAATATTGGGTTGCATTTGGATGGAAAAATGCTTGGAGATACTATAAAGGAAGACAATGATGCTTCTCTCCAAGATAAGGCGAATGCCTTAATATTTATTCAGCATCATATTAATGAGCAGTTGAAATTGGAATACCTCATGGTGAAAGACCCATTTGTATTGTGGCATGAATTAAAAGATAGATATGACCATCATAAGACCATAATTGGTCCAAAAGCTCATTTTGAATAGTTAGGCCTATGATTGCAGGATTACAAAAATTTTGGCGAATATAATTTGGCCCTGTTTAAAATTACGTCTCTATTGAAACTGAGTGGTCATACTATTACTGAGTATGAAATGCTTGACAAAACGTTTACCACATTTCACGCTTCGAATATGCTTTTACAGCAACAATATCAGATGTGTGGGTTTAAGAAATACTCAGAGTTGATATCTTGTCTACTCGTTACAGAATAGAAAAATGAGCTTTTGTTAAAAAATCACCAGTCCCACTCGACTAGATCACACCAATTCCTGAAGCGAATGTTGCATCGTATAGTAGTCCTGAACGGAGACATGGTAATGGGTATGCCACTGGTAATAAAAACCATAGTCACCGTACAAGTCATGATTCCACCAATATCCAAGTAAGGATTCCACACCTTACCACAATAAGTGGAACAAAAATTACAAGAAACAAAAAAGAAAGTATGGTCAGCCTCGTCGGGCTCATGATATTACTTGTCATAGGTGTGGGATGGGTGGACACTGAAAAAATAAATGTCGTATCCCGAAACATTTAGCTGATGTTTATGAAGCTTAGAGAAAAGGAAACGGAAAAATGGAAATGAATTTTACAGACTGCGAAGGCCCTTTAAAAGTCAATCATTTAGATGCCTCTGATTTCCTAATAGATTCATATAACAATAAGGAGTGCATTATTGGTAATGAAATTGGTTAATTTTTCACCATAATTAATGATGTTATGTTAGTTCTAGACTATATGTATTTTGCACTTGTATTTGATGCCTATATGTATTTTTCACTTGTGCTTGTTTTAATAAAATACATTTTAATATGCGCTTTTGTATTATATGAATAGGCATGAACCTGAATAACGCATTGTCTGATCCCAAGTTAAATGGTGAAGATATCTGTCTTGCAGATAGTGGTACGACACACACAATTCTTCGGGATAAGAAACTTTTCTCCACCTTATCATTAGGTGAAGCCAGTGTCATTACAATATCAGGCCTAATAGATTTAATTCAAAGCTCCGATAAAGCCGACATAATTTTACCACAAGGAACAAAAATACATTTTGAGGATGCCTTATATTCTGTTAGGCCTCGAAGAAATTTATTAAGTTTTAAAGACATATGTCATAATGACTATCATATTGAGACTACAAATGAAGGTAATATAGAATATCTCTATATAACTTCTATTTGTTCAGGCAAGAAACACATATTAAATAAACTTCCTACTTTTTTTCTGGGTTATATTTCACCACCATCAGAACGATTGGGTCACATGTTATAATGCACAAGACTACTAACCTGAAACTATTTATGCTTTGGCATGATTGATTTGGCCACCTAGGATCTACAATGATACGTCATATAATAGATAATTCACATGGTCATTCACTAAAGGACCAAAAGATTCTTTTACTTTGTGATTACCCTTATACTGCTTGTTCACAAGGCAAACTTATTGCTCAACCATCTCCCTCTAAAATCATTGTTAAATCCCCATCCTTTTTACAAAGAATCCAAGGGGATATTTGTGGACCAATTCACCCACCATGTGGACCATTTTGTTATTATATGGTTTTAATCCATGCTTGAACTAGGTGGTCACATGTATCACTACTCTCAACTCGCAATGTTGTATTTGCAAGACTTCTTGCTCAAATCATTCGATTATGAGCACAATTTCCTGACTACCTAATCAAGTTTATTTGTCTAGACAATGCTGGTGAATTTTCTTCCCAAACATTTGATGATTATTGTATGTCAATCGGAATTGATGTTGAACATCCTCTTGCCCACACAAATACCCAAAATGGTTTAGCAAAGTCTTTTATAAAAGGACTTTAGTTAATTGGTTGACCTTTATTGATGCGAACAAAGTTACCTATTAATACTCGGGGACATGCTTTATTACACGCTACATCTTTAGTTCGCTTAAGACCAACTGTTAATCATCAATTTTCAACGTTACAACTTGTTCTTGGTTAGTAACCAAATATATCACACCTACGAGTTTTTGGTT
Organism: Cornus suecica; assembly: GCA_963922005.1. Taxonomy (NCBI): domain Eukaryota; kingdom Viridiplantae; phylum Streptophyta; class Magnoliopsida; order Cornales; family Cornaceae; genus Cornus; species Cornus suecica. The sequence goes on from OY998240.1 coordinate 45,997,747, forward strand.
GTGTTGTCTATGTTCCTATTGTACCACCTCAACGTACCAAGATGGGTCCACAGTGTCGCATGAGACCCAATGTAGGTTTTGATTCTCCTTCTATCAACAGATATCTTGAACCTACAATAATTGATCCTTTTAAGGCATGGTTTGCTGGTTGTCACTTTGATGAAACTATTTTCCCACCATTAGGGGAGAAACAAAGTATTCATAAAAAATTGATGAAATTACTTGGTATGCATCAAAATTATCTCATCTAGATCCTCGTACTAATTAATGTAAACAGAAAGTTCGACGGATCATTTATATACAGAATATAGCAAACTGATTGCCAGATATATTTAATAACACAAAACATGTGACAATATCTCATATACCTACTACAAATGCCCCAACTCAAATTATTATGCCTGTTGCACAAACTAATAACTCTGCAGCCAATGCATCGCAAACATGACAAAAACAAGGTAGGCCTGTTGGTGCTAAAGATACTGTTCCTTGAAAGAGAAAAGTTCAAAAACATATAACAGGAACTCCAGAGGTAGCTCAAACCTCTGATGAGATTCTGAGCCCAGAAGTGGCACAAGTTCCAACAGAAACAATTGGACCAAAAAATGATGAGATCTCCATTTGTTATGGTGAAGTATGGGATAGAAATATTGTTGATATTGATGATATATTTTTGTCCTATGCTGTTGCTCTTGAGGTAACCACAGATGATGATGATCCCGAACCTCAAATAGTCGATGAATGTCGACAAAGAAATGATTGGTCAAAATGGAAAGAGGTTATACAAGCTGAATTAGATTCATTGACTCAACGCCACATTTTTGGGCCTAAAGTCTTGACACCCTATGATGTCCAGCCTGTTGGGTATAAATGGGTATTTTTACGTAAGAGAAATGAGAAAATGAAATTGTATAGTACAAAGCCCGCCTTGTTGCACAAGGTTTCTCACAAAGGCTTGACATTGATTACGAGGAGACAAACTTAATGCGATGTCAGGTTTGCAAAAATATGTGGTTAAAAACAACACCTTAACGACTTTAGGTTTTACCCTACGCAAGTGCATATATCAATTGTAGAATAGCAAATGGCTTGAGTAAGGGATATCGATCCCATAGAGACTGAGATTGTTCACTTTAATAGTTAAAAAATACTGAATTATATTTTCTAAAATATGGTTTGTTTGGGTGGTCAAAGACAAAATTATCTATTTTAACTAACAATTATCTAGAAAGCAAATTAAATTGGTTATGATTCAGATGAGAGAGAAAACTAGGATTTTCATCACTCCACCACTAATTGCTTAATATAGTTCCTCACTGTATCAATTGTACAAGAGCGATCCATAACTGTGAATTAAGTCGTACCGCTAATAGCTAAATATGACCCCAAAAAGGAGTACCATCAACCGGATTACGACAACCAGTCTTATAACTGACCTAACTAGTACATGCCAATTATATTACTCTAATCTACTCTTACTACATGAAAATAAACTAAAATATGTCTATTTTAAATCGCCAAGGCACGGCCTGTGTCAACCTAGGGTTTTAAGTTTCATTACCACCATTGTGTAGAAAACAATATTTAAGCATCCGAGTTTCTACTCATATTGAATAATCATAGTTGTGCAAAACTATACATTCATTCCATCAAAGACAAGAATTTAGAACAAACATATAATTTTATATTGCCAATCAATACGGTCTCTTAAGTACTACAATCATCACAGTATAGTCAACAGTTTCCCCTCGTTACAATTGAAAACAACGAAAGAACTACATTACTTGGCTAGGGTATAGCTAGAAAACCCTAGATACAGAGTTAGTTGGATATGGTGGAAGGTGACTGCTTCGATGATGTAGAAACGATCTTCATAGTCTTCTTCTACGGATCTCTAGGTTTTGAATACTCTGAATGTATGAACATGAACCTCCACAACTGAGCAACCCAAATGAACATCTCCTCTAAACATTCCTCTATCTTCCCCTTCACACTGAAATATGACTGTGTATATATAGGCAATGGTGTAAAAAGGCCCTTTTCAATCTCCACTTCATGCAAACTCTAACTTATGATATATATATATAAGTGTATATACATGTGTATAGAGGTCTAAAGTCGCAGACACGTCTTCCAATCGAACCAGGGGTGAAACATGCAAAATCCATCGAAAAACCACAAAAAGTTGTCGCACTTATGCTTCAAGCGTAACAGGCCTACGCTTCAAGCGTAGGTCCCAAACGTACCTCCAAGCGTAGGTCGAAGTGTAGAAATATGATTTCCAACCAATTTTTGAAACTGAAAGCGTAGTTATTTTATAGAAAATCACTTTTCTTTGTGAATGCACCAAAACGACTGTCTTGAACCCACGATACTTTTTGCTGAAGATGACGGCTTTTGGAAATATCGTTTTTGCCCTCTGGGAGCCATTTTGTCTCGGACTGCCTCTTTGACTCTCCTCTTGAATAGAAAGAACACACTCTTCAGTTAATTCACCGAAGTTAGCTCCATTTCTTCATTAAGCTCCTAAAACATGCTTTAACACGCAAACAACATAAAAATACCAAATAATGGAATAAAAGAACGTAACAATAGTGAGTTAAGGGGTCAAAATGTCTAATATTTGACAACTATCATACCCCCAAACTTACATATTGCTAGTCCATTAGCAATAAACTCAGGGAAATTTTCTTGTGATGATCTTTTTAATCTAACTACTCTAACTAATCCAAGTAATCTAACCTAATCCCTTGCTTTCGTGAAGGTCGACGATTACACTTAACACGTGTAACAAGTCTTTTAAACCCCTAGGTTACCCCTAGTTGACGAGTGAAGTCTCGTGAAAGTTTCTGGTGATGGTACCTACAAACATCTCAATTCTCTGTAGTCACACAATCATGAGTTCAGACACAAATTCAATTTAAGTCATGATACAATGCGAAAGACAACATGGATGCAAATACTCCCACTCACTACTAAACAACAATTATAGCAAGCTTCATGTCATGAATGGTTCCCACTAAAGTGAATGATTTTGCTACTTCCTACTTTAAATCCAAATAACCTTCCGTGTTTTTGTGAACATTCTACCATGGTATTTCAATCTCTTTTTTCCTACTTCATTGATCAAAATTTGTCATTTTTTGTAAAAAATCATCTTTCCATATTTCCAATTTTATCCCTTTTTGTGTTTCTAAGTCTCCGGACTTTCCAGGGAGGATTTTTAGTCCCGACCAACTGGGTCCGAGCTTCTTCCATGGGATTTATGCTCATTACTTTTCTTCCCTTTAAGCGCTAACAGTGATATTGGTGATACGAATGCCTGGTTACTCAGATCGAAAAACTACTTTTGCATTTTATTTTCTCAAAATAATTTTTTTCAATTTTCTCCATTTCATATTTAACAACTCCCCATCTCCCCTTTTATTGTGGCAAAATTATTTTTCAACTTACATAGTCAAAATCAACTTATTTCCCATTGTGAATGTGTGCTTGTGCTTATAGGTCAAGGTCGTCTTTCTTACATTCAATTTCACTCATTCACTTACCCATGTAAAAACACATCACTTCACTAACTCGATCTATCATTAATCTCATGAATGACAATATTATATTACATACTACTCATGCATCATAAAGATAAACTTAATCAACTTGTAATGCAAAATATTCATGCGTGAAAACAAAGAACTGCTCCAAAATTTTAAAATTTCAAAATTTTCCAAAACTTTTCATTCCTTGTAGTACTATACCCTCATCCCCAAACTTAAATCAGACCATGTCCTTATGGTAAAAAATAATATAGGAGAACAAATACAGTTACCCTTGAAGTTCAATTCTGGCTTCCAAAGCAAAGCATGAATCCCTTCCCCCAAACTTGATTTGCATCACTTGTAGATATAATCAACAAAACACAAATACCCAATCATAGCAAGGGAAAATAAATTTCATCATAAATATTAAGAAAATAACACATGTTGTCAAGGAATTAAAAATTTCTTTTTTTTTTCTTATTTTTTTTAAACTAAAAATACTTATAAAAAAAATGATTTGGCCTTACGGGCCTACAATCCTATAATAATAATAATAATAATAATAATAATAATAAATACAGACGTGGCCTTAAGGGTCTACCGTCTCTACAAACAAAACAAAGCATAACCAAAAATCCTAATACTAAAACTAAACCCTAATCTTAACTATCTTTCTTTTCATCATCACTAGTCATAACGCTCTTTAACCATATCCAGAAATCCGCTGTCTTTTTTAACATTTCCAAATCGTCCTCCAGATATATCTTCATAATAGTCTATTGAATCTCATCCAACTCTTCTATCCTATCACCCAATTACTCAGTAATGATCTTTGATAATAGAAACGGGTATGGAAGATAATGTTCAAAGTCATCAGCACCCGCCCATTCTCTACTCACAATTTCTCAGGCAATCGACATCTCAGCCATGATCACCACTAGAATACACACTTCATACCCATGAGTTAGGGCATACAATGTTCTAAGCATTGTGTGATCCCTTATACTAGTCCGTGTATTCGGTCGAATTTGAGCCGAAATGACACAATTCAAATAAAGCAGATCCGACTTCAGCCACCAATTTTCACACGTCTTATCTCCTAGATTTAGCATAGCACATAATTCTCTCACCATCTCCTTATCAGTATAGGGCCATACCTGAGGATGCTCTATCAGTCTCCCTTTTAAGTGTGTCGGACTACCAATCGGTATATTCCATGCATCGGTAATATGTTTCCTTCCTATTACTATATGAGCACTCTACTGAGTCACTTTAGCCGACATAACCTCAAATCCTAGCGGTCCGATAACCTTCATATTCTGATAGAACTTTCATACGAAGCCCGGATATACCTTCTCTCCCGTTGGTTTCTCTAAACTTCTCAATCCTCATTCCTTAAGGATTTTCCTCCTGTGTGCAATTAATACTCGGTTCATCCTCTTCGGATGAAATACTTCTTCAAATTGCAGCCTGCACTCCAAAAATGATCTCGGTGTGGTTTTTCTTCTTTTTCGACTTGTTGCTCCATTATTTGAACTTTCAGCCTCTACATCCTGTTCTTCACCCTCAATGAGTTCCTCCGGGTGAAAATAATTCTCATGATCACTAGCCATCCTCACAATCTCGAAATAGAAAGAAGAGAAAAAGAATATCTAACTTTAATGCTCAACTCTTGAGATTTGTGAATTTGGTTTCGTGTCTACTCTATGGATGTATTCATAGATGGATGTAGTAGAATCAGAGAAGAAAAAGGATTTAAAACCCTTGGCTGAATAGGAAAGTAGAAACAAAAAATAATCCAACTCCAACTTGTAGTTCTATTCCTTTTCCTTATCGAACTAGGATTACTCTAAAAAGTCTACAGAAAATCTACATAAAATCCTAAAAATACCCTAAAACAATCCTAATACAAATAAATATACAAACTATACCAAAACACCCCGCAAACGGATCAAAATTTCAAAATTCAAAATATTACCTCGTGATACCCTACGCTTCAAGCGTAGGCTTGCCTGAACAAATTTGTTTTTTTTCAAATAACACTCTTCCGATCAATCCAACACATAAACACCCCCAAACTTAAACGCACAAATGTCTGCATAGTGCAATATAAAATTAGTAAAGAATTCAAACTATCAACATATGTAAAATAAGCATAAAAATCAGGGGATATATCCAACTCAATACTATTGATAATAAAAACTGTTATTTTATAAACTAAGAAAATAACAAATACATTTAGAAAATAATCGTCCAAGCGGTCACATAAAGCCCTATACAAAACTATCTGCTCGATAATTTATCTCCAATGTATATAAGAAAATGAAACAAAAACCTAACTAAAACTATAGTAAGCCTCATCATCAGAGGTCGATGGGATGGGTGAAATCTGCACCCCCATATGCTGACTCATACAATCAAACCTATGAAATAACCGCCTCTAATCACGTCGACTACGCACTGTCTCATGCTTCGTAGCCTGTCTCTCTTCTCCCAATGTCTGCTCTAGCCCCTTTATCCGTGCCATAAGAGCATTAAACTGAGCCTGGGACAGAGTAACAGTACCAGCCGTAGGTGCCTCTGGCAACATAACCTCCTCCTCAGTAATCGTCATCTATGGTATCTCAACATCATCAGCAGCCTCAGCATCCTGAGCCATACCCGCGTCAACCTGACCAGCGTCATCAGCCTACTTCTAGGCCTGTGCATCTGGAGCTGGAAATATATAGAAACCTGGTCTCTGCCTCATAATAGCATCTCCATGCAATCGGGTCCAAACACCAGTCCATATCCCTCTAGCATACGGGGTACCCTCTCTGAATCTATTCCGTTCACCCGCATCCATCTAAATCCCGGCATCCATCATAAGCTTCATCACTAAGCACGGGAATTGAATGAGGAATAGACACTAACCAACCTTGGTCTTCTTGCGCAAATGGATATAATGACTATATAGGCCCTCCCACAAAATACTTGGGATAAAAATCCACCGCTCGAACTCTAAACCATAGTGGATGGTCGGAAATGGTGTATAACACATGGTAGTATGACTGTGCGGAAGAATCTGGGATCGGACTATCACATCCCAAAACTAAAGCATCGGGTGATAGTTTTCCTTCTTCGTGCTGTTCTGATGCGTATCAGTCCACTACCCAGCAATCTGAAGTACAACAAGCTTAAAAATAGATGGGAGTATCTCGGGCATAGGTGGGAACTCGGCAACAAACTCGGGTGGACACTTATCCGAAATACCCCATGCCTCAGCAATAGACTAGAGAGTAATCTCAATCTCAGTACCTCGGACCATTATCCATAGTCTCATCCCCCTATTGAAATGACGCATGTGTAGCCAGAACTCTCAGATCATATCCTCGCAAATATGCAGAGTAACTGGAGCAAGAATAGGTAATAAATATCGGGCCCTCAATCAGCCGATCATCCAGGGGAGGACAAGCTATAATCCCTCAAATATTTGTAGTAAGCATGCACGCTCCTAATGATACCCCTTCCGGATCACCCGGTTTAGTAAATCCTCCACCTATGTTATCCGGGGGACAGGTAAAAATGTAGTAAAAACTCTGGGGTTACCCTCCACAGGTGGCTTCGGTACCCCTTATCCGCTCGATCATCACCCATATTATTGTCATCTTCCACCTCGGCATCATCCCCCTGCCTCACACTATCACTCTCGGTATCCTCCTCCATCTCCTCAGTCTGTGGCTCTGGCACATGTGACGGTGAAGATGCTCATGGAGCAACTAGATCAACAATAAGGTGACCATGGGTCAAAATGATATCGTATCCCTGTGTAAAGCTCTCTGGCACCTCCGCCTCAAAAGATGAGGAAGATGAAGATGCCGAGTCGATATACTGTGGTCTCCTAGCGCATGTACTCTGGTGGCGAATAGGGGATGGTGTAGGAGATGATGATCTTGACCTCTGTCGCATTGGTGGATCAGCCACAACTGCAGCCTGAGCTACTCGTCTCGCAAATAACTTGGTCCGTGCCATGCCTACAATAGGGAATTTTTGAAAAAGTAAGTGATAAGAAACCGGACGCCGAATCAAACTCAAACTATATCTAAATATACCCAATATGACAATTAAACAAGCCGTCGTCCCAAAACAATTTGTTATTTAAGCCACTTTCAAAGTTGAAAAACTCAACTTTTAGAAAACGGATCAAAACACGATTTTGATTTGACTCGTTTGTCAATACTAGTTTATAAAAGTTAAATAAGTCATATGAAATCAAAATAATGGAACAAAACTCACCGAATCGAAAGAAACGATGATTTTCCAAAAATTGAGTTTCAGAGACTTTTCGAGTTCTTCACGCGAATCTGGACAAATCACCAACTAATTTGATGATCCGTTGGCAAGGAATGATGAGGAATCGGATGAATAAATGGTAGAAACAAACCTCATAAGGATTAGTGGAGAATTGAGGGAGAGAGAGAATTTTGAATGAATTTGGGGGGAACTGCTTGACGGGTCTGTTTTATAACAGGCCCGTAGCTACGCTTGAAGCGTAGGTCCCCATGGCCCAAATTATTTTTTTGTTTTTCTTCATCTTCAAATTATGTCTTCAACCCCATCCACTCTCAATGCTTCATAGGCTCAGTTTATACTTCCTACTCAAATGATGTTAGCCTCGCGACTCGTTTTTATAAACTCGATCTTAAATACCAAAATGACTAAATTACCGTCTACAAGTATAAACTAGGCTTAAAAGCTACTCTTCTTCACCTAGTACCAATATTTAACATCGTTGGTACGACGTTGCTGCCTCTCAATACTCTGGATCATGTTTATCCAGCTCAGGTGATGGTTCAGTTAGATCAATCATTTTTACCACATACTCGACTAGTTTAACTTCTATGTAGTGCTTCAATATTTTTCCATTCACAACAAACTTATTTCCAATATCAGGATCATCAAGCTCCACGGCTCCATTGGGTAAAATCTTCGTAATCTCGTATGGCCCATCCCATCTTGATTGGAGCTTACTAGAAAACAGCTTGAGTCTCGAATTAAAAAGTCAAACCTTCTCGCTGGGCTCAAAATTTTTTCTTCTAATATGTTTATCATGAAATGCTCTTGTTCGAGCCTTGAAAATCCGAGAGTTTTCATAAGCATTATTTCTCAACTCCTCAATCTCTTGAAGTTGGAGTTTCCGCTACACAACGACTTTCTTTATATCAAAATTCAATCTTTGAATAGCCCAATATGCTCAGTGTTCCAGCTCTACAAGGAGATGACATGGTTTACCATACACAAGATGATATGGCGACATACCAATCGGTGTCTTAAACGCAGTCATGTACGCCCAAAGTGCATCATTTAGCCTTCGAGGCCAATCCTTCAAATCCGGACGCACAGTCTTTTCCAAAATATTTTTAATCTCCCTATTAGAAACCTCCACTTGACCTTGTGATTGGGGGTGATATGGCGTACCAATTCTATGAGTGACACCGTACTTCTTACACAGAGCAGGAAGAAATTGGTTATCGAAATGGCTTCCACCATCACTGATCAAAACTCTTGGCATATCAAATCATGAGAAAATGTTTGACTTTACAAATTCTTCCACCACGTCATTGTCAACACGTTTAGTGGATATTGCTTCTACCCACTTTGAAACATAATCAACCTCCACAGGTATATATTCCTTCTTATCTGGTTTTGGAAATAGTCCCATGAAATTAATACCCTACACCTTAAATAATTCTACAATTAGAATCGGGATTAAAGGCATCATGTATCGTCGAGATATGGATCCAAACTTTTAACATCAGAGACATGCCTTGCAAACCTCGAAAGCATCCTTGAATATGGAAGGCCAGTAAAATCCACTCTGCAGCACCTTGTGGGCTGTCTTTTAAGGTCCGAAATGCCCTCCACACTCCAACGTATGACAAAATGTCAGTATGCTATGCACCTCACTCTATGGGATGCATTTTCTGATAATATTATTATAACAATACTTATATAAACGTGGATTATCCCAGATATAAAATTTATAATTGAAAATGTCAGCATACCACGATATTTATTCTTATAATTGAAAATGTTAGCATACTTATATAAACTTGGCTGAAGAATCAGTCTTTCTCATACTTAGACCATCCTTTTGGGATTCAACCTGTGGCTTTATAATTGAAAATGTCAGCATACCACGGTATTTATTCCACCACTACCACATTGAACAGATGTTCATTCGGGAAAGAATCCTTAAGATGAGTAATTTCCTTTGTGGATTCGACAATAATCCTTGACAAATGATCCGCAACAACATTCTCTGAACCCTTCTTATCTTTAATTTCCAGGTCAAATTCTTGTAGCAACAGAATCCACTGAATCAGTCGAGGCTTAGAGTTTTTCTTCGTCAACAAATGCCTCAGAACAACCTGATCTGAGTAAACAATAACCTTGGCGCTCAATAGATATGATCGAAATTTATCTAAGGTGAAGCCAACTGCTAGCAACTCCTTCTCGGTAGTTATGTAGTTCATCTGAGCTTCATTCAGAGTCCTACTAGCATAGTAAATGGCATACGATAACTTATCTTTTCTCTGACCCAACACAGCTCCTATGGCATAGTCAGAAGCGTCACACATAAGCTTAAATGGTAGAGACCAATCTGGCGGACGAATAATCGGGGCTGATGAAAGGTGAGTACGCAGCTCCTCAATGGCATGAAAGCACTCTTCGTTAAAGATAAAAGTTATGTCATTAGCCAATAAGTTGCATAACGGCTGAAATCTTTAATAAACCTTTGGTAAAACCCGGCGTGACCCAGAAAATAGAGTATCTGCTTAACAGATGTGGGAGGAGGCAGTTTTGAAATTAATTTAACTTTTGCTTTATCTACCTCTATCCCTTGCTTAGATACAATATGGCCTAGTACTATCCCTTCTTGAACGATAAAATGGCTCTTCTTCCAACTTAGGATCAAATTTGTCTCTTTGCATATCTTAAGTACCAGTTCTAGATGTTTTAAACAGTCTTCAAAGATTTTCCTAAAAACTGAGAAATCATCCATGAACACTTCAAGAAATTTCTCTACAATGTTAGAGAAGATAGACATCATAGATCGTTGGAATGTTGCTGGCGCATTACATAAACAAAACAACATCCATCTATAAACAAACGTGTCATATGGACAGGTAAAATTGGTTTTCTCCTGATCAATAGGATCAATCGCCACCTGATTGTAGCCAGAATACCTATCCAGAAAGAAGTAACAGCTCTGCCCGGCTAACCTCTCTAGGATTTTATCAATAAATGGTAACGAAAAAATGATCCTTCCTGGTGTTCAGATTGAGATTTCTGTAATCAATACACACATGCCACCCTTTGGTCATGCGTTGTGGAATTAGCTCACCTTTCGAGTTTGGCACCACTATGATGCCCGACTTCTTCGGCACCACCTGAGTTGGACTTACCCATGTGCTATTAGAGATGGGGTAGGTGATACCCGCATCTAGCAATTTTACCACTTCTTTCATCACCACCTCTTTCATATTTGGATTCAACCTTCGTTGCATTTCTCTTGATGGCTTTGCATCCTCCTCAAGATGTATGCGATGCATGCAAACTGAGGGGTCTATGCCTTTCAAATCAAGAACGCTCCATCCTAATGCCTATTTGTTTTCACTCAGAACCGCGACTAGATGTAATATCTGTTTTTCTGCCAATTTTGAAGATATAAGCATAGGAAGAGTCTCATCGGATCTTAAGAAAATGTATTTCAGTTTTTTAGGCAGTTCCTTGAGTTCCAAGGTATGAGGAGTAGTTAAGGAGGGAATTGGTGGAATATTTGAAACTATCGGGAGCGGTTTAATCGGTTCACGCCATGGTTGAATATATAAAGTAGTCTCCATCGCATCCGGCTCTTCATTTTGCAGCTTTCAGTATGTCTCCCAATCAACAACTTCCTCATTTGGCCATTCTCTAGTCATAAATGACTATAGCTCATCTTTCTCCAGGATTTGAGTTGAAAAATCTGCTATGATATCACTCATTAATCTGGAAACATTCCCCAGATTCAGGAAATTGGTGGCTTCCTTCGAACACATTTATCCTGACCTTCATATTTCCAAAGGTCAGATCCATGGCTCCGGTTCTGCAATTGATGCATGCATTTTCCGTAGCTAAGAATGGTCTTCCTAGTATTACTGGAATGTGCTTCTTCGAGTCAGGGATGGGTTCTGTATCCAGGACTACAAAATCAACCGAAAAATAAAACTTGCCCCCTTGAACAATGACATCTTCAAGCATTCCTCTTGCCTGTTTGACTGATCGATCGATGAATTGCAGTACAACCTCAGTGAGACTGAGCTCACCCAACTCTAGTTATTGGTAGACTGAATATGGAAGTAAGTTAATACACGTACCTAGATCAAGAAGAGCTTTACCAATTTCTTGGTCACTGATGACACATGGAATATTGGGAGCACCGAGATATTTCCTCTTAAGTGGAGTATCATTTAAAATCAATGAACTCACTTGCTTAGTCAAGAGTATTTTTGTTGGATTCTTTACTCTACTCTTTCGCTTCTGGGTGCAAAGATCCTTGAAAAACTTTAGGTAAGGCAGTATCTGGGCGATTACATCTAAGAGAGGTAAATTGATCTTGATTTGTCAAAATGTTTTCAAAATATTAGATTCTTTCAACTTTTCGTACTTTGTCCGCTCTCTAAGACTCTGAGGAAATGGCGTTGCCTTCTCATAACTTGCCCTGTCTGACTCTTCAAGTAATGTCTAATCGACATTGGCTTCTACTGATGGTTGGTCTTTCTGCATTCTTTTAGCCTCTTTCATTGCATCCTTCTTCCCCTGTTCTTCTTTTGTTTCCTTCCTCTGCTCTTATTCTGCCTATTTTCTTCTTTGCAACCTCTCTTCATGCTCTACCTCAACATGCCTCTCCACTTCCCTTCCACTTCTCAGAGTTGTGATTGCTTGAACCATTTCATTAGGTTCATTGACAAATGACCCAAGCTCTAGTGCTTGTTGGGGCCTTGGGTTAGTGACCGGCTGACTAGTTAATCTCCCTAGTTCTCTTACATTCCTCTCATTTGCCATTTTGCCCATCTGCATATGTAGTTATACCAATGATTGGGTATGAATACCTAGCTTGTTATGAATGTCAAGTATAACTTGTGATAACCTATTAGTCTGGAAACCGAGTGGAGGAGTTTGGTTTTCTTGGAGGCTGGGTTTGGTAATTATATGTCTACACAGCTTGATAGTTATTGAATAGCTAAACATCTTGGGAATTATTGAATGATTTGAGAGCTTGGGAATTATTGGATGTTCTAGGTTGGTAGTTGGACTGAGAATTTCTAGCCATGATTGTTGGTTGTGAGTCGAATGATTGTTGACTTTGTTGGAACCTTGGTTGTTGGTTATATGATTGTTGTCTCTCAGTGAACCTTGGCTATGGGTTATATGATTGTTGTCTGTCTATGAATCTTGGTTGTTGATTGGATGATTGCCCCTGTTAGAACTTTGGGGGTGTATTCTCTATATTGGTAGATTTGTAAGACATAAGTGGATGATTTCTGGCATTGAAGGTGTATGAATTGGTGAAAAGAGCATTATTGGAATAGTTCCACGACGCGTTGGCATCAATGACCATTATTTTCTCACACTCATGTTGGGAATACTCAGCTTCCACTTCAAACGTCTTTCTAGGAGGGGAATGACTTCACTGCATAAACTTTTTAATTCTCTCTAATTTCTCTCCAAACAATGCCATGGTATCTCTTACATCATCATGCTCTACAACATAAGATTTCTTAGATCTCCTATCCTGTTGTCCACCTCTAGACCTCAACTCAGATTTATATTGAATTGTGTTTTGACTGATATTATCGAATATCTCCAAAAGTTCTTTAGCTAGCTTCAAGATATACTGACCTTGTGTTGCCGTATCTATCAAAGTCTTATGCGCCTTTCCAAGTCCTATGTAGAAATTTTTAGCAATATCTTGTTCAGAAAATCTATGATGGGGACATTTATACAAAATTTCATTATATCTTTCCCAAGCATCATAAAAATGTTTACCAGGTAATTACCTAAAGCTTTTGATTGCATCTTGTGCTTCTGATATTTTTCCTATGGGATAATGTTTTTCTATAAATTTTCTCTTAAGGGCTTCCCAATCGATTTTAATTTCTTTTGTTAATTTGATGTACTATCTTTTAGCCCTCTCTTTCAATGAGTAAGGGAATAATAATCTCACTCGCAAGTCATTTTTGGGCAAATTGTCATACCTAACAGTAGAGGCTACCTCTAGGAAATCATTGATGTGCTGGTATGGGTCCTCTATTCGAAGGTCTGAAAATTTTGGAAGCATATTAATCATGCTTGTCTTAATCTCAAGGTGCTTCACTCCATCTTCCTCCGGATAATCAGCATAGGAGTCGTACGCATCGGGCGCGTAATATCCTCTCAGTGATGTCTGTGGTGCCCTTTGTTGGTAGGCTCTTTGGTCAGCCATCGCTTATTCTTGCAGATGATTACGCTCTTCCATAGATTGACATAAACGACGGATAGTCTTTTTGATCTCAGGATCGTACTCCACTAACGTTGTGCTTAAATTAGAACGGGTTGGTCTATCTGTCACATGCTACTTAAACAACAATATTTTTTTATCTTTTAGAAATTTTTATGAAATAAAATCTAATCTAAATTAACTACTTCTAAATTACAGAAAATAAAGCAAGAATTAATATGCGAACATTTAGGTCACTAAAACTCTTAAAAGTTCCAGACGCAACTTTAAAGCTCTATTTTTTCCTTTTCTGCTTTTCAGAGTACCTGTCAATCACACAAAAATTTAACTTTAGGTATATGTACAATAACGTATTGAAAATAAACTACTAAAGCTATTGAACAATGCTTAGTCCCCGACAACGGCGCCAAAAAAACTTGATGCGACGTCAGGTGTGCAAAAATATGTGGTTAAAAACAACACCTTAATGACTTTAGGCTTTACCCTATGCAAGCACACGTATCAATTGTAGAATAGCAAATGGCTTGAGTAAGGGATATCGATCCCACATAGACAGAGATTGTTCACTTTAATAGTTCAAAAACACAAAATTATATTTTCTGAAATATGGTCTGTTTGGGTGGTCAAAGACAAAATTATCTATTTTAACTAACAATTATCTAGAAAACAAATTAAATTGGTTGTGATTCAGATGAAAGAGAAAATTAGGGTTTTCATCACTCCACCACTAACCGCATAATAAAATTCCTCACTGTATCAATTGTACGAGGGCGATCCATAACTGTGAATCAGGTCTTACCGCTAATAGCTAAATACGACCCCAAAAAGAAGTACCATCAACCGGATTACGACAACCAGTCTCATGACTGACCTAACTAGTACATGCCAATTATATTACTCTAATCTACTCCTACTGCATAAAAATAAACTAAAGTATGTCTATATTAAATCTCCAAGGCAGGACCCGTGTCAACCTAGGGTTTTAAGTTTCATTACCACCATTGTGTGGAAATCCATAATTAAGCATCCGAGTTCCTGCTCATATTGAATAATCATAGTTGTGCAAAACTATAAATTCATTCCATCTAAGACACGAATTTAGAACAAACATATAATTTTATATTGTCAATCAGTACGGTCTCTTAACTACTACAATCATCACAGTATGGTCAACAGTTTCCCCTATTTACAATTGAAAACAATGAAAGAACTACATTACTTGGCTTGGGTTTTGCTAGAAAACCCTAGATATCGAGTTAGTTGGACATGGTCGAAGATGACTGCTTCGATGATGTAGAAACGATATCCATAGTCTTCTTCTCCAGATCTCTACATTTTGATTACTTTGAATGTATAAACGTGAACCTCCACAACTGAGCAACCCTAATGAATGTCTCCTCGAAAAATTCCTCTATCTCCCCCTTCACACTGAAATATGACCATGTATATATAGGCAATGGTTTAAAGAGGCCCTTTTCTATCTTTTTAGTCTCCACTTCATGCAAACCCTAACTTCTGATCTATATAAGTGTATATACATGTGTATAGAGGTCTGGAGTCGCAGGCACATCTTCCAATTGAACCAGGGGCGAAACAGGAAAAATCCATCGAAAAACCAACAAAAGTTATCACACTTACGCTTCAAGCGTATCAGGCCTACGCTTCAAACGTAGGTCGAAGCGTAAAAATGTGATTTCTAGCCACTTTTTGAAACTGAAAGCGTACGCAAAAGTATAGGTATTTGATGGAAAATCACTTTTCTCCGTGAATGCACCAATACGACCGTTTTAAACCTATGATACTTTTTACTGAAGATGACAGCTTCTAGAAATACTTTTTTTGCCCTCCGGGAGTCATTTTATCTCGGACTACCTCTTTGACTCTCCTCTTGGATCGAAAGAACACACTCTTCAGTTAATTCACCGAAGTTAGCTCCATTTCTACATTAAGCTCTTGAAACATGCTTTAACACGCAAACATCATAAAAATACCAAATAATGGAATGAAAGAACGTAACAATAGTGAGTTGAGGAGTCAAAGTGTCTAATATTTGACACCTATCAATACTCTCCTGTAATGGATGCAATTACATTTCGTTTCTTAATCTATCTTACAATCTCTGAAGGACTAATGATGCGTCTAATGGATGTTGTTACAACATATTTATATGGATTACTTGATAGTGATATTCATATGAAAATTCCTACAGGATTTAAATTTCCAGAAGCAAATCATACTAAACCCTGTAACATGTATTCAATTATATTATAATGATCATTATAACGGTTAAAGAAATTTGGACGCATGTGGTACAATCGCCTCAATGAATATTTATTCAAAGAGGGTTATGCAAATGACCCCATATGTCCATGTGTATTCTTCAAGAAATCATCATCGGGATTTGCTATTATTGTTGTATATGTTGATTGTAACGTCCTGAATTTGATGTTTATTTATTTATTTGCTATTATGATCTTGTTAATTCTTAGTTGAGCTTAAATTGTAAGTTTAGTTAACTTGGTAAATAAATAAATGTTTTAAATGACATTACGCATTTTTTAAATTAGTAGAAGAGTTAAGTTTGTGGATTGTTTCAATATTCTCCAATTAAAATATAAGAATGTGTAGTTTAATTTTATCTCGCATTATTAGTTGCTTAAGTTTAAAGTCTTAAAGTTATTTATTGTTGTTATAAAAATTGTTACAGTCCCATTAAATTCAAACTCTTGTATATTAGTTGAACCTATATTTATAATGAAAAAGAAAGAATAAAAGTAAGGATTTAATTTAGAAATTTGATTAGTGAAATAAATGAGTTGTTTATGAAATATATTATGTCTCTTTGGTATGTTAGTATTCATTATCGAATCTAGTAATGTATTATCATTTATAAAATTAAAATGAATTCAAAGGAAGTGGGTATTTAGTAGCCGATAGGATGATTATTTGTAAATATAAAGGCAGCCAGATATCTCAATTATATATTTGTACTCAATGGTGAAGCATTACTTGAATTTTATCATAGATAGATCATGCCTGTTAGTTTCTCAAATTTTGAACACATGCTTGGATAGTTTGGCACCACATGTTTACAAACACACCATATTTTCATAGTGGGGCATTAAGTCTGGTGCGTGTGTGTTAACTAAAATTAAGTATCGGGTTGTGCTTTTGGCTCAACTTTTCAATGATTAAATTTGAGAAGTAGCAGATTTTGTTGTATATAGTTTTGTATCTATTTGTTTTTGGCTTGTAAACGCTTGAGGATGTAAAGTACTATGGTTGTAAATTGTTTTTATGTAATATAGTGTATTCGGATATGGAATCAATATTTAAAATGGCATCTGGATGGCGTGTGGTGGGTAGGTGAACCCTTTTGAGATTGGGATTTGAGATGTGAATTTGAAATGGGTTGTATTCCATATTTTAGTATATCGACAGGTTTTTATTGTTTCCAGAATTTAATATTTTAAGGGACATGATGCGAAATTTTTTACTAAATGCGTTTATAAATAAACAGGGTTTTTCAGTAATTGAAAGGAATGAATTTTTGAGATAGCATTTATATTTATCAAAAACAATTACGCTACTTACGATTTTATTAAAACCATAACCCCACAGATCACACCCCGGGTTTGGAGTCTTAAAATTCGGGGCGTGATAATTTGGTATCAAAGCCTTAGGTTTCGGGTTTACTGGGAATGTGGGGAGTACTTAGTGATATATTTGCTTTCTATGTTTCAACTTGTTATGTTGAACTATGTGTATAAGTGAATGATCTTCATGTTATCGTTTTCTAATTGTTGGGTGCAATGAGTATGTTTTACTTGATGGGTGTATTTGGAAGAGGTTTGTGCATTTGGTTTAATTAACTTGATAGGTGTATTTCTAAGCTGGTAAGGGAACACTGAATCACATTTCTAATTTTTATATGTCCACATGGTTATGTGAAATTATCGGTGAGGTGAATTTCATGAACTGTGAGACTTATATGCGATCTTTGATATGTGAAATGGTTCGCTATATGGACTTGTTATGTGAATTTAGTGTAGTACCTGACTATTATATGTGAAGTTGTTGAAGTGGTTATGTGAAATTACTTGTCAAGTGAATTTTATGTAATACTTAAATATTATATGTCGACTTGGAGATGTGAGGTACTACGTGTCACGCCCCTAAATTCCAAAGACTCCCGAACCGGGACATCCGTGGAATCCGGGGTCGTGATCCATAAAAATGAGCGACCAGGTAAGAATATCAACATCAATAAAATGAATAGAATCATGTAAAGAATATGATTCCATATAATTGAGCGGAAGCTAATACCAATTGATACACAAGGCACATCAAAGCGTCGAAAGACTACATCTCTACAACGTGTGACGATACCAAATATAAGGAAAGGATATGCCAACATACTGGCTCCAAAGAAATATAACAACAATCCCAATACAGGGGACAAACAAAGGAAACTAAATTGGAACGACACTACGTATGACTGTCTCGATCCTGCAACGTCATTCGTAAGACCCTGTCAAATCTAGAACTTGCAATGAGTAAACAAAAGAAAGATGTTGTTGCACTCAAGCAACTCGTAGTCGAAACATCCCTACAAATTGATGTATAGGCACCAGGCAAAAAGAATGTCGGGGTGAGCTCAATGAAGCCGCATAGAAAAAAGGAAATCATAATCATCACATCCTCCGACCGTACAAACCTAGTGCGAACCAACCCATGTACAAACATCTACCTTGGTCAGTCAATCGTCCCACCTAGCACTCACGCCAATACGAGACCCCTGAAAATATCCTTCCAGTCCCTTACCATCCATCATCAAGGGCAACTAGCACATAACGAATCCATAATATAACATCATATGACAAACTCACGCATATATATATATATATACGTATATATATCTACATAGAGACAACCGATAAGTATAAGTCACGTAGTTCTAACCTCACGAGAGAACACTATAATTGAAACCCACCAATCCAACACTAGTAGTCTACACTACTCAACGTACTCCAAGTACACAATACCCTAGTGTAACATAGACAATCACTATAGTGGCCACAATAATAACTATAGGGTCCAACGGAACTAAAATCACCACGACGTCCATAAAAAGGAACATCCATAACCAGTACCAAGGAAAACTCTCAAGTCCTTACGTACCTACATAACCATCGTCAATGCATATGTACACAATACACATACGCCACCTCAATCTCTGCACAACGGTGAATTACACTCACAGCAATATCACTATGCATGCCACTACATCAATCTCATAATACTATCCACAGTAGATAAATTCAATCACTAACGCCCTCACTAAGGACAAGAAAGGCCAACTACTGAACCACGAAGGTAAGTGAACACTACTCTCAAGAATGACCGCATCAGACCATGAAACCAAGCAAGGGATAAATATTTAATGCTGAACAAATGAATAATCGAAACATCAAGTCAATAGGGAAGGACATCCACCCTTGATGAGGAAAAACACCACTATATATGTGCACTAAGCCACATACATCATAATCAACACATGGAATGAAAGAAGGTATGAAACACACATACCGAGAGAATACATTCTCAAGTCAATAGAACAACCACAACTGAAGGATTCCTATGACGCCCCACAAGGATGAAGAAGGAAATAAGTGACAACCTGGAACCAGAGAACACAATGTCTGTTTTCAACCCCACAGATCAAATGATGACACAAAGGTTGATTTAAACCGATCCTTCAACCTAAAAAACTCATCCCTAAAGACCATTAATCAATGTCCCAAGCAAAGGAGACGAAGTGGTGGAACACAAGGGAAAATAATAGAAACAAGCTGGAAGAAAATGTACAAATAGGTACCACCGAGTTGTACACCGAGTACTCGGTGGTCGAGTACTCGGTGACCCTCCACTGAATTGTGACTGACCAAAATCTCTGGAATAAAATGAACATTTGCACAAGTTCGCATCTCACTGAGTACTCGGTAGAATCATCACCGAGTACTCGATGGCCCCAAGAACAACAAGTTAAAGAACGAACCCGAAAAGCCTCGAAACGAAAATGAACGAGTCTGAGCCAAACCCGAACACATCGAAACATCTACAACCCCATGCGGAGTGACTCAACATCCTACATGAACCACAAAGATCAAAGAATGAAGACGGAAGTCCAAAAATGACAGCCCTGCAACGAAAATGGGAAAAAACGATCCCATAACTTTATTCCCAACTGAGAACTCAATTCAACTCTTAATGAACAACTCATCTCAACCACCTACGGCGGCTAAGATGACAACTCCAAGAACACTCCTATCCTTAGGATGAGAAAAGGAAAAACCTAGTAATTGATACCACGAAACTAACTAGTTCAATCAATATCTCTTCCAATCCATTCAAACCTCAATTCACACTTAATATCACTTCTTTTAGATTACTAATGTAAACAAGAAACAATTACTACACAAGTGACTAGGATCAATCCTCACCTCACTTAATCAACTTCAAACCTCAAAATATAATAGAAGATACATTCCTCAAATGCAGAAGAAGTATCAAATGGCCATCACTACATAACCAACCAAGATCACAAAAAAATATCACCTATGATACGTTCCTCAAATGTGCAAGAACATTAAGTGATCAATACCACACAAGCAACCAAGGTTAAAAACCTATCACCCACCTTCTCAAAGGTCACAATTCACACTCAACTCCTTAGTTCACTACCGACTTTATTTATCACATAAAGTTATTAAACCAACTCATATCACCACCCTAAGGTATATACGCATATATAAACAAGTATAAGCATTTATTCTCATTATACTTTAAAATAAGGTATGCAAATCATATTCTCACATCCTCCAATTTAACTTGAACATTTTAATAAGAAATGAATTATATATTAAAATTCACATTAAACATGCTCCTCAACCACTTAGGGTAATATCATGATCCACATGTAAACATAAATCACATAATAGCAACTCAAATGTAATGTGACTCACACACCTCATGATACACACCTTATACGCCCAACGTAGGTTAATCGATACATACTTTTTCCAGTTACTTTTGATGATACAATCTAATCAAGTAATGTAGAGTACCGCACCGATTTTTCCCAAGTGTTTTTGACACTTCACACTTTCAACAAGGAAGACGGTTGCACGAGAGCCCAGCTTGCAACTCCGTGCCCCATGACCAACCGGGGTCAAGAATATGAGCCTCTCTTATGACTCCCAAACCATTATCACATTTTTGGACTTACTAGTTCCGTAGGGGTGAAACACATCTTTGCCAGTTATTGCGACGATCCGAAACACTACAACCCACACATGCTTACACAACCCGTATATACCAACACCATGATTTGACACTACACGATGTACTCGATATGCATCCGGTTCTCAATAAAAATCATGTCCCATTACAATATATGTTTTTCTCATTTGCAATATATTGTACTCAATAAAACCATCATGCTTACAATTTCATATTTATAAACAATGGTTCAAAACATGCTTTTAAACCTCATTTAAAGCAATAATCAACAAGGATTTTTCTCATGCACCATTAATGATCCCAAATCATCAAGTTGTCCTTTAAGACATAAGGATAACATTTCCATCCATTTAACATGGTTTTATCTCAATTAAAGCATTTAACTCACAATGATACATTCTCATGCACAAATAATGTTCGAAATCATCAAGTTTATCTTTAATTCATAAGGATAACATTCTCATTCATTTAACATGTTTTTCTCTCAATTAAAGCATTTACACACATTAAATCATTTTCATACTGTTAAGGAATGTAAAGTCTCGCCTTGGATTATGCTTCTGTGATCTCCTTAAATCATGCAAGGTCAACTTTCATTGATTTGTTTTCCATTTACATAGAATGTAAATTAGGCAATTACATTGTACAGACTTTGATTGATGATCTAAATTGATCTCATACACTGTATATATATTATTCCTTTCTTTTCAATGAAGAGATATAGAATCAATCAAAATGAAAAATATTTGAAAATCAATAAAATTAGAAGTGATAGAGGTAGGGAATTTGATAATCAAGACTTAGAGAAATTATGTGATGATCTCGGTGTATCTCATGATCTCTCGGCCCCTAGAACCCCCCAACAAAATGGTGTAGTTGAAAGAAAGAATAGGTCTCTACAAGAGATGGCTAGAACCATGTTAAATGAACACAACCTTCCCCGAAGCCTTTGGGCAGAAGCGGTAAACACCTATTGCCATATAATTAATCGTGTCATTCTTCAGATGAAATTGGGAAAAACACCTTATGAGTTGTGGAATGGTCGAAAGCCCAATATTGGGTATTTCAAAGTTTTCGGGCGTAAATGTTTTGTGTTAAATGATAAAGATAACCTAGGAAAATTCGACTCCAAATCGGATGAAACAATTTTTCTAGGATATTCTTCAAGGAGTAAAGCCTTTCGTGTTTTTAACAAATGGACTCTAACCATGGTTGACTCAATCCATGTTGTCTTTGATGAATCGCCCTCACCACCATCACCTAGAATTAACCTAGAAGAAGATGAGGTTGTTGGGATTGAGCATAATCTAAATACTCTCAATATCTCCAACTCATCAAGTAGCCAAAAGGAAATGAGGGAAGTTGAGCATCAATCCAATGATGACTTTACCAACTTAATGCCTAAATCATGGAGGATTGTACATCATCATCCTCTTGATCAAGTTATAGGCAATCCATTAAAAGGGGTTAGCACTAGATCTCAACTTAAAGATTTTTGCAACCACATGGCTTTTGTATCGCAAATCAAACCCAAAAACTTCCACAAAGCTCAATGTGATGATTCTTGGATCATAGCAATACAATAGAAACTAAATCAATTTGAACGCAATCAAGTTTGGCATTTAGTTCCTAGACCCGAAAATCAAACTATAATTGGTACAAAATGGGTTTTTCGAAATAAAAAGGATGAGAATGGAGTAATCGTTCGAAATAAAGCAAGATTGGTAGCTAAAATATATAATTAAGAGGAAGGCATCGACTACGATGAGACCTTTGCACCCGTAGCTAGATTAGAAGCAATTAGAATGCTCCTTGCATTTGCATCATATAGAAACTTTACTCTTTATCAAATGGATGTTAAAAGTTCTTTCTTGAATGGTGTCATAGAAGAAGAAGTGTTTTTAAAGCAACCACCTGGTTTTGAAAATAATCTTTTTCCAAATCATGTTTTCAAATTGGCTAAAGCTCTATATGGTTTAAATCAAGCTCCTCGAGCTTGGTATGAAAGACTTAGCAGGTTTTTGACTCAAAATGGTTTTACAAGAGGCAAAGTTTACAAAAACCATTAAGAATAATTTGTTGATTGTCCAAATATATGTTGACGACATTATATTTGGCTCAACAAATGATTCTTTTTGTAAAGAATTTGCTACATGTATGCAAAATGAATTTGAAATGAGCATGATGGGTGAGTTGAATTTCTGTTTAGGGTTGCAAATCAAGCAAAGCTCGGATGGCTTATTCATTAGCCAATCCAAGTACACTAAAGATTTGCTAAAGCGATTTGGTATGGAGGTTACCAAACATGCCATAACTCCTATGAGTTACTCTATTAAGCTTGATAAAGATAAAAATGGTAAATGTGTTGACATTACTAATTATAGAGGCATGATCGGTAGTTTGCTTTACTTAACCGCTAGTAGGCCGGATATAATATTTAGTGTGTGCTTATGTGCTCATTTTCAATCATGTCCTAAAGAATCTCATTTACTTGTCGTGAAGCGTATTTTTCGCTACCTAAGTGGTACAATTAACTTAGGGGTTTGGTATCCATGTGGAACTTCACTTGATCTTATTAGCTATTCGGATGCCGATTTTACGGGATGTATAATTGATCAAAAAAGCACAAGCGGCACTTGCCACTTTCTAGGACACTCACTAGTATCTTTGTCAAGTAAAAAGTAAAATTTCGTTGCATTATCTACGGCCGAAGCCGAATATGTTGTAGCCGGTAGTAGTTGCGCTCAAACTCTTTACATTAAGCAACAACTACTTGATTTCGGTCTTATTTTTAATCATGTGCCCATTAAATGCGATAATACGAGTGCTATTTGTATATCAAAGAATCCGATTCATCATTCACGAACCAAGCATATAGAGATTAGGCATCATTTATTACATGATCATGTTGCTAAAGGTGACGCTGTATTGGTTTTTATTGACACTAAAAATTAATTAGCGGATATTTTCACTAAACCACTCTCGGACGAATCATTTTCTAAAATTCGTAGAGAAATCAGAATGGCCATGGATTTTGATGTTTTGTCCTAAATTCTTTCATAATTTTTTATTTTTCATATTTTGTTATTTTTATGTATTAATTTCACCTATTTTTATCATTTTTTTTGCCTTAGTCGACTACATCATGTACTCTTTATGGCCCTCTAGTCGACTAAATGAATCAGTACATTTCATTCTTAATCTCAAACTTGCTTAGTTGACTACATGCTC
Organism: Cornus suecica; assembly: GCA_963922005.1. Classification (NCBI taxonomy): domain Eukaryota; kingdom Viridiplantae; phylum Streptophyta; class Magnoliopsida; order Cornales; family Cornaceae; genus Cornus; species Cornus suecica. The sequence continues at coordinate 46,022,335 of OY998240.1, forward strand.
TCTTAGTCGACTAATCACTCCCTCTAGTCGACTACACCCTAGCCTTAGTCGACTAAATGGCCCTCTTAGGCAACTAGACTCTATGTCTTAGTCGACTCAACCCTCCTCCAATCGACTACACCTAGCCCTAGTCAACTCAACCCCATATATAACCTAACCCTCACTTCATCTTCTTCATCCGCATTCCTCACTCTTCACCCAACTCCATTCCTTCGCCTCTCTATATCTCTCATACTCTCATTTCCACACTCACACCATCACCAATTTCTCATTTATTTCACATTTCAATCATTTTCCCTCTATTTTCTTCACCCAATTTCTTCATACCCATTCAATTTCTTTCATCTATACATATCTCTATATACACCACTATATATCCATATATATATCTATACATATTTTTGCACCTTCTTCTACAATGGCACCGAAGACTCGCGGCTTGCACCGGAAACGTTCACGGATCAATGAAGGCCAAAGCTCCACCACTTCACGCTTACCTGTTGCTGTAGAGGAAGAGGATTCGAATGAACCTCTGCTCCTTGAAGTTCTTCTTGATGATGACTGTGATAGAAATCAATTCATCGCCATTTTTTATCATCTTCCTCCTACACCATGCCATATTGTCACTCAAGCTCTATGCAATGAAATTGGGGCTCGAACCTTCAATTTGTTCCGAGCAATTGGTTGGGATTTTTTCATTTCTCTCGACATCTTGGTTCTTCCTCTCATTATCAAAGTGTTTTACGCTTCTCTTGTGAATCACAAGGAGATATTTCTCGCTCATCTTCGGTTTGATTTGGTTGGTAACAAAGTGACTGTTTGCGACACCAAAATCAATTGGATTTTTTCATTTCCGAATGACGGTATCTGCCACTTTTCCAAGGGGGATTGGTACAAGGCTGATGGGTTCGACTGTATTAAGGCAGTTCGGACAATTTGCATCGACAAGGAAATTACGGAGACAACCGGCCTTCTCGCTTCTATGCTACTACCCGAGGCAAGATTACTTCACAATGTCATTACTTATTTTATTTTGCCTAAAATTGGTAGTCGTAGTGGTGTGTCTCGTATGGAGGCTTTTCTTGTTTATTGCGTCATGATAGGGACACGAGTTGATTTAGCTACTATTTTCCGTTCTGTCATCCTTACATGTCAACGCAAGCCATCCGGTCCACTTTTCTTTCCTGCGCATATTACATATTTACTTTAGTGGAAAGGCTTTTCATTTCCAAATGAGGTGTCCGAGCATCATCTTATTTTTCTTGACCCTACTCATGTTAAGCATATGCATATCACCTCTGATGCGGAAGGGAATTTCATTACCGAGAGTGCGCCTATCCCTCGTTCGCGCCCAGCCCCTAGCATTTCTGCACAGTGCCATGAAGCATATGCGTGGAATTGCTCACCCCCACAATAGATTACAGGTTTGCAAGTGGATGTAGCATGGCTTATTCAGTTGCGACGATACGGGTGATTTGGGACGGTAGTTTTGTTCCTCCTTCCGTAGTCATACTTGTGTATTCTTTATTCTCTTGAGAGCTAGGTTGTTGGCAGATTCCCTTGTGTTGTATCTTCAGTCTGTGTATTTATTATTTTCGGGGTGCCTTTGTATCATTTCGGCACTACCGTATCATTTTCTGTATTCTTATTCAAGCTTGGTGGCTTAGTTGGTTTTAGAAAGGGTTGTGTAGAGGTAAGGGTGGTTTTCTTTCCACTACCTCGGCCCTAGTAGGTTTCTGGAATGTTGGGCTATGAGCCATTGCTATTATTCTCCTTGTTATGGGCAGGTTGAGCTATTATGTTGTTGTTGTGTGTCCGGAGGTTCCATTTACATACGGAATTATACCGGATTTTCGTTAGAATTTATTACTGAGTTTCTATCACTCAGGTGACATGGAATACTTTATTTTTATTCTTATTCCATGTATGTCGTTGTTGTTATTGATTCTAGTGGTCATTTTTCATAATGTCATATCTCATGATTCACTAATTCTCCAGATTGGAGTCTCAGGAATAACGGGGCGTGACATTGAGAGAGAAAGGGGTTGGGGAAAAAGATGTGGCTGATGTGAAAATTTAAGTTTGTTGAGGTGGAAACTTGTATTAATATGTGGCATAAAATAAGTGATTGAGTTCACCAAATCAACAAAGTGACACGGTCGGTTAAGACCACCCAATCATTTCTCGTGATAAAGAGAAATGAAACTTTTAGTTAGTTCACAAGAGACTCAAACTGAAGAACATTAAAATTAGAATGGAATAAATTTGATGTTACATATGGTTTTGCAAGTTTTATTAGATGGTTTTAATAAAATAAAATAATTCCAAATTGAAGGTGTAATAAAATATGCACTGGTGTTGCAAACGTTCTTTTAAAATATCAAAGAGTTAGGACCCGTATGGATCGCATTGTGTTTTTAACATTATACCTTTTACTAAAACAGAAGTAATAATTTTCTTGTAGAGCGTTGTGAGTATAAAATTAAGATATGTTCGGTATCATAAATTTGTTGTAGAAATTGAAATTGTAAATCAAACATTTTATAATTTATTACTTTGTTAGAGTTGTAAAAGATCTAAATTTCATTGTTGTTCAAAGCATAACACCGGTGTCAACATGCTTTTTTTTTCAAATAGTAATATTGCAGCATTTCAAAGCAGAAGTAACGAAAGCACGAGTGATGTTTTGGGTAAATAATAAATGATGCTAACAACTGACTTACTGCTTAAGAACAATGGTTACTAGTTACTACAAAGAGCAATAGAACAATGGTAGGGGGCCCGCGGACGTAGTGGAGTTGGTTGGTAAGATGAACCTTTGGTGCCGGATAAACCTTATCCAGTGTACTGAGTGTGGGTTTGAATCCCCACCCCTCCGCAAGTCTGCGACTTAACGTTACACGAATTATGGGGCCGGTTCGTATAACACCCTCAAAAGAATGGTAGGGGTTGTTTGGTTAATGCTTTTTTTTTTTGCTTTTCTTTCATTACTATTCCCGATTTTGAAAGCAATACTTTGACATTATTGAAAGTAAAGCAATTATCAAATTTGAAAGTCCCACAAATTTGGGACTATTTTGTTTTTTTGAATGATAAGAAACTCACACTTTACACCCACAATGTCTCCTAGGAGGCTCGAACCCCTGACTTTTCCAATTGGAGGGGGATGGGGTTATACCATTGCAACACATATGCGCTGGTATAAATTTAGGACTTTCATTTGCTTTGTTACTGTAGTAATGGGTAATGGGTTAGTGAGAGGAATATTTTGGGTCTTAACATAAAATAATATTTATAATTTGTTGATGCAGAAAATTGCGCGATCCATGACGACGTCGTACCCTGGAAGATAGAGAATTGTTAGGGAGGTGGCACCGGTGTGGTGCCAGTCAAGGACTCTCCGACGATCAAGTCAATATTGAGAGTCAATGGTATAGAGATAAAACACAAGTGTATTTAATGGTTTTGGAAGTGGGAAGAGCTCATACCTCTTCCTTCTTGCTGGCCACCTTTTATAGTAGTGATGTACAGGTGGTTGTAATTGTCAATCCTTAAAAATCTTAATAAGTCAACCCTTGAATATCTCAACTAGTCAGTCGTTGAATATCTCAACCAAGTCAGGTTATCAGATAGCTCACCAAACACAGTCATGTTTGCCAGGTTAAATAGTCAAAGGCAAACTGTCCAACCTTCTCAATAAAGGACTCAAGGAAAATAATCATTCCCTATCAATTGCCCCCTATTTTCATGTGCGGCACGGTCATGTAAATATATAATAATTCATATACAATGTCACAATAGTAATAAATATATTTTTATTTTTACGTATATCAACATCTATATTATTTTTTTATCTAAGTAGTAAGGATTTTTGTTTTTTCGAGTCCAAAATTGTTTCTCTTTACTTAATTTTCTATTTTTAAGTTTATATCTCATTTAAGGAAATCTAATTTAAAGTTCAAGTGGACACTTAATTTGGGGGTCAAATTTCCATCTTACAATTTTCAGTTGGACTTCTTATACTATAGTATAGTATAATGCCTTGGACAGATTGATTCCCCACATAAATATGTAAAGTTTATATGTATGTATATATATAACTATGGTTGGAGTTGGGAGTTAGATTCCCTTGCACCATCTGTACATTGCCTGGGGAGGCAAATTTCTAATACCCTTTACATTTATTTGTTTTTTGTTATTATTTTCATAGTGATGGGAGTCCTAAATCCTAATGGACTTCTTTCATGATGTTTACTTGGGTAGACAGCCTCGGGGTGTTCAACTTAATTCAATTTTTTTTTGCTTTACTTTTGTTGGGAGTCCAACTTTTAGACTCATTTGGCATTCAAAGATTACTACATATTCAAAGATATGGGAGAAAAAGACATATATGATTTATTAATCTATTTCCTTCGTGTTTTTTCTTTTTCACTTTTTTTCTTTTTTAATCTAGAGTCCATTATCGAAATAGGCTCTTTTCCTTTTACCAACCACCTCATCTCTCGGGAGATTGATCACTTGGACAATTTTCTTATAAAAAAACCTATAATTTAAGAGTCCATTGCCCGAGTGGACTCTTAAACTTTTACCTAACACCCCCTCTCTCCAAAGATTGAAGTCTTAGGCAAATATTATAAAAACCTATAGCTAAGAGTCCATTGTTCAAGTGGACTCTTTTACTTTTACCCAACACCTCCTCTCTTGTGAGATTGATCTCTCGGGCAATTTATTTATTTATTATTATTGTCATTATTTTTTTCTTTATTATAGTTGAGGGAGTAGAATACTCTCTTTCCTCGTATATCCATCATGTATTATGTTGCCTAGGGAAACTACATCCCGAAGAAAATAACTAATATTGTTTTTATTTTTTTTCTTTATTGGTAAGTTTTGTACTTCTTACCAACACATGTATATTGGTAGTCTAATCAGACTGTAAATAGCTAATTATGTTTTGTATATACAATATACATATATACAAAATTGACAGAAAATTAATAATTATTTCTAAAGCAAAATTATTACTTTCAATAGAAAGAATAGGTAGGATAAAATGAATGTCTTACCCAATTTATTCTTCTTTATCAAGAACAACATCCTTTATTGCTTTCACTTTTTCTTGGAAAAATTCTCTTTATTTTTGTGATTCACCATGTCTTTGAGTTCTAACCGTTCTGATCATGTAAGCCAAATTTTGAAGATCGTGATTCCAAATACATCGAAGAACTAAAATCTAATTGAGGTCTTCTTTTACAAGGAATCTTTTCCAATTGAAATTTTATCATGGGCCAAGGTGATTTGTTTGCAAAGTTTGTGCAATGTCTTATCACACATACTTACTCTTTTAAACGTATGAAATAAAATCAGCTCCTGATAAGGTCCACTAGCCAACATAAATATTTGTGCAAAATTTTAGCATTTAGTAAATGATGAAGTTGTCTTCCACTCAAGATAATTAGTATGCCCCCGATTTGTTGGTCTATAAGACTCGCCCCTTCCTATTATTCCCCCAGTTAGGGGTGATTAATAATAATTATTAATATTTCTCCTCTTTATTCATAGGACTCACCCTTGTATAAGGAAAGTAGTCGTTATTTCTCCCTTTAGTGAGAAAATTGTATCCCAATTGTCATACCCATCTTTGTAGGTTGAGATGTGTTTCGTCCTCCCTTTAGTGAGGGAAGGAGATTTTGATTACCTCACCCACATCAGTGGACCAAGTAGTTGTCTTCTTACCTATTTATGAGGGAATTATGTTATAATTATCTCACTCACTTATGTGGATGGTATTGTAATTCTCTCGTCCCTTTAGTGAGGGAAGGAGATTTTAATTTATTAATTCATCTCGGTGGATGTAATAGTCGTCCTCTCATCCCTTTAATAAAAGAAAGGAGGCAAGCCTCGGGATTCACTCAACCTGCCTTTTTAATAAAGGGAACCCTTTTATAAGGGAGCATGGAAAACAAGCTTCACTCAGCTCGTCCCCTTTAGTAAGGAGATTCATTTCGTAATACCATAGTAGTAGTTTTCCACTTAGCTAGCTCACCACTTTAATAGAGGGGTTGTAGTAACTTGTCGATTTAATTAAGTTGTTTCTTTGATAGAGGGAGTTGCCCCGAGATAGTAGCTAACTTTCCCGATATTTTGATGTGGTTGAGTGCATGCTTGCACATGATAGTTAGCATCTTGATAAAGTATAACTTAGTTATTTTCCCCTCCATGACTTTTATGAATACCTTCATGTATTTTATTAAGGAACACCAGAAGGTAAAATATTCATAAATCACGAGAATAATGCTTGGAATATCAATAAATTCAGGGTGATTCATGAGAATAAATAAGAGAAATCATAATGACTATGTAAGTATAGTTCGTAACATAATTATGCATAATAATAATAATCAAAATTTATTGGTAGGCTAGGTACTATAAGATTATGTATCCTTATTTAGTTATGAAAGTAGTCAAGCTTAACAATTTCATATTAATAATATGTGAGCTCGGCCATTTAGGGTTTGAGAATACATATATATATATATATGTGTGTGTGTGTGTGTGTTAGTAAATATGGAATCTTTGACAATTTATTTTACATAAGTGTCAATTCATTTGTACATTTAGACACTAAAGGTTTCTACGCAAGCTAGGCAATTATGTGTTGTAGTATTTCCAAGGACAATGTGCCAAACTCTTTCGTAAAGAATAATTTTCCAAGGACAATTTCCTAAGGGATCATACCCCAAAACAATCTCCCAAGAACATTTCTCAAGGACTATTTCTCAATAACTATTTCCCACTACCATTTTTCAAGAACATTTCTCAAGGACTATTTTCCAAGACAATTTATGATCTTTAGCAGGCCCCATTAGGCAGTATTTGACGTCTTTGGCAGTCCACCTTGGGCAATCTTTGGTAGGCAACCTTAGGCAGCCTTTGGCAGACAGTAGGTCGTCCTAAGAACAATTTCCTATGGACTATTTTCCAGAACCATTTCAACCATTTCTCAGGGACCTATTACTAGAGGTCTATAGGAACCATCTTTATCTTTTATTTTTGTTCTTGTTAGATTTTGTTTGAAGAATCCATAAGACCTTTTTATTTTTTTTATCTCAATGATTCATTTCTTACCAAAGGTTTCCGCCTTGGACCTTATTGTTTGTTTATGATCTCTTTTTTGACTTGGCATAAAAAGAAAAAATAGTGTACTTATTATATATGTAAAAAATTTAGGAAAGAGGGGATGAAGTGCTCCTGAAGAATAGGTAAGGATTTCGAGCGTATCGATTAGAGTCACTCTTCTTTTATAAAGATCCCCCTTGCTTGATTGGGGAATCCATTGATATTATTCTTGGTAGAGGTCTCACAGAATCTCACTATCGGAAGAAAACTACTCGTACCTCATTAGATCTCCTTAAAATAGGTAATATCAAACCTCCATGGGTCTTGTCTCCATCATATTTCATGTTTGTAGAGGTGTCCTCATGATTGTTTTTGGCAAAATTTTCCTTGGACCAACCTTTGACCTCCGTGCTTGACGGGAATGACTCTTGGACGAACAGACCTTCAACTATCTTGCTTTCGAGCCTTCCTTAAGTCTTGATTTTAAATGAACCGATCTTGGACAATCAAGGTGTGAGACCTCCTTCTTTGGTGTTGGAAGATGATATTGTGGTCATGAATGAAAAGGGATCCTGGACAACCATACTCTTGGATCTTCTTCTTTATTGTAGGAGATCAGACCATGGCCTTGGATGACCGGGTAGTAGGTGTGATCGAATAATTTAAAGTTACGTCTTCCTCAAGTATTTTTGTTTCACAAACAAACAGATCTTGGATAACCATGCCGTATGAATGATCAAGCCTTAGTTTTAGATAACTAGGCATTGGTCTTGGATGAATGGATTTTCAAATGACCTATTCTTAATGCTTCCTCAGGTCTTGGCTTCGGGCGAACGATTAATCTTTAAAGTGGGAAGAATTAAGAGAGCCAGAAAAAAGCTTGGTGCTCAGTGTCAGGCGAGGATTTGATTTACGTAATTGTTGTCTGACAACTAGGGGCTGGGACATTTGGATAAGTTTTGAACTGTTTGCTTTGATTGGAAAAGAAAATAATGGTTGTACCCCAACTTCAACTGCATCGCACCTAAACCATAATTATAAAGGAAACAAATTGTTCCCACAGATGGCGTCAACTGTTGATGCAGAAAATTGCGCGATTCAGGACGGCGTTGTACCCTGCAAGATAGAGGATTATCAGGGAGGTGGCACCGGTGTGGTGCCTGCCAAGTCAGTATTGAGATTCAATGGTATAGAGATAAAACACAAGTGTATTTAATGGTTTTGGAAGTGGGAAATGCTCATCCCTCTGCCTTCTTGCTGGCCACCTTTTATAATAGTTATAGTACAGGTGGTTGCGATTGTCAATTCTAATATATCTCAATAAGTCAACCCTTGAATATCTCAACCAGTCAGATGTTGAATATCTCAAGCAAGTCAGGTTATCAGATAGCTCACCAAACACAGTCATGTTTGCCAGGTCAAATAGTTAAAGGCAAATTGCCCAACCTTATCAATAAAGGACTCGAGGAAAATAATATTTGTAATAAATAAATAAATAATAATAATAAATAAATAAATAAATAAAATTAAAATAAATAAGTAATAAATAAAAGAATCAGTACCAAACATACTTTCAGTTCAAACTCACATCATAAACATGCTTCACAGCTAGACCTGTCACTAGGGCTATAAACGAGCCGAGACGAGTAGTGGCTTGTTTAGGCTCGGTTCGTTCATATCAGAGGCATGTTCGAGCTCGAGGACGAACCAAGCTCCGACTAGTTTGTTTTAACTCGGCTTGGTTTGTTTAACGAGTAGCTCGTAGCTCGTTTGTGATTTATTATTATTATTTTTTAAATCCTGAACTCGATTCATCTTAACCTACACTTGTTATATAAACATATATGTATACACACATATGTGTATATATACATATATATCATCACTCACCAATTAGCACTCCCAAACCAAAACCAGCCGCCTCCGCAACCCTCGCCGCCACCGCTGCCCAGACCACAACCTCCATAGCCACTATTGAGGATCTTAAGCTTGTTGAGGTATCATCTATGGTCGATGGGTGATTCATTTTAGGTGAGGGTGGGTCTCCATGGATTAATAGATAAACGATTAAGATGAGAGAGATGATTGAAGATAAAATATGAAAACTGAAGCAATGAAGGCGTAATCTTATGGCCCCGTTTGGAAACCTTATTTTTGTGTCTTTTGCATTGTTTAAGAGAATATAACATGTTTGGCAACCCTTTTTACTATTTGTTATGTTCTCAATTTGGAAAGCGTTTTCGTGAATAGTAGAAAAAATAAGGGAACAACAAAAACCTGTTTTTTTTGTTCTCTTTGGGATTTCCCAAAAAAAATGAAATTTGAGAAAATATGCAAGAACAGTTCTGCAACCCCCAATTCGACCCTCCACCACCCACACCACCACCCTCAACTACCAGCAAAAATAAAAACAATTTATCTGTAAAATCCTTCTACCCGACACCACCCTTTCACCTCCACCCTCCACCTTCAATCACCACCAGCCCCCACCATTCACCACCCAATAACAACTTTCAACCACATTCAAACCCCCAAATTGAACCCCCCCCCCCCACACACACACACAACACTTCACCACCTTAAACACCCAATAGTTCAAAATCGAAACCCCGTGTGTGTGAATGTGTGTGTGTGTAGGAGAAGAAAAAGACTTGTGTTTTTTGTCCCAAAAATTGTGTTTTTGTTTTTTGTTTTTACGGTAGAAAACAAGGAGAAGAACCATAATGTCTTTTGTTCTCAAGATGACAAAAACAAAACCAAAAACCACATTCGAGCCCCCTCCACCACCTTCGACATCCAATAGTTCAAAATCGAAACCTTGCAACTGCAACTCCATCTCCATCGAACCCCCTCCACCACCTTCGATACCCAATAGTTCAAAATTGAAACCCCGTGTGTGTGTGTGTAGGAAAAGAAGAAGACTCGTGTTTTTTGTTTTTTTTTCCCCAAAAATTGTGTTTTTTTTAAGGTAGAAAATAAGGGCAAGAACAATAATGTTTTTTGTTCTTAAAAGGACAAAAACAAAAACGAAAACACTGATTTCCAAACGGGCCCTATGGCTTGATTTAAATTCATTCATTCATGTATTGATTTTGGAGATTAGATTTATGTGAGGTATTAATTGTAAGGATATGTGAAATGACATGTCCACCCGATATCCCTAATGGGCTTGAAGAAAATTGGCATTAGATCATTAATGGGCTTGAAAGAATATGTGTCTTGGATGATGAATGAGCTTTATTTTATTTTTAATAGAGGTGGGTATGGAAATGGGTAGGCCTTTAATATTATTTGTTCATATATATTAATATAAATATATAGCATTATATATATATTTATTTATATCTATAAATTATTAAACGAGTATTTAATCGAACTTGTTCACGAACATGTTCACAAACTAACGAGTCGAACGTAAGGATGTTTGAGCTTGGCTCGTTTAATAAATGAGCCTAATTTTTTTTATTTGAGTTTGGTTCGTTTATTAAACAAACGAACATGAACCGAACTCTTAGTGAGCCGAGGCTCGAGTAGCTCATCGAGCGTTCTGTTCGTTTACAGCTCTACCTGTCACATCCAATCTGAGTAGTTGGATCTGGATTGATAATAAAATCTAATAACCCGATTAGGATCCGAATACGATAATTCGATTTCGTAACAGATTGGATTTGGATTTATTATAATTAGATCCGATAATAATCCGATCTAAAATTATAATATATATATCAATATAATTTTTATATTTTTTTGTGTATATATTTATTATTATATCTATATATAAATGTTAATTCTTAATTATTTTGTTATTTATTAATAATGATTGATCACCTATATATATATATTTTGAATGGTAAGATGATATAAAAAGAAACAAAGGCCTAAGACATATAGGTGCTAAGGGGCATTCCCCAGATATTTACATGGAATCCAAATTTCCACCACATAAAGAAACAGAGCAAACAACCTTTGAGCCTAAAGGAAATGGAATAGAAAAGGATCATGTTCGTCTGGAAGCAGAGAAGCCATAAAGAAGACCATAAAATCATATTAATTGCATTAATATGAATCCCATACTGATCCAAATAACAAACATCAAGAAGCATTCTCCACCAGCTAGTAATCTGAGTACACCAGTTGGCAACATAGCAGATCATAACAAATAAAGCATGAAACCCAATTGGCATTAGAAAAGTGGTCATGAGTAGTCTTGGAAAAAGAATCACCATTCTTGGATAGTTAATGAAGCAAAGAAAGCGAAGCTCCTGCCTTAGATAGTAAACCATAGCAAGCTTGGGACAGCAAGCCGGAATCTGCAACCCATTGTGTTGTTGAAACAACCCCTTGTAATGATGAACCAACAACCATAGCAAAACCTGATGTAAATTGAACCACCGAAAACCAGCATAACAGATAAAGATTTTGGAAACCAGCCCAACAATTAATCCAAGTACCCATAACAAGAAACTGATATTAAACCAGCAAACCAGCAAGATATGGGAGTATGTAGTAGTAAACATAGACATGCAGTAGAGAAGAACCTCAACCAAACCAGGAAGATATAGAAGCATGAAACCAGTGTCTAAAGCAGCAAGGAGTCCAGCAAACACCAAGAATGAACCAGATTTTGATTAAGATCATTACTTGGAAAACTTGAGAGAGGGAATAGAGTGAATCTAACACTATCAATGACCCTCTTTAATAGATGATAAAAAGTAACAAACTCTTGAGAATAAATTCTTCTATACCTTTCAACCCAAATTTCATAAACTAAAGCAGCAAAAACAAGCCTATTAAGTAATGAAATCAGAGACTTGCTACGAACATTATCAGTCATCCACTGAAACAAAACACTCCAATCTCCATCCGGTCATTCCAATAATCCCTTTTGCAACATAGATTTCCAGAGACTAGATGTAAAGATGCAAGTAAAAAAAAGATGATCTTTGTCCTCTTGGTTAGAACCAGAAAAATAGCATGTAGCCTGTTGCACAATGCCAATAGAAAGAAGGAAGTACAAAGTTGGGAGTCTGTCAAGATGAGTAATCCAAAGCAAAAAAGAATGCTTAGGAATACAATGCTTAAACCAGACTAATGTCTTCCACTGAACTTTCTCAAAATGAATTCTCAAGAAGTTCCAAGCTGAATGAATAGAAAAGTTTCCAGGAGATGGAAGCCAGACCAAAGCATCCTTTCTGTTTACATTAGGGAGGAAATCATAAGGAAAACCTGCCTTAAAATCCAACAAAAATTGGGAATTTAGAGTTTGAAAATGCCAGCCTCTAGAGCTGATTAGTCTACTAACAGTGGCATTTGATCCAATACCAGAGCTTCTAATTGAATGTATAGGACAAATATAATAGACAGGCCCCATAGGATGCCAATTGTCAAACCATAAAGAAGTACTGCGACCATCACCAATCAACATTTTAAAACCACTCCTAATCAGAGGCCTAAGCTGAAGCAATTTCTTCCATGTCCAAGAAAAGCCTTGAGCTGCTACACCTAATTCCCATAAATTCTTATTTTTGATATAATGAGATTTAATCCAGGAAACCCATAGAGAGCTATGATTAGGATCCATAATATGCCAAATATGCTTAGACATGGCAGCATTATTGCATTCCTCAAGGTCTTTTACACCCAAACCTCCTTCATCTAAAGGAGAACAAACTACTCTCCAAGCAACTTTACAACCTCCTTGACACATCTTAGAACATATCCAAAGAAATTTTCTGAGAAGAGCAGTAATGTCATGGAGTATAGATTTAGGGAGAATGAAGCTTAAAGCCCAATAAACTTGGATAGAGAACAAAATTGATTTAACAAGCTAAAGACTCCCACCAAAAGATAAAACTTTAGAGGACCAACTAGAGATTCTCTTAGCAATTTTAGTAACCAGAACTGCACAATCATCTTTAGTAAGCTTAGTGGACAATAAAGGTACACCAAGATACCTAACAGGAAGGTTACCAGTAGGAAATCCCAATCTTCGCTGCATTTGATTAAGAGTAAAAGGATCAACCCCAGCATGAAAAAGAGTGCTCTTAAGAAGATTAGGCTGCAAACCAGAATAGCTACTGAACTGATTCATAGCAGACTGTAAACACCCAATTGAGGCCTCATTACCAGCTGAGAAGAGAAGAATGTCATCTGCAAATAAGAGATTCGTTATTTGTTGGTCTTGACACCTCCAGTGGTACTGAAAATCAGCACAAGAATCCACCCTTTTATTAATCATGCCAGTCAAAACTTCCATAGCAAGCACAAAGAGATAGGGAGATAAAGGATCTCCTTGCCTAATCCTTCTTCCACTTTTGAAATATCCCTTGTAAGAACCATTTAAGTTAATGGAGAACATGGTGGTAGATAAACAAGTCATAATGAGCTTGATTAAATGAGTAGGAACCTTGAAAGCTATTAGAGTAGCCTCTAAAAAATGCCAAGATAGAGTATCAAAAGCCTTAGTTAAGTCCACCTTCATGGCAACTCTGGAATTACCAACATCCTTATGGTAATCTTTCATAATTTCTTGAGCCAAAAGGACATTATCAGCAATACTTCGGCCAGGAATAAAAGCCTGACTCACTCTTTCAGAGGAATAAGACTAAAGATAATTCCTGAGTAATGAGATGATAGAGGCTCATAAGCCTGATTCACTCTCCCAGAGGAATGAAATTAAAATATTTCCCAGTAGTGAAATGACAGAGGCTTATAAGCCCAATTCACACTTACACAGGAGAAAGTATTAAAATAGAGACTAGTCAGCTTGATTCACATCAACAGAAGCAAATAAAAATATCCATTGAAAAGCAGAAATCCCTGTCTTATATTACAAAATTGCCCGAAGGACATATTACAAATTACAGCGTTGCAAAATAAAAGAGCCTAAGCTAGCTTGGACCACTAAAGTCTTTCCCTAAGGAATCAACATGTGTGGTCGGAGGGAAAAACTCTATTGAGGGATTGAGAGGGTCGGCAGGAAGATACCCTTTAAGGAACTCAGTAAAAAGATTCTGAGCATAGCTAGGTTTGGGGCTGGCATATGGTGGCTGCACCCCTAACTTCCTATCCATGGCATCAGGATCTTTGATCTTCCTCCTTTCCGGGTCTTTCTCTCCAGCAATGAAGCCCTTCCTCCAAAATTCACCAGCCACTATATTATTCATCTTTGAATAATGTTGATGCATGTCAAGCCCTCCTTTCTTGCACATTTCCAGGGCAGATTGGGAGATGCCGAACTGGTGTTGAAGAGCCTCATGATCTGATGCTAGCTTCTCCTTTTCACTGGATAGCTTAGCATTCAGCTCTTGTGATTGATCCAGTTCTTCCTCCAGTTGAGCAACCCTAGAAGGGAGGTCCCCTAGCTGGGCTTTCAGCTCCTTCTCCCGATCGTCCCTATCAGCTAAGTCTGCCTTCAGACGTTCCAGCTCCTTCACACCTTCCTCGTGGGCGAGGCATAAGGCATTGACACTGAAAAGAGCCTAAAAAGGAAGATGCAAGGCAAAATGGTTCAGCAATATAAGCAAAAGCAGGAATAAAAACATGTGATCAAGCAAAAACATACCCCCAACAACAACCCCTGAGTTTTACGCACAATGCGGTCAGGGTCAGCATCTCTCTGCACCTCAAGCTCCTCTGGCGTCCAGAGTCCCTGTGCCCGAGTTATCATGGCAGACATGGATGTGAGGCTGGAGGTGGGCTGGTCAGAAGAAGTAGAACTCTTCTCCCCCTTGTGCTTCCTTTTCTTACTGAGTCTTTCTTCCCCCACCGGTCTGGTTCGGGCGGAAGAGGGTTGAAGCAGCTCAGGGATAGTGGTCTACACAAGTGCAGACCCAGAAGCATCGCCCACCGGGCTGACAGTTGCAGCCTGAGGATTAGAATCCAGAAGCATTTGCCCTTGACCAGTTGAAGGAGCAGCCATCTCCTCCATGTCATCATCATCATCCTCAATCACTGGTCTGATCGGATCCATCATGATCTTGTACTCGGCTCCTAACCTGGATATACCCTGCAAATTGGCAGGAGTAAGCAGGCCAGCGCATGACATACGGTCCGACCAGACCTTGGACTTTAATAAAGAAATACGGGCTTCTACATCCTGAGCCACTATATCTGTATCCCTATAACCTAAAGACTTATAAACAAAATCCGCCCTGAGCTGATCACACCCGGAACAGAGGCAAGATTCTTTATGGATAAATGAAAAAGGAAGAAGGGCTAGATGCTTGAAAACACTGGGGATCGGCCATCTCCTTGAATAGGGGTAAAACCAAGCCCCCTTTACCAAAACCATCTTCTCCTTCCAGTACTTCTCTGTTTTCTCGGTCCCATGACAGATAGCCCAACCCTTGAATGGGTAGAAGTTATACCTCCCCACACAATCTTTCAGACCCACAATTTTGTAGCTAAGCAGAGGATCTGCCAGACCCAAGGATAGTTTTTCCTCTCTGTTAATCAGGATTAACATGGAAATTATCCTGAAGAAGTTTGGATTGACTTGCAGAGGGGCTATTCCTAGGGTGAAGAAAATAAAATGAAAAAGAGGATGAAGAGGAAATCGAAGCATCTTTATCTGAAGGGCCGACAATAGCACCTCATCCGGACCCACTCCGTCGCCCAATCTGAAGTCAAAAGAAGGATCATACTCCATCAAGATCACCTCTTTTGGGATCTTACAGTCCCTCCTCAGACTTTTGAGGTTCACAGATTTTCTTTTATGAGCTTCAAGTGGTTCTGCCACGAAAGGGGCTGATTCAGTAGAGGGTCCAACGGGAACGCCTCCAGGGGCATCGGTCCCTACCGGGTTGGATATGACAGAAGTCCCAACAAGAACAGTATCAGCGACATCTGCCTGATTATTTACCTCCGAAACAGTTGCTCCCAAGCCAGATAGGTCCCGACGACTAGGTATGGGCAAAGAAGGAGGGGGAGAGGATGAAGAAGATGGATTTGCAGAAGGGGGGCTGGGAACCTCAGATCCCCCATATTCTTGAGGAATCATCCCCTCGGTGGATCTTGTGGCACTACTATCAGACATGATGAAAATGACAACTTACACAGAGAACCGGCGAGAAGAAGGAAGAACCTCCGGCAACCAAAGTACAATCGGCGGTCAAAGTTCGAACACTGCTAAAGATTGCTTACAAGATTTGAAAATGATAAAGAATTAAAATGAGGCCACACAAGGATTTATATACACACGGCATACCAACAGACATCATTAAAAGGCTGAAGAGGTGCGCCGATTCCCAATGCCTCAAATACAGTGAACCGGCAGCCGCCACTACAAAGTTTGAAATCACACGTCTATTCATAATAATGACGCTGACGTCATCAAAAACGGCTGTCATCAATCGATTCAGTTGAATTCGGGCCAGGCCCACGAACCGTATGCCAGACCCGAATGGGGCTAGTGTAGATAGTGAAAATCATAGGCCCAGGTCCATTTATTAGGCCCAAGATAAGTTAAGCCCATGTACAAGTGAATAAGTAATTAGCCCACAATCCAATGTCCAAGTATTATAATGGGCCCATCATCCCTTAGAGAATGGGTAATAACAACCTTCTATCAAGAAGTAGTAGGGAGTTATTTATCAAGTGGATCATGACTCCATGTAATAAGGAGCATGACCCAATAAAATAGGAAAAACTTGTATGAGATTAAGGATATAAATACGGCCATTGGAGCCTAAATAAAACATCTTGGATGTGAGTGAAAAATAGCACTTACAGTTGACTAATGGTCTTTCCCAACTTCACATGCGAATGTGTTCAGTGTTACATGTAGTAGAGTAGTTTTTAAAGTCGGGAGAAAGAATATACCATACTTTCTCCAGTTTTGCCTTCTACATTCACTAAATTGCATGTAGTTTTGTCTCTTGGCTTTGTTACAATTAATTCCAAGAAAGCAGGGTGATCCACACATCACATCTGGGCATGACTGCTCAGACAACTCAGTGGCTCATGCTTTCATGTTGGTAAAGCAACATAAGCCAGTATCCAATGTATAGACTATTATAATATGAAGCTGAAAATGTGCTTGGAGCCTTGGACTAGTACATGGGTTTCACCTCCTCACCAAATTTGAGGTTATACCTTCTGTTGTTACTGAGCGCACAATGTATTTCCCACTTTTTATTTTGGGTTTGGGTGGTGAGGTGGCTTATATATATATATATATATATTCGTTTCTCCTACTACTCCCGTCTTCCTCTCTCTTTATTTTTATTGTCTTATTTCATAATTATATATGTTCCCCTAATGTTTAGAGATATCATCCATCAGATACCATTTTCCACAATCGTCCTTGACTTCATATCATTTAATGCAAAGTTATTAAGGAATTATCTGAAGCAGATACGAGAGGAAAGAAGTGAGAGACTACTAAGCGTTGCATACAGACCCAACGGCACTCCAAATAAATGGTGGTTGGCTTTTGCCAAGAGATAATTTATGAACACGCGTCATTGTTCCTTGAACTGTTTATTGTAAAGGCCTTCTTAAGAAAACACCATTTTAGCACCCTGATGGATTCGACTGTTAGTACCCGTGAAACAGAAACTGTCTCAAAATAATCCGTATTCTGAAATAACATAGCCTAAATGAGGAAGCATTATTGCTTGTTTAGAAGGCCGAAGAAAAGATACGACATTTACTTGTTCGTGTACCTATGTTTCATTTGCAGTATCTTCTTGTTTCTTCTTGTGAGAATCTCGGAACACAGCATCTTTCGCTACTTGTGAACTGTGAATCATACATACTCTATTACATAATTTACTTTCATCATCTTTAATAGATTAAACCAGGGCATATTACATCAGTCCATTTTTCTGCAGAGCAGGACCTCCCATTTGAGAGGAAGGATCTGGTATTGCTTGGCCACTAGGCCTTTGGTCGTATAATCTTTTTTATCCAACGTTGCTTTGTTCTTTTAGGCATGAAGCTACATTGACATTTTTATAAGCCTCTTATTTCTTCAACTTTCATTTGTTCTGGCCAAATCTTTAACAATTTAAAAGCTTGTAATTTTTTTGAGAATCGTTATTTGCAATTATTATTTTTTCAAATTCACATTATTTACACCCCTCCGGTATTACATCATTCTGATTTTTTTTTTAATACCTAAACTACCATCAATGTGTTAACTAGTCGTATTTGGAAATAATGATATATCTTTTATCAATTGACCCCTCTCATTTCTAAAAATACAAAAATGAAAATAAAAGGATATTTAAATATAATTCTATAATTTAATTTAATATAAATTAATGAAATAAATTATTTCTCTTTTTTATGAGTTTAAATCAATTAAATTTATTACATGCACAAATTATTCAATTACTTCACATATTCAAAATAAAAATAATTGAATCTCGTATATACATACATATATATTTATATTTGAAAAGTTTGAATCTCAAATAAATTTTTTTATACATGTTTGGAAACTAGCTTATTCTTTTAATTTTCACAAATACATATTTAATTTTTTTGAAGACTAATTTTTACAAACACATTCAAATTAATTTTGTTGGCAAAATGCTACCACCAAGGTTTTGGATTTTGCTATAATCGAGTTTGTATATTGTGTACCTGTTAATAATGTGATTGAACCAATTAAACCCATCATATAAAATTGCCTCGTTTAGCTAAAGGTGTAGTGAGTCTACTGAACCCCCCCAACCTTCATTACAAACCCTAGGAAACACGCAGGCACATAATGAGAATTAAACAGAGTGCTGCATTTTATATGTTAACAACTTTGAACCGAAATTGGATTACCAGTAGTATTATTTTTCCAAAATCTTAACGTCAGATCAGATTATCAAACTAAAATTAGATTAAAAAAATAAAAAAATAAAAGATATTACAAAGTACCATAAGACCAATCTTGTTATATCAACCCTAACCTCACAAGAAAAGAGCCTGATTGATTCGATCAGAAATCATAGCACCCCTGCCGCCCCCCGCTCCCCACCCCACCATCTACACACATATATATATACACACATGGGCCGCAGTGACCTGTGGGGGTGATGATTGAAGTGTTTGATTTGAGGGTTAAATTGATTTAAGTATTAAATGAATTTAAGGGGTGTTTAGTTTAAGGATGTTTTAGACATTTCATACCATGAGAGAGTGTAAATGAAGATTCTCAAACCTGAAGGGGTGTGATTAAAGTAAAAGTAAACCTGAGAGGATGTAAATGAAATTAACCCTTTTATTTTTGGTGTCTAGGTTCCCAAATGGTTTAATTCACCTAGATTCAGGTTAAATACTAAAAGGTGACATGCCCTGTGGTTTTTCTCAATTATGTCTTCCCGACCTTAAAAAGGAAATTAAGAATCCAAAGGCCCTGTTCACTAACAGGAAATATTTCTTGTTTTCTGTTTTTACTTCCTGAAATGAAGAAGTAAAAGTAAAATCTTGTTTACCAATTTATTTTTACTTTTGCCCTTAAGGAAACGTTTCCTCCAATTGTAAAGAAAAGAGGAAACAAGAAAAATGGTACTTCCTCTTTTTGTTTCCTCTCGCCTTCAAAATGATCAAATTTCAATGTTGTAAAATTTGGACTTTCATGTCTTTTGCACTAATAAATTTAGATATTATATATAAATAATAAAAAATAATAAATAAATTAAATATTTTTATAAATTAAATAAAAATATATAAATAAAATAATAATAAATGAATAAATAATAATAAACAAAATAAACAATAATAAAATAGATTAATAATACATAATAATAATAATAAATAAATAATAATTATGATAAATTTAAAATACAAATAATAAGAAATAAAAATAATAAATAAATTAAATATTTTTATAAATTAAATCAAAATATAATAAATAATAAATTAAACAAAATATATTTATAAATTAAATAAAAATAATAAATTAAATATATTTATAAATTAAATAAAAATAACTGAATAAATAATAATAAACAAAATAAAAAATAATAAAATTGATTAAATAATACATAATAATAATAAATAAATAAATAAATAATAATTATGATAAATAAATAATACAAATAATAAATAAATTAAATATTTTTATAAATTAAATAAAAATATAATAAATAATAAATTAAAAAATATATATTTATAAATTAAATAAAAATAATGAATTAATAAAAATAAATTAAATATATTTATAAATTAAATAATATACAAAATTAATAATAAATATAAATAAAAAATAATAAGAAATACAGATAATAAATAAATAAAAAGTAAGAACAAAATTTTTTTAGTAAACATAATTTCTGTTTTTTTATTTTTGTTTCTGAAAAAAATCAAAATTTAGTAAACAAAATTTTACTTTCTGTTTTTCTTAAGGAATCAAAAATATAATTCTACTTCTTCAGGAAACGGAAACAGGAAATGTTTCCTGTTAGTAAACAGGAAAGTCTCGAGGAAACAAAAATAAATGTGAGTTATATTTAGTTTCAAATTTGTGTATAATACAGTTTCAAAGTATTACTTCTCCGATACCATTTTCGATGTACATGGATTTGACATTTTCACAATAACAAACACAAATCACCATGGTGTGGTTAAGGGCATGTTTGCTTCACCTTTTCTATTTTTTATTTTCTGTTATTTTATTATTTTTTACAACAAAAGCTCGTTTGACACTCAATGTTTTGTTTTTTACAGTAGAAAAACATAAAACAAATAGTGTCATTTTTATGAAGTACCAAAATGATTTTTTTTTTTTTTTTTTTTTTGTGTTTCGGTACTGTTACAAACAAAAAATACCATCGTAGCGAATAAAATAAATGACCAAAATAAAAAATAAAAATATTAGGACCAAATGTACTTCCAATTTTGACTCATAGCAAAAATATATACTTCTATTTTATAACTTCCACAACACAAAAGCAAAAAAATGAACCAAACATGCCCTAATTTTAATCCTCTTCATTCAAAACTAAGAATGCGAATCACGAAAGCAATGAAATTTACAACACCGTATCGTATCGTATCGTGTCCTGTCAATTGGCATTTTAGAACAGAAAACACCTACGGTGCCGTATTGAATATATAAGAATGCGAATCACGGGATTGTCTCCTAGTACATCCTAATCTATTCTCACGAAGAAACCAATGCCACTTGTTAATATGTCGCCAAAACTCTATCTCTCTTTCTCTAAAAATCACTTTCTCTTTCTAAAAAAGTGGGGCTATATTGTTTTTTTGTCTTATCTCATAAAACCTAATCACTCATCTTCTCTCAATCACGCTCTCTCGCCAATTCACATACCATTAGGGCTTCAATTTCCTCTTTATAATGGCAAGTTACATTGGATAATTGTTTCTCAAAATCACTATTTGTAATAGCAGAAAATTTACGGCCCAATAATCTGGGCCATAAGGCGAACCAATGGGCCAAGCCCATGGAAGGTTCTAAAAGATGAGTGGGCTGCAATCAATGAATTCAAAACCCAATCCCTAAAAGTGGGGGATTGATATGTATATGGAAAGGATAATCATGTATAAGGGATCATAATTGGTTTAAAAGACGGGCCAATGCCCATCCTATTGTGTATAAATATGAATTGAAACTCAAATAAAGATTCATTCTATTGTTGTGTATTTTCTTACATTTATACAATTGGCATCGTCTGTGGGAAAACATTTTTTGGAGCTTTTTCATTTTCAAAGCTTCCCATACTCTACCGAGTTAAGGCTTAAGATATCCATGGCCATCGCCTGATCCCACCAATCCGACTTACCCCCAAGAGGAGGCGAAACCTCTCAAATCGATGATCAGACTCGACAAGCCCTGTAGGAGAAAAATGCCGAACTTGAGAGGCAGAATGCCGATCTGTTGGCAAAATTAGTATTACTGTCGCCCACAACACCACTCCTGATCCCTCCCCATAGATCAGCAAAACGCTTAGGCAGGCCACCATGTTAATCAGTCAAACCATTAGGACCAGTCAGCAAGGCACCGGACTGAGAACCATGGTCATCCGACGATGTCCAATTGTAGTTTGGAGGATCAGGCGGAGTCATCCCTACAAATGATCGGAGTGCACAATCCATACAAGACACTTACCATCAAGAAGTTGGAGGAGATAATGGTCATATTTCAGAGGGAGGTATTAAAGATCTGAAGGCACAAACCCCCAACGATCTGGCCACTAAGGCATCCTTGGACGCGGTACAATCACCATTCGCACTAGCAATAACCAGCGTGCCCTACCAGGAGAGGTTCATATAATCGAAGTTCATCCTATTCGATGGCATGAAAGACCCGACAGAGCACATCTACCATTACCACACAAACATGAATATATACAACAAAAACGAAGCACTGCTTTGCAAAGTCTTCCCGACCAGCCTAACCGATGTAGCCCTGCTTTGGTTCCGAAGGCAACCACCCCAATCCATTGGAAGCTGGCTCAAACTCTGCATGTTGTTCATCGTCCAATACTTCAGCAACAAAAGATAGAAGATGACGATCTCTAGTCTGTTCACCATGATCTAGGAGAAGGGTGAATCCCTAAAAAGCTTTATCTCATGGTTCAACATTGAGATGTCCTCGATCGATAACTACGATCAGCACTCGGCCGTTGAGGCTTTTAGGATGACGCTCATACTCGGAACCAAGTTCTATCAGTCCTTAGTTAAGGGGCCACCAACGGACATCAGGGAACTCAATTCTAGGGATTAAGGACACCTCCGGATAGAAGAAGAGCAAGCTATACGCCAGAGAAGAGCAGCCTTCGCAAGTGTTGAGGCAAAGCCATTTGAACCAAAGGCCAAAGATCGGACGCCCGACCAAAAGTGTCTAAATACAACTGCCCCACCATCCCAGACCCTGGAGAAATGCTAGAGGTTCGAAGATAAGATTACTCCCTTGAAAGTCAGTATGGGAAAATTATACCAAGAAAAGAAGAATAAAGGGATCTTCCGAACACCACCGCCCATTAGACAACCGACGGACCAGAGGGACATGTCCAAGTATTGCGTTTTCTACAGCGAGTATGGACACTAGAAAAATGAATGCAAAAGCCTCAGAAGACAGGTATAAACAATGATTGCAAAAGGAGAGCTAGCCGACTACGTGGCGAAAGAAGGGGCTCGATCAGACTAGCCCTCACTCACTCTAGCCAAGGGGTCAGCTAACTAACCTGTTAGAGTCATCCATATGGTTCACGGGGGACCTAGTAAGTCAAAAGTCGAGGAGGCCCATAGATCCCAGATGCGTCAAGCCCAGAAGTCACGACGGGTTAGGGAGATCAGTGAGATTTGAAGCCCGAGAGAGGATGCCCGTATCACCTTCTCCTCTGTAAATTTGAATAAAGTGCAGTCACCTCATAATGACCCTCTGGTGATTTCCCTCATGGTGTCAAACTGCCTGATCAAGAGAGTGATGGTTGATCTAGGGAACAATGCCAACATCATCACCAAATGGGCCTTAGAGAAACTAGAGATTGATCCACACGAGATAGTACCCTCAACAAGTCCGAAAGCAGGGTTCGACGACAGGAAGGTGGAACCAATGGGAGAGGTCCAGTTGCCCGTCTCCGCAGCAAGGCATACACTCAGAGAAACTTTCATAGTTGTGGACGTCAAACCCTCATAAAATTTGCTCATGGGCGGGGGTTGGATCCATCGGATGCAAGGAGTTCCTTCCACCCTCCATTAAGTCATGAGAAGTGTGGACCTGAAGGCGTGGATATAATCAATAACAGGGGAGATCAGGTGACAGCTAAAGAATGATATGTTGTTACCTTGAAAGGATTAAGAAAAGGAGCGAAGTTCAAACGAGTTTCACTAGTCGCCTCGACCCCCAGCATCCAATAGCAATTACAGGATGGGGGAGCGGGGGTCCCCCATAGAAGTAGAATCACTAGAAGAAGTATCAATTATTCCCGAACAACCTGAGAAGATAACCTATATCAGATCAGGCCTAACAAATTAGGAAAAAAATGAACTAGAAGCCCTATTACGGGCCAACGCGGATGCCTTCGCATGGAGCCACCTGGATATGCTCGGCATTGACCTTTCTATAGCCCAACACTCCCTCAATGTGGATCCCAGCATGAAACCAACTAGACAAAAGTAGCGACACATGGGAATTCATTGAATTCTTCAAGTCAGGTTCATTATAGAGGTACAATACCCTTCTAGGCTAGCCAACGTGGTGGTGGTCTAGAAGAAGAATGAGAAATGGAGAGTGTGCGTGGATTTTACTGATCTGAATAAAGCATGCCCAAAGGACTATTTCTTGCTACCAAAGATTGACCAAATGGTAGAAGCCACGGCGGGGTTCGAATGCCTAAGTTTCCTTGACGCATACTCTGGCTACAATCAGATACGTATGGACCCTTTGAACGAAGAGAAGATATCCTTCATCACCGAGTTAGGTACCTACTGTTACAAAGTTATGCCTTTCGGACTAAAGAATGCAGGTGCAACCTTTCAGAGGTTAGTTAGCCGGGTTTTCCAAGGCATGTTGGGATCTACCATAGATTCATACATCGATGATACTGTAGTTAAAAGCAAGACGAAGGGCAACACTTGGGAGACTTGCAGTAGGTGTTTGACACCCTCATAAAGTATGGGATGAAGCTCAACCCGTCCAAGTGTTCGTTCGGCGTATCCTCTGGAAAATTCCTAGGGCACATAGTGGACCGGACGGGCATCCAGGCGAGTCCAGCACATGTCAAAATAGAGGAACCCGAGTCCCGAAAGGAGGTTCAGATACTGACAGGGAGGGTGACAACTCTTAGCCGTTTTGTCTCTCACCCAATTGACCAATGCTGAACTTTCTTCTAGTCCATCAAAGAAGGGAAACGAGAAGTATGGGGACCCAAATAATCAGAAGCCTTAAGGACCTGTTTTGTAACTAGTTTTGGTACCAACTTTTTGGTTTTGGTACGAAATAGTGGTACCAACCCATGTTTGGTAAAATTGGTGTTGGTACTACTGTAGCAAACCAATGGTACCAAAACATGACATTTTTGGAACCATCAAGTTTGATGGTTTGGATGGTGCGAACACTGTAGCAAACCAATGGTACCAACCCATGTTGCACCATCTCACCCACACCAAACCAAATCCCATTTTTCTAATATTAATTTATTAATTAATATTAATATATTAATAGTAATATATTTTAATATTATAATATTAAAATATATTACTATTGTTATATTATAATATTAATATTAATATATTAGTATATTTTAATATTATAAATTTTAATATTAATATATTAAAATTTATAATATTAATATATAAGTATATTAATATATTTTAATATTACAAAATTTTAATATTTATAAATAAAATGTGAAACTATCCCAAGTTACCAAACATGGTTTGGTTTTTCAGCATCACTTTTTCTCACACCAAAACCATCTGCACCAAACATGGTTTGAAACCAAAATAAAACCACACCAAACCAAATCCAACCCAACCCAAATCAAAACAAAAAACTAACACCGCACCGCACCGTTACCAAACGTGACATAAGGAAGTTGAAAGATTACATGACAAAGCCTCCCATACTGGCAACCTCGGAAGCAAATGAGCCGCTGCATCTATATTTAGCAGTCTCTAGCACATTCACCAGTGTCGTTCTGGTAAAGGAGGGCAAGGGGTGTTAGATGCCAATTTTCTACACCAGCAAAACGTTGGCTGAGGAAAAAGCCTACTACTGCAGGCATAAAAAATTGGTATTGTCATTGATTAATGCGAAGCGTCATCTTCGGCATTACTTTGAAGCACACTCGATCGTAGTACCTACTACCATGCCAATTATATCAATAATGGTGAAGCCCAAGCTATTAGGAATAATATCCAAATGGGCGATCGAGTTGGGAATTTATCATATATCCTATGTCTCTCAAACCGCCATTAAAGGGCAATCAATAGCTGATTTTCTATTGGAAATCAAGCCTTCAGAATGTACTGAAGAAGGAGAACATGGCCTATGGATAATTTATGTGGACGGATCATCAAACGTCAGTAAAGCAGGAGTCGGTATAGAACTCTTAACGCCCGATGGCACCACACTTCAGCAATCCATTCGCTTGGAATTCCTAGCCTTCAATAATGATGCTGAGTATGAAGCTCTATTGGCTGGTATTCATTTCTCCTGAAGCTTGCAAGTACAGAGAGCAGAAGTAAAAAGTGACTCTCAACTAGTCATCCGGCAGATAAATGGTGAATATAAAACCCGAGAACCAAAAATGGATGCATACAAGGAGTTGGTACTGAAAAGGCTGAAGGATTCTAGCATCTGACGTTTGAACATATCCCAACGGGTGATAATGCAAATGCCAATCGCCTGGCTAATCAAGCCTCTACTGCAGGAGAGAGTATGACCCGTGTGGTGCCAATCGACTTCATAGTCATGTCAAGCCTTGAACCCCCTGAAGAAGTGATGATCATTCCATGGGAGCCCAGTTGGATGGACCCCATAGTAGTGTATCTAAGAACGGGTGCCTTGCCCGAGTCAAAGCTAGAAGCCAGGAAGGCCAGAATGAAAGCTGCGAGATATACACTTTATAATGGATAGCTATATCGAAAGTCATTTTTCGGACCTTTTCTAAAATATCTCACGCCATCGGAAGCTTCCGCGGTCATGGAGGAAATACATGTCGGGTTCTGCGAAAATCACTCTAGTGGAAGATCTCTGGTCCATAAGGTCCTCACTCGAGCGTATTTTTAATCCTATCTGTCAAGGGATGCTGATGTGTTTGTTCGAAGGTGCAAAAAGTGTCAGTTCCATGGAGATGCCATTCATCCGCCTCCAGAATTGCTTAACCAAATGATTGTCCCTCACCCATTTGCCCGGTGGGGAATGGACATCGTCGGTCCTCTCCCGCAATCCATCTTATTCATAACTCACGTCCTATTAGCAATATATTACTTCACTAAGTAGGTGGAGGCTGAGGCATACCTGATCATCAAAATTAGCCATGTCATTAAGTTCATATAGAGCCATATCATCTATAAGTTTGGTTTGCCTCAAACAATAATGATGGACAATGACACCAATATGGACAACAAAAAGGTTCGGGCATTTTTGAGGAAACATGGGATAAACCAAAAATCTTCTTCCGTTGGCTATCCGCAAGGCAATGGGAATGCGGAAAGGACGAACAGAACGATCTTTGACACTCTCAAAAAGAAACTTAAGGAGGCTAAGGGAGCCTGGCTGGGAAAAGTACCAGACGTGTTGTGGTCTTGCCGGACCACCCTAAGACAGCCAATGGGGGAAACCCCATTCGCCATGGCCTATGTGGCGAAGTTGTTATACCAACTGAGATAAGAGTACCAATACTAAGAAGCCAAACATGGGAAGAGGGACCGAACAATCATCACCTAGCCCATGATTTGGATTTATTAGAGGAAAGAAGATAAACAATCGGAATAAGATTGGCCGCCTACAAACAGCAGGTCAGAAGTTGTTTTAACCAGAAAGTCAAAAGAAAGGAACTTCAAATTGGTGACATGGTGCTCAGAAGAAAGATCGGGAGTGTCGGCAAACTACAAGAAATATGGGAAAGGCCATACATAGTCACTGAGGTCATCGGATAGGGAGCCTATCGAGTGCAGAAGAATAAAACAGGATGTATCGAGACTAACTCCCAGAATGCCTATCGCCTGAAGAGGTATTACCCTTTGATAGAGTCAGATAGCAATAAACATCTAGATAAAAGCATCTATGTCTACTATATGACACCGTTGCTGATAACCAAAGCATCTGTGCCTGTTACATGGCACCTCTGCTACATATCTTTCTTATTTAAATAAAAGTATTCTTTTTTTTTTTCTCATGATATATCTCTTCAAATAATTTGTGTGAACTTGATCATAAAATAATAATTTTCCTAAGTGTTGATTCAATATGGTTCTTACACCTTGGATTAACCAGAGAACATTAGTAAGACAAGGGGCCAGATGCCTGGAGTCTCGTAAAATGATGCCCAAAGTCTCGTAAAATGAAAACTTTCCTAAGTGTTGATTTAATATGGTTCATACACCTTGGATTAACCAGAGGACATCAATAAAGACTAGGGGCCAGATGCCCAAAGTCTCATAAAATAAAAAATTTCCTAAGTGTTGATTCAATATGGGTCTTACACCTTGGATTAACAAGAGGACATCAGTGAGACAAGGGCCAGATGCCCGAAGTCTCATAAAATGAAAACTTTCCTAAGTGTTTATTCTATATGGTTCATATATCTTAGATTAACTAGAGGACATCAATAATACTATGGGTTAGATGCCCAAAGTCTCATAAAAATTTTTCTAAGTGTTAATCCAAAGGGGAACATGCATCCTAGATTGGCCAGAGGACATCACTGGGACTGAAGGGTCTAAACGCCCGAATTCCCAAACTAAACAAAACATCTCACTGAAGTGCTAAATCAAAATGAAGCAAAAATATTTTTATTCACAGCCAATCAGATGAGCCATTCGAAAAATAAAGTATAGAAACCAAGTTGTGGAACAAGAAATATTTTCATTTACTTCAAAAAGAATACAAAAAAAAAACAACAAAAACTTAATTTTATGGCCCTGACCCCTGAACTCAGGGCCAAAGTCATCTACAATTTGCATCTGAGGGGGTGGAAGAGGAGTCAGAGGCACATGATCTTCTCCCTTCAGAAAAGTTGTGAAGCGGACCTTAGTCTCTGAAGATGCCAGATCCTTATACGGAAATGAGATCCCTAGATGGGCATCCATTTCAGCTGGGGACTTGAATCATGTTCGGACATTGGAATGTGCTCTTGGTCATCTCGTGTTCGCCATCCGTATGCCGCCCGAACGTCCCATATGGCCACAAAGTTGTTGTGCATATCCAAGTCACCCAGATGACACATCTAAACTTTGGATTGTTCCAAAGCCAGAAGATTGTCTGCTTCTGCTTTCTCAGCAACAAGCTTCTATTGTGTCGACTTTAGCTCCTCCAACTCAGCTTCTAAGGCTCTCTTTTCAGCCTCCCCATTTTCCAAGAAAGTCTTCTACTGAGATAAACTTTGACGAGGGCTATCTGCCTCATTCTCTAGAGTAATCCGATGATCATTCGCCTGCTACTGAAGACTCTGCATCTTGGCCATCTTCCGGACATCAGCTTCCAGGAGATAGTTATAGGACTGGATGGTGTAAAGAAGTTGTCAAGGAAAACACAGGTTAACATAAAAAACAATGAAAACAGTGAAATAATGACTAAATATGGAACCCAAAAACATACCTCCATGGTAATTTTTGAGCCCTTCTGGAGTAGCTCAGTCCTAGTGATTTTTCCTGAGCCGCCCTGTCAGCGGGGGTCCACACTCCTTTCACCATCACCCGAAGGGCATCAGGCTGACAGATGGTAAGATGATCGACGAAGACAGGAGACCCGTCCAGGAGCATGAACTTTGGCTCTCAAGGAAAGACTGAGCTCGAAGTATCCTGACCCAAGGGAGGGTCACTACTTAAGGCACCAACAATGTTGCTAACTCTAGCCCTCTTGTTGGCTCTTCCACCCCCTGTAGCAGTACGGGCTGTGTTGCAAAGTGGTACCTCCTACCGAAAGTGGACGGGGATGAGGGTTATGTTATGAAAGTTGAGGGTCAGTTGGTGGTGCTGGTGGTGCCCACGATATGGGCACTGCCGAAACAATTGTGGCCCGTTCCAAATTAGAAATTTGAGAGTCAGGGACCTTAGCGGGATCTTCATCCTATCAACACTAATGCCCAAGTTAGAAATCTCCTCAAGGTTAGCCGAAGTTAAAAGTTTGGTGGCTAATCGGATGTTGCTCTAAATTTGCTCCTTCAGAAGCCTGAATTGCTCCATTATAGGGCCAGGGGCTAGGTCTCTCTCTTGATAGCAAAAAAACCTAAGTACGTATTCCCCCCGGTGCAGATCACAGAATTCACAGAAACGAGTCATTTTATGCACAGGGCGGAATATGGGAAAACGGATGGTGGCAAAAACTTTGGGGATAGGGTAACTTAGAAAAAAGGGGTAAAACTAGTTGCCTCTGACTACTACCATCCTCTCCTTGCAACCCTTGTCGGATTTTTCCTTACCTGAACATATGCCCCTACCCTGAAACGGGAAAATATTGTACCGACCCTTTGACTCTTTGGCGATCTGAAAATGGTAGCAAAGAAGGAGATTGGCTAGGCCAAGGTCAAGGCCAAGATCTCTATTATACAAAATCAACATAGCCAGAACCCTAAAGAAATTAGGGTTGAGCTGAAGGGGGTTTGAACCTAACATGAACAAAACATAATGAAATAAGGGGTGAAAGGGAAACCTCAAGATCTTGAGGTGAACCACAAATAGTAGGATGCTACCAGGTTCGATCCCCTCACTCTGATGAAAATTCAGATGCTTGGGGTACGGGGCTAGGTATCCGTCCTCGAGTATGTCAATCTCCGACCAAAGGCATTTAACATCCACTAAAGTCCTTGATTTATTCGGGATAAGAGCGGGGGTACAAGGGATGGGCACAAATAGGTTCTCCAAGTCATCACTATCAGATGAGCCATCCTTAACTAGTAGTTCAGGGTTAATAGAGGAGCTTGGTTGACCAGGATCGATAGAGGAGTGTGGAGGCTCATGAATCTCTAAATAGATTTAAGAATGACTACTAATGTCCTCGATATCATCTACATGAGAGGAAAAAACTACTTGACTCACAAACCTGGTATCATCACTCTCATTCATGATTATAGAAAGGTAGAAGAGACAAAAAAGAGGGAAGAAAGATAGAAAATAAAAGTTAAAAAGTATTGGACTTACACAAAGAAAAGGGAAGAACATAAGGAATCTCCGATAGAAATTAAAAGCTACTCCGATGGAACCTCTCTAACAAGATGAAACGCATAATCTGGTAAAAGATAACTAAGAACAAGTTCGAAGAAAATGCCAAGAAGAGGGATGTTTGCAAAAACTGAAATTTATAGATTTACAAGTGAAAATGAAATATCAAGAGATGGGGATTTTATAGCAGTTCATGTGAAAACCAAGTGGTAGCACAAAGACCGAAGGTCATGTGCCATCATTTAAGCCCCTAAGGACGAAGATCAAGGAAGCATGGGCCACTCGTTTGAATTTCGAATGATTCTTGAACTACCAGCAATTAATATTCATCCACGTCATCTCCAGCCATCATTTTTAAGAGCAATAAAGGCATAAAGGTGTATGTTTTCTTATCAATTATTCAGTCATGGGCCTGTAACAAAAATAATCCCATAAACCTCAAGGGCTTGTGTAATAGTAGAAAATGTACGACCCAATAACCTGAGCCATAAGGAGAACTGATGGGCCAAGCCCATGGGAGGTTCTAGAAGATGAATGGGCTGTAAGCAATGAATTCAAAACCCAATCCCTAAAAGTGGGGGATTGATATGTATATGGAAAGGAAAATCATGATCCCTAAAATAAGGGATCATGATTGGTTCAAAAGATGGGCCAAGGCCCATCCCACTGTGTATAAATATGAGATGAAAGTGAAATAAAGATTCATTCGATTGTTGTGTATTTTCTTGCATTTACACTATCGAAAACCTTTTTATGTGCTTATTTATTTTGTGCCGTATATTAAGTTTTGGAAGAGAATTTAAAATTGATTCTTGTTGGTGGCTATGATTTGGAGCTAGATTGAAACTCTATTTCTTGAATTTTAGGTTATGATGATATAGATATAGTGAGTGAAAAATGAATATACTTTCAGAGAATAGTCTCTGGGGTTATACAGATTGGGGTTTTGCAACCTTCCTATCGTTCTCGTAGAAGTCAGAGTCGTCTGCCGAAGTATTCTGATCAGGTAAACCTCCATCTAACATTATGTGTATAAATTGTGGAAATTTGAACTAGTTATAGAATATTTTGAGTGTGTGTGTGACAATGTGTGTGTTTATGTACTTACTCTTTCAATGTAAGGTATGGTGTCAGACACATTGATCAGACAAAGGTATGAGATATATGTCCTACACTTATGGAAGTCCATTTACCTAAATTTACATAAAAATTATTCGATTTTACTATATTATCATTTCAAATGAGTGAAATGTCTATTTTAAGCAAATTATACGGTAAAAATTTATTGTACTGGTAAGAATAAAATAAAAATATTAAATAAAATGAATAATTAATCATGTCAATACGGTTTTACTATGATGTTTAATAGAAAAGTTGCATGCTCACTGAACAATTGTGATTAAGATCATATATGCGTCGTGACCTTATGATACTAGTTAGAAGCAACAATGGTGCTAATGAGATTAGTATGCTTGATGAGATGATTTATAATTGTGAAAATGAGGGTGACTAGTAGAAGAGAGTTGTGTGATTTTGGTTCAAGGGGTTGGGACATGCAAGGACATGGAAAATACGATGATGGCCATGCTTTGAGTAAGTAAGCCCGGGGTGAGGAAGCAACATGAATGTACTGTCTTTAGTGGTGGCAATGGGATAATATTAGTGCAGTTGTATTGAATAAATGGTGAAGGGTTTTTAGATGGTCAGGTAGTTGAGATGCCAAGGACGTTAAGGGATGGTATCAGGACCTTCTGCCTTGTCCCTATTGGAATTTGGAACAGGCTTGCAAATGTCATAATTTGTATAGTTCTATAAAGAGCTACAAGACCCACTTGTAAAGAGCTACTCTAAAGCTTATTCTATTGGTAACTTTTCAGTCGAAAGGCTTTTAAGCTCATTCAACCTATGTGATACCCCCTAATTTTCATACATAGGTTGGCTAGACCTATACCGAAAACTAAGGCACATTCACACTCAATAATAAACAAGCACGGAAGCAAAAGACATATTTAATAAATAACAGTGTCAAAAGTTTAATTCTCATGAATAAACAAATTCAGAAATAAAAAATCCCCCAAAGGGTACAACTCGGATATGGACCCCTAAACCTTAATGAAAACAAGAATCTAAAATAAATATTACTACATTAAGTCCCTACAGTGAACTGAAGTCAAAATGGAAGAACTCGCGAATGAATGATAAAAGACTCAACCCTATGGCTGAAACTGCCGAGAATCTGAAATAAAAACAGTGAGTCAGACCCACGAGCAAAGTAGACTCTCCATGATCCCAACTAGAGTACAAATAATCTCATCATCTATCCACGATAAAAATAAAAATAATATTATAATTCCTATAATTTTATGTACCAGACTTAAATATATATCCTCCAGAAAATAGGCATAACAAATAAGATTCAATCATAATTAAATAATAAGTCAGTAAACAAAACAAATAAAGCATAACCAAAAAAATCAAATCACAAATTAATAGGCAAAACAAATAAAATAATACAATAACTAAACCACAAGTCTATAGGCAACTAACCCATGTCGAACCATAACCACGTACCCGAACTCCATGTCATGGTACAGATGAGACTGTGTTAATAGTCAGCCCATCGTGATTCCCTCCATTATTCCAAAATAAAATAAATAAATAATAAACATATTTTGGTCACACATTTATTAATTTCATCACCCTAACCATATACACATAATAAGAAATCTTCAAAAAGTAATTTAATATTAATACTATTTAATAGTGACGTTTTCTAAGTTTATTAATAACCTCTCACAATACCAAGTCAAAGAATACCCAATCAATATTTAATCATCCTTCTGTTACATGATCATCAAGTAATAAAGCAAGGATCCAACAATTCTAAAGTGATAGAAGCCCATGGACCCACATGTTCTCATCCAAATAATTTTCAAAGCTTTCTATGTACCAGTTTATATATACGAGATTCGAAATCAATTGAAATTACTACTGCAATATTTCAATATCAACATACACCCACCTAACATTACATGTAAATAACCTATGTGCCCATTAATTAATCCATGAAACAAAATTGTGTACAGAACTACGCACTGACCCCTACATTATTTATACCACTATATATATATATATTCCCAGATTCATGAAGCCACTTATACTATTCACTCCAAAAAATTTAATCGTTTTAAGTATTGACTAAAACACGCCGATCATGATAGAAAAGTTATTTCCTAACTCATATTGATGTTATAGCACAGAAAGTAAATTTAGGTATTATATGATAATTCACAAAACATGAAATCATGTACAGTACAGTATATAGATGCTAGGGTTATGGGTTCAAAGGGGAAAAGAAGAACATTCTACTTGCCTGATTTAAGAACCAAATCACACGCAACTGCAGATCGATCGTTGCTTCCCCTCCTCTTTTATGCAACTCTCTCTACTCTCCCTCCATAGAATCGGCTGATAGAAAACGTATGACTATCTTAAGGTTTTATTTTGGTTATATAAATATATATATATTTAATCCTTCCGATGGGCCCAAAAATATATTATAGTCCATTAGCTAATAAGCCCAACTAATTAACTTATAATTAATTAATTAAATAAATTAAATATATCCAATATAAATAAATAAAAATTATGGGGTATTACATTCTCCCCCCTAAATAAAGAAATTCCATTCCCGGAATTCACCACATACCTGAACTAAATAGCTCTGGATACTTTGCACAAATTTCATCCTCCATTTCCCAAGTGGACTCTGCCTTATTGTGATGGCTCCATTGAACATGGACAAGAGGAATGATATTTTTATGAAGTACATGCTCCTTTTGATCGATAATGCGGTAAGGTTGCTCCATATAAGTCACATCCAACTACAACTCTATCTATCCCACATCAATATGCTGATACACATCCTCATCTCGTAAGAATTTCTGCAACATTGAAACATGGAATACATTATGAACCATGTGTATAAAATCTGGCAGTGCTAAATGGTACGCCACCGGTCCAATCTTGTCAGTAATCATAAAAGGACCCACAAATGAGGTGACAATTTCCCCTTCTTTCCAAACCGCATTACTCCCTTCATGGGAGACACCTTGAGTAAAACCTGATCCCCCACTCTGAACTCCAAAGCCCGAGTCCGCCGATTAGTATAACTCTTATGTCTACTCTGGGCAGTCCTCATACGGTCCCGAATAAAAAGAATCTTTTTTGAGGTGTCCTTGATGTACTCAGGACCAAATAATCTGTTCTTTCCAGCCTCAAGTTAACACACTGAAGATCTACAGGGTCGACCGTACAATGCCTCAAATGGTGCCATACCAATAGTCTTTTGATCACTATTGTTATAGCCAAACTCTGAAAGTGGTAAATAGAACTCCCAATTGCCCTTGAAATTAATGACACAAGCTCGAAGCATATCCTCCAAAATCTGGTTAACCCTCTCAGTTTGACCATCTGTCTGTGGATGATAAGTTGTACTAAGGTGTAACTCTGTACCCAAAGTCTGCTGAAAGCTCGCCCAAAACCCATATACAATGTTCGGATCTCTATATGATATAATAGAAAATGGAATCCCATGAAGCTTCACTATCTCTGCAATGCAAAGCTTTGTCAATTGCTCTGAAGTGTAATATGAGCGAACAGGTAGAAAATGGGCAGAATTTGTAAGTCTATCAACTATCACCCAAATTGAGTTATGGTTCGGATATGAGGTAGGTAACCACTTAATGAAATCCATAGAAATGCTCTTCCATTTCCACTCAGGCACTAGAAGTGGCTGCGATGCTCCTGGTGGTTTCTATTGATCGATTTTAACCATTTGCCAAGTACTACACTTGGAGACAAAAGAGGCTATGTCTCTCTTTATACCAGCCCACCAAAATTGGCGTTTCATATCCTGGTGCATCTTATCCCCTCCAGGATGAACTGCAAATGGAGAGTTATGACCCTCTCCCATCGCATCTCTCCTCAAGTCATAGATAGGAGGAATAACTAATCGACTCTTGTACCTTAACCCCCCATCTGAACCAACTAATTAAAAGGGAATCTCTCCTGATGCCAACTCTTTAACTTTATCTATACACTGCTGGTCTACCTGTTGGGTCTCAATCACTCTTCGAATGATGAAAGTTGCCACCATAACATATGCCGTAAAAGCGTCAGCTAACTCATCAACTGACCTCAACGCATTCCACTCAGTCTCGAACAAGGCTGAAAGACTAGCATAGGGTCGACGGCTGAGGGCGTCTGCCACTACATTAGCCTTCCCTGGATGATACTGAATGGAAAGTGATAGTCCTTCACAAATTCCAGCCATCTGCATGGTCTCATATTCAACTCCCTCTGCGTAAACCGGTACTGTAAACTCTTGTGATCACTGAATAATCTGAAAGTCTCACCTAAGAGGTAATGTCTCCAGATCCTCAATGCAAAAACCACTATTGCCAACTCCAAATCATGGGTAGGGTAATTAAGCTCATGTGGCTTGAGTTTACGTGAACCATAAGATATTGGTCTCTCCTCCTGCATCAACACACACCCCAGACCCTGTAACGATGCATCGGTGTAGACAAGATACTCAACCCAACTCTGTGGAGTGGTCAGAACAGGTGCAGAAGTCAACTTAGTCTTCGGTTCATCAAAACCTGTCTGGCAAAGATCATCCCAAACAAATGGCACACCCTTTCTAGTCAAGTTGGTGAGCGGACCGGCGATCTTAGAGAAACCCTGAATGAATCTACGATAATAACTTGTTAATCCTAGAAAACTATGAACCTTTGAAGGTGAGGTAGGTTGTCCCCACTCCAGAACCGCTGAGATCTTCGTTGGGTCCATTAAAATCCCCTTCTCTGACACCACATGACCCAAAAACTTCACCTCTCTCTTCCAGAATGCACATTTCTCAAAGTTTGCATACAACTGGTGCTCTTTAAGGGTCTGTAGCACTGTCTATAGATGTATGGCATGCTCCTCCTCGGACCAAGATTAAACCAATATGTCATCTATGAATACAATAATAAATTAATCTAAAAATTGGCTGAATACTCTGTTCATCAGATCCATAAAGACAACTAGAGTGTTGGTCAACCCGAAAGGCATAACACGGAATTCATACGACCCATATCTGGTGAGAAATGTTGTCTTGGGTATATCCTGCTCCCTAACATGAAGTTGATGATAACCAGACCTCAAATCTATCTTTGAGAAGTAGGTGGCTTCCCTCAACTGATCAAATAAATCATTAATCCTAGGCAACAGATACTTGTTGTGGATTGTGACTTTATTCAGCTCCTTGTAATCGATACAAAGATGAAGATAACCATCCTTCTTCTTCAGAAACAAAACTAGTGCTCCCCAGGGTGAACTACTCCTACGAATGAAACCCTGGCTAAGAAGCTGCTGAATCTGTTCCTTCAACTCCCGCATCTCCATCGGTGCCATCCTATATGGTGCCTTAGTAATAGACCCGGTGCTTGAAGCTAGGTCAATAACAAGGTCAATATCACGACTCTGTGGTAACCCTGGAATCTCCTGAAACATATCCTGAAAATCACGCACTACAGGAATACTATCCAAGGATATAGTGATCTCCTCCTGGGTCTCCGTATCAATATAAAATAAATACGTCCTAGACCCTCCATATGGATGAGGCATAACAATTAATAACATCTTCTGAACCGGTATCGCAAAGACTATCGTCTTACCATGACAGTCCAACTGAGCATGGTAGTGAGATAACCAGTCCATCCCAAGTATCACATCATAAGAGTGCATATCAAGTACTAATAAATCAGCTAAAAATCTAAGCCTGCCAATATCAATAGGGACCTGTCCACAACACTCCCGTAAAATCGCATCAACACCTACTGGCGTAGAATACTGAGGGGTCGACTACAAGACTGAGTCAATAATCCAGATAAAGAAACAAACGATCGAGACACAAAAGAATGTGATGCACCAGTATAAAAAAGAACTCGACTGAGTCTACACTAAATAGGAAACATACCCTCAATAGCCTGAGGAGCCCAAGGATCATAAGGCATGACGTCATACACCCTGCCATAATACAACTACAGCAGTGGCTACCCCTGTGGTGGTGGGGGTGTTGGTAAAGCTGGGTACGCCGAGCCCTGAATACATGGAATATGTGGTGTCGGTAATGGTGGTGGCTGCCTCTGCCCCTGTTGACCAGTCTGACCCTGCTGGTTGTGCTGACCTTGAGTAGCCTTAGGACATCTCTTAGCAGAGTGCCCAAACTCCCCACAACCATAACAATATCCTTTGAAAGGACCTGAAAATCTCCTTTGGTTGTTTCCCTATTGTTGACCCTGTCCAATTTGAGGTGTTCCACCTTACTGCCCCTAATGAGAAGACATCTCCTTACTAGTATCATTGCTACCCTTCTGCTTTTTCCAAGGCTAATACCACTGAAATCTGCCCCTTTCACTGTGTCTGCCACTCTGACCATTTCCCTTATCCACTGTCTTACTAGTGTAGTCATTGTCGTTGCGCTTCTCCCCCTTAGTTTTCTAGTAGTCCCTCTTGATCTGACAATGTTGTAGTGTTGCATCCACAATCTGAGCATAAGTGGTGTAAGCTGGATTACCCATAATCGCCTGCTGAATGCGCCATGACAAACCGTGCACAAAACAATTCTTCTTTTTCTCCTCTGTGTTGACCTCCTTGGGTGCAAACAATGATAAACTAGTGGACTCCTTCTCATACTCCGCTATAGTCTTGTCTCCCTGTTGTAGATCAAGAAATTCTCTTTTCTTAGCTGCCCTTACTACAAAAGGGAAATATTTCTCGTCAAAGCAAGCTTGGAACTAAGAATAGGTTAATGTGGCCCTCTCCTCTGAGGTGGTAACTGAGTCCCACCACTGCAAAACATCACCAACTAACTTGAAAGTAACAAGCATCTGCTTCTGGACCTTTGTACACTCAACCATACTGAGATGACGCTCAATATCCTTCCGCCACTGGTGAGATACTTTTACATCAGTGGACCCTTGGTGAAAGTGTTCTGAACTTTCTCTCATGTAAAAGGTTGTACTGTCGCTCAACAATGGGAGCCTGCTGAGGAGACGAAGGATGAGGCTGCTGATTTTGAAGAGCAGTCGCCACCCCTGCAGCAACAACTTGAGCAATGATAGCTGCAAGATTAGGAGGAAGTTCAGCATTGCCATCCTGAGAATTGCCCTGACCTTGATTCGCATTCCTTCTCCTACGAGGCGGCATACTGAAACAACGGTAATACGAGTCGTTAATACCACAACAATGAACTTAAAAGTGTACAACGAATCCTAAATTTAGGATCTACAAATATCAGAATACGCAACACCAAAAACCTAGCAAAAACATCCCTAGGACACTTGAACCCGGAGTGCTCTTATACTAACTGTGACACCCCCTAATTTTCATCCATAGGTTGGCCAGGTTTATACCAAAAACAAAGGCGCATCCACACTCAATAATAAACAAGCACAGAAGCAAAATACATATTTAATAAATAACAGAGTGTCAAAAGTTTAATTCTCATGAATAAACAAATCAAGAAATCAAAAAACCCCAAAGGGTACAACTCGGGAATCCATATCTATGGACCCCTAAACCTTAATGAAAAAAAGAGTCTAAAAAAAATATAACTAAAATGAGTCCCTACACTGAACTGAAGTCAAAATGGAAGAACTCGCGAATGAATGATAAGAGACCTCAACCCTATGGCTGAAACTGCCGAGAACCTGAAACAACAACGGTGGGTCAGACCCACAAGTAATGTCGACTCTACATGATCCCAACCAGAGTACAAATAATCTCATCATCTACCCACTATAAAAATAACAGTAATATTATAATTCTTATAACTTTATGTACCACATGTAAATATATATCCTCCAGAAAATAGCATAACAAATAAGGTTCAATCATAATTAAATAATAAGTCAGTAAACAAAACAAATAAAGCGCAACCAAAAAAATCAAATCACAAATCAATAGGCAAAACAAATAAAATAATACAATAACTAAACCACAAGTTCATAGGCAACTAACCCATGCTGAACCATAACCACGTACCTGAACTCCATGTCATGGTACAGATGAGACTGCGTTAATAGTCATCCCATCGTTGTTCCCTCCATTATTCCAAAACAAAGTAAATAAATAATAAACATATTTTGGTCACACATTTATTAATTTCATCACCCTAACCATATACACATAATAAGAAATCTTCAGAAAGTAATTTAATATTAATACTATTTAACAGTGACGTTTTCTAAGTTTATTAATAACATCTCAGAATACCAAGTCAAAGAACTCCCAATCGATATTTAATCATCCTTTTGTTACATGATAATCAAGTAATAAAGCAAGCATCCAGCAATTCTAAAGTGATAGAAGCCAATAGACCCACATGTTCTCATCCAAATAATTTTCAAAGCTTTCTATGTACCAGTTTATATATATGAGATTCAAAATCAGTTTAAATTACTACTGCAATATTTCAATCTCAACTTACACCCACCTAACATAACATGTAAATAACCTTTGTGCCCATTAATTAATCCATGAAACAAAATTGTGTACAGAACTACGCATTGACCCCTACCTCGTCTATACCACTATATATATATATATATTCGTAGATTCATAAAGCCACTTATACTATTCACTCCAAAATTTATAATCATTTTAAGTATTGACTAAAACACGTCGATCATGATAGAAAAGTTATTTACCAACTCATATTGATGTTATAGCGCAGAAAGTAAATTTAGGTATTATATAATAATTTATGAAACATGAAATCATGTACAGTAGAGTATATAGATGCTAGGGTTATGGGTTCAAAGGGGAAGAGAAGAACATTCTAGTTGCCAGATTTAAGAACCAAATCATACGCAACTGCAGATCGATCGTTGTTTCCCCTCCTCTTTTACGCAACTCTCTCTCTACTTTCCCTCTATAGAATCGGCTGATAAAAAATGTAGGACTATCTTAGGGTTTTATTTTGATTATATAATATATATATATATATATATATATATATATATATATATATATATATATATATATTTAATCCTTCCGATGGGCCCAAAAATATTTTATAGCCCATTAGCTAATAAGCCCAACTAATTAACATATAATTATTTATTTAATTAATTAAATTAAATATATTCAATATAAATAAATAAAAATTACGGAGTATTAGTACCTATGTGTAGAGAGGCCCTCTTTCTCATCATAAAGTCTGGCATACTCAATCACTTAAAGGTGGTTATTTTTGTACATAATAATTATAAATATTCTCACATATGCGAGGCTTCCAATATAGTATTTCTTCCGTCCTAATTTAAGTGTCCACATTCACTATTCACTCTATTTCAAAATAAATAAAGTTAATGTCACTTTATTTGGTCATTTTACCAATTTACCCTTTAATCATTTAAGTTATAAAATATATAAACTACAAACATCACATCACTTGGTGGGATCAAGGGTAAAATTGATTTTTCATTCACTATCACACCAATAAAATTCATCATCTCAAAAAGTTGGATTCCCTAAAAGGGACTTATAATTTGGGACAGATGGAGTATTACTTTAGCTGTTGTACATTGTTAAACTTTGTGTCATTAAGGTGCAAGGTAAAAGACCAAATTAATTCCATTCATATGGCTACTGGTTGAGTGTGTTCAGATTATGTATCATAGTAATGCTTTTTGTTATTTACAGGAAGTATGATGGGCATTAAGGATTGGGTTTTGTCTCAATTAGTATCAAACTCATTGATTGCAGCAAGACCATTATCAGACAGTGATAGGTTTTTTGATGAGGTACCTATGGATAGGCTTGACAATTCATGTTGGTAGGTGGTATTCGTGTCGGCTTGAGATCGCGTCGTGTCAAAAAAGACCTAGTTAATATACGTGTCAAATATACTCAACCCTAACCCAATCCACAGGGTATCCGTGTCGACCCATGTGTCGATCCATGTAATCCATTTAACCTATTTATTATAATATATTAAATTAAATTTGACACAATTCAACACGAAATGAACTATTTAACCAATTATCAGTAAAATTAAATTGAATTTGACAAGATCCAGTAATAGTTTATTGATATATTTCAACCCATGACTAATTAGAGAAGAGAAAAAAATATATAAATATAAATATAATCGTGTCAAACGTGTCGTGTTCGGGTTACTCGTGTCGTGTTCAGTCGACCTTTATATTCTCGTATCGTGTTCAGGTCGATCATTGTACAACTTCAACCCTTTTATTGCCAACCTTAACCCTTTTAATTCATGTCGTGTTACCGTGTCGTGTCTCATTTTGGCAGTTCTACCTATGGATGATGATCCTGGTGATACATGTATAACCTTGTCTACTCCCTTACTTAATATGATA
The DNA here is from genome assembly GCA_963922005.1 of Cornus suecica. Lineage (NCBI taxonomy): Eukaryota > Viridiplantae > Streptophyta > Magnoliopsida > Cornales > Cornaceae > Cornus > Cornus suecica. Next base: position 46,064,685 of record OY998240.1, read on the forward strand.
GCAAAATGGTTCTTAGACGCAATTTGTACTGTTTTTTAATATGTATCTAGGCATTTCCTAAAAATATATATTGTAGTAAACTATATTTAAATTATGGATCGATCATGATTGTTAGTCACTAATTAACCCTAGAGGGGGGGGGGGGGGGGTGAATAGGGTTATAAAAAATATTTTTCTCTTTTTGCATTAATTTTGATTTGAACTATAAAGTTAACACTTAGACAATTAATCAACAATATATTATCTATATATACACTCAATAACCAAGCAGTAGTAAGTATCAAGTTAAATAGAGCATGCAAGAAATCAAATGAAAGAGTAAGAAAGAGAGAGAGGACACCGTAATTTTTATGAGGTTCGGTAACTCCTATTCCTCGGCTTAAGGTTCCCCCTTTAAGACTTTCCCAATCTCACACTATGGCTTTTCCTTGCAGGTGGAAAAGCCCGTCACACAAGCAAGAGGATAAACCTCTCTTGAAAATCAATGAGCTTCACTCACTCAAAGATCACAATCCTTTTATAAAGAAAGGAATCACTCAACAAACACTCAAAAACCCCTAGGGTTTATGAAAGATACACAAAGTACAAGCTCAAGTAGTTTTAGTGATGTGTTTGGTTCTCTCGAGATCTTGGAATCTCTTGACAATAAATGAGGGTTGTAATGAAGAGAATGAACAAAAGATCTTTTCTATCTAGCTTCTCACAATGATTAGAATTGAATGAGAGGAGGCTAGCTTTCAATAATCAAGCTTTTTCTTACACAAGATGAAGGATGGTTGAGAGTAAAAGAGCTTTGAATACAAGAGTAATGAAGGTTTTTATCTTTCTCAAACTATATAATATTATATATATAGCTAGGTCAAAAGTTGAGAGAGTGAGACTCGCTATAGGAGAGTTAGCTGAGAGTGGTGGTAGTTGAATGCCATTAATGCTCTGAAATAGCCATTTTAAGCACTGTCAGTCGACAAAATGATTTTCATCAGTCGTCTGATGGCTTATTATCAGTCGACTAAAATTTCTTGATGAGTCAACTGACTAATGTCATGAAAAAGACTCAAAACTCTCTGGAGGGTTTGGTCGACTGACACTTGAGGGTCGGTCAACTGACACATAGATAGAGAAACTCTCTAGAGGTTTCGGTTAACTGACAAATTATATGCACAACTCTCTAAAATTTCTCCATGAGTCGACCGACAAATCTCTTGAAAAAGGCTCAAAATCTCTAGAGGGTTCGGTCGACTGACACTTGAGGGTTTGTCAACTAACAAATAGGTTTAGAAACTCTCTGGAGGTTTTGGTCGACTGACAAATGATATGCATAGCTTTCTGTCTAGTTCAGTTGCCTGACGCTTGAGGGTCAGTCAACTGACCAAGTAGTGAGTCGACTGATTTGGAAAATCAGTCACCTGACAGTTCAGTTCACTTTTCAATTTTTAATTTGACCTTATAAAATGTGAAAACCTAGCATAAACCCTTTGATCCAAGTCACTCACCATCCTATCTACCCCAAGTCATGATTCTTCAAATTTTGAAGCACTTCATTTATGAAATGATCTTTTTATCCTTCCTTTAAGCTTTTCGCTTTAACTTTGTGTCCTGTAGCTCTGTAATAATTAACTGAATAATATCATTAGTAATAAACACGTGCTTAACATTTTGTTATCATCAAAATGGATAATTGTTCTTTGATTGACCCTTAGGCAAACAATCTCCCCCTTTTTGATGATGACAAAACATTGCGTGTTTGCCAAGAGAGGGTGGCGTTGAAATAATGCTCCCCCTGACTTTATGCATCGATATATGTAAATTTACAGCAATATGTGATTTCCAAAAACAATAGCATATTCTCATTCATTTAGATATCATTTCAAAAGTACAAATGAGAATAATAAAAGCAAAGAGAAACAGATGTGACCAACCACATACTGACAAACCTACCATAGACACACATACTATAGATGTAAGAACACTTTTATGTATTGTTTATTTATGGCATGTTCTAGACAATAACCATGTTGAGTGTTAGATAGGCTGGTTTGGTTTTAATGACATCGATAAGATTCGTCAAAGATAGAATCAATCGTTGAAGTAATGAAGAATACAAGTGAAGCACGAAAGTGAGCATATTAAGGAAAATGTCTCCTGGAGGGCGAAAATAACATTTTCCGAAGCCGTCACTTAAGCAAAAAGTATCGTGGGTTCAAGAAGGTCATTTTAGCGCAGTTATGGAGAAAAGTGGTTTTAACAAAAATGTCTACGCTTTCAGTTTCAAAAGGTGGCTGGAAAACACATTTTTATGCTTGGAGGTACGCTTGGACCTACGCTTGAAGCGTAGGCCCAGCTACGCTTCAGCGTAGCTGCAACAAATTTTTAGCTATTTTTTACTGCGATGTCCAAATTGTTCATGGGTTGGTTTTATGATTTGTTCATGACTTATATACATCAAAGTGAATAGTACATGATATCCATCAGAACATAGGGTTTGGATGTGAAATTACGAGAAAGGAAAAACTTAGGGTTTGGATCATCGTTGTCTATAAATACCCAAGTCTTCAACAAGAGGAGGCACGTCTTTAAAAATTCTCTGCAAGCTTTCTACAGCTTCATCTTCTTCTTCTACAGATATATATATATGATTAGATAATATTATTGAGTGATTATAGATACTCAAGTTCTCTCTTCTTATTAGACGTCTTCAATCCTACTTCTACATCGACAATTTCTATGCACGATTGAATGGTTTAGTTGCTAAATAATTTACACACTGTTTATAGCAAAGTGGTTGCATTAATCCGTTGAAGAATGGAGCCGTCTGTGTGCGGAGATCGAAGCAGAAGGCTTCATGGTGATTTTGATCTGTTGAGAAGCAGAGCTGAAGAACAACAAATTACAGCAGTTGTAAGTTCTATTTTCATAGAGTCTGTACAAATTGTTTGATTCATAGTGCATTGATACCCGAGTGTATCTATGGTTTTTACTTAGAGTCTTTCCTTGTTTTTCCACGTAAAAATCTCTGTCTCTTCTCATGATTTAAATTTCTGCACTTATATTCATATTTGCTTGATTGATCTTTTTTGAGAATTGAATTGAGAATTAGGGTTTGTGACTAATTAAAATTGAATTTCCGCTAAATAATTTAATTGATCATAAAATTGACAAAAAAACCTATTCACCCCCCTCTAGGTTGTTTTCACTATCGTCTAGGTAATTTAAATATAAAAAACAACTACTAACAAAAACTGCAATATGAAAACCAACACAACATATGCCCCAACCTAGCATAACATATGCCCCAACATTGGTCAAGGTCTCAATTTCGGTTGGCACTTGGAATTGGTGAAGGATATGGGCGATAGGAATGGGATAAATGAGCTTCTTGTTATCCATCTTCTTGCAAGCCATCAAATGCTTGCGGAAAATATGGGCGAGGTTAAGAGGATTACTGGTAAGGATACGATAAACTATATAGGCTTCAAAATAATATATGTAATCACGACCGCTGGATTTGGGCAAAATGGAGTAAGTGATCACTTTGTGAACCAAACGGGCTTTGAAAGTAAGGTGCATAACCTCAAGGGTAGTGGAAGGAAGAATACTCTTAGGAGTATGGAAAATGACATCGATGACTTCATTGGGCTTTAAATTGCGGTTTTGGTGTCATTCATAGTGAAGGTAAATGGTTTCACCAACGGTGGAAATATGGAACAATTTCCGAATGTCGTCATCATTGAAGGAAATATCAATGCTAGTGACACAAACAGAAAGGGTGTCCAACGCGGAATCCTCGGCGAGGGTAGTATAAAATGCTTGAATGAGACGAGTATGAACGGGATAGTTAAGAGACACGAAATAGCTTCATCCGAGAGCTTGAAAGAGCGAGAAGAGTCGAATATTCAACTCTTGTCAAAGAGAATTCTTGACAATGCGAGTTTTACAAAGGGTATGTTCTTGAAACTTGCGAACGAAATCGGATCGATGAGTGGCATTGGGAAACAAAGACTGAAGGCTCATAGGTGTGTCTTATTCATCGTTATCTATATCATCGGTAAAGGATTATGGAGGAAGAGAGGGAAAGGAAGGAAGAAGACGAGGGCGTGAAGCAAGGGAACGGGAACGCTTCCTACGGGGTTCATCGGAGCATAGAGGAGCTATGAAAGTGGAGAGGATGAGAAGAAGAGGGAAGGAAAAAGGCATGGAAGAGGTAGGAAGGAGAGAAAATAGTAGAAAGATATAAGATAAGGGTTTGTGAAGAAGATGGAAGAAAATAATGAAACTTTATAGAGAAATGGAGATAAAATGGGGGAAGTATGGAAATAAATGGGTGAAATGGTGGAGAATCGTGTAGAAAGGGGTTGAGAAATGTGAAAGGGAGTTGGAGAAGACGAAGTGCAACAGTTACATAACCTAGAGTCGACTTAAATGTACGTGTCAGTCGACTGATTTAGGAATATTCTGGGAATATTCCATGAGTCAGTTGACTGAATGAGAGATGCCAGTTGACTGAAATTCAAATTTTAGTCAACTCCTGGTTCATAGTCAATCGACTAAAATTCAAAATTTTAGTCAACTGCCAACACACTTTCAGTCGCCTAAACCTAATAGGGAGAAATGACAAAAAATAGGGCATTTTCCAGTCGACTGATGGGTGGATGTCAGTCGACTAAGAAAAAAAATAAAATAAAAATAACAAAAAAATAAAATACAACAATAATAAAACAATAAAAGTAAATGATGGGAGATGAATAAATAAAAACAACAAAATAAAGTAAAGAAAATCATTTTACAGCTTCATTTTTCATTGCCATACCAATTTCTCTACGTATTTTTGAGAAACTATATTCTTGAAGAGGTTTTGTAAAAATATCCGCTAATTGCTCATTTGTATTAAGAAAAACCAACTCAACATCGCCTTTTGAAACATGGTCACGTATGAAGTGATGTCTAATTTCTATGTGGTTCGTGCGAGAGTGTTGAATGGGAGTTTTTTAAATATAAATAGCACTTGTGTTATCACATCTAATAGGAACATGATTGAATGTAAGACCATAATCTAGCAATTGTTGTTTAATATAAAGCGTTTGAGCACAACTACTACCGGCCGCAACATATTCGGCTTGGGCGATAGATAATGCAACGGAATTTTGCTTCTTTCTAGAACAAGAAACTAGTGAGTGCCCTAGAAAGTGACACGTGCCACTTGTGCTCTTTCGATTTACTTTGCATCTGGCAAAGTCGGCATCCGAATAACTAATAAGATCAAGTGAGGTGTCGGATGGATACCAAAGTTCTAAGTGAAGTATGCCACAAAGATAATGGAAAGTACGTTTAACGGCACATAGATGAGATTCCTTAGGACAAGATTGAAAATGAGCACACAAGCACACACTAAAGATGATATCCGGTTTACTTGCGGTAAGATAAAGCAAACTACCAATCATGCCTCTATATTTAGTGATATCAACACATTTACCATTTTCATCTTTGTTTAGCTTGGTAGTGGTACTCATGGGAGTTTTGGCATGTTTGGTATCCTCCATACCAATCGCTTTAGCAAATCTTTAGTGTACTTGGATTGACAAACAAAAATACCATCCAAGTTTTGCTTGATTTTCAACCCTAAGAAGAAGTTCAACTCACCCATCCTGCTTATTTCAAATTCTTTTTGCATACTATCTGCAAAATTCTTGCAAAGTGATTTATTGGTTGATCCAAATATGATATCATCAACATATATTTGAACAAGTAACAAATTACTTTAAATGGTTTTAGTAAAAAGTGTATTATCATCTTTACCCCTTGAAAAAGCATTTTGAAGCAAAAATCCACTAAGCCTTTCATTCCAAGCCCTAGGAATCACAACAATTCCATACATAACTAAGCGGAAGCTAAAACCAAATGATACACAAGGCACATCGAGGTGCCGGAAGAATACATCTCTACAAAGATGCAATGATACAAAATACAAGGAAGGGATATGTCAAAAGACTGGGTCCCAAGAAATACAACAACAATCCCAATACAGGGGACAAATAAAGGAAACTAAAATGGAACAACTCTATGTATGACCATCCCGAATCCCGTAACAACATCCACAACACTCTAGGCAAATCCAGAACCTACTATAATAAAAAAAAGGAAGGTGTCATTGCACTCCATGTTATTTGTAGCCGAGACATTTCCTGCAAACTGGTGTTTAGGACATTAGGAAAAAGAACGCCGGGGAGAGCTCATCAAAGCCCAGTAGGAGAAAATAATCGTAACTGTCACATCCTCCGACCGTCCAAGTCGAGTGCGAACCAACCTGTGTACATGCATCTACCATAGGTCAGTCAAATGTCCTACATGACACTCACACCAATACAAGATCCTAGAAACATATCTCTCTAGTCCCCTACCATACATCAACAAATAGACAACACCTCAAATCACACTTCCTAGATCATGAACATACCGAGCTCCAACACCTCAAATCAGTATCAACTCATACTACCAATCACCTTACCTGTCACTACCCGCTATCCATAGACCCAACACATGGGTAAAATAATCACTTCAACCTAAGGTAAGTCACAAAAGTTTTCAGAAACCAAAAGGGAAGTGAAAGAGATTAAACAACCCATCAAAACGACCACTTCAAGGTCACATGTTCGCCCAAGGGTAAAATGTCATTTCAATGGCAAAAACGTACTTTCACATTTACCCCACCTATTTATACATAGGTAAAACCATAGAAACCACCAGAACCGAATTCAATGCCACAACGCGAGAGATACGAATTTTTTAAAATGGCATAAGACAGCGCCGAACCAAACATAAAGTTAAAGTACCTCTCTTTCACCAAGGGTAAAATAATCATTTCAAGTGCAAATAAATGATTTCAAATTTTTTATCAAATATTTGGACATAGGACAAACCCTAGAAACAAACGGAACCTAAATCAATCCCCAATACGAGAGATATCCATTTTTTAAAACTGTATCGGACAACGCCAACAAAAATGGAAAGCTGAAGTACCCCACTTTCACCAAGGGTAAAATAGTTATTTCAAGGGTAAAAATTATATTTCAAAGTACAAATACAAAATATGTACCTAGCACAAGCCATAGGAACAAACGGGACGTAATTCAAAGCCACGAGGCGAGAGATATGAATTTTTGAAAACGGTATCGCACAACGCCGACTAAAATAGAAAGCTGAAGTATCCCTATTTCACCAAGGGTAAAATAGTCATTTAAACTGCAAATAAATGATTCAAAATTTTTTATCAAATATTTGGACATATGATAGGCCTTAAAAACAAACGGGAACTTAATCAATACAACGAGGCAAAAGATATGAATTTTTGAAAATGTTGTCGAACAATGCCGACAAAAACCGAAAACTGAAGCTGCGACCCAAAATTTCCAACCCAAACTTTCTGCCACATTTTAAATTTTATAAAATTACCTTCAACCCCAATAAACTGATTTAATATTATCATAATAAGCTTTGAAATGTTTTGTTTCGTGAAAAGTTGCGGTAAAATGATCGTTTTGCCCCCGGTCTCCGTTTTAGCATCCTACCGACCTTTTAAGTGCCAAAATCTTTTCAAACGACTCATAAATCATTTTCTAAAGCCCAAAGTATTAGTCAGAGTCACGGGGGTAGGCGAAAACCGGGTTTTCACTTAAAGAACGAATGGACTCAAATGTAAGTGTTATGAAAAATCCGTTTTCGGGAAAACAAACCAAAATATCAACGGAAATACCAAAGCGAATTTAGAGATGCTCAATGGAGAAAGGAAATGAAGAATCGAAGTAAATGGTACCTCGAATGGAAGGACATACGACTATACGCGAAGGCACTAACTCTAACCCAACCATACTTAGTTCGACATTCAATTTCCGTAACTCTATAACTACTTAATCAAGAATGTCCACAACTCCTATAACATTCCAATCCTTAAGATCGCTAAAGGAAACCTAGTAGTCGTTGCCACATAACAACCTAGTTTCAAATCAAAACCTCTTCCGATTCTTTCAAACCAAAATTTTACATTGGAAACCCCCTCACTTAGGTTGTAATAAGATCAAATGGCCATCATTACACAATCAACCAAGATCACAAACTACCACCCGCCTTTTCAAAGGTTTTAACTCATATTCAACTCCATAGTCACAAGAAAACCATTAAAACAACTCATATCACCACATGAATGTATACAAGCACATATCAACAAGTATAAGCATTTATCTCACATTATATTTTAAACAAGGCATGCAAATCATATTCTCACATCCTCCAATTCACTTGAGCATTTTTAATAACATATGAATTATGTATTTCAAAATCCACATTAAATATGCTCCTCAACCACATAGGATAATATCATGATCCACATGTAAACATAAATCACATATTAGAAACTCAAATGCAATATGACTCACACACCTCATGATACACCCTATGTGCCCGACACTATTAACGAATACATACTCTGTCCAGTTACTTTTGAGGATACATGCTCATCAAGTAATGTAGAGTACCACACCGATTCTTCCCAAGTGTTTTTGACACTTCACACTTTCAACAAGAAAGACGATTGAAAGAGAGCCCAGTTTGCGAATCCGTGCCCCATGACCACCAAAGTCAAGAATATGAGCCTCTCTTACGACTCCCAAACCCTTATCACATTTTCGGACTTACTAGTTCTGTAAGAGTGAAACACCTTATGGCCAGTTGTTGCGATGATCCGACATAAGATTACTGATTACACAACCCGCATATACCAACACCATGATTTGACACTACACGATGTACTCAATATGCATTCAGGTTCTGAATAACTATCATGTCCCATTACAATATATATGTTTTTCTCATTTGCAAAATATTGTACTCAATAAAACCATCGTACTTACAATTTCACATTTATAAACAATGGTCCACAACATGTTCAATCGCAATACATAATTTTCTCATTCGCAATATATTGGACTCCATTTATCACAATGCTTACAATTTCGCATTTATAAGCAATAATCAACAAGGATGTTTTCTCATGCATCATTCATGCTTCAAATCATCAAGTTGTCCTTTAATTCACAAGGATAACATTTCAATTCATTTAAACATGCTGTTAGTTCAATGAAAGCAAGTTTTCTACAAATCACTTCTCAAACATAACATAAATTCCCAAAATAGTAAATATCATTAACAAAAGAGGAAATAGATAATCACTCTAAGTTGAGATGCTAAGTTACACCAAACACATAGTATATTCTCAAAGGTACGACCAAGGACCTAGCCTAATCTCACTACCAAGGATACATCTTTAACACCTACATACATATATATATAATTACACTTACATATATACACAACTATACCCACATACATATACACATATAAATAGGCATACAAGCATACTTTAATATTGGAAATCTCAAGAACATCCACCCAACTAGCATGCATCATAGTCCTATCAATATCATTACCAAGTATTCCATACACAAGGGTTAATTTACATAAACATGTTAAAACCTTAACTTCATATTTTCAAGGATACACTTAACAATTTCATCTAAGTTTAGGAATCCTAGAATCAAATTCTCACACCTACACAATCAAAATATGAGATAGTTAAGAAGTTTTCCCCTACCTCAAGTAAAGAACAAAAAAAATCACCAAGCAAGGCCAAAGAAATCCTATCCCTCACCCAACACCGAAATGAAAGGAGCAAATCGGTGGAAAGCTTCAACATAGCCTCCTAACAATGAATCAAGACCCAATACAAGAAAAGTTTAAGAAACATGAAGTGGTTCATCAAGAAACTCAAAATTAGGGTTTGAAAAGAAAACACACAAGGAGGAAAGAACACTTACCATTTGTAACACCCCGCTCCAACACTTGGTATAATATTGTTTGCTCTAGGCCCAACCCGCACGGTTTTGCTCTTGGTCTCCACCTAAAAGGCCTTATACCAATTGGAGACAACATTGCACATATAAGCACATCCCCAGACCTTTACCCGGGCGGTGTGGGATATCACAATCACCCCCCCCTTGGGACCTAGCGTTCTCGTTGGCAACCCACGGGTGATGTGCATGCTCCCACACTTAATTTCGGCAGGGATCTGGCTCTGATACCAATTGTAACACCCCGCTCCAACACTTGGTATGATATTGTCTGCTCTGGGCCCAACTTGCACGGTTTTGCTCTTGTGCTCATCCCAAAAGACCTCATACCAATTAGAGATAACATTGCACATATAAGCACATCCCCATACCTCTACCCGGGTGATGTGGTACATCACACCATTCCTTGGCTCAAACCGAAGAGGAGAACACCATGAACAACTTTCATTTTGAAGGCAACCCCAAACTCTACACTTAAGTTGATGAAATCAAACCAAAAGTGGAGAATAAATAAGAGGGGAAAGTGTAGAGAAAATGGAGAGAAATAATGAAGTCTTGTAATGTGTAGAGATCCTCTACTCACACCTCTCACAATCTAATGGCTAAGATTAAAGGTAGCAAATGAAGGCGTAATCCAAGGGCCACAAAGTAGTCTTGCAATGAAAGACTAAGAATAATGCATTCTTTCATTGAAGTGCCATCCAAACAAGGCCCTATGATCCAAAGTTTGAGATTAAAGATGGTAGAAGAGATCTAATGGCTAGGAGTGAGACACCACATAAAAGTGGGAAATGACCAATTTCTTCTCAACTTAAGATTAATTACAAGAGTGTCATCATGCCTCTTAATTACCCTTCTACCCCTTGTCATCCTCTCTATTTACCAAATACCATTCATACCCCAACACTTATCCAAATCTCTACACTTTCCACTAAGTGCTCTTAATATGAAAATACCAATTTACCATTCGGTCTTTTCTTTCCCGAAATTATTTTCAACAATTTTCATTATTCTCAAAATGAAAATACAACCAACAATTCAAGTAATTACACCTATCAAGAAACACCCGTTAAATATGCTAAGCAAAATAACCATATAATCACATAAGTGCTACACCGAAACGTCAACAATAAACTAGGGTAACAGGTTCGGGAACGCAACACGATTGTCGAAGCTCTAATTGGAAAACGTTACAACGAGCCCTTGTAATCGTCAACGAACAGTAAATCACGAAACCGGAAATCAAGTCCACGAAGTCGTCCTGCCAAGATCAAAACTCAAACGTGAAAAATTTACACATACCAAGATTACACAAGACGTCATGAATAAGTGACATCACAAAACGTTAACACTTGGAAAATAATTCCAGAAAGTAGAAAGGAAACGTGGGGCATTACAACCTTACGACCTTAGGATATTTCATCCTTGAAATCAGGGAGTACCTTAGTTCACAAGCCACATCTGGTTGATCAGACTGAATGATTTACTCATATTCCCTAGTAGCTAACATTATTGTACGAGTATGAAAAGGAAAAGTGACTGAGGTGTGGTCCTATCCCGTTGGGATTAAATCACAACGGGATATATCTAGCAAGACACGTTATCGATGCCACACAATGAAAACAGATAGACCCGAAAGCACATAGAGAAAACGAAGATCGAAATCGTAGATAACATCGAACGTCAAACATACCACCAACCCTCACCCGTTCTCCCTAAGACAGTGAAATCTAGTGCTCTGATACCAAATAGCCATGCCCCTAAATTCCAAAGACTCCCGAACCGGGATATCCGACAAATCTGGGGTGTGATCCATACAAAGAGCGACCAACTAATATCATAAATTATAATAAAACGAATGGAATACTATTAATCACAATAATTCCATACATAACCAAGCGGAAGCTAAAATTAAATGATACACAAGGCACATCGAGGTGCCAAAAGAATTCATCTCTACAATGATGCAATGATACCAAATACAAGGGATATGCCAACAGAATGGGTCCCAAGAAATACTACAACAATCTCAATACAGAGAACAAGAAAAGGAAACTAAAATGGAACAACTCTATGTATGACCGTCCCAAATCCCGTAACAACATCCGTAAAACTCTAGGCAAATCCATAACCAACAATAAGAAAACAAAAGTAATATGTTGTTGCATCGCATGCTATCCGTAGCCAAAACATTTCCTGTAAACTGGTGTTTGGGACACCAGGCAAAAGAACGTCGGGGTGAGCTCAACAAAGCCACATAGGAGAAAAGAATCGTAACTGTCACATCCTCTAACCGTTCAAGTCGAGTTCGAACCAACCCATGTAAATGTATCTACCCTAAGTCAGTCAATGTCCCACATGACACTCACACCAATACGAGACCCTGGAAACACATCTCTCTTATCCCCTACCATGTATCAACAAATAGGGTAACTAGCACGTAGTGAAACAATAACATAACAACATATATTAAATGCACACCTATATATATATATATGTACATATATATAGTGAGAGAGAGACATAAAACCAATACAACCCATGTAACACAGACCACCTCAATGATCACTATGACTCGTACCCTCCAGTCCAACACTGACAATCAACCCAACACTTATCACCAAATAATGGGAGCAACACTCATATTCAAAACACTTCAGGAATGAAATCACACATCCTAGATCATGAGCATACTGAGCTCCAAATCCTCATATCAGTATGAACTCATACAACCAATTACCTCACCTGTCAATACCTATCATTCGAAGACCCAACACAATGGTAAAATAATCACTTCAACCTATGGGAAGTCACAAAGGTTTCCGAAAACCAAAAGGAAAGTGAAATGGATTAAACAACCCATCAAACCGACCACTTCAAGGTCAAATGTTCGCCCAAGGGTAATATTGTTATTTCAATGGCAAAAATGTACTTTCAAACTTTACCCCACCAATTTGTACATAGGTAAAACCATAGAAACAAACGGAACTGAATTCAAGGCCATGATGCGAGAAATATGAATTTTTGAAAATGACATCGGGCAACGCCGACCAAAACAAAAAGTTAAAGTACCCATCTTTCACCAACAGTAAAACAGTCATTTCAAGTGTAAATAAATGATTTCAAATTTTGTGTAAAATATTTGGACATAGGACAGGCCATGGAAACAAACAAAACCTAAATCAATGCCCCGATACGACAGATATCCATTTTTGAAAACGGTATTGGACAACGCCGACAAAAACGGAAAGTTGAAGTACCCCACTTTCACCAAGGGAAAAACAGTCATTTCAAGGGTAAAAATGACATTTCAAACTACAATTACAAAATATGTACCTAGCACAAGCCATAATAACAAACAGGACCTAATTCAAAGCCACGAGGCGAGAGATATGAATTTTTAAAACGGGTATCGGACTACGCCGACTAATACAGAAAGCTGAAGTACCCCTCTTTCACCAAGGGTAAAATAATCACTTCAACTGAAAATAAATGATTTAAAATTTTTTATCCAATATTTGGACACATCACAGGCCTTAGAAACAAACAGGGCCTTAATCAATACAACGAGGCAAGAGATATAAAATTTTGAAAATGGTATTGGACAATGCCGACCAAAACCGAAAACTGAAGCTGCGACCCAAAATTTCAAACCCAAACTTGCTGCCAGATTTTGAATTTTTTTAAATTACCATCAACCCCTATAAACTGATTTAATACTACCCTAATAATCTTAACAATGTTTCGTTTCGTAAACATTTGTGGCAAAATGACCGTTTTCCCCCCGGTCTCCGTTTTAGCATCCTACCGACTTTTTAAGTGCCAAAATCTTTTCAAACGACTCATATATAATTTTATAAAGCCCAAATTTTTAGTCGGGGTCACGGGGGTAGGCGAAAACGAGTTTTTCACTTAAAGACCAAATGAATAAAAATGTAAGTCTTATGAAAAATCCATTTTCGGAGAAACAAACCGAAACATCAAAGGAAATACCAAAGAGAATATAGAGACGCTCAATGGAGCAAGGAAATGAAGAACATAAGTAAATGGAATGTCAAATGGAAGGACAAGTGACTATACGCAAATGGACTAACTCTAACCCAGCCATACTTAGTTTGACATTCAATTTCCATAACTCTATAACTACTTAATCAAGAATGTCCACAACTCCTATAACATTCCAATTTGTAAGAACATATTTGAGTATTGTTTATTTATGACATGTTCTAGACAATAACCATGTTGAGTGTTAGATAGGTTGGTTTTGTTTCAATGACATCGATAAGTTTCGTCTAAGGAAAAATCAAGCATTGAAGTAGTGAAGAAGACAAGTGAAACATGAAAGTGAGCATATTGAGGAAAAATGTCTCCTGGAGGGCGAAAACGATATTTTCCGAAGCCATCACTTCAAGCAAAAAATATAGTGGATTCAAGAGGGTCATTATGGTGCAATTGCGAAGAAAAGTGGTTTTAACAAAAATACCTATGATTGAGTCTATGCTTTCAGTAGTGAAAAGTGGCTAGAAAGTGGAGTTTTACGCTTGAAGGTACGATTGGACCAACGCTTCAAGCGTATAGGGCCAACGCTTCAAGCGTAGCTGCGACAAGAATTTTTCTAAATTAGGTTGCAATGTCCAAATTTTCTCATCGGTTGGTTTTATGGTTTGTCCACGACTTATATACATAAAAGTGCGTGGTATATACATGATATTCACTTGAATATAAGGTTTTGTTGTGAAATTACGAGAAAGGGAAAACTTAGAGTTTTGATCATAATTACCTATAAATACCCAAGTCTACAAAAAGAGGAGGCACGTCTTGAAAAATTCTCTGCAAAATTTCTATAACTTTATCTTCTTTAGAGATATATGGTGAGAGAATATTATTGAGTGAATAGATATACACAAGTTATCTCTGGTTAATGAGTGTCTCCAATTGTGCTTCTACATCGATAATTCTCATGCACAATTGGATGTTCTAGCTGCGAAAAAATCTACACACCGTCTATAGCAAGGCGGTTGTATTGATCCATTGAAGAACAGAGTCGTCCGAGTGCGGAGATTGAAGCAGGAGGCTTCTTGGTTATTCGATCTGTTGAGAAGCAGAACTGTCAGAGTATGAAGATTGGAGCAAGAGCTTCGTGGAGCGCATGTGGATCTAGGCTTTTAGACATCGAGTGAAGAATAAAAAATTACAATGATTGTAAGTTCTGTTATCATAGAGTCTGTACAAATTCAGTGATTCATAGTGCATCAATACCCGAGCGTATCCGTGGTTTTTACTTGTAATATTTCCAAGGTTTTCCACATAAAAATATAGTGTGTCTCTATTATTTTATATTTTCACTTAGATTAATCTTTGCATGATTTATCTTGTTAGATAATTGGATTAAAATTGACTTTTCCGCAATAAATTTTAATTTGTCAATAAATCCACAAAAAGCCTATTCACCCCCTTCTAGGTTGTTTTCACTATCGTCTAGGTAATTTCAATTGGTATCAGAGCGTGGTTACCCCTTTTAGGTTAACTACGTAGGGTTAGATTATGTACTTAGACGATGAGATGCCTCGTGAAGGAGGTTCCATATCTAGGTCCCCTTTGTTTGATGGGTTGAATTACACATATTGGAAAGCGAGGATGAGAGCATTTTTGAAATCTTTAGATGAGAGAGCTTGGAATGCTGTAGAAGTTGGATACTCACCTCCCACTATGAAAGACGATGCAACTAATGAAGTGAAAGCTGATAGGTGCTCAATATTGGTCATTTTTCGCCCCTATCTTGCGTTTGTTATGTCTTTACATTCCGTTACTTGGTATTTTTATCCCGTTTGTGTGTGTAAGCATGTTTCAGGAGCTTAATGAAGAAACATAGCTAATCTCAGTGAATTAACTGAGTTCGTTTTCATTTATATCTCGAGAAAGGAATTAAGAGGTGTCCTAGAGCAAAGAAGAGCTACCGGAAGGCAAAATGGTCATTTCCTGACATCATTATCTCAGCGAATGGCAAAACTGTCATTTTCAGACATTATTACTTCACCCAAAAGCATTGGGAGTTAAAGGCGACCAGTCTAGCTCAAATATGAAAAAATGAGTTTTTATAGCAAAAGATGCATCATACCTTACGTCATTAGAGGGAAAAAGAGGCAGACTATACCTAACCTACACTTTGGTTTGTGAGCCAAAGGGGGACCCTACGCTGTAGACCTATGCCCAAGTGTAGGGCGTAGGTCAGGAGTGTAGGTCAGGAGTGTAGGTCCTACCTTGTGCCACGTGATCCCTTTACGTGCTGAAGTTGTTTCAAAATTTTCCAGCTTTGTCCCTGCTTCGATATTTTAAGTGATCGGTGATTCCAGACCTCTACATACAGGCTTATACACATATTTACATCAAATTTTATATACATTATTTATGTATTATGAAATTACAGAAAAGGGAAACCATTAGGGTTTCCCTCACTTGTCTACAAATATGAGAGGGTTAGGTTTAGAGTTCTAGTTCTGGTTCTGATTTTCACGCATATTAATTCATAGAGTTATCACGTTCAAAATTCAGACTTACTTTAATTGAAGAGAATAACCATTGAAGACCTAGAGATCCGGAGAAGAAAGCCATGAAGAGCGTTTCTACACCGACAATGCAGACTCTCTCTGTCATGATCAACTAACTCGGTATCTAGGGTTTTCTCGTAAAACCCTAGCCAAGTAATGTAGTTATAATTTTATATTCAATTGTAGAAAGGGGAAACTATGACTATACTATGATGATTATGTTATATGAGAGACCATTTTTTATTCGTGATACAAGTTTATATATTTGAAATTATTGTTGTCTTAGAATTTTTGAATATATTTATCTTACACAATCACAATTATTCACTATGGGTTGGAACTCGGATGCTTAATCTGTGTTTTTCTACACAATGGTGGTCATAAAACTCGAAACCCTAGGTTGACATAATTCATGCCCTGACAAACTGATATAGACATGCTTTAATTTACTTTTCTGCATTTACTTTTTGTTAGTAGTTGGCATGCACTAATCAGTTTAGTCTTGAGATGCGTTGTCGCGATTTGGTTGAGAGTAACCTTTTTTGGGGTCAAACTACTGTCACGGTGCGACCTGATTCACAGTCAATGGATCGCCCTCATGTAATTGAAATACAATTTGGACTATGCTATGCGGTTAGTGGTGGAGTGATGAAACCCTAGTTTTCTCTCTCTGAATCACAACCATTATTCATTATTGATTTCTGTTTTATTTTTATTAGTATTAGATCATTCACAAAACCAAATTCTTTTCGGAAAAATATAATTCAGTGTTTTCTTTTACTATTGAAGTGAACAATCCTCGTCTCTGTGGGATCGATATTCCCCTACTCAAGCAAAATTGTCTATAATTTATTTGTGCGCTTGTAGAAGGGTAAAACCTAAAGTGTCGTTAAGGTGTCGTTTTTAACCACGTATTTTACACACACCTGATGCCCACCAAGTATTTGGCGTCGTTGCCCGGGACTTGTTATTGTTCAATAACTTTAATAGTCTATTTGCATTGCGTTATTGTAGATTAAATCTAAAGTTGAATTTTTTGTGAGATTTGAAGTACAATTGAAGAGCGTGAAAGGAAAAGATAAAGTTGTTGAAGTTGCGTCTGGACCCTTTGTGAGTTTCAATTTTGCTTTGTTTTTTCATTTCATTTTTAGCTTTGATTTTTGTTCATAGTTTAGATAAGTTTAGAAGTATTTTAGTTAATTTTCTTTATTTTAAAAAAAATAAAAAAATTAGTGTATATCCGATAGATCGACGCGTTCAAATTCAAATTTTGCGTTAGTTGTATACGACCCGGAGATTGAAAGAACTCTAAGGCATTCACAAAAATCTATTGAAGAGCATTATCAGATAGAAGAAGTCGAGATGGGTGACAAGACAGTCAATCAGTAAAGGGGACCAGATACCTTATTGAAGGGATTCTACACACCGGACGCGTATGAATCGTATGCTGAATTTCCAGAAGAGGAATGTGTAAAGCATTTCGAGATCAAGAAAAATGTGATCAACATGCTCCCAAAGTTCTCTGGTCTTAGGATAGAAGATCAGTACTAACATGTCAATGAATTCTTAGAGGTAGCATCTACTGTTAGGTATGATGGTTTGACAAATAATGATTTAAGAATGCGTCTGTTCCCATGGTCCTTTATATACAAAGCAAAACGATGGTATATTAAATTGACTAAAGCAACTAAACTTGACTGGGAAACACTTAAGCAAGAATTCTTAGAAAAATATTTTCCCATAGGAAAGACTTCAGAAGCACAAGATGCAATTAAGCGATTCAGACAGTTGTCAGGAGAGCAATTTCATAATGAGTGGGAGAGGTACAATGAGATTTTGTATAAATGTCCCCACCATAGGTTTTCCGATCAAGATGTGGCTAGAAATGTTTACATGGGTCTAGGTGAAAAGCATAAAAATCTGATAGATGCCTCTACACAGGGTCAGTTTACCTTAAAACCCACATGAGAGCTTTTAGAGATGTTTGATAACATCAGTGAAAATTCCCTTCAATATGAATCTAATATGAGGTCTAGAGATGGTCAGGATAGGCGATCTGAAAAAGAATTTGAGGTTAATCATGAGATGCAAAATCCAGTGGCATTGATACAAGAGAGGTTAGAGGGATTTGAAAAACCTCTTACCCAAAGAATTCATTCTCCTATAATAGAAGTTTATGAGGTTAAACCAGATTATTCTCAAAATGAGTGTGAGGACGTAATAGCCGCTGATGTCAATGCATAATGGAATTACTCAAGTAATGCCCCGTTCTCCAACTCATACTATCTAAATAATAAAAATCACCCATTCCTATCCTACAAGTCCAAAAAAGTGGAGAATCCTCCAGAAAAAGTTCAACAAGGACAGTGGTCTAATTCTCAATCCAATTTTCAACCAAGGAAGCAATTTATCTCGCATCCAAGATTCCAACAGAGCCAATAATCATTCCAATCTCAATCAACTATACTAGCTCGCAATTCTCAATTAAATTTACAACCCAGACAACCACCTAATAATTATCTGGCTCTTCAGCCATTCAAACTAGGTTATCCAACCATTCCAATATCAGCTCTAGCCTTAAAGAAGCCAAGCTTCCCACACGGTTTCTAAAATAACAGGATAGAGTAGACCTTGGTGGACCTCCAAAATCCGATGGGTGTTCATACTTAAAGCACTGACCCAAATCACCATGCAGTTAAGACAAATGGCGAATCAGTGAAATACTAGAGAGCTAGGTCAGTTGCCTGGTCAGCCTATCGTTAACCCAAAGATTCAATAAGTGAAGAGCTTGGATCGTTTACTGATGATAATCATGAGTTTGTTCAAGCAATTATGATTTTGAGAAGTGAAAGGGTAGTGGAAAGCAGAGTGGAGGAAGAACATGAGGAGAAACTGCATAGCAAAAAAGAAGCTGAGCAAGCTCAAAGGAAGGAAGTAGAAAAAGCACAGCAGAAAGAGGGTGAGAGCAAAGAGGCTGAAGTTCAGACAAATAAACTGCTAGTAAATAAGAGTGTTGACAAGACATTGCATGATGAGCCAGACAGGGCGAACTATGAGGAGGCACCTTCTTAAAGAACTAGCTAAGTATGGGAAGATTAAAGAATCTGATATGTTGGATACTTTCTGACAAGTCAAGATTAATCTTCCATTCTGAGACGTGATTGCGCAAATCCCACCTTATTCTAAATTTTTCAAGGATCTCTTTACGTAGAAGAGGAAAAACAGAGCAAAGAATCTGAAGAAAATACTCTTGACTGAGCAAGTGAGTTCACTACTGTTAAGCAATACTCCACCAAAGAGGAAAAATCCCAGTGCTCCTACTATTTATTGTTTAATCGGTGACCAGGAAATTGGTAGAGCCCTACTTGATCTAGGTGGAAGTATTAACATGCTTCCTTATTCAGTCTATAAATAGCTAGGGTTGGGAGAGCTCAGTCCCACAGAGGTTGTACTGCAGTTTGCCGATTGATCTATCAAGCAGGTGAAAGGAATTTTGGAAGACGTCATAGTTCAAGTGGGCAAGTTTTACTTTCTAGTTTATTTTATAATCCTGGAGAAGGAACCTATCTCGAACTCGAAAAAACACATCCTAGTGATCTTAGGCAGACCATTTTTGGCCACGGTAAATGCATTCATAAATTACAAAACTAGAGCCATGGATCTGACCTTTAGGAACATGAAAGTCAGGATGAATGTGTTTGAGGGGAGCCATCAATTACCTGAGTCTATGGATTGTTTCCAGATAAATGAGTGCGATGAGCTAGATGATATTATACATGATTTTCTTACTCAAATTTTTGAGAAAGACGAGCTCGAAGAATTTCTGGCAAATGGAGTGTCGAATGAAAAAATCAAAGATTGGGATGCGCATATGGAATGGCAGAACAAGGAGTTGGATAGAATTAAGACTACGTTATACGCGAAACCTTGGATGCAAAATCCAGTGGAACCACTTCCGATAGTCTCAAGTACTCCCCCAGTTCCATCACTTATGACTTTGCCTGTTTTAGAACTTAAGGAGTTGCCAGAAAAGTTGAAGTATGTTTTCTTGGGACCCGACAAAAATCTTCCTGTAATTATTTCATCAAAGTTGACAGCAAAACAGGAATCGAGTCTGATTGAGGTCTTGACCAAGAATAAAGAAGCAATTAGGTGGAGGGTGGCTGATTTGAAAGGTATTGATCCATCAATTTGCATGCATCGGATTTATTTGGAAGATGAGGTGAAACTGTCAAGGGATATACAGCGAAGATTGAATCCGAACATGATAGAGGTGGTAAGAAAAGAAGTAGTGAAGTTGCTGGATGCATGAATCATCTACCCGATCTTTGATAGTAAGTGGGTAAGCCTAACTCAAGTGGTCCCGAAGAATTCGGGAATCACAGTGGTGCCCAATGAAAAGGGTGAGCTAATTCCTCAATGCACGACTACGGGGTGGCGTGTGTGTATTGACTACAGAAAGCTCAACTCTAACACCAGGAAGGATCATTTTCCATTACCATTCATTGATCAAATCCTATAAAGACTAGCCGGACAGAGCTACTACTACTTTTTGGATGGATATTTTCGCTATAATCAAGTGGCAATTGATCCTGCAGATCAGGAGAAAACCACTTTCAATTGTCCATATGGCACATTCGCATACAGACGGATGCCAGAGGTGTATGATGTCTATCTTTTCTGATATGCTAGAAAAGTTTCTGGAAGTGTTCATGGATGACTTCTCAGTTTTTTGGGCAACCTTTGAAGACTGTTTGAGGCATTTAACACTAGTACTTGAAAGGTGTAAAAAGACAAATTTAATTCTTAGTTCAGAGAATAGCCATTTTATGGTTCAAGAGGGAAGAGTACTTGGCCACATTATATCAAAGCAGGGGATTAAGGTCGATGAAGGAAAAGTCGAGCTGATTTCAAAACTACATCTTCCCACATCTGTACAGCAGATACGCTCTTCTCTGGGCCATGCCCGAGTTTACAGAAGGTTTATCTAAGATTTTAGCAAAATTGTCCGGCTATTATGCAATTTACTTGCTAAAGATGTACTCTTTTACTTTGACGAAGAATGCCTTCATGCCTTTGAGGAATTGCATGCTAAACTCTCATCTGCCCCAATTATCTATCCACCGGACTAGTCTCTACCGTTCGAGCTGATGTGTGATGCTTCAGATTATGCAATTGGAGTTGTGTTAGGGCAGAGAGAAGAGAAGTAGCCATATGTGATTTACTATGCTAGTAAAACTCTGAACGATGCTCAGATGAACTACACAACTACCGAGAAGGAGTTGTTGGCAGTGGTGTTCGCCCTGGACAAATTCAGGTCGTATTTGTTGGGAACCAAAGTGGTCATGTACTCAGATCATGCCGCACTAAGGCATTTGCTAACCAAGAAAAACTCCAAGCCCAGACTGATTCGATGATTCTGTTGTTATAATAATTTGATTTGGGGATCAAAGATAAGAAGGGTATGGAGAATGTTGTAGCTGATCATTTGTTAAGAATTGTTGTTAAGTCCACAAAGGACGATAGTCCTCTTAAGGATGAGTTCGGGATGAACATATGTTCAGTGTGGCTGTTATAGAACAGATACCGTAGTATGCAGATATTGTCAACTATAAAGCCACAGGCAGAATTCCTAATGGATGGTCTAAGCATGAGAAGGATCATTTCTTCAGCCAAGTAAAATTTTATATCTGGCACAATCCGCGACTGTACAAATATTGCCTGGATCAGATAATTCTTAAATGTGTTCCGGATGTGAAGTTCAAGGCATACTGACATTATGTCATACGCTAGTGTGGAGGGCATTTTGGTGCTTAGAAGACAGATCACAAAGTCCTACAGAGCAGTTTTTATTAGCCCACAATATTCAAGGATGCGTTCGAGTTTTAAAAATCTTGTCTGAGATGTCAGAAGTTGGGATCCATATCTCGACGAGAAATGATGCCACTGAATCCTATATTAGTGATTGAGTTGTTTGACATCTGGGGCATTGACTTCATGGGATCGTTTCCAAAAGCCGGCGATAAGCAGTACATATTAGTGGGAGTTGATTATGTTTCTAAATGGGTAGAGGTTGTTGCCACGTCGCATTCGAATCACATTGTGGTTGAGGAGTTTGTTAAATCCAATATCGTTTCTAGATTTAGTATGCCACGAGTGTTGATTAGTGACGGCGGCAGCCACTTCGACAACCAGTTTCCTCCGACCTTGTGCAAGAAGTATGGTGTCACTCACAGATGAGTGGTCAAGTGGAGGTTTTGAACAGGGAAATCAAGAACATTATTGAAAAGACGGTGGATCCTGACTTAAAGAATTGGCCGAGAAGGTTAAATGATGTACTGTGGGCATAGAGGACGGCAATTAAGACACTGATTATTATGTCACCAAATATACTGGTCTATGGAAAGGCGTGTCATCTCCCTATGGAACTCGAGCACAGAGCATATTTGGCTATCAGAAGATTGAATTTTGATATCAAAAGATTGAGTGCTAAGAGAAAACTCCAACTCGCAGAGCTTGAGGAGTTTAGGAACAACGCATATAAGAATTCTAGAATATCGTTTCCCCTCGTTCCAATTGAAAACAAAGAAGAACTACATTACATGGTAAGGGTTTTGCTAGAAAACCCTAGATACCGAATTAGTTGATCATGGTGGAAGGTGACTGCATCGTTGATGTAGAAATGCCCTTATTGGTCTTCTTCTCCGGATCTCTACGTCTTGAATGACTCCTCCCTTTGAATGATATATGAATCTGAAAATTGGGTAGAAAGAAGTCCCAAAATTATGTGAAGAGAAGTCCCCAAAATTATGTAGAGAGAAGTCCCCCAAAATCTGTGGAGAGAAGTCCCTTAAATCTGTGCCTGAACTTGGTATATATAGGCAAAGGAAAGGGAAATCCTAACTTGGAGAATAAGATTATTCTTTTTGGTAATTTCACACCCAACCAAGCAAAATTCTAATATTTGATGTATAATATGTGTATATTACATGTATAAAAGTGTTGGGGTCGAACTTAAAGTCATCCGGGTCAAAACGGTTCAATCCGGGTCAAAATAGGATTTCAGCCCGAATATGAAATTTCCAGCTTTTCCTGCATAACACGTCTCACTCTTTTGATCATATCTGGAGCTACACACATTGGATGGAGTGATGTAATATATCTTTGGAAATTTGACTCAAGCTCTTGATGATAAGATCAAGAATGACGCCATTTGAACCTTGTTTGGGTGAGATATGAGCTCCCAAAGTTAGCTAAAAGTTTATGCTGAAAATACTGTTCACTACGCTTTAAGCGTAGGTGCAACCGTAAAAATGTGTTTTCTGGCCAGTTTTTGCTTCTGAAAGCGTAGGCTTAGGCGAGATTATTTATAAAAGCCAATTTTCTCTGCTATTGTGCCAAAATGACCGTCTTGATTCCACGAAACGTTTTGTTTTAGGTGACGGCTTCGAAAAATGCCGTTTTTGCCCTCTGGGAGACATTTTTGTCTTCAAAATACCTTTTTAACTCTCCTCTTGGATAGAAACGAACATGAACTTGGTTAATTGACCAATGTTAGCTCTATTTCTTCATTAAGCTCCCGAAACATGCTTGAACTCACCAACAATATATAAATACTAAGTAATGGAATGAAAGGACATAACTAATGCAAGATAAAGGCTTAAAATGGACACTTTTGAGCGCATATCACACCCTCAAACTTATATATTGCAAGTCCCTTAGCAATGAACCCAGGAAAACTATATTGTGATTATATTTAATCTAAATAATCTAACCTAATCCCTTGCTTTCGTGAGGGTCGACAATTACACTTAGCATGTGTAACAAACCTTTTAAACCCCTAGGTTTCCCATAGTGGACGAGTGTAGTCTCGTGAGGGTTAGCTATATTACCCACAATTTCTTTATTCTTTGTAATTACTCATTCATGAATTCACACACTCATCAATCAAGTCATGATACAATGCAAAAGACAATAACTATCTCGAGCTTCGTGTCATGAATGGTCCCCCTTAAAGTGAATGATTTCGCTACTTTTTAATTTCAATCCAGACAACCTTCTGTGTTTTTGTGAACATTCTATTATGATATTTCAATTTCTATTTTCCTATTTCATTGATCAAATTTTACCATTTTTCGTAAAAACTTATCTTTCCATCTTTCCAATTTTATCCCTTTTTGTCTTTCTAAGTCTTCGGACTTTCCAGCGAGGAATTTTAGTCCTGACCATCTGGGCCCGAGCTTCTTCCAACGGATTTATGCTCATTAGTCTTCTCCCCTTTAAACGCGAACAATAACATTGGTGATACCAATGCCCGGTTACTCAAATAAAAAAACTACTTTTTGCATTTTATTTTTCACAATAAATTTTCAACTTTTTCCATTTCAACCATAACATCTCTCCGTCTCCCCTTTTATTGTCGCAAAATTAATTTTTCAACTATATATTAAAAGATCTACCTATTTCGCATAGTGAATATGTGCTTGTGCTTATAGGTCAAAGTCGTCCTTCTTGATTTCAATTTCACTCATTCATTCACCCATGTAAAATCACATCACTTCACTAACTGGATTTAATCATCACTCTCATGAATGGGAATATCACATCACAGACTACTCATGCATCATAAACACAAACTCAATCAACTTGTAATATAAATCAATCATGCGTGAAAACAAAGAATTTCTCCAAACAATTTGAATTGTTTTCAATAATTCCTTATACTATCTATACAACCAACTATTCCTTGCCCCCAAACTTAAATTAAACCATTTCCTTATGGTTCACAATCATACTCATGAGAAATAATATAGTTACCCTTGAAGCGTAGATCCAGAATTTCAACTCTTTATGTCCGTCCTTCCCCCAAACTTGAATCGAGCTACCTGTAGAAATATTTAACAAAACACACATACTTAATATCATAGCAAGGGAAAAAGAAATTCATCATAACTATCTAGAAATCATTACTCCATATAGTACAAGGAATGATTTATTTATTTATTTTATATTATATATATATGTGAAATAAACAATGATTTGGCCTTAAGGGCCTACAATCCTATAAAATTAAAATAAAATCAGTAAAGATTTAGCCCTAAGGGCCCACAATCTCTAAAAAATGAAATTTGCAAAAATTAAATGACCTAATATTCTAAAACCAAGGCTAGAAACTAACTTTCATAGCCTAGGACTGGTGTTTAACGTCTTTGGTGCGACGGCTCCGCAAAGGGTTATCCAACACCCTTCCTCTTTTCGACACTTCCACCACATGGTGAAGCAAGTGTGGGAAGTAAATCAGTCCATTGTGAACACCCAGTAACAAGCAAGACATCAAACACATAATAATCATCACATATTTTCTCTCCTTTGTCATGCTCGACACTCATCCTATGGTTAATACCTATGTCCAACGATTCTTCTATCTCCAAAAAAGGTAATGGGTCATTCATCACCTCATCAATCCCGTCCATTATGTAGTACTCATCCCCTCCTTTTTTATCCTCCAACAAGTTATCCTCTTGACTTTCAGTGCCGTCATACAACCAAATATTATAAAGTGAGTTGTCGGGCACCAATTCCTCTGATAACCTACATGGAGATCCATGCAAATCTTTTGGTTCCTCCTTTGGTTGAAGAGCTAGAGCTTTTTCAAATGTAGCAATCACTTCCAAATTGGATCGTTGTTGATCCTCCCACATTTCAAACTTTGCATTTGACCGTGCTATCACAACATCCAAATTATCATTATGTTTATCTTCAAAACACAGCTCATTGAGACATTGGGATAATATTGTTTTAGGTTCATATGGTGTCTCTATTAGCTCTTGTTGTGGGAGAATACCTTGCTCATGCTCTTCTGGTGATGTTGTTTTTAAAGCTTTAGGTTCCTCATCCTCATCCATAATCCTTTCCTCCATTTAACTACCACTTTCTTTTCCATGTAGGTGTTGACTGGATGAGGGAAATATTTGTATCAACTCTACTTTTGAGAGTTCACTTTTAACCTCGAATTGTTCCTCTATTGAACTGTAATCATTCTCTTTATCCTCATGAATCATATCGGCCAGGCTAGTTTCCTTTTTAGAATCCTCAAAGGGTCTTAAATCAACTATATCATGGCTTATTAGATCGACTACCTCTTGACATGGCCATTCCTCTTCAAATATTCCCTCTATTTCACTATACCCATCCTCCTCATCTTTAAAATTATCTACCACTTGATTTGACAAATCCTCTATTCTCATAGAATCAACTTGTTGCCATAACCTAATCAAAGCTTGAGAAATATAGTTTAATTTATTTTCAATCTCTCTCAAGGTGTTTATCAGTTTATCTTCATCACCAGTTGATCTAGGCATCAAATTTTGATTTTGGAACTAGAAAGGATTTTGGTTGGAGTGTTGGAATGATTGGTCATTATTGGACTGAAAATCTTGAGTATTGAATGGTAATTGACCTCTATTGAAACTTGGTTGAGGATTTTCAGTGTTAAGAAAGTATGAATTGTCTCCATTGTATGTGATCTACTCACAATTTTGAGGGATCTTGATTTTGATCATAGATACTAAGAATTGGTCATTAGAAGACAATGACTCCGGACGGGGGTTTGCTATAATTTCTCTCAAATGGGCTAATAATTTATCTTCAACAGACAATGGCTCCGGACATGAATATACATTTGACTCTTCAAATTGGAATTGATAAGATGATTGAGGATAATAATCTCGACTATATGATTGATAACCTAATCTGTCATGCCCCAAATTTCCTAACTCCCCAACGAAGTCTAAGAAGTCCGAGGGTGATGTAAACCGTACACTAAACACTATATTAACCATTGTGGAAGACGAAATGTGTGTCTAAACAAACCCTTCAACCTAACACATCCCATGCCCATAGGCCATTAAACCATGTCCCTAGCCCAGTAGGAGAAGTAGTGTAGCCTAGGGAAGAGAAGGAAAATAAGTTAAAAAGAGTACACAAATCAATTTTCACCGAGTACTCGGTAGCCATTTTATACCCAAAAATCTCAAAACCCTCGGGTGGATTTAGGGCCTTGCATACAAGTGTGCGGACTTACACACTTTACCGAGTACTCGGTGGAATCATTACCGAGTACTCGGTGACCCCCATTTTAAATGGGTCACTTTAAAGACCTTAAAATATTTTATAAATTATCTGTCTTGCCCCCGGTCTCCGTTTATGATTCTTGGGTTTTCAAAGCCAAATTTCACACCGAGATAGTTTCAAAAATGATTTCTAAATTATTAGTTTAATCTCAAATTACGGGGGTACGAGAAAATGGTATTTCCTTAAAAATTTGAAAGGGTTCTCTCATGAACCATGAAAAATGCCATTTTCAGGAAAATCGTCATTTAACCACAACAATCTCATTCAAATTTGAAAATGGACAAAATATAAGAATTTCATGGATTTAATCATGTAACATGTCCAAATTTATACATAACACTGTATTCACCAAATTCCATATAATTTTACATAATGACATCGAAATGCCCCAAAAGAATCTAGTTCCCATGCATGGCGCTCCAAGGAACTTACATTAAGGTAACCTACTCGACCAACATGCTAGCCGGAAAAATAATGAGTTTCATGTTTACCACACAAAGCAAAATAAACACATGTGTAATTCATCAAGTAGGCTCTAAAAAATAAGTAATCCGCCGCCATATGCACAAAATGAGCGAAATCACTACCGTGTCTCCACCATGAGACTACGGACCTCCTGGAAAGGAATCACCACCTGAAAAAATATATAAGTCATGGGGTGAGCTCACTAGCCTAGTAGAGGAAGCATCATCGCCTCAATCTCGGTAGTCCGAGTGGTACCACCCAACCAAGGTTCATGCCACTAACCTTAGGTCGGTCTCTTGTTCCACATGACTCTCACGCCAATCCGAAACCCTATCGAACCCAATAAACAAGTTCCCCAACATGATCACATCATAATTAGTGACAATTATAGCATGCCTCAATATCCATATCATAATCCCACATATATGATAGTTCAAGTGCAATATGACTCAACACACCTCACATTACACCCTTTGCCCAAATCATGTTAACGAATACACACTCTACCTATTCACAATGAGAAAGAGTACCGCACCGATTCTTCCCAAGTGATTTTGACACTTCTCACTTTCAACAAGGAAGGCGTGACTAAATATTCATATATCAAATGCACGAGACAACCCGTGACTAAATATTCGTATATCGAATGCACGAGACGACCCACGACTTTGAGAATGAGACGACTCACCCTATACCCCATTCCCGGACACATTAGTTCCGTAGGTTGGGAACACCCCATGGCCAGTTGTTACGATGATTCGATAAAGACTACTCACACATGAGTACACAACTCGTATAAACAAACACCCATATTTTTGACACTACATGGTGTACCCCAAAATGCATGAAGGTTCTCAATCACAACCATATGTCATCACAATACATGCTTCTATCAATTAACATTATATTAGATCCAAATTATCACAAGGCTTACAATTTCACATTTATAAGCATGTTCACATTTATAGCAATATTTCTCAACATGCTCTTTCATAATACATGCTCATTTTATTAGGCCATGTATTGCACTCACATCATGACAATGCTTACAATTTCACAGTTAATAAGCAATGAACCACAACATGAATTTATATCACAAAATCATGCATTCAAGGTCTTAATTCATCCTTTAAGTTATCAATACATGATTCGTATATATATTTACGGCATATATACACATAGACGTACACACCCTTGTACAAAGATGAATACAATTCATTTTCCCCCTACCTCAATTCCAAATAAGCTTATTCAAGAATGCCCAAAAGAGGTCCAACTGAAGCTACCACTCCAAGTGTTCAATAGAATAGCTTCCAACTATCAACACACCATATGAACAACAAGATTTACTATGGTGTTACAAGAACCGAAATTTATACACAAGTGGTTCCAACCACAAGAATCAATCAAACCCTAATGATTTCTATTTTAGGGTTTCATGGAGAATGGAAAGCTTAAGAGTACAAGATAGGAAACTTACCACTAGCTCTTCACAAGATGCAATTCAAGAACCACCCAATAGAACTCACTTGGTATATGAAAGTCAAATAAACCTTTCATAAACATGAATAGAATGAGGACAAAATCAATACCAACTCAAGATTTCAAAAACATGAAAACTAGGGTTCTTGCAACAAAACCCTAGAGTGAATTAGAATACTTATCAAAGTGATTCAAGAACACCACCAAAAACTATCCCCAACTAGCAAGAAGAATAAGAGAGAGCTAGAGTTTGTGAGATGATTGAAGACTTGCAAAGTGACCTAACCCTAAGGGTTGTAGAGATCATCCACTCACCATTCTCACCATCCAAGTGTGAAGGATTATGCAAGAAAAAAGAATAGATGATCCAAGGGTAGACATGAAGTCTTGCTAAATAAAAGATGAATAATAATGGATTATTGCATTTGAGTGTCAACCAAACAAGGCCCTATGATCCAAGGGTTGAGAACGAAGATGGGAGAAGAAGATCAATGGCTAGAAATGAGATACCACTCCAAAAGTGTAAAATGACCAATACCTTCCTAAATTAGAGTTATTTACAAGAGTGTCATCATGACTCTTAAATACACTTTTACCCTTATCATCCTCTTTAATTACCAACATGTCACTCATGCCATAACACTTAGCCAATATCTCTACACTTTCTACTAAGTACTCAAAATGTGAAATTACTCATTTATCTTTCGGCCATTTCGTTCCCGAAATTATTTTCAATTATTTTCATTATTCTCAAAATGAAAATACAACATGCAACTTACAATTTTTTTATATCACATAAAACATGTAAGTCATGCTAAGCGGATAAACACATTAGCACTTAATTGTTTAAATAATTTTTTTAATTAACACGTAAAAATACCAGACGTTACATAATCCTTGATCAGAAAATTGTTGTTCCTCATTAAAGATTTGAAATTGATTCAATGGTTGAGGATAATATGCACTTGACTCTTCAAATTGGAATTGATTCAATGGTTGAGGATAATAATCTTGACTATACGGTCGATACCCTGATTTGTAATCAAAATATCGTAGATCCTCATTAAAGCTTTGGTATGAATTTCCTATACCTGATTGTTGATAGTGGAAATTGGGATGATTTCTACAATTCGGGTTGTATGAATTATAATATGGAGCACTCACCAAATTGGTATAACCATTAAACATTTGTTTTTCTACCAATAAAAAAATTGGGGTTTTGGGATCCTAAACGACATTTTTTGGCCAAAAATCATTTGGGCTGATTGTTTACAATGAGTTTTGTTTATTGGTCCGTTTCCACTCAAAAATCTCACACCGGTTGCCAAAATCGAAGTTTCTGACAGTTTACACGAAAACAGCTGAATTTTTTATTTTTATTTTTTTAAATATAAACTAACTATGGATAGAAAATAAAGCTAAAATCATGCATAAAATTAAGATGCACTAAAACTCACAAGTGGTCCAATGACGCAATCGTCACTACTCCGCTGATTCCCTTCACGCTTTTTAGTGTACCTCACAAAAACATACAATCCAACTTTAAAAAGAAGAAAATAAAAATAAAACAAGTAAAAAAAATTCGAAAATACTAAATTATTAAAATTCAGAATATCCGTTAGTCCCTGGCAGCGGCGCCAAAAACTTGTTGTTCGACGGGGTGTGCTAAAAATGTGTTAAAAACGGCCCCTTATGACGGCTTAGGTTTTACCTATCGCAAGTGCACGAATCGTATTGTAGTATAGTTCAGCTTGTGAAAGGTTATCGATCTCACAGAGACTAAGTCGTATTCTGAATTCTTGTAAAATAATATTCTTAAAGTGCTATAAAAATATGATTTGTTGATTTTGATTTCTGAACTAGCTAACTAATAAAACAAATAAAGATAGATTAAGACAAGAGAGAAAGAGAAAACTAGGATTTTCATCACTCCACCACTAACCACATAATATAGTTCTATCAATGTAACAATTGCAAGAGGGCAATCCATAAACTATGAATCAGGTTTCACCGTAAATAGCTAAATATGACCCCAAAAAGAATTACCATCAACCGGATTGCGACAACCCATCTCATGACTGACCTAACTAGTACATGCCAATTAAATTACTCTAATTTACTCCTAATTCATGAAAATAAACTAAAACATGTCTATATTAAATCACTAAGGCATGGCTTGTCTCAACCTAGGGTTTCAAGTTTTATTACCACCATTGTATAGAAAATCATAAGTTAACCATCTGAGTTCCAGCCCATAGTGAATAACCATGATTGTGTAAGATAAATATATTCATTCAGTCTAAGACAAGAATCATAATAAATATATAAACTTGTATCAAGAAAAAAAAATGGTCTCTCATCTACTACAATCATAACAGTATGGTCACAGTTACCCCTCATTCCAATTAAAAATAAAGAAGAACTACATTACTTGGCTAGGGTTTTGCTAGAAAACCCTAGATACCGAATTAGTTGCTCATGGTGGAAGGTGACTGCATCGTTGATGTAGAAATGCCCTCCTTGGTCTTCTTCTCCGGATCTCTAGGTCTTGAATGACTCCTCCCTTTGAATGATATATGAATCTGAAAATTGGGTAGAAAGAAGTCCCAAAATTATGTGAAGAGAAGTCCCCAAAATTATGTAGAGAGAAGTCCCCCAAAATCTGTGGAGAGAAGTCCCTTAAATCTGTGCCAGACCTTGGTATATATAGGCAAAGGAAAGGGAAATCCTAACTTGGAGAATAAGATTATTCTTTTAATAATTTCACACCTAACCAAGCGAAACTCTAATATTTGATGTATAATATGTGTATATTACATGTATGAAGGTGTTGGGATCGAAATTAAAGTCATCTGGGTCAAAACGGTTTAATACGGGTGAAAATAGGATTTCAGCCCGAATCTGAAATTTCCAGCTTTTCCTGCAGAACACGTCTCACTCTTTTGATCATATCTGGAGCTACACACATTGGATGGAGTAATGTAATATATCTTTCGAAATATGACATCAGGCTCTTGATGATTGGCTTAAGAATGACACCATTTGAAGCTGGTTTAACTGAGATATCAGCTCCCAAAATTGGCTAAAAGTTATGCTGAAAACACTATTCAGTACTGCTTAAGCATAGGTTCAAGCATAAAAATGTATTTTCTGGCCACTTTTTTACTTGTGAAAGCGTAGGCTTAAGCATTGATTTTTCATGAAAACCACTTTTCTCCGCAATTGTGCCAATTTGACTTTCTTGATTCCACGAGACATTTTGCTTTAGGTGACGACTTTGGAAAATGATGGTTTTGCCCTCTGGGAGCCATTTTTGTCTTGAAAATACCTATTTGACTCTCCTCTTGGATAGAAACGAACATGAACTTGGTTAATTCACCAATGTTAGCTCTATTTCCTCATTAAGCTCCTGAAACATGCTTAAACACAAAAATGACATATAAATACCAAATAATAGAATGAATGGACATAACTAATGCAAGATAGGGGCTTAAAATGGACACTTTTGAGCGCTTATCACGGGACGACTTCATGGAGTTCATTTCTGGCTTCATGATTTATTGTTCGTTGATGATTATGTGGGTTCATTGAAACGTTTTCTAGTTAGAGCTTCTGCAATCGTGTTGGGTTCCCGAACATGTTACTCTAGTTTATTGTAGACGTTTCGGTGTAGCACTAATGTGATTATATGATTGTTTTTCTTGGCATATTTAACGAGTGTTTTTTGATAGGCGTGATTACGTGAATTATTGGTTGTATTTTTATTTTGAGAATAATGAAAATTGTTAAAAACAATTTTGGGAAAGAAATGACCGAAGGGTAAATTTTGTATTTTCGTATTAAGAGCACTTAGTGGAAAGTGTAGAGATTTGGCTAAGTATTGGGGTATGAATGACATAGTGGTAAATAGAGAGGATGACAAGGAGTACAAGGGTAATTAAGAGGCACAATGACACTCTTGTAATTAACCTTAAGTTGAGAAGAAATTGGTCATTTCTCACTTTTATGTGGTGTCTAACTCCTAGCCATTAGATCTCTTCTCTCATCTTTAATCTCAACCTTTGGATCATAGGGCCTTGTTTGGATGGCACTTAAATGCAATAATGCATTATTCTTAGTCTTTCATTGCAAGACTAATTTATGACCCTTGGATTAAGCCTTCATTTGCTAGCTTTAATCTTAGTCATTCGATTGTGACAGGTGTGAGTGGAGGATCTCTACACATTACAAGTCTTTCATTGCAAGACTTCATTATTTCTCTCCATTTTCTCTCCTCTTTTCCCTCTTGTTTCTTCTCCACTTTTGGTTTTATTTTAGAACCTTAAGCTTGGAGTTTGGGGTTGCCTTCAACATGGAAGTTGTTCATGGTGTTCTCCTCTTCGATTTGAGCCAAGGATTGGCAGGTGTTCTTTCCTCCTTGTGTGTTTTCTTTTCAAACCTTAGTTTTGGGTTTCTTGATGAACCACTTCATGTTTCTTAAACTCTTCTTGTATTGGGTCTTGATTCATTGTTAAAAGGCTATGGTGAAGCTTTCCACCGATTTGTTCATTTGATTTTGTTGTTGGGTGAGGGCTAGGCTTTCTTTGGCCTTGCTTGGTGGTTTGTTTTGTTCTTCACTTGAGGTAGGGGAAAACTTCTTAACTATCTCATCTTTTGATTGTGTAGGTGTGAGAATTTGATTCTAGGATTCCTAAACTTAGATGAAATTGCTAAGTGTATCCTTGAAAATATGAAGTTAGGGTTTGAACATGTTTATGTAAATTAACCCTTGTGTATGGAGTACTTAGTGATGATATTGATAGGACTATGATGCATGCTAGTTGGGTGGTAGTTTTTAAGATTTCCAATATTAAAGTATGTTTATATGCCTATATATATGTGTATATGTATGTGGGTATAGTTGTGTATATGTGTAAGTGTAATTATACATATGTGTATGTAGATGTTAAAGATGTAGCCTTGGTAGTGAGATTAGGTTAGCTCCTTGGTCGTACCTTTGAGGATATACTATGTGTTTGGTGTAACTTGGCATATCAACTTAGAGTGATTATCTATTTCCCCTTTTGTGAATGATATTTACTATTTTGGGAATTGATGTTATGTTTGAGATGTGATTTATAGAAAACTTGGTTTAATTGAACTAAGAGCATGTTTAAATGAATGGAAATGTTATCCTTGTGAATTAAAGGACAACTTGATGATTTGGAACATGAATGGTGCATGAGAAAACATCCTTGTTGATTATTGCTTATAAATGTGAAATTGTAAGCATTGTGATAAATGGAGTCCAATATATTGCAAATGAGAAAAACATGTATTGTGTTTAAGCATGTTGTGTGAAATTACCTAGACGATCAATGAAAACAGCCTAAAGGGGGGGGGGGGTGAACAGGTTTTTTGTCAATTTTATGATCAATTAAAATTATTTAGCAGAAATTCAATTATCAAAATAGACCAGTCAAGCCAATATGAATATAAGTACAATTTAAATCATCAGAAGACACGGATATTTTTACGTGGAAAACCTTGGAAAGATTCCAAGTAAAAACCACGGATACACTCCGGTATCGATGCACTATGAGTTAGAGAAATTATACAGACTCTATGAAAACAAAACTTACAACCTCTATAATTTGTTGTTCTTCACTCGACGTCAGAAATTCTAAATTCACTTGCGCTCCACGAATCTCTCGCTCTAATCTCCGTACTTAAGACAACTTTACTTCTCAACAGATTGAATAACCACGAAGCCTCCTGTTTCAATCTCCGCACTCAGACGGCTCCGCTTCTCAAAATGGATCAACGCAACCAAGTTGCAATCATCAGTGTATAGATTTTTTAGTATCTAGATGATTCAATCGTGCATGAGATCATCGATGTAGAAGCACAATAGAATCAACTCCAAAACAAGAGAGGACTAGACGAATCACTCAATGATATTTTCTCTCAATATATCAATCTCTATAGAAGAATATGAATGATAGAATACTGCAAAAAAATCTATCTTCAAAGCTCTATCCTCCTCTCTTGTAGACCTTTGGAATTTATAGACAATGATGAAGGAAACCCTAAGTTTACCATTTTCTGTAATTTCACACCAAACCAAGTCAAACCCTATATTCTGATGGATATATTGTATATACCACGTATACCAATGTATAAAGTCGTAGCCACCTCGTACGAAATCAACTTGGGGTAGATCGAGCATCGCAACAAACATACAAACAACTTGCCGCAGCTATGCTTGAAGCGTAGGATAGCTAGGCTTGAAGCGTAGGTTGCCTACGCTTTAATAGTAGGTCTAAGCGTAGCTTGGAGCGTACCTTCAAGCGTTAAACTCCACTTTCTAGCCACTTTTTTATTCTGAAAGCGTAGGCATTTTTGTTCAAACCACGTTTCTCCGCAACTGTGCCAAAATGCTGTTTTTGCCCTCCGGGAGATATTTTTACTCAATACTGCACTTCTCTTGTATTCCTCACTACTTCAATACTTGATTTTGACTTTGTCGAAACTTCTAGATGTCGTTTAAACCAAAACAACCTATCTAACACCTAACATGGTTATTGTCTAGAACATGCCATAAATGAACAATACACAAATGTGTTCTTACAATCTCCCCCTCGTCATTTTTGGACAAAACCATGTTTTACAATATAGCCTCACAAATAACAACATAACATCTATACCTATGAACACACCCCGATAAACATAGATATAAATTGTCACCTTATTTTCATGACGGTCTACCAAACCTGTAACCACAAGACTGAACAAACCATTAAACGCAAGTGTGGAATATAAATATAAACCAATATAATGATCATCATAAAATCATAACAACAATGGACACATAATAATCATCATTCCCCCCTGAGAATAAACCCCCCCTTTGCTAAATACTTCTCCCTCTTAATCAAAAAATCTTAACCAAGCAATCTATTTTCCTTACTTAATACTTCTCCCCCTTTTTGTCATTGAAATCTCAAACAAAGAGAGTATATGTCATAGTAACAATGTAGAGAGATGTAAGAAAATACTCAACGATACAGAATTCTATTAGATCATATCCAGATTCTCAGGTTAAAAGAAATATCTACTATGCATGACCCTAATACTAATGCATGAATTCACAATGTCATGAATAAAAGCAAAACAAAACAAAAAAATTTATTTTAGAAATATGTGAGCAAGGCTATAGAGACACAAAGAAAATCATTAACACATCATATTCTCAGATCTATCTCATCCATTATACACACAGTATAGAATAGAATCAACACACCTACCTTGTAGACTCAAGAATTCACAAGTCAAGTTTTGCAAATATATAAATATGAATATTCTCATGTGCAAGCACTAAGGTAAAATAAAAATAATATATACTAAATTTTGATACTCTTTGCACCAACCTTGATGATAATCCAATCCAAGATCCAAACTAGAAGTCAAAAATAAAAAATACTTTCTATTTGTCACACACCTTCCTCCTTTCCATCTTTTCAACTTTTTCACCATATCCCTTTTTGTCTTTCTAATCTCCGGACTTTCTAGCGAGGTTTTTTAGTCCCGACCAACTGGGCCCGAGCTTCTTCCATGGGATTTATGCTCATCAGTTTTCTCTCCTTTTTGGATTCAAGAACTGCTTTTTGCATTTTTATTTTTATATCATCTTATATTTTCCTCTTCTTTCAGCATTACCAAAACATTCATATTGATGCAAAAGATATTTCATGCATAAACCAATCTAGCATAGCTCATGAATCTTCATACCACTTCTAGTTAAATGAAAAAATTAACAGATTCAATAGGCTTTACAATCATCACTGAAGCAACTAGCACCTAAGATTAAGGTTTTGTAACATAAATTAATCATTCCAAGTAATCATCAAAAAATCTTAGGTCATGCTGATATATCCATTTCATATATGCATAATTAGACAAGTTAATGTGAAAATAGAGTAAAACATAACAACTTTTGTACTCTAGCCAAACTCAAAATTCCCAAATTTTTTATTTTAGGAATCTTTTATTTTTTAAAAAAAATGCATGCATAAATAAATATGATACAAATGCATGTATAACTATCAATTCTAGGAAAATAATCCAATGTGTACCTAGAATGGTAGATAAGAAGATATTTATTCTAAAGAAAGCATACCAATAGATTTCCTAAGACTAACATGTTTTTGAAAATGTAATGGTTTTGTAAAGATATCTGCCAACAAAAAATCTAATGAACCCTAGAGACACTATACCATCTTCAACAAGATCACGAATGAAATGATGTCGAATATCTATATGCTTTGTCCTAAAGTGTTGAACAAGATTTTTAGAAATATTTAACACACTTGTGTTATCACATAACACAATCATCGTGCCTTGTGAAAAACCATAATCCTGCAACATCTGACGTATCCACAAAACCTGAGTACAACAACTACCAACTGCTATATATTCAGCCTCAGTAGTGGAAAGAGGAACACAATTTTGCTTCTTGCTCTGCCAAGTAACCAAGTAATTACCAACAGAGAAACACCCTCCACTGGTACTTTTTCTATCATCAACATTACCAACCCAATCAACATCAGAAAAAGATGCGATATCAGTATTAGTACCTAATGAATACCACAATTCATAATTCACTGTCCCTTTAACATATTTGATAATCCTTTTCATAGCAGTAATATGAGACTCCTTAGGACTTTCCTGGTAATGTGTAAACAAACCAACACTAAAAGCTTTGTCATGTCGACTAGCAGTCAAATACAACAAACTCCCAATCATAGTCTTATAGAGTGTAGGATCAACATCTTTTCCTTTATTATCTATGCTAAGCTTGACACTGATACTCATAGGAGTGAGAGCATCTTTAGCCTTTTCGAAACAAAACTTCTTTACTAATTCCAAGGCATAATGAGTTTGAGAAACAAAAATCCCATCACTTAATTGCCTAACCTAAAGTCCTATAAAGAAGTTCAATTCACAAATCATGCTTATCTCAAATTCACGTGTCATTTGATATCCAAAATAATGAACAAGTCTATCAGAAGTGGAACCAAACACAATATCATCAACATAGATTTGAGTAACAACTTTATCACTCTGAATTTTCTGAATAAACAATATTTGTTCCACTCCCCCCTCGAATAAAACCTGTTCCCAACAGGTAGTCGGTCAACCTTTCATGCCAAGCTCTAGAAGCTTGCTTTAGCCCATACAAAGCCTTTTCCAACTTGTAAACATTACCCGGATAATGAGGATCTTCAAATCCTTTGGGCTGCTCCACATATACCTCCTCATGAAGAATACCATTCAAGAATGCATTCTTCACATACATCTGATACAACTTGAATCCAAGATGACAAGCGATATCAAACAAAATCCGAATAAAATCAAGTCTCACCACTGGAGCAAACATCTCATCAAAGACTATACCTTCCAATAGGGTATGACCTTGAGCAACAAGCCTAGCCTTATTCCTAACAACTGTACCATGTTCATCCTTTTTATTCTTGAATATCCACTTGGTACCAAACACGTTTATCTCTTTCAATCTAGGCACAAGATGCCCCACATCATTCTTAACAAACCGCTGAAGTTTTTCTTGCATAACATTAATCCAATCACTGTCTTGAAGAGCTTCTTTGACATTTTTAGATTTTAGGAAAGATGTATAATATGCATATGAGACTTCATTCCTAGCCTTTCTACAAGTTACCATTATCTGATCAACATATCCTATAACCTTATCCAATGGATGATTCAACTTGACCCTTGCTGATGGTTCCTTAGAAGGTGTAGGCTGAACATCACCAATTTGATCATATGATTCTGCAGGACTTGAAATATCATCATGAACCACATTGTCCTCTTTATCAACCTCAGAAGAATCATTATCCAACATAAAGAACTACTCACCATCATCCTCCTAAATAGACGTCAGAGACTCATCTATACATGAGTCATTAACAACTACATTTGGAGATTCCAACATAGTTTGAGTTCTAAGATTAAAAACCATATATGCCTAACTGGTTAATGAATAACGCAAACAAATTCCTTCATCATTCTTAGACTCGAACTTCCCAATAGATTCACAATTTCTAAGAATATAACATTATGCTCCAAAAATCTTGAAATATTTCATGTTGGGTTTCTTGTCATTCCACAGTTCATAAGGAGTTTTTAAAGTGCCAGGCCTGAGATAAACTCTATTTGAGGTATAACATGTTGTGTTCACCGCCTCGGCCAAAAAATACCTAGGAACCTTCCTACCTTGTAGCATAATATTTATCATTTCTTGAATAACCCTATTCTTCCTCTCACACGTAGCGTAACATAACATTGGGTCACTTGGAGAATATACCATGCTTCTTTGGCAATCTCACACATAGCGATTATCTTAAATTCACTTGGGTCACCGCATTATACAACGCATTCAACGCTTTTCAATTCTAATTTGCACTGTTCATCTCAGCAGCAGTCCACTCGTTTGATGGTTTTATTTTAACTTTGTTAGTCGCATCATCTTTCACCAAAGTAAGTGAATATCTTATCTCTATAACATTCCAAGCTCTCTCATCTAACAATTTTAAAAACGCTCTCATTCTCGCTTTCCAACATGTATAATTCGAGCCATCAAACAACGAGGACCTAGATATGGAACCTCCTTCATGAAGCATCTCCATCGTCTAAGTTCAGAATCTAACCCTAAGTAGTTAACCTAAATCGAGGCAACCACGCTCTGATACCAATTGAAATTACCTAGACGATCAATGAAAATAGCCTAGAGGGGGGGATGAATAGGCTTTTTGTTGATTTTATGATCAATTAAAATTATTTAGCAGAAATTCAATTTTAATCAGTTATAAACCCTAATTCTCAATTAAATTATCAAAACAAATCAATCAAGCAAATATGAATTTAAGTGTAGAAATTTAAATCATGAGAAGACACGGATATTTTTACGTGGAAAACTTCGGAAAGACTCGAAGTAAAAATCATGGATACACTCGGGTATCGATTCACTATGAATCAGAGAAATTATACAGACTCTAAGAAAATAGAACTTACAACCTCTCTAATTTGTTGTTCTTCACTCGACGTTTGAAATTGTAGATTCACTTGCGCTCCACGAAGCTCTCACGCCGATCTTCGTACTCAGACGACTCTACTTCTGAACAAATCGAATAACCATGAAGCCTCCTACTTTGATCTCCGCACTCAAACGGCTCCGCTTCTCAAAACGGATTAACACAACCAAGTTACAATCAGCGGTGTGTAGATTTTTTATTATCTAGATGATTCAATCATGCATGAGATTGTCGATGTAGAAGCATGATAGAATCAACTCCAAAACAAGAGAGAACTAGAAGAATCACTTAATGATATTTTCTCTCAATATATCAATCTCTGTAGAAGAATATGAATGATAGAATACTGCCAAAAAATCTCTCTTCAAAGCTCTAGCCTCCTCTCTTGTAGACCTTTAGTATTTATAGACAATGATAAAGCAAACCCTAAGTTTATCCTTTTTTGTAATTTCACACCAAACTAAGTCAAACCCTATATTCTGATGGATATATTGTATATAGCACGTATATCAATGTACAAAGTCATAGCCACATCATAGGAAATCAACTTGGGGTAGATCGGGCATCACAACAAACATACAAACAACTTGCTGCAGCTACGCTTGAAGCGTAGGTCCAAGCAATACTTGGAGTGTACCTTTAAGCGTAAAACTCCTCTTTCCAGTCACTTTTTTATTCTAAAAGAGTGGGAATTTTTGTTCAAACCACGTTTCTCCACAACTATGCCAAAATGACCCTCTTGACTCCATGAGAATTTTTGCTTGACTCGACGGCTTTGGGAAATGCCATTTTTGCCCTTCGGGGGACATTTTTACTCATTACTACACTTTTCTTGTATTCCTCACTACTTCAATGCTTGATTTTGCCTTTGTTAAAACTTGTAGATGTCGTTGAAACCAAAAAAAACCTATTTAACACCTAACATGGTTATTGTCTAAAACATGCCATAAATAAATAATACACAAAAGTGTTCTTACATTGTGGACCATTGTTTATAAATTTGAAATTGTAAGCATGATGGTTTTATTGAGTACAATGTTTTGCAAATGAGAAAAGCATATATATTGTAATGGTACATGATTGATATTAATAAGGTGGATGCATATTGAGTACATCGTGTAGTGTAAAATTATGGTGTTGGTACATGCGGGTTATGTAATTATGTGTGAGTAGTCTTGTGTTGGATTGTTTCAATAACTGGCTAGGATGTGTTTCACTCCTACGGAACTAGTAAGTCCAAAAATGTTATAAGGGTTTGGGAGTCATAAGAGAGGCTCATATTCTTGACTTTGGTGGTCATGGGGCACGAAGTCGCAAACTGGGCTCTCATGCAACCGCCTTTCTTGTTGAAAGTGTGAAATATCAAAAGCACTTAGGAAGAATCGGTGTAGTACTCTACATTACTTGATGAGCTTGTATCCTTAAAAGTAACTGGATAGAGTATGTATTCGTTAACCGTGTCGGGCGCATAGGGTGTATCTTGAGGTGTGTGAGTCACATTGTATTTGAGTTGCTAATATATGATTTATGTTTACATGTGGAACATGATATTATCCTATGTGGTTGAGGAGTATGTTAAATGTGGATTTTGAAATATATAATTCATACGTTATTAAAAATGCTCAAGTGAATTTGGGGGATGTGAGAATATGATTTGCATGCCTTGTTTAAAGTATAATGTGAGATAAATGCTTATACTTGTTGATATGTGCTTATATACCTTTGTGTGGTGATATGAGTTGTTTTAATGGCTTTCTTGTGATAAGTAAAGTCGGTAGTAGACTATGGAGTTGAATATGAATTAAGACCTTTGAGAAGGCCGGTGGTAGTTTATGATCCTGGTTGATTGTGTAGTGATGGCCATTTGATCTTATTAGAAATCTAAGTGAGGGGGTTTCCAATGTAAAATTTAGGTTTGAAAGAATCGGAAGAGGTTTTGATTTGACACTAGTTGATTTCGTGGCAACGGCCACTAGGTTCCCTTTAGCAATCTTAAGGATTGTGAAATTACCTAGACAATAGTGAAAAAAACCTAGAGGGGGTGGGGGGTGAATAGGCCTTTTGTGAATTTATTGACAAATTAAAATTAATTTTGAAAAAGTTAATTTTAATCCAATTATCTAACAAGATAAATGATGCAAAGATTAATCTAAG
This sequence comes from Cornus suecica, assembly GCA_963922005.1. Taxonomy (NCBI): domain Eukaryota; kingdom Viridiplantae; phylum Streptophyta; class Magnoliopsida; order Cornales; family Cornaceae; genus Cornus; species Cornus suecica. The sequence goes on from OY998240.1 coordinate 46,107,456, forward strand.
TGAAAAATATAAAACAATAGAGAGACTATATTTGTATGTGAAAAACCTTGGAAAGACTCCAAGTAAAAACCACGGATACGCTCGGGTATCAATGCACTATCAATTACTAAATTTGTACAGACTCTATGAAAACATAACTTATAATTACTGTAATTTTTTGTTCTTCATTCGACGTCTGAAAGTCTAGATCCACTCGCGTTCCACCAAGCTCTCGCTCCGATCTCCATACTGTAATTATTGTGCATGAGAATTGTCGATATAGAAGCACAATTGGAGACACTTAATAACTAGAGAGAACTTGTGTATATCTATTCACTCAATAATATTCTCTCAACATATATCTCTGAAGAAGATGAAGCTGCATAAAGTTTGTAAAGAATTTTTCAATGATGACCCAAATCATAAGTTGGGTATTTATAGACGTGCTCCCTCTTGTTGTAGACTTGGGTATTTATAAACAATGATAATCCAAATCCTAAGTTTGCCCTTTTCTCGTAATTTCACATCAAAACCCTATATTCTGGTGAATATCATGTATATACCACGCACTTTGATGTATATAAGTCATGGAAAAATCATTAAACCAACTCATGGGAAAATTTAGACATCGCAACAAAATTTAGAAAAATTCCTGCCGAAACTACGCTTGAAGCATAGGCCTTCTATGCTTGAAGTGTAGGTCCAAGCGTAAAACTCCACTTTCGAGCCACTTTTCACTACTGAAAACGTAGGCTCAAGCATAGTTATTTTTGTTAAAACTACTTTTCTTCGCAACTATGCCAAAATGACCCTTTTGAATCCACGATACTTTTTGCTTGAAGTGACGGCTTTGGAAAAAATTGTTTTCGCTCTCTAGAAGACATTTTTCCTTAATATGCTCATTTTCGTGCTTCACTTGTATTCTACACTATTTCAATGCTTGATTTTGCCTTTGACGAAACTTATCGATGTCATTGAAACAAAACCAACCTATCCAACACTCAACATGGTTATTGTCTAGAACATACCATAAATAAACAATACTCAAATATGTTCTTACAATCTCCCCCTTGACATTTCTGAGAGAATCCCGTGTTTTACATTATAGCCTAACAAATAACAACATAACATCTATACCTATGAACAGACACCAACAAACATAGATATAAATGTCACCTTACTTTCATAACGGTCTACTAATCCTGTAACCACAACACTAAACAACTTATTAAACGCAAGTGTGGAAAACAGATAAAAACTCCCCATTGCCAAATAATTCTCCCTCTTAACCAAACAATCACTCCCCCTATATTAATACTTCTGCCCCTTTTTGTCACTGAAATGACAAGCAAATAAAAATATATGCAATACCAACAATATAGATAAATGCATGGAAGTACTTAAATAAAACACCAAGATACAGAACTCTATCAGATCATATCCAGATTCTCAAGTTAACAGAAATCTCTACTATGCAAGACCCTAAAACTAATGCATGAATGCAAAATGTCATGAATAATAAAAAAAAATTATTTTTGTTTTTAGAAATCTGTAACTAAGGCAGTAAAGACAACAAGCAAATCATTAACACATCATATTTTTAGATCTATCTCAGCCATTATACACACGGTATAAAAGAAAATCAGCACATATACCTTATAAACTCAAGAATGCATAAATTAAGTTTTGCAAATATATATATATGAAATTCTCAAGTGCAAGCACTAAGATAAGATAAAAACAATACATACTAAACATGATAATGTCCGCACAAACCATGATGATAATTCAATCCAAGATCCAAACTTGAAGTCAAAAATTAATTTTCTCCTTGACACACAATTTTCTCCTTTTCATCTTTTCAACTTTTTCACCATATCCCTTTTTGTCTTGCTAAGCTCTGGACATTCCAGCGAGGATTTTTAGATCCAACCAACTGGGCCCGAGCTTCTTCCATGAGATTTATGTTCATCCATTATCTCTCCTTTTGGGATTGAAGAACCATTTTTTGCATTTTTTATTTTTATCATTTTATCATTTCCTCTTCTTTCACCATTACCACCAAATTCATACACATTGAAAAAATATTTCATGCATAGACCAATCTAGCATAGCTGATGAACCTTCATACCACTTCGGGTTAAATTAAAAAATTACTAGATTTAGCAGGCATTACAATCATCACCGAAGCAACTAACACCCAAAATTAAGGTTTTGTAACGAAAAATAATCATGCCCAGTGACCATCCAAAATCTTAGGTCAGACTAATACCTCTACTTCAGATATGCATAATGAGATAAGTAAATGTGAAAATAGAGTAAAATATGACCACTTGTGTACTCTAGCCAAGCTCAACAGTCTTAAAACTTTTATTATCATTTATTTCAAAATAAAATGCATGCATGAATAAATATAATACAAATGCATGATTACTTATCAATTCTAGGAATATAATGCAATGTGTTCCTAGAATGATAGACAATTAGATATATATTCTAAAGAAATCATACCAATAGATTTCCTAAGGCTAACATGCTTTTGAAAATCTAATGATTTTGTAAAGATATCTACTAACTGAGAATATGTGGATATGAACTCTAGAGACACTATACCATCTTCAACAAGATCATGAATGAAATGATGTCGAATATCTATATGTTTTGTCCTAGAATGTTGAATAGGATTTTAGAAATATTTATCACACTCGTGTTACACAAAATACAGTCATCGTGCCTTGAGAAAAACCATAATCCTGCAACATTTGACACATCCATAAAACCTGTGTACAACAACTACCAACTGCTATATACTCAACCTCAGCAGTGGAAAGGGAAACACAATTTTGCTTCTTGCTATGCCAAACAACTAAGCAATTTCCAACATAAAAACACCCTCCACTAGTACTTTTTCTATCATAACCATTACCGGCCCAATCAAGATCAGAAAAAGATGCGATATCAGTATTAGTACCTAATGGATACCACAGTCCATAATTCACTATCCCTTTAACATACTTGATAATCCTTTTCACAATAGTAATCTGAGACTCCTTAGGACTTGCTTGGTAACGTGCACACAAATCAACATTAAAAGCTATATCTGGTCGACTGGCAGCCAAATACAATAAACTTGTAACGTTTGGTATTTTTACGTGTTAATTTAAAAAATTTATTTAAACAATTATGTGCTTATGTGCTTAATGTGTTTATGTGTTTTAGCATGCCTTACATGTTGTATGTGATATAAAAATTGTAAGTTGCATGTTAAATTTTCATTTTGAAAATAATGAAAATTATTAAAAACGATTTCGAGAAAGAAATGACCGAGGGGTAAATGAATAATTTCATATTTTGAGCACTTATTAGAAAGTGTAGAGATTTTGGGTAAGAATTAGAGCATGAGTGGCATGTTGGTAATTAGAGAGGATGACAAGGGGTAAAAGGGTATTGAAGAGTCTTGATGGCACTCTTGTAATTAACCCTAACTTTGGAAGAATTTGGTCATTTCCATTTTTCATGTGGTGTCTCATTCCTAGCCCTTGATCTCATTATCCCATCTTTGTTTTAGACCCTTGGATCATAAGGCCTTGTTTGGTTGGCACTTAAATGGAATAATCCATTATTGTTGGTCTTCCATTTGGCAAGACTTTTTATCAACCATTGGATGGTTATTGATTCTCATCTTTATTCTAAGCCCTTGGATGATAAGGCCTTGTTTGGCAAATTAATGAGTTTTGTGAATTGTGTAATAAGTCTTCCACTTGGCAAGACTTATTCCTAGACCTTGGATTCATTTCCTTTTTTCCCATCTTTGTTTTGAACCCTGGGATTAGGACACTCATTTATGAGTTATACATATACACAATTATGTATTGATTGTAGTCTTCTAAAGTGCAAGACATTTCTCTCATTCACCACAAACCTCTGTATCTTCTCTCATATGTTTCTCTCTTGCTCTCCCTCACGTCACTCCTTCTTCTTCAAGTTGTGAAATTCTCTCTTCCTTTTGATAAGAATTTGAAGGAGTTTTGTGCATGAAATTTTATTATGATGCTCTAAGCTTCCTTTTGAGCTAAAGCTTGGTAAGTGATTTCTCCTCCTTTGGAAGTTCTAGTTTCAAACCCTGACTTCTATTCTTGAGTTCTTGTCTTCAATTTTTGATTATGGGGTTGTCTTGTCTATAGCTCTTGCTTAAGAATCTATTGAAGCTTAGCTACCGAGTGAATTGAACTTATTGTTGGCTTTGGAGGAGGTTAGGTTTATTCGTCTCACTCTTGGAAGCCTTACTCGTTCTTGGTGTTCTTGCTTGGAATTGAGGTAGGGGAAAAACGATTTGTGTTTATCTTTGTATGAGGGTGTGTGCGTCTTTGTGTATATATGCCGTATATATATATATACGAGTTGGTCTTGATAGTTTAGACTATGATTTACACCTTTGAGAACATGATTTTGTGATATAAACTCATGTTGTGATTTATTGCTTAACAAATGTTAAATTGTAACCCTTGTGATAAATTGAATCCAATATAATGTTATTTGATAGAAGCATGTATTGTGATGGCATATGGTTATAATAAGAACTTTTATGCATTTTGGGGTGCACCATGTAGTGTCAAAAGCATGGGTGTAGGGTTTATACGGATTATGTATTCGTATGTGTACATAGTCTTGTGTTGAATTGTCGCAACAACTGGCCAGGGGGTGTTCCCAACCTACGGATTAATGAGCCGGGAATGGGGTATAGGGTGAGTCATCTCATTCTCGAAGTCGCGGGTCGTATCGTGCATTCATTATACGAATCTTTAGGCACGGGTCGTCTCGTGCAAACCGCCTTCCTTGTTGAAGTGAGAAGTTTCAAAATCACTTGGGAAGGATCGGTGCTGTACTTTTTCTCATTATAAATGAGTAGGGTATGTATTCGTTAACCTATATTGGGCAAGCGTGTAATATGGGGTGTGTTGAGTTATATTACACTTAAAACATGCTATAATTGTGGAAAATTGTGTTGTCAGCATGTTGGGGAAAACTTATTTGTTGGGTTCGATGGGGTTCTGGATTAGCGTGAGAGCTATGTGAAACAAAAGACTGACCTAGGGTTAGTGGCATGAACCTTGGTTGGGTTGAACCACTGGGACTACCGAGATGGAGGCAATGACGCTTCCTCTACTGGGCTAGTGAGCTCACCCCACGCCTTATATATTTTTCAGGTGATGATCCCGTTGGGAGAGTTCCGTAGTCTCTCCGTGGACGTATGACTATATGTCTGCCCCTTTTGTGCATGGGAGGCAGACCATACTTATTTTGCTGGGTATTTAGTCGATAAACATGTATCAATATGTTCTTTTTGCCCATGTGAATCAAACTTGTAAAACTATTTTATTTTGATCCGGCTAGCATGTTAGTCGAGGTGTTATTGTCTATGTACATCCCTTGGAGCGCTATGCATGGGGATTATATTCTTTTGGTGCACTTCGGTGCCGAATTGTACAAGCATGTATTTTGAACAAACTATAACAAGTTTCGCCTTAGAGCGTTTAAATGTCATTATTTAATCTTTTTCATTGGAGTTGTGAATGTGAAATGGTTTACTTGTCATGAAATGTGAGTATTAGGTGTTTGGCCGAAAACGACATTTTTCTAGTATTTCAAACAAACCCTTTCGTTTTGAAGAGAAAAACCCGTTTTCGCCTACCCCGTAACCCCGGTATATTTATTTCTTTTTAGAAATGGATTTAATTAAATTCATTTTCTTAGAGATTTCAAACTTTAAAAACCGGCGGTAGTTAAAATGGATACCGGGGGCAAGACGGAAGATTTTATGAAAACTTACAAAAAAATCATTATTTTTCGCTAAGTTTACGTTTTTCGCATTTCCCGAGGTCTCGGCGATTATTTTTGGGTTCCGTCAAGGAAAAACTCATTTTTACAATATTTATGATTTTTCAGGACTGACGGCACGAAAAACAATGCCATATCGCAAAATACGAAATTTTGCATGTTTAGGAAGTTGTTGAAAAACTAGTGACTGGTTGCTTACAACACTTGGAAAAATTTCTCAACTTTTCCAAAAATCTCATTTTTTGGGTTTGGGCATGTCATAGCCTGCAGCAGGCCGCACATGGTTGGTGTGCGCTGCAGCGCTCAGGGCTGCACGTGGCATGGCATGCCATGGCCTACTGCAGCGGCATGCAACGTCCGATGTTCGAAAATTCATATTTTCCTCCTCGCACGTCGGAATGGACCCCCGTTTGTTTCTATGGGTTATCCTATGTCCAAATTATCTAGATAAAATTTAAAATGACTAGTTTAACCCTGAAATTACTATTTTACCCTTGGTGAAAGAGGGGTAATTCAACTTTAGTTTTTGGGTCAGTGTTGTCTGATACCATTTTTGAAAATTCATATCTCCTTCCTCGTGGCTTCAAATTAGGTTCCGTTTTTTTGTATGGCTTGCGCTAGGTCCAAAGTTTGTAGTTGTAGTTGGAAATTACTATTTTACCCTTGATTTGATCATTTTACCCTTCGGTAAACATGGTGGGTTGGAATGTTTCGTTCAAGGTACCGAGTATTTCGGTTTACCTCTTTTGCGATCCCGTGCGATCTTTTTGGTATCTTTGAGATGTTGTAGGTATAATTTACCCGTTTATGGGTGTTTGACGACTTAAAAAGAATTTTATTTCATTTCCATTTTTTCCGCATTCACTACCTTAGCTCTTAGGCTCGGGTTTTGGAGTCCTAGGAAATTAGGGGCGCGACAAAACTCTCAATCAAAGTCATATAGAGTGTAGGATTGACATCATTGCCTTTATTATCTATGTTAAGCTTGAAACTTGTACTCATAGGAGTGCGATCATCCTTAGCCTTTTCCAGATCAAACTTCTTTACTAATTCCAAGGCATAACGAGTTTGAGAAATGAAAATCCCATCACTTAATTGCCTAACTTCAAGCCCTAGAAAGAAGTTCAATTCACTAATCATGCTCATCTCAAATTCATGTTTCATTTGATCTCCAAAATAATGAGCAAGTTTATCATAAGTGGAACCAAACACAATATCATCAACATATATTTGAGCAACAACTGTATCACTTTCAATTTTCTGAATAAATAGTGTTTTGTCCACTTCCCCTCGAATAAAACCTGTTTCCAGCAGGTAGTCAGTTAACCTTTCATGCCAATCTCTAAGAGCTTGCTTTAGCCCATACAGAGTCTTTTTCAGATTATACACATTACCAAGACAATGAGGATCTTCAAATCCTTTTGGCTACTCCACATACACCTCCTTATGTAGAATGTCATTAAAGAATACACTATTTTCATCCATCTGATACAACTTAAAACCAAGATAACATGCTATAACAAATAAAATCCGAATAGATTCAAGCCTAGCAACCTGAGCGAAAGTCTCATCAAAATCAATACCCTCCATCTGAGTATATTCTTGAGCAACAAGCTTAACCTTACTCCTAACCACCGTACCATGTTCATCCTTTTTATTCTTGAATATTCACTTGGTACCAATCACATTTATCTCGTTCGGTCTAGGCACAAGATACCTTATATCATTCTTAACAAACTGCTGAAGTTTTGCTTATATGCATTAATCCAATCACTATCTTGAAGAGCTTCTTTGACATTTTTTTAGGTTCTATGAAAGATGTATAACATGCATACGAAACTTCATTCCTAGTCTTTCTCTGGGTCACCATCACCTGATCAATAGATCCTATAACATTATCCAAAGGATGGTACAACTTTACCCTTGCAGATGGTTCTTTCGAAGGAGTAGCCTAAGCATCGCAAGTTTGATTATGCAATTCTATAAGACTAGAACTACCATTATGAATCACATTGTCCTCTTCACAAACATCAGAAGAATCATTTCCTAACTGAAAGAAATACTCATTATCTTCCTCCTCAACTGATGTTGGATGCTCATCAACACATGAGTCATCAACCACTACATTAGCAGTATCCATCATCATTTGAATTCTAAGGTTAAAAACCCTATATGCCCGACTTGTCAATGAATATCCAAAAAATATTCCTTCATCACTCTTAGACTCGAATCTCCCCAAGGGATTCTCGATCTCTAAGAATATAACATTTTGCTCCAAAAATCTTGAAATATTTTACATTGGGTTTCTTCCCATTCCACAATTCATAGGGAGTTTTTAAAGTGTCAGGCCTAAGATAACCTCTATTTGAGGTGTAACATGCTATGTTCACCGTCTTGGCCCAAAAATACCTAGGAACATTCCTACCATGTAACATAACATTCGCCATTTCTTGAATAACCCTATTCTTCCTCTCAACAACTTAAATTTGTTATGGAGTTTTCGGTGCTGAAAAATTCATGTTTTATTCCTCTCTCATCACAAAGCCCTTCAATTTCTGAATTTTCAAACTCCCTTTCATGATCACTCCTCACTCTATTAATGGAACAATTCTTCTCAGTATGAATTCTTGAAAAAATCCTCTTAAAACTTTCAGAAGCTTCTGACCTTTCACGTAAAAATCCAACCCATAAGAACCTTGAGTAATCATCCACCATGACAAAAATATACTTCTTTCCTCCTTTTCTCCTGGTCTTAGTGGGACTCATTAAATCAATATGAAACAACTCTAAAGCTCTAGAATTACAAATGACATTTATCTTTTTGTTCTGACATCTGACTTGTTTACCCTTTTGCATAACCAAGATTAGGGACACCTTTAACAATTTCACTCTCAGTAACTTTTGTTAATTCTCAAAAATTAACGTGTCCCATCCGCTGATGCCAGATTTCAACTTCATCAAGTTTAACTCTATTGCAGGATAATTCAGAATTAGGAACAATGCAATAACAGTTATCAGTTGAACGCATACCTTCCATCACGTAATTCCCAGAATAGTCAACAATCGAACACTTATCAGGTGAAAAATTGACCTTATGATTGTTATCACATATCTGACTTATACTCAACCAATTTACTTTAAGACCTTGTACATAAAGCACATCTTTTAGTTTAGGTAAACCAGGAATCACAACCGTACCTTTTCCTATTACTTTCGACTTCTTTCCATTACCAAACGTTACTATCCTACCATGACATTCCTCCAGAAATCCAAAAAATGACGTATCTCCAGTCATATGCCTCGAACATCCACTATCCAGATACCAAGAAGTAAACTTGCATGCTCTAAGAGCAATATGAACTACAAAATAGTGTAACTCGCCTTTGCGAATCCATGCATTCTTCATCTTCGGAGCTCCATTAGCCAATCTTGACAAATTCTTCACTTCTTCATTCAACAATCGAATTTGATCTTGAACATGATCTCCCTGTTGGATTCTTTGTTCCTTCACTAACTTCAACACCTTCTCTATTAGCTTCAAACACCTCAGTCGAATGTGACCTCTTACACCACAGTGGTGACATACAGGAACGAACCTCTGAACTCTATCAGTCAACCTCCTATGATATCTAGCGGTAAGAAAAGTCTTGCTTTCAATAGGTCTTTTGACATAGGCTTGAACACCAGGATTCCAATTTGAATTTCCTTGTGAATAACTAGACGCTACATGGAAATCCTTTACAAAGGTGGTTTTTGCAACAACATTCGAATTCGGCATTACTCCAACAAAACCCAATCCCTTTGTATTTCGTAATGATTTTCCCTTACTCAACATCTCATCGAGATTAAGAGTTCCTTCAGACCATTTACAAAGAGTTAATCTAGCATCTTTCAGCTCTTTTTCCAAATTCTTAATATTAGTAGATTTCTCAACCACGTCTTTATTGAGATCATCTACTAACTTCAAAGCCTGAGTTCTTTCTAGTTCAGACTTCTTCAAATCTTCAACCAGCTTGGCCTTTTGAGTTTTGTAGGAGATTTTGAGTTTGAGAACTTTTGACTTATTCATCTTTTAAAGAATGTAATTCTTTGTCCATTTTAAGGCTCTTAGTCAATAGTTTCATGTGATTTTTGTGAAGTTTTGTGGTCTTATCAAGTAATTTTTCATAAGACTCTTGAAGCGTGTCATCACAATCTTCATCACACTCAGAACCTTCTTTCTTTGAAGATGTCTCTTGAATTTTTGGGTGAACAATGCAATGTCCTCATCCTCTTCTTCTTCACTCGGCTCATTGATTTCATTTTTGGTGAAGGCTTGCAAAGCTATTCCCTTTCTTGGCTTGATGTCGTCTTCACGAGCTTTCAACGTTATTTCCCAAGTGAGTAAAGAGCCGAAAATTTCATCGAGACTCATGGTGTTGAGGTCATGAGCTTCTTTGATAGCCGTTACTTTTGCATCCCATTTTTCCGGAAGGCTTCTAAGCACTTTTCGTGACGCATCGGATCTAGGAACAATTCTACCAAGATGCTTTAGTCCATTCAAAATATTTGTAAAACGAGACATCATAGAATTCACATTTTCATCATCTTTCATAGTAAATAATTCATATTCATGCATGAGTATGTCAATTTTGGATTCTCGTACTTGAGATGTTCCTTCATAGGTTACCTCAAGTTTATCCCACATTTCTTTTGCCGTTGAACAAGTAGATACACGATTAAATTCATTTGGATTTAAAGCACAATTTATATTTACTTTGGCTTTAGCATTGTACGACATGAGTTTACGGTCATCATTATCCCACTCATTTGTTAATTTGGGGACGGCTTTTCCATCAACAATTTTAGTTAATACAAATGGTCCTTCAAGAACTATTTGCCAAATTTGGTAATCAATAGCTTGAAGAAAATCTATCATTCTAGTTTTCCAATAGCTATAATTTGATCCATCAAACCATGGGGGCCTATTATTCGATTGACCTTCAATATGAGTGACTAAATTCGATGACATGATCGTTCTCTAACACGGTTAAGTCTAAAATAAATAGAGATTAGGCTCTGATACCAATTGTTAGTCACTAATTAACCCTAGAGGGGGGGTGAATAGGGTGTTCAAAAATTAGGTCTAATTCTTTTCGAGATTGGAACACTCTCAAATAAAAACTATATCACAATAAGCAAGTGAATGATTTAATTTGAACTTCTCTAACTATTAATTTCAAGACAAGATAGCATACAAGATATTCAAGCAATTATGGCATGCAAAATAATTAAGTAAAGAGAAAGAGATAGAGAGATTTGACACCGTGATTTTTTCGAGGTTCGGTAACTCCTACTCCTCGGCTCAAGAACCCCTTCTTGAGACTTCTCCCGATCCTTTCACTATGGTCCTTCCTTCACAGGTGGAATGGCAAACCTTTACAACACAAGCCTCTCGAGCTTGTCCCTCAATCAAGAGAACAACCCTCTCTTGAACAATCGGTGGACTTCACTTGTCCGAGATTACAAATTCGTATGTAATCAATAAAATCACTCAAGAACAAAAACACTCAAAACCCAAAGGTATTTATGGAAGATAAATCAATATAAGCTCAAGTGTTTTTGGTGATTTTACAATAGCTCTAGAAATGTATTCTCAAAGGGTATGATCAATGAATGATATTTGGAGAATAAGAAGAGATACTAGAGGTTTTGATTTTCAAAGAAACTTGGAGAAAATCAGATTTTCAAAGCTTGGTTTCAATGGCTTTTGTGGAGAAAATTTCTGCATAATTTTTGATAGCTTTCTTTCTTCTTGTATTTCAATCTCTTAATCTTCAATATACACATCTCATTCTATATATAGCATAGCATTAGGGTTTTGAAGAATGATTATAGTATTTGAAAGATAAGAGCCGTTTGAATACCATTGAACACAAACCACAAAACATGGGAAATGTTTTCTGAAGAATCTGCAGGTTTTGAGGAACTTCTAGTCGACTACTTCTCTGTTGTAGTCGACTACAATGGACCATCTAGTCGACTAGATTGAGTTCTAGTCGACTACTTTGGACCATCTAGTCGACTAGAATGAGTTCTAGTCGACTACATGAAGTAGTCTAGTCGACTCAAGCTCTTTTCAGTCGACTCTTTTGATGTGGATGAAAAACCTATAGCTACTGATTGTTTTAGTCGACTACTAGAAAATACACAGGCTCATTTTAGTCAACTACAACATAAAAAACATTTAATAAAAATATTTTTATTTCCGTTTAAGTTCGGTAAAGCGTTTTTCATTTCATTTGAATTTGGTTCATTTTATACTTGAGCTTATACGATAAAATCGACGCATAAAATTACCTTGTTACAATGATCGTTTCCCGACCTATCTACCCCAAGTCTTGAGTCTTCGACTTTCGCCTTTGCCGTTGATTTTCCATTTGCGCCTCAATTTCTTTTACGGCTTTTCACTTTAATTCAAGCTTTCTTTCCGAACTTGCTTTCCGAGTCGTTTTCTTTCCGAGTTTGTTTTTCGAGTCGTTCACCTGTCTTTTGCTGAAAACTTAAGCTCGAAAATTCATTAGTATTAAACACTCTTCAATGGTTTGTTATCATCAATTTTGGAATTGTTTGCCAAAAGTAAATTTCAAAGCCAACAAATTACATACCTAGCAATCCTCTTGAACACACTCGGAATAACAGCATTGTATAACGCATTCAACGCTTTTGAGCTCCAATTCACACTATTCGTCTCAGCAGCAGTCCATTCGCTTGATGGTTTTGCTTTTGGTGGGCGTTAGGTGTGTGCAAAATATGTGATTAAAAATGACACCTTAACGACACTTTAAATTTTACCCTTCTGCAAGCGCACAGATCAATTTTAGACAGTTTTGCTTGAGTAGGGGAATATCGAACCCATAGAGATGAGGATTGTTCACTTCAATAGTCTAAAAAAACACTGAATTATATTTTTCAAAAAACAAATTTGGTTTTGTGAATTATCTAATACAAATAAAAATAAAACAGAAAGCAATAATGAATAATGATTGTGAGTCAGAGAGAGAAAACCAGGGTTTCCTCACTCAACCACTAACCGTATAACATAGTCCAAATTTTATTTCAATTGCATGAGGGTGATCCATTGACTGTGAATAAAGTCGCACCGCGCCAGCAGTTTGACCCCCAAAAAAGTTACTCTCAACCGGAACGCGACCACCCATCTCAAGACTAAACTGATTAGTGCATGCCAACTACTAACAAACAGTAAATGCAAAAAAATAAATTAAAGCATGAAAATAAACTAAAGCATGTCTATATCAGTTTGCCAGGGCATGACCTGTGTTAACCTAGGGTTTCGAGTTTTATGACCATCATTGTGTAAAAAACACAAATTAAGCATCCGAGTTCCAGCCCATAGTGAATAATTGTGATTGTGTAAGATAAATATATTAGAAAGGTCTAAGACAATAATCAATTCAAATATATAAACTTGTATCACGAATAAAAAATGGTCTCTCATCTAACAATATGATCACAGTATAGTCATAATTTCCCTTTTCTACAATTAAATATAAAATTAGAACTACATTACTTTGCTAGGGTTTTGCATGAAAACCCTAGATACCGAGTTAGTTTATCATGGCGGAGAGAGTCTGCATTGTCGGTGTAGAAACGCTCTCAATGACCTTCTTCTCCGAATCACTAGGTCTTCAATGGTGGTTCTCTTCAATGGAAGCAACTCTGAACTTTGAACAAGAGAACTCTATGAATGAACATGCATGAAAATCAGAACCAGAACTAGAACTCTGAACCTAACCCTCTCATATTTATAGACAAGTGAAGGAAACCCTAATGGTTGCCATTTTCTGTAATTTCATAATAAATGAATAATGTCTATAAAATCTTATTTAAATATGTGTATAACCTGTTTGTAGAGGTCTAGAATCACCGATCACTTAAAATACCAAAGCAGGGAGAAAACTGGAAAATTCTGAAACAACTCCGAAACAACTTCAACACGTAAAAGGATCACGTCGCCACAAGGTGGGACCTACGCTCTTGACCTACGCTTGGGCGTAGGGTCCCCCTTCGGCTCACAAACCAAAGCCTAGCTCTGGTCCAATCTGCCTCTTTTTCCCTCTGATGACATCGGGTATGATGCATCTTTTGCTGTAAAAACTCGTTTTTTCATATTTGAGATAAACTGGTCACCTTTGACTCCCGATACTTTTGGGTGAAGTAATAATGTCTGAAAATGACATTTTTTCCCTTCGGTGAGAATACAATGTCGAGAAATGACCATTTTGCCCTCCGGTAGCTCTTTTTTGCTCTGACACACCTCTTGATTCCATTCTCGAGATATAAACAAACACAAACTCAGTTAATTCACCGAGATTAGCTCTGTTTCTTCTTTAAGCTCCTGAAACATGCTTACACACACAAACGGGATAAAAATACTAAGTAACGGAATGTAAAGACATAAGAAACGCAAGATAGGGGCAAAAAATGACCAATATTGAACACCAATCAGACCCCCAAACTTACATATTGCTAGTCCCTTAGCAATAAACTCAGAGAGAACTGACTGTGATGATTCTTATTCTATCTAACCTATCTACTCTAACCTAATTCCTTGCTTTTGTGAGGGTCAACGATTACACTTAGCACGTGTAAAAATCTTTTAAACCCCTAGTGGAGGAGTGAAGTCTCGTGAAAGTTTCTAGTGATGGTACCTACAAACATCTCAATTCTTTTGTAATTACGCATTCATGAGTTCACACACACAAGTCAAATAAGCTACGATACAACACACAAGATAATATGAATGCAAATATTCGCACTCACTACCGAACAATAACTATCTCAAACTTCGTGTCATGAATGGTCCCCACTTAAGTGAATGATTTTGCTACTTTCTACTCAAAATCCAGACAACCTTCCGTGATTTGGTGAACATTCAACTACAATATTTCAGTTTCTTTTCTCTTACTTCATTGATCAAACTTTGTCATTTTTAGTAAAAACGTATTATTTCCATCTTTCCACTTTTCATCCTTTTTTGTCTTTCTAAGTCTCCAGACTTTCCAGCGAGGATTTTTAGTCCTAACTAACTGGGCCCGAGCTTCTTCCATGGTATTTATGCTCATCAGTCTTCTCCCCTTTAAACACGAACATTGATATTGGTGATACCAAAGCCCCGTTACTCAGATCAAAGAACTGTTTTTTGCATTTTATTTTCTCAAAATATTTTTTTCAATTTTCTTCATTTCCACCAAAACAATTCTCATTCCCCCCTTTAATTGCTGGAAAATTATTTTTCAACTACATAGTCAAAAATCAACCTATTTCTCATAGTGAATGTGTTCTTGTGTTTATAGGTCAAAGTCGTCCTTCCTAATTTCAATTTCACTAATCACTCACCCATGTAAACCACATCACTTCACTAACTTGATATAATCATTATTCTCATGAGCAAGAATATCACATCACATACTATTTATGTATCACAAACATAAACTAAATGAGCTCATCATGCGAAACACTCATGCATAAAAAAAAAAAAAAGAATTTCTTCAAAATTGTCAAAAACAATTTATCACTATACCTTCACCCCCAAACTTAAATGAGACCATGTCCCCATGGTAAAAAATAAAGAATGAGAATAGATACAGTTACTCTTGAAGCGCAGTCTTGGATCTATGAAGTGCTCAATTCCCTCCCCTAAACTTGATTTGGATTACCTATAAAGATTGACAACAAACACATACCAACATCATAGCAAGAGAATATAAATTGCAAAAAGAATATCCAGGAAATGACACACACAACTTTCATGGGAAGTTTAAACTTCCTCTTTTTGGATTTTATTGAATTTTTGTTTTTTCAAAACAAAAATCATAAAATAAAATAATAATAAAAAGAAATAGACGTGGCCTTAAAGGTCTACCGTCCCTACAAATAAAATAACCTAAAAATCATAAACCTAAATCCTAGTCTACCTCTTCTTCTTCATCACTTGACACGACACTCTTCAACCATATCCGGCAATCTGCATTCTCTTTCAACTTCTCTAAATCTTCCTCCGAATATATTTTCATAATTGTCCATCGCATCTCATAAGCCATCATAAGAGGCCATTTTTAATACATATTTTTAGCACACCCCGACGGACATCATCCCGCTATGTCTAAAACTCAAATGTGAAAATTTAAATGTACCAAGATTACATTAGATGTCATGAATAAGTGACGTCACAAAACGTTAACACTTGGAAAATAATTCCAGAAGGGAGAAAGAAAAGCGGGGTGTTACAGTAAACCTAAGACTTTATCATGCCAAATAAGTACTATTATGTAGAAACCGTTATTAAATCACGGAGGATCTTGCTCCGTCTAATAAAACACAGTTGTTCAAGATAAATCATTAATTCAATCTCAGCTTAAGAATAGAATCAATAAATAAATTTTATTTAGGTTATTTGTTTGGTCTCTCACTACATAATCATCATGTAAGTGTCATTCATCAGATTCCCCCATTTACAATAAAAATATATAAAAGACTATATTACTCGGGTAGGGTTTCATTGGAAACCCTAGATACCGACTAGCCGCTCATGGAAAGAAGAGACTCCATTGTTGATGTAGCCGCCATCTTCATGATTGGATGGTTGGTTCTTTAGTTCTTGAGGAAGGGAGTCTCTCTAAAAGAGAGAGGCTTTTTATGAACAATGATATTCTGGAATATATGAAAAGATATCAAAAGACGTTCCAAAGAAGTCTTCTATTCATGAAATCCACCTGTATTTATAGGCAAAAGTTGGTGCAGAAATGGCATGTTCCTTGTTTGCACTCCAAGAAAAATTAGGGATTAAGAAATGGAATTGAATGGACGATTCTACCCCTTGATATACTTTTACACAAAGTCAAAATTCTGCAATATAGTTTCGCACAAATTCCAAGACGGCGATTTCCGAACGATCAAAGGCTCCACCGATCGATCAGTGGCTCCTGAATTTTATTATTTATTTAATTTGTGAATTTCCTTGCTTCTGCCACTTGTACTCTACTTTACTGAATTGTACCTTGCTGATTTGAGTGCGAATATCTTCTAAGTGTTGCTCCGAATCAGGCTTATTTGCTAAAAACTCAAAATTAACTCATTTTTGCATTAAGGCCCTGAAAACATGTTTAACACGCAATTCAGATAAAATTACCAAATTAATAGAATAAATAGACTAACAAGAGGTATATTAACACCCAAAATATCAACTATTCTGGTCTCATCAAGCCCCCAAACTTAAACATTGTTAGTCCCTTAGCAATGAAATAAAAGAAAACATCATGAAGAATAAACTAATATAATTTATCTAAACTATTTAAACTAAGCCCTTTCTTTCGTGAAGGAAAAAGGATTACACTTAGCACATGCAACAAGTCTTTTAAACCTCTAGGAAAAATCCTAGTGGACGAGTGAAGTCTCGTGAGGGTTAAATATACTACCCACAACTTCTTTATAATCTTTACTTGCACATAATAATGAATATTCGTGTTCATTAATCAGGAGATGATATAATCCATAGAATAAATGCAAGTAAATAAATCATACTCATACAAAACAAAAATCAAATCAGATCATTGTTGAGAAAGGTTCATATTAGTGGTTAAACTTAGCTAATTTTTACTTTTAGAGCCAATAATCTTCCGTGTCTTGTGAACTTTCTCTATAGTACATTTATTCTCATTTATAGTATATCCCCTTTTTTTCTTGGAGACGGATTTTCTCTCTCTTTTTGTTTTTTCCTCTCATATATATATATATATATATATATATATATATATATATATATATATATATATATTTCCTTTGTTTTCTTCTCCTATTTGCTTTCTCCACTCTATCTTTTCTTTTTAGTACGTCATTCTCCACTTTTTCATTTTTAAGTGTGTATTGAGGAGAATATTTGTGTACTTGTATATATATATATATATATATATATTTTCTTTTATTTTTCAGTATATATATATTAGAGATAATACCTCATATGCTCATAAATGAAACTACAGAGATCGTGAGCATGTGCTTATAGGTCAAAATTGTCTTTTCTAGTTTCAGTTTCACGAGTTCACTCACCTATGCAGAACCATATATTTTCACCTTTCTAATTTAATCATTATTCAGATAAGCAAAAAATATTACATACATCTACTTTCTAGGCTATTCTCATTTTCCTAACTAATTCACAAGTTTAATCAAGAATATTCTTAAATAAAGATTGATAAAAATATAGTAATTGAAATAATATAGTAAATGTTTATTTTACATATAATTATGTATATATATATATATATATATCTTTTGTGGATATTAGGAGTTAGTTATATATGTATTATATATATATATGAAGTAATATATATTGTATATGTATATTATTATTTTTTATGTTTTTAAAGTCAGTCGATCGATCGCACCATAGGTTGATCGATCTCCCACTGCTATGCACGTTTTTAACAATACAAAACTAGTAGGTAATGCAGAATTTTCTATATTTTGTTTTCTTGAAAACTAAAACATTTTCATCCCCTTATATTTATGTCTATACTATACCATCCCCCCAAACTTGAATCAAACCGTGTCCTCATGGTTCTAACAAACATTAAAACATAGGGATAGAACAATATTACCACTTGTGATAGCAAGATTTCAGGATGTTATGGAAACCTCCCCCAAACTTGGTGTATGCCATAATCTGCAATCTAGCCAAGACCAAGACCAAGATCATAGTATAATCATATTTAAAGAAGACAATAAATATTAGGGAATGGAATTTTATTAATCATTAGTAAAAGAAAACTTGGTCATAGGGCTACAACTTTGAAAAAGTAAAACAAACTTGCATAAAAGAAAATTAATCTAATATTTATTGCATAAAAGAAAAAATATTATTATATATTTTTATATATATTATTTTGATTATATATAATTTAGTCAAACTATATACATAAACATATGTACTAGTAACAAAATATTGTTATATATTATAAAATAAAACCTATAAAATAATATATAGTACTTAGAATAATATAAAATATTAAAAATATGTTGTCTCTCCCACAAACGTATTTTAGAAGAGAGTTAAAAATAGTTTGAAATATTTAGAAAATAGATTTTATCATTAAAGAATATAAATATAATTATAAGAATTATTTTTATCCGTACATATATACAAATATATATATAAATTATAGGGTTAAATATATATAATTATATAGAAATTATTAAGATATATATATACATATATTTGTATATCCATAGATATGGAGATATATGTATATATGTATTTTTATATAGAATAATCAAAAAACAATTCAAAAACTATTTTGTTTTTTCTAAATTTTCCTAATTTAATTAAAAAAAAAATTCGTACAAAATAACACCGAAAAGTAAATTATTTCCGCTAGAATGGAAATAACAAAAATATGAAAGACACAAGTGAATGACAAAAATGTCTTGGACTAAGCTCGCACTGGCAAAGTATTAAAAGTGAGTAAATTTTTGGAACTTAAAAATAAAACATCCTCAAAAGAAATCATAAAACATGCCAAAATATCGAAATCAAAGAGACTACCTAATATACAGGTCCTGAATTCCGGTTGGCAAGATAGCTCCACAAAAATAAACTATCCTACTCCCTTCCTCTCTGCAACACTTCCCTTGATTGTAGGACAAAATGTAGGAAGTGATTTTTTAAGTGTTGTCGTTTGTGGATAATTACCAATAAGCCCGCGATCGAATAATAATTTATTTTCATATAAAGGTGCTCCTATAACGGCACGCATTTTGTTTATCTATTCTGAAATTATTTTCCAAGTGTTAATGTGTTGTGACGTCACTTATTCATGACGTCTTGTGAAATCTCGGTACATGTAAATTTTTCGCATTTAAGTTTCGGACTTAGCGGGACGACTTCGTGAACTTTCATTTCCGGGTTTGTGATTTATTATTTGTTGGCGACTATGTGAGTTCATTGCAATGTTTTCTAGTTGGAGCTTCTGCAATCGTGTTGCAGTCCCGAATGTGTTACCCTAATTATTATAGATGTTCCGGTGTAGCACTTATGTGGTCATATGCTTGTTGTGCTTAGCATATTTAACGGGTACGTTTCGATAGGTTTAAATATGTGAATTGATTTTTGTATTTTTATTTTGTAAATAATGAGAATAGTTAAAAATGATTTAGATAACATAATGACCTAGGGGTATAATGGTATTCTCACTAGTATAGAGATAGTGAAAAATTCTAGAAATTTGGCTAAGTATTGGAATAACACTTGTGGCATAGGGGTAAATAAAGTGAAAACTTTAGTTGAATGGGAAAGATAATTTCAATGGCACTCTTGTAATTGGTCACAATATGTAGGGTTTTTAGTCTTTGACCACTTTAAGGTGTTGTCACATTTTTTCCCATTAGATCTTCCCTCCCATGTTTAATCTCAACCATTTGATGTTAAGGCCTTGTTTGGCAAGTGTATAAGGGTGGTGTGTATTAATTTAAGTCTTCCATTTGTAAGACTTGTTTATAGCCCTTGGATCCATACTCTTTTGCCCCATATTTGTTTTGGACCCTTGGATCATGTAAAGTATTTCACTTGCAAGACCACTTTGTGGCCCTTGGATTAGGACTTCATTTGCTAGCTTGAATCTTAACCATTGGATTGTGAGAGGTATGAGTGGAGAATATCTACACCTCACAAGTATTTCATTACAAGACTTCATTATTTCTCTCCAAATACATTTCTCTCATCTCCCTCTTGTTTCTTCTCCACTTATGGGTTAATTTCATCACCCTCAGTTTGGAGTTTGATGTGGCCTTCAACTTGAAAGTTGATCATGGTGTTCTTTTCTTCGGTTTAAGCCAAGGATTGCTAAGTGTTCTTCCATCCTTGTGTGTTTTCTTTTCAAACCCTAGTTTTGGGTTTTCTTGTCAAACCACTTCATGATTCTTATTCTCCTCTTGTATTGGGTCTTGATTAATTGTTAGGAGTCTATGGTCAAGCTTTCCACCAGTTGTTGCTTCCATTTCATTATTAGGTGAAAGTTATGGTGTCACACCCCAAATTTCCTAGGACTCCAAAACCTGAGCCTAAGAGCTAAGGAGTGAATGCAGAACTAAAACAAACGAGAACAAATGACCTATAGTCATCAAACACTCACATAAGGGTAAAAAAGTTATTTTATACATAAAATATGTCAACAAGATTACTCGGGACCGAAATAGAAGTGAAACAAAACAAACAGCACCTTAAACGGATAATTTAAGCACTCGTGCCCACTTAGAGGTAAAATGGTCATTTCAGGGGTAAAATAGTATTTTAAACCTATAAAAACAAGGTTTGGACCTAAAATAAGTCATGGGAAAAACAGAACCAAATTTTAAGGTGCGAGAAGGAAACTATCACATTTTGAAAATCGGTCACATTTAAACGACCATTACGGCCTCAAAAATTACTCGAATGAAGTGATTCAAAATTCTAACATCAAGATATTTATTTCCTCTTTCTAAAAACCTAAAGACCACCTCCATCCGACACCCGTAGCTCGAGATATGAGAGAAATAATAAAATAGGGTCAGAACGGGGCTGAACCAGAATAACCCAGTCGACTGGGTTACTAAGCCAGTCGACTGGATTTTGAAGAGGCAGTCGACTGGAAGGCTTAAATGATCTAGTCAACTGGCATAGGTAGCGATTTTTGACGGCCAATAGCTTGATTACTCAGTCGACTGCCCAGAAGGACCAGTAGACTGCCTTTCCCTAGAAACCCCAAAAATGACTTCCCAAGAGCTTCAAAGCCTTATGAATCATGCAACTAATTCCTCAACTCGTTTATAAATTTTAAGAATGAGAAATATAATCTAAACTCGGTTTATTTCTGTCAAAAACACATTCCGTAAAAATAACCGTCTTGCCCCCGATCTCCGTTCTAACGACCACCAATTTGTAAATATCAAAATCTATATAAAATGAGGTTAAAATCATTTCTAAAACAACGAATTTTTCCGGGGCTACGGGGGTAGGCAAAAACAGGTTTTTTCATCCAAAACGAAAAGGATTGGTTAGAAAACCTAGAAAAATGTCATTTTAGCCCAAACACCTAATAATCACATTCCATGGAAAATAATCCAATTCACATTCACAACTCCAAATAAAAGGATTCAATGTTTATATTATAGCTCTCTAAGGCAAAACATGCTATAGTTTGTTCAAAATACATATTTGCACAATCCGACATCGAAATGCACCAAAAGAATATAATCCCTGCACATAGCTCTCCAAGGGATGTACATCGTTAATAACACCTCGTCTAACATGCTATCCGGATCAAAATAAAATTGTTTTTCACATTCGATTTACATGGACAAAAGAAACATTTAGATACATGTTTATCAACTTAATGCCCAACAAAATATAACTATGGTCCGCCACCCATGCACAAAAGGCCAACATAATGCCACACGTCCAGGGAGAGACTACGGAACTCTCCCAAAAGAATCATCACCTAAAAAATATATAAGGCATGGAGTGAGCTCACAAGCATAGTAGAGGAAGCATCATCGCCTCAATCTCAGTATTCCGAGTGGATTAACACAACCAAGGTTAATACCACTAACCTAGATCGGTCTCTAGTTCCACATGGCTCTCACACCAATCTGGAACCCCATCGAACCCAACAAACAAGTCCCCCAACATGCCCACATCTTAATTATTCACAATTATAGCATGATTCAATATCAATATCATAATCACACATATATGATAGTTCAAGTGCAATAGGACTCACACACCTCACATTACACACTTTGCCCAATACATGATAACGAATACGCACTCTACCTATTCACAATGAGAAGAGTACTGCACCGATTCTTCCCAAGTGATTTTGACACTTCTCACTTTTAACAAGGAAGGCGGTTGCAAGACACGACCCGTGACTAAAGATTCGTATATTGAATGCACGAGATGACCCGCGAATTTGAGAAAAGACGACTCACCCTATACCCCATTCCCGGACACGTTAGTTCCGTAGGTTGGGAACACCCCCTGGCCAGTTGTTGCGACGATCTGACACAAAACCACTCACACATGAGTACACAATCTGTATAAACCAACATCCATATTCTTCACACTACATGGTGTACCCTAAATTGCATGAAGGTTCTCAATCACAACCATATTTCATCACGATACTTGTTTATATCAATTAGCATTATATTGGATCATAATTATCACAAGGATTACAATTTCACATTTATAAGCAATATATCTCAACATGCTCTATCACAATACATGCTCATTTTATTAGGCAATATATTGCACTCACATCATCACAATGCTTACAATTTCACATTTAATAAGCAATAAAGCACAACATGAATTCATATCATAAAATCATGTTCTCAATGGCCTAAATCATCGTCTAAGTTGTCAAGACCCAACTCGCATATATATATATATATAGGCATATATACACATAGACGCACACACCCTCGTACAAAGACGAACACAATTCATTTTTCCCCTACCTCAATTGCAAGCAAGCTACACAATATGCCCAAAAGAGGTCCAAGACACTCTACCCTCAAGTGCTCAATAGGATAGCTTCCAACACAAGCAACACACCATATGAACAACGCAATTACTATGGTGTCAACAATAACCCGAAAATTTACTCACAAGTGGCTCCAACCATAAGAATCAATTAAAAACCCTAATGATAACTAATTTGGGATTTCATGGAGAATGGGAAGCTTAAGAGCACAAGATAGGGAACTCACCACTAGCTCTTCACAAGAGGGAAATCAAGAGCTAATACCAAGGAGACTCACTTGGTAGTTGAAAAAAAGTCAACCTTCTATAATATGAACAAAAGTAGGCAAAAATCAATATCCCTACAAAAAAATTCATGAACATGAAAACTAAGGTTCTTAGCAACTAAAACCCTAAAATGGGATAGATGACTTACCAAGTATTCCAAGGGTACTACCAAGAGCTATCCACCACAAGGAAGAAGAGGAAGAGAGAGCAAGAGTTTGTGAGAGATGAAATTCTTACAAAGTGGTTAACCGTAAAGGTTGTAGAGATTCTCCACTCACCACTCTCACCATGCAAGGGTTGAGAATAAAGCCATGAAATTGAATAATTGATCCAAGGGTTGACATGAAGTCTTGCCAAATGAAAGACCAAGAATAAAGGATTATTGCATTTGAGTGTCAACCAAACAAGGCCTTATGATCCAAGGGTTGACAACAAAGATGGGAGAAGAATATCAATGGCTAGAAATGAGACACTACTCCAAAAGCGTAAAATGACCAATATCTTCCCAACTGAGGGTTATTTACAAGAATACCATCATGAATCTTAAATATCCTTTTACGCCTTGTCATCCTCTCTAATTACCAATAAGTCACTCATGCCCCAACACTTAGACGAAATCTCTATACTTTCCACTAATTGCTCAAAATGTTAAATTATTCATTTATCTTTTTGCGATTTCTTTCCCGAAATTGTTTTCAATAATTTTCATTATTCTAAAATATGAAAATATAACATGCAACTTACAATTTTAATATCACATTAAACATGCAAGTCATGTTAAGCAAATAAGCACTTAAGTGTACCTATAGTCACATAAAATTTTAAATTAGCACGTAAAAATACCGGACGCTACAACCTCCACACCTTAGGAGATTTCATCCTTGAAATCAAGACGTACCTATAGTCGAAAACAAGGCGTGGTATTTTTCCCGAATTTCATGCTCACGCTCCCAAGTCGCCTCATCGACTCTGCGATTGTGCCATAAGACCATAACTAACGGAATGGTTTTGTCTCGCAAAAATTGCTCTCGAGCATCCAAGATCCTCACAGGCCGTTCCCCGTAGGACACATCCTCGGTAAAATCGACATCCACCCAACTCAAGACATGAGATAGATCTAGCTCATACTTGCGAAGCATAGAGACATGAAAAACATTATGAACCCTCGATAATTCCGGTGGCAATGCTACATGATACGCTACCTCGCTGACACGGCCAAGAATCTCAAAAGGTCCAATAAATTGTGGGGAAAGCTTGCCACTCTTCCTGAATCACATAAAACCTTTCTGAGGTGAGATATTTAGAAACACATGATCTCCGACCTTAAAGAACAAGGGACGCCTACACCAATCCACATAGCTTTTATGTCGGCTCTATGCCATAACCAAATGTTGTTGAGCAATCCTAATCATCTTCTCGGTTGCCTCATGAACCATATCGGGTCCCAAAAGTGCAACATCACCAACCTCGTCCCAACAAGTTGATGAATGACACGGTCTACCGTACGATGCCTCAAAAGGTGTCATCTGAATACTAGACTGATAACTGTTGTTGTACGCGAACTCCGCCAAATGAAGATGATCCTCCCAACTGCCTCTGAAATCTATAGCACAAGCACGAAGCATATCCTCAAGGATCTGAATGGTACGCTCTGACTAACCGTCTACCTGAGGATGGAAAGCGGTACTAAACCGTAATTGTATATCCAAGACTTTCTGAAAAGCCTCCAAAAATTGTGACATGAATCGTGGATCCTGATCTGAAACAATAGTAATCGAAACCCGGTGAAGTCTGACAATCTCCTTCACGTACAGCCTACTAAGAACCTCTAAATTATCCGTCTCGCGGATATGTAGAAAATGTGCAGTCTTTGTTAATCAATCAACGATCACCCACACTACATCCTTTTGATTCTTCATTTTTGGTAACTCTGTCACGAAGTCCATGTAATTATCCTCCCATTTCCACTCAGGAATCGGTAATGGATTTAGCAATCTGGTAGGTCCTCGGTGTTCAACCTTAACCTGCTGAAAAGTAAGACAATGACTCACAAAATCAACAACAGATTTCTTAATTCCTTGCCATCAAAAATAACGCAAAAGATTATGATACATCTTCGTGCCACCCGAGTGAACAGTAAGCCTGGAACTATAAAACTCTTGCAAAACCTCCTCATGGCAAGTCTGCAGTACATAAAGTAAACTCTTGAAATGATAAACTCCGTCGGAGTGCAAGACCCAATCATCAATGACCTCGCTCCTAACAATGCGAGTGCAAACTGAAGCAATGTTGTCATCCTATCCCTGAGCCTCAATAACATGACTCACAAGTGAAGGTTGTGCCACCATACTAAACAAGGTCACTAGTGACTCCCCACTATCACGAAGCTGAAGACCCAACTCTGCGATGTCCTCCATCATCAGCCATTCACGAATAAAGATGTTAGATAATGATGCTTATGACTTGGGACTCAATGCATATGCCACTATATTAGCTTTCCTGGAGGTGATACAGGAGTGCAAAGTCATAGTCCTCCATGTACTCGACCCATCGACGTTGTCGCAAATTCAAGTCCCACTGCGTATAGATATACTACAAACTCTTGTGATCAAATAAGACCTCAAATCTTTCACCGTACAAGTAGTGTCGCAATCTCTGAAGTGAAAAAAGAACCGCTGCAAGCTCTAAATCATGAGTAGGATAATTCCGCTCATGAGTCTTCAATTGTCGAGACCCATAAGCCACAACTCTATCAGACTACATAAGTACACATCCTAGTCCCTCGCGAGAAACATCACAATAGATCACATAACCGATGTCGTGCTCGGGAATAATCAACACCGAAGCCGTAGCCAAATGTGTCTTTAACTCAATGAATGCCTCCTCACACTTGTCATCCCACACAAACTTTATACCTTTTCACGTGAGACAAGTCAGAGGAACCGCCAAATGAGAAAAGTCGTTCATAAATCACCGATAGTAACCCGCTAAGCCAAGGAAACTACGAACCTCAAAAACATTAGTCGACCGCTTCCAACTCATCACAACCTCTATTTTTGAAGGATCAACTGAAATGCCACCTCCCGAAACAACATGCCCCAAAAATCTAACTTCTTGAAGCCAAAACTCACATTTATCATACTTGGCATACAATCGGTGCTCTCTTAGGATTTGAAGAACGGTCCTAAGATAAACCTCGTGTTCGTTTTCTGTAGTATAGTACACTAGAATATCATCAATTAACACTACTACAAATCTATCCAAGTACTCGTGGAAGATATGATTCATAAGCCCCATGAATGTTGCTGGTGCATTAGTCACACTAAAAGGCATCACCAGAAACTCGAAGTGCCCATACCGAGTGCGAAATGCAGTCTTCGAAATATCAATATCCCTAACCCATAACTGATGATAACCGGACCTCAAATTAATCTTAGAGGAGAACTTAGATCCCTTGAGTTGATCAAATAAGTCATCAATCTGTGGCAATGGATATTTGTTCTTGATCGTCACCCGATTCAACCTACGATAATCGATGCATAACCGTAGTGAACCATCTTTTTTCTTGGCAAAAAGAATTGGAGCACCCCAATCTGAACCACTTGGCCAAATAAAACACTTCGCCTTGAGATCATCAATTTGTTTCTTTAATTCCTCTAATTTTGTCGGTGCCATTCAATACGGTGCTAAAGAAATAACATCGGTACCCGGTACAAGATCAATAGAAAACTCCACTTCACGAATCAGAGGCAACGAAGTCGAGTCGTCAGATAAAACATCCCAATACTCGCCCACTACATGAGGTACCTCGACATGACCACAAACCTCATCGTCGGACAATAAACTCACCAAAAGTAAACTTGATACATCACTACCCCATAAACAATAGGAAAAAGTGAAAGAATCGATTTGATTGCCAAAGAAGTGAAAACGCTCGCCCTTAGGCGTGTACACCGACGCACAACCTCTAAAGTAGTCAATCTATGCACGAAAGGTAGATAACTAATCCATGCGTAAGATAATGTCAAAACTCGTCATGTCTAGGAGAATAAAGTCAAATCTTAACGATCGCCCAACAATCACAATCTCGCATCCATGACATACCCTAGACAGATACATGCTACCACCAATCGATGTGTCAACACATAAAGTTACACGGAGATATGAAACACGTATACCCAAAGCAGATGCATAAGCAAAAGCATGAAAAGAATGCAAAGCTCCAGAATCAATAAGAACATTAACCCAACAACTGCACACAAGAAATGTACCTCTCACTATAGAAGGTCATGTTACACTATCTACTATTGTGACTGCATAAGCACGGCCCTGAGAACATGGCACTTGTTGGATAGTAGATACGAAGTCATGGCCTGAGAACCCAGAGATGCTGGTGTTGGCTGATGTGGTACTCTATACCCAGACTGACCTGCTGGTTGTGTAGCTCTAGACTGTTGCCCAATCCTGCTCATAGGAGTGTCACTACTCAACTGAGGATAACACTTGGCGATGTGACCCTGCTGCCCACACTGAAAGCAACCCCTGTTATGCACTACACCAATACCCTGTCCCTGCTGACTAAACGGATATTGTGGCCTCATATACCTTGGTTGATTACACTGATAACACACCATATCCCGATGATTAGAACCCAAAGATGCCATAGAAGAAGTTGTAGATCATCCCTAACGCTGTTGCTATGCAACCGAAGCTGAAGTGCTATCACACTACCTCTTTTTGTTCCCAAAACCCGAAGAAGAAGAACCTCCGAAGCTCTGGTCTCTAGCCTCATGAGCTAGTCGATCATCCTTTGTATCCTCATCCGTAAGTAATGTCTTTGTAACGACCTCACAATACATCAGCATGGTAAGCACCAAAATCTTTGACTTGAGATTGCCCCTCAAGCCCCTCACAAAATGTAGGCTTTTAACCTCATCATCCACTACTATCTCTGATGTGAATCGAGACAAGCTGCTTTATTGAAGCTCATACTCGGTCATTGACAAATCACCCTGAACCAACTCATTGAACCGGTCCTTCATGCTCATCCTAGCAAGATATGGAAAATGTTGATCCAAGAAACAAGTGCGAAAGTCCACCCATGTGATAGTCAAAATGTCCCTCGTGTTGATGATAGACTTCCACCAACCATTTACATAACCCGTAAGTCGAAACGATGCAATCATGACCCGTATATCATCCTCAACCACCTTCAATATATCAAAGCCATTGGTATCTACTCCAACCAATCGTCGGCCTCTAACGAATCCAGACCACCCACAAAGGTAGGTATATCCAACCTCAAGAAATCTTGAAGAGCTTTTTGAGCACGCGAGCCCTCATCCTCAACATTCTTCCTCTAAAGAACATATGCCATAGTCGCCGCTAAAGCACGCACAAACTGGTCACCACTCATAAAAAGTGCAATCGATACACACTCCCCAACATCGGGAGGTTCCGGTATATTCTCGTCCACAACCGAAGGTACTTGATCAGGAGCATCCCCTCTAATGACACGTGGTCGACCTCTACGTGGCGACATTCTCTCTACAGGACAACAACCAAACATGTAAGGCAATAGTACAATCATAGTACGCTAAAAAAAACCACAAAGCCATGCCGACCCACGTATAAGTCAACGACGTACAAGAGACGAGAACTAACCCCATAAGCCAATAACAAGTAGGAAAACGCAATAAGAAAAAAGTGATAAAGACCCTCACATGTCTTCCCATAAATAAATAACATGCTCTAATACCAATTTGTCACGCCCCAAATTTCGTAGGACTCCGAAACCCGAGCCTAAGAGCTAAGGGAGTAAATGCATAAGTAAAAAAAAACGAGAACAAATGACCTATAGTCATCAAATACCCACACAAGGATAAAAAATTTAATTCACGCCTAAAACATGTCAACAAGATAACTTGGGATCAAAATAGGAGCGAAACGAAACAAACGGCACCTTAAACGAACCATTTAAGCACCCGTGCCCACTAAAGGGTAAAATGGTTATTTCAGAAGTAAAATAGTATTTTCAATGTACAAATATAATTTTTGGACCTAAAATAATTCATAGGAACAAACATAACCAAATTTGAAGGTGTGAGAAGGAAGCTATGACATTTTGAAAATCAGCCGTCGCGACGCGCCGAAGTTCAAAACATAATGTCATATTCAAAAAAACATTATGGCCTTAAAAATGACTTAAATGAAGTGATTCAAAATCCTAACATCAATATATTTAAGCTCTCTTTCTAAAAAGCTAAATACAACCTCTATCTAACACTCGTAGCTCAATATATAAGAAAAATAGTAAAACAGGGTCAGAAAGGGGCTGAACCAGAATAACCCAGTCGACTGGGTTACTAAGGCAGTCAACTGGCTTATGAAGAGGCAGTTGACTATCAGGCTTAAATGAGCTAGTCGACTAGAATAGGCAGCGAGTTTTGACGGCCAATAGCTTGATTAGCCAGTCGACTGCCCGGAAGGGCTAGTAGACCGCCTTTCCCTGGAAACCCCAAAAATGACTTCCCAAGAGCTTCAAAGCCTTATAAATCATGAAACTAAGTTCTCAACTCATTTAGGAACTTTAAGAATGATAAATATAATCTAAACTCGGTTTATTTTCGTCCAAAACACATTCTGTAAAAATAATCGTTTCGCCCCCGGTCTTAGTTCTTACGACCATCAGTTTTTAAAAATCAAAATATTTATAAAATTAGTATAAAATCATTTCTAAAATAATTAATTTTTTCAGGGCTACAGGGGTAGGTAAAAACAGGTTTTTTCATCCAAAACGAAAAGGATTGGTTTGAAAACTTAGAAAAACGTCATTTTTGGCCAAACACCTAATAATTACATTACATGGCCAATAATTCACTTCACATTCAGAACTCTAAATGAAAGGATTCAATGTTTATATTATAGCGCTCTAAGGCAAAACATGTTATAGTTTGTTCAAAATAGATATTTGCACAATCCGGCACTGAAGTGCACCAAAAGAATATAATCCCCACTGTTGACCCAAGGTTTTCCACCATGGGTAAACATGACATTTTGATGATAACAAACAATTGAATGTGGTGAATTTAATGTCTACTTGAGTTATGCTTAATAGGTTATTGATTCAAGATAAACTCAAGAGAGCTAGTGGATCCATGAGAAGATAAAGCAAAGGTGCTTAGAGCTCAAAAGACATTGGAGACAAGGATAGAGACATCAACCCAAAGCTTAAAGAAATTGAACATAAAAGAAATGGGTAAAATAGTCTTGGGTGAGTGCTAGATTAAATGTAAAGTTATTTTTGAAATAACTTATTTGAAAGCTCAACTCTTGACCATATAACATATAGGATCATGCATATCATTCATGAGTCCTTGCATCATTAGCATTAGACTATGAACATCATTTAGTCTTTGCTAAAGTTGAGTTAGTTCAAGCTTTCATAAGCTATGGAAGAACTCAAAAAAGATGTTGTCCTAGAACCATTAACTAAACTCATATCACTTGAAATGGATTCTAGATGCATATTAAAGCTTTGAACAAAATTGTTAAACCCTGAAAAGCTTTTGTCTAATATTGAGAATTTGTTTAAATTGGAAAAACATTTTATGATCTCAATATTGACTTTAGGCATGTCAAGGACCTCAATAAGTTTCTAAGACATCCTAGGAGTGTGTTTAAGTCATTTTGGAAAAATCCCAAAAGATTTCACGAAAAACCATCAAGTGGGTTAGAAGTTTGAAATGAAGCGTCACATTCAAACGACCATATCGCACTCAAACATGGGTCAAATGGAGTGATTCAAAATCCTAAAATCAAGATCTTGAAGTCTGCTTTCCAAAAAGCTAAAGAAAGCCTTTATCCGAGTTATGAAACTCTAGTTATCCCCAACAGAGTGAACTATATCGAAACTGGGCTGAACAGCCGACTGCCTGTTGACCCAGTCGACTAGGCCAAGAAGGCCAGTCGACTGGCTGAGTCAGAGAGTTACAAATAAATTTCGGAATGAATTTTTGAAGACCCAGCCGACTGCCACAAAACACCCAGTCGACTGCCTCATCCGGAATTTGAATTCTAAAGGCTAGTTTCGGATCCAAAGTGTTCCAAAACTTCCCCAAACACCCCCAAACGGCTATATTGTGTTCCTATACTATATATATGCCTTATATGAGCCAAAAATGGTTAAGAGAAGAGAGGGAGATAGGAGTATGAAAGATCTATCATTTGTGCTTCAATTTTGAAATTATTTTTGGGTAGAAAACTCCTACATGAATCACCACATGAGCATCATTCATATTTTATTCTTATGATTCATTCTTCATACTTGAGTTGAGATTTTCAATTGATTATTTCATTTATGACTCTGAGTATGTGAGGAAGTGAGCTTTGAATTTCTATATCCATCTATTAAGAGATATGTTGTATACACTCAAATTCAATTCATATTCTTTGTGAGTGAAAGACCAAGAAGTTGTCTTTGCATGGGTTGGGCTTGTTGAAGCTATGTAAAGGTTTTTCTCTACCTTGAAAAGAGAGGTTTACATTGGCTCTCCATCCGCAAGAGTGAGCAAAGGTCGGCTCTTCACCCGGAAGCAAGAATGTTCGAAGGTTGGCTCTCCACCCGCAAGAGTGAGCAAGGTTGGCTCTTTACCCGGAAGAAGGAGCATGTAAGGGTTTGCTATTCACCCGGAAGAATGAGGCATGTAAGGATTTGCTTATCCCCAGAAAGAGAAGCACGATAGTGGAATCCTTGAGAGGTTATCTCAAGGCATAGAGTAGACCAAAGATTTGGTTGAACCATGTAAAAATCTCGGTGTCTATGGTGTGCATTTTCTCTAACCCTTATCTCTTTATTTTAAAAGCAATTTCCATTTATAATCTTGAGCTTTATATATATCAATGCTATGGAATTGCTTGTGGTTGTGTATCAATGAAGAGGTTAGGAAAAGACATAGTTGAAATGAATTAAATTGTGAACATGATTGGATTATAGCTTAGACTACTATCTCATTTAGATATAATCCATGTGCACACCAAGTGTTTGATAAAATTCATATTCAACACAGCTTAACATAAAATGTTCATATGCACCCCAAGTGTTTGACTAAATGCATATTCAATATAAGATTCTAATTGAAAGTTTATGTATGAACTCAATGCTTGATAAATTGTCATAAAATCTACAAGACATTCCTCATGACTAATAGCACTTTGCATTATGTCTTTATAAATGAGAAAAGTGCTATAACATGCTTAGTTGAATTGCATACTTGGGTGCATGTATTATTTCCTATTCTACTTGATTCCATTATGCATATAATTGGTAATGCAATTCATTGTTCATAATTCAAAGTATGAATTAAGGTAGACACTTAAGATATCATCTTATTCACTATGTGTTTGACTAGAGCTCTACAAAGATTATTTTTGATAAAACAAAGTCAAACCGAAAAAGTCTCAAAGTTTGTAATTGACCCTATTCACCCTCCCCCCCCCCCCCCTCTAGGTGTCAATATGTGGCCAACACCCACACATAGCGCTCCAAGGGATGTACATCGTTAATAACACCACGGCTAACATGTTAGCCGGGTCAGAAGAAAATACTTTTTCATATTCGATTTACATGGACAAAGGGAACATATAGATACATGTTTATCAACTTAATGTCAAAACATATATATAAGTATGGTCCGCCACACATGCACAAAAGGGAAACATAATGCCACACATCCACGGAGAGATTACGGAACTCTCCCAACAGAATCATCACCTGAAAAATATATAAGGCGTGAGGTGAGCTCACTAGCCCAGTAAAGGAAGCTTATCGCCTCAATCTCGATAGTCCGAGTGGTTCAACCTAACAAAGGTACATACCACGAACCATAGGTCGGTCTCTTGTTCAACATGGCTCTCATGCAAATCCGGAACCCCATCGAACCCAACAAACAAGTTCCCCAACATGCTCACATCATAATTATTCACAATTATAGCATGCCTCAATAACAATCTCATAATCACACATATATGATAATTTAAGTGTAATATGACTCAACACACCTCATATTACACCCTTTGCCCAAATCATCTTCACGAATACACACTCTACCCATTCACAATGAGAAAGAGTACCGCACCAATTTTTCCCAAGTGATTTAGATACTTCTCACTTTCAACAAGGAAGGCGGTTGCACAAGACGACCCATGACTAAAGATTCGTATATCGAATGCACGAGACGACCCCCGACTTTGAGAATGAGATGACTCACCCTATACCCCATTCTCGGACACGTTAGTTCTGTAGGTTGGGAACACCCCTTGGCCAGTTGTTGCGATGATCCGACACAAGACAACTCACACATGACTACACAATCCGTATAAACCAACACCCATGTTTCTGACACTACATGGTGTACCCCAAAATGCATGAAGGTTCTCAATCACAACCATATGCCATCACAATACATGTTTCTATCAATTAGCATTATATTGGATCCAAATTATCACAAGGCTTGCAATTTCATATTTATAAGCAATATTTCTCAACATGCTCTTTCTCAATACATGCTCATTTTATTAGGCCATGTATTGCACTCACATCATCAGAATGCTTACAATTTCACATTTAATAAGCAATAAACCACAACATGAATTCATATCACAAAGTCATGTTCTCAATGGCCTAAATCATCATCTAAGTTGTCAAGACTCAACTCTCATATATATATATATATATATATATATATATATACGGCATATATACACATAGACACACACACCCTCGTACAAAGATGAACACAATTCATTTTTCCCCTACCTCAATTCCATGCAAGCTACACAATATGCCCAAAAGAGGTCCAAGCCACTCTACCCCTCAAGTGCTCAATAGGATAGCTTCCAATACTAGCAACACCACCATATAAACAACGCAATTACTATGGTGTCAACAATAACCCGAATATTTACTCACAAGTGACTCCAATCACAAGAATCAATTCAAAACCCTAATGATAACTAATTTAGGATTTCATGGATAATGGGAAGCTTAAGAGCACAAGATAGGGAACTCACCACTATCTCTTCACAAGAGGGAAATCAAGAGCTAATACCAAGGAGACTCACTTGGTAGTTGAAAGAAAGTCAACCTTCTATAATATGAACAAAAGTAGGCAAAAATCAATATCCCTACAAAGAAATTCATGAACATGAAAACTAGGGTTTTTAGCAACCAAAACCCTAAAATGGGATAGAAGACTTACCAAGTATTCCAAGGGTACTACCAAGATCTATCCACCACAAGGAAGAAGAGGAAGAGAGAGCAAGAGTTTGTGAGAGATGAGAGTCTTGAAAAGTGGCTAACCCTAAAGGTTGTTGAGATTCTCCACTCACCACTCTCACCATCCAAGGGTTAAGAATAAAGCCATGAAATTGAATAATTGATCCAAGGGTTGACATGAAGTCTTGCCAAATGAAAGACTAAGAATAATGGATTATTGCATTTGAGTGCCAACCAAACAAGGCCCTATGATCCAACGGTTGAGAACAAAGATGGGAGAAGAATATCAATGGCTAGAAATGAGACACCACTCCAAAAGTGTAAATTGACCAATATCTTCCCAACTTAGGGTTATTTACAATAGTGTCATCATGACTCTTAAATATCCTTTTACCCCTTGTCATCCTCTCTAATTACCAACATGTCACTCATGCCCCAACACTTAGCTAAAATTTCTACACTTTCCACTAAGTACTCAAAATGTGAAATTACTCATTTATCTTTCGGCCATTTCTTTCCTGAAATCGTTTTCAATAATTTTCATTATTCTAAAAAATGAAAATCC
Source organism: Cornus suecica (assembly GCA_963922005.1). Classification (NCBI taxonomy): domain Eukaryota; kingdom Viridiplantae; phylum Streptophyta; class Magnoliopsida; order Cornales; family Cornaceae; genus Cornus; species Cornus suecica. Next base: position 46,142,961 of record OY998240.1, read on the forward strand.
AACATGCAACTTACAATTTTAATATCACATTAAACATGTAAGTCACGTTAAGCAAATAAACACATTAAGCACATAATCACATAAGCACTTAAGTGTTAATAAAATATTAAATTAGCACGTAAAAATACCGAATGCTACATAGAGTTTCATTGACCTTGCCTTGTGATTTGCTTTATTCTTCACTTGAGGTAGGCAAAAACTTCTTGACTATCTCATCTTGTGATTGTGTAGGTGTGAGAATTGATTGGTGCTCAAAAGTATCTATTTTAAGCCCATATCTAACTGTAGTTATTTCTTTTCATTCCATTATTTGGTATTTTTATTGCGTTTGTGTGTTTAAGCTTGTTTCAGGAGCTTAATGAAGAAATAGAGCTAAATTCAGTGAATTAACCAAGCACACGTTCGTTTCTGTCTAAGAGGAGAGTCAAAGAGGTATTTTCGAGACAAAAATGGCTCCCAGAGGGCAAAAATTGCATTTTTCAAAGCCGTCACCTAAAGCAAAAAGTTTCGTCGAGTCAAGATGGTAATTTTGGAATAGTTACAGAGAAAAGTGGTTTTCATGAAGAATCTATGCTTAAGCCTACACTTTCAAAAGCAAAAAGTGGCCAAAAAACAAATTTTTACACTTGAACATACACTTCAAGCGTAGCTCCCTACACTTCAAGCGTAATGAACGGTGTTTTTAGCACAAACTTTCAGTCAACTTCAGGAGCTCATATCTCAGTCCAAAAATATTCAAATGGGGTAACTCTTGATCATATCATCAAGATCTTGAAGTCATCTTTCCAACGATATATTACGTGCCTCCATCCAATGTGTGTAGCTCCATATATCATCTAAAGAGTGAGAGGTGTCTTGTAGAAAAAGCTGGAAATTTCATATTCGGGCCAAAATCCTATTTTAACCCGAATTGATTCATTTTAACCCGGATGACTTTAAGTTCGACCCCAACACCTCTATACGTGTAATATACACATGTTATACATCAAATATTATGGTTTTTCTTGGTTGGGTGTGAAATTACAAAAAAGGGTAATCTTATTCTCCAAGTTAGGGTTTCCCTCACCTTTACCTATATATACTAAGGTCTGCTACAGATCTAAGGGACTTCTCTCCACATAATTTTGGAACTTATTTCTACCCAATTTTCAGATTCATATCATTCAAAGGGAGGAGCCATTCAAGACCTAGAGATCCGGAGAAGAAGACCATAGAGGGCGTTTCTACATCAACGATGCATTCACCTTCTACCATGAGAAACTAATTCGGTATCTAAGGTTTTCTAGCAAAACCCTAGTCAAGTAATGTAGTTCTTCTTTGTTTTCAATTGTAACGAGGGGAAACTGTGACCATACTGTGATGATTGTAGTAGATTGAGACCATTTTTATTCTTGATACAAGTTTATATATTTGTTCTGATTCTTGTCTTAGACTGAATGAATATATTTATCTTACACAGTCATGGTTATTCACTATGGTCTGGAACTCGGATGCTTAACTTATGATTTTCTACACAATGGTGGTCATAAAACTTAAAACCTTAGGTTGACACAGGCCATGCCTTGGCAATTTAATATAGACATGCTTTAGTTTATTTTCATGCATTAGGAGTAGATTAGAGTAATTTAATTTGCATGTACTAGTTAGGTCAGTCATGAGATGGGTTGTCGCAATCCGGTTGATGGTACTCCTTTTGGGGTCGTATTTAGCTATTTGCGGTACGACCTGATTCACAGTTATGGATCGTCCTCTTGCAATTGAGCAAATTGAGAATTATATTATATGATTAGTGGTGGAATATGGAAACCCTAGATTTTATTTCTATTGTTCTTGTCTTAATCTATCTTTACTTATTTTCTTAGTTAATTAGTTAATCAATCACAAACCATAAATCATATTTTTTTAGCACTTTAAGAGTATTATTTGACGAGAATTCAAAATACGACTTAGTCTTTGTGGGATCGATAACCTTTCACAAGTTGAACTATACTACAATATGATTCGTGCAATTGCGATAGGTAAAACCTAAGCCATCATAAGGGCTCATTTTTAACACATATTTTTAGCACACCCAGACGAACATCAAGAATTTGATTCTAGGATTCCTAAACTTAGATGTAATTGCTAAGTGTATGCTTGAAAATGTGAAGTTAGGGTTTGAACATGTTTATGTAAATTAACCCTTGTGTATAAAGTACTTGGTGATGATATTGATAGGACTATGATGCATGTTAGTTGGGTGGTTGTTCTTGAGATTTCCAATATTAAAGTATTCTTGTATACCTATATATGTGTATATGTATGTGGGTATAGTTGTGTATATGTGTTAATTTAATTATACATATGTGTATGTAAGTGTTAGGAATGTAGCCTTGGTAGTGATATTAGGCTAGCTCCTTTGGTTAACACATTTGCGGATATACTATGTGATTGGTGTAACGCGCCATCTCAACTTAGAACGACTATCTAGTTCCCCTTTTGGGGTGATATTTATTATCCTGGGAATTGATGTTATGTTTGAGATGTGATTCGTGGGAAACTTGCTTTAATTGAACTAAGAGCATGTTTAAAAGAATGGAATTGTTATCCTTGTGAATTAAAGGACAACTTGATGACTTGGAACATTAATTGTGCATGAGAATGTATCCTTGTGAGTTAAATGTTTTAATTGAGATAAAAGCATGTTAATGAATGAAAATGTTATCCGTGTGAATTAAAGGACAACTTGATGATTTGGAACATGAATGGTGCATGAGAAAGCATCTTTGTTGATTATTACTTTAAATGAAATTTAAAAGCATGTTGAATGATGAATGGCATTCGTGTTGGCATTTTGGGAATGTTGTTCATAAATATGATGAGATACGTATTTATGTTGGTGCATAGGTCATTGAGACATAGTGCATATGGGTTCACCTTTTGTATTTAGAATTCAATTGGTGTTGGTCTAGGTCCGTTTGTGTATTTATGCATGAGTAGACTTGTTTTGAATCGTCGTAACAACTGGCCAGGGGGTATTTCTCGCTCCTACGGAACTAGTCTTCTGGGAAACAGAGACGGTAAGGGGAGGACTTGTCCAAATCCTATTTCATGACCGCGTCATGTTTGACGGTCTTCCTTGTTAAAAGTGAAAGTGTCAAATATCACTTGGGGAGAATCGGTACGATAAATCTACCTTCCTTCATGAGCTTGTATCCTCAAAAGTGAATGGTTAGAGAATGATTCTGTTGACCCTTAGAGTTAGGGTGTGTGGGGTCTCGTGTGTACTATGAGGTGTGTGAGTCACATTGCATTGAGTTACTGTTATGTGATTTATGTTTACATGTGAATCATGATATTACTCAATGTGGTTAAGGAGCATGTTTAATGTGAATTTTGATATATAATTCATATGTTATTAAAATGCTCAAGTGAAATTGGATAATGTGATAATATGATTTGCATGTCTTGTTCTAAAGTATAACGTGAGATGAATGCTTATACTTGTGGATATGTACTTATGTGCCTTCGGTGGTAGTATAAGTTAACCTAATGGCTTTCTTATGATAAGTTAAAATCAGTGATGGATCATAGAGTTGGTTATGAGTTTTGTGTCCTTAAGAAGGCGGGTGATAGTTATGTGGTCTTAGTTAGCGTTGGTGTAGCAACGTGGCATCAATCGTGATATTGATGTCTTGGTTATGATATACGAGGTTATGAGTGAACCTAGTCGATGGTGTATTAATGGTCATTTAATCTTCTTCGAAATCTAAGTGATGTGGTTTCAAATGTGAAACCGAGGTTTGAAAGAATCGGACGAGGTCTTGATTTGAAAACTAGTTGATCCCGTGGCAATGGCCACTAGGTTCCCTTTAGCGATCTTAAGGATTGGACTGTTGACGGAGTTGTGGTCATTCTTGGTTAAGTTATTATAGGGTTATGGATTTGGATGTTAAGCTAAGTGTGGTTAGATTAGGGTTAGTGTCATTGTGTATAGCCATTTTCCTTTTCCTTTGAGGTGAGATTTACTTTAGTTATTCATTCCCTTGTTCCATTGAGTGTCTATAAATTCTCTTTGGTATTCCCGTTGGTTTTTCGGTTTGCTTCTCCGAAAATGGATTTTTCATAAGACGTGTATTTGAATCCATTCAATTTTTAAGTGGAAAATCCATTTTTGCTCACCCTTGTAACCCCGACTGAAACTTTGAGTTTTGAAATGATTTTGAGTTATTTTTTAAAAGGATTTGACACTTTAAAGTCGGTGGAATACTAAAATGGAGACCGGGGGCAAGACGGATCTTTTATGAGACTTTAAAGTAATGTTTTGGTTTAAAATTACATTTGGTAAAGATAATTTGATATATTGATCAAATTATGAGTTTATACACATAGGGGAATGCGTGCGTGGTTGTTTCGATGATTTTCGGACCAGCTAGAGCTTTTTTCGGGTCTGTAAGTTGAGTGACGGAATTGTGTCAGTCAATTGGCAAATAGCCGCAAATTTTCTGGTGCGGTCAGTCGATTGAAGGTTAATTTTCATTCGATTGATGGCCCCCCATCAGTCGACTGATGGTCCATGTCAGTCGACTGATTTCACCAATGTCCCAGTGCAATCCCGTTTCAACACTTCTTCACTCTTTCAGTCATATTTGGAGCTAGGGAGCTCCAATAGAGGCTTTCTTTAGCTTTTTGAAAATATGACTTCAATATCTTGAGTTTAAGCTTTTGAATCACTTCATTTGAGTCATTTATGTGTGCATAATGGTCATTTGAAAGTGACTAAATATTTTAAACTTGTATACGTCGTGACGACCGATTTTTAAAATATTGTGGTTTCCACTTCACACCTCCGAATTGCGTTCGTTTGTTCCTATGGCTTGTTCTATGCACAAACTTTGTAATTCCACTTTCAAATTTCTATTTTTACAATGAAATAACCATTTTACCCTTAGGCGAACATGTGACCGTGAAGTGGTCGGTTTGATGGGTTGTTTAATCCCTTTCATTTCTCTTTTGTTTTTCAGCAACCTTTGTGACTTCCCTTAGATTGAAATGATTATTTTACCCTGTATTGGGTGTACGGATGGTAGGGAGTGATTGGAAGTTTTGGAACTCGGTATGTCCGTGATCTAGGAAGTGTGACTGTTATCCTTCCTGGGGTGTTATGAATAGGAGAGTTTCTCCTGTAATTTAGGGATAAGTTTTGTGTTAATTGTCAGTGTTGGACTGGCGGGTATGAGTCATAATGATCTCTAAGGTGGTCTATACTATGTGACTTATATTAATTGTCTGTCTATATATAAACGTATATATATATAGGTGTGTGTTACTACGTGTAGTTGTGTTATGGCTTCACTACGTGCTAGTTGCCATGTTTGTTGATGTATGGTAGGGGACTAGAGGGATGTGTTTCCGGGGTCTCGTATTGGCGTGAGTATCATGTGGGACGTTTGACCGACCTATGGTAGATGCACGTACACGGGTTGGTTCACACTCGACATAGATGGTCAGAGGATGTGACAGTTACGATTCCTTTCTCCTATGGGGCTTTGATGAGCTCACCCCGGCGTTCTTTTGGCCTGGTGTCCCATACCAGTTTGTAGGGATGTTTCAGCTACGGCTGTTTGGGGTGCAATGACACATTTCTTTTGTTTCCCCGTTGTAAGTTTTGGATTTGCGCAGAGGGATACGGATGTTGTTGTGGGATTTGAGACAGTCTTACGTAGATTTGTTTCACTTTATTTTCCTTTATTTGTCCCATGTATTGGGACTGTTGTTGTATTTATTGGGAGCGAGTCTATTAGCCTATCCCTTCCTTGTATTTAGCATCATTGTGTAGATGTATTCTTTCGGTGTCTCGATGTGCCTTATGTATCAATTGGTATTAGTTTCCGCTCAGTTGTATGGAATCAAAGTTGTTGGCATGATTCTATTTGTTTTATTGATGTTAATATTCTTAGTTGGTCGCTCATTTTATGGATCACGATCCCGGATTCCTTGAATGTCCCGGTTCGGGAGCCTTTGGAATTTATGGGCGTGACAGCTCCTTTCACATGTTCTAACTTTATCCTATATATGGGTAATATTTCCAACAAATCTGCTTTCAACCAATGTGGTAATGGTCCCTTCACCAACTCATTCATCTCTTTTATAACAGAGCATTCATCACTTTTTTATTTTTCATACTGAGATGGCTCATTGAAACATTGGGATGACGGCATTCTAGGTTCATATATTATCTCAATTAGCTCTTGTGATGGGTGAATAGGTTTCTCATACCCTTTTTGTAAAGATTATTCTGGATCTTCTTGTTCCTCGTCCTCAATCATAATATTTTCCTCCACTTGCTTGTCAATTTCGTTTTTGCTCCTAAAAGTCGTGTCGTCCTGAATTATCTCAGTTTTAGGTCCATTAGTCGATATTAAGTCACTTATGTGTTGGCTTTTTGGATTAGCTACCATTTGTGTATTGGCTTCTAAATTGCAAAAGGTATCTAATACTTTCAAAAACAAAATTGGAATTTTCCTGATTTTCAAAAGTTTATGGATTTGTATGAAAGTTCTGGTTTTGATTTTTATTTCCCACGGCAAGTAGGTTATACGAGGAATTGGAATGATCTCTCAAATTCGGGTTGTATGAATTACTATAGGGGTTATTGGCCAGATTAGTAAAGGTAGTATTGGATTCTTCTAGTATTACCCCAGTGTTTTGGTACACCATTGGACAGTTATTGGCAAAATGGAAAGAATCGGAATATTCGGGATAAACTTCTTTAGGGGAGGAGTTAGAGAAATTCATGAATTCATCAAACCATTGGCCCAACTCGTCAAGTTTTACATCTACGTACAATTCCTTGGACCTATTCGGCGTATTAAGAATTATCCTAGGAACTCTAGTCATTGATGCATTTTGATAGGAGTCTTCACTCAAATCCTTAAACAACTTCCAAAGTTCATCTACCGGTCTAAGAGAAAATGTTCATCCACATGCCAACTCTACTAATCGTCTACACGAATCATTAAGTCCATCATAAAACCTAAACACCAATTCTTGTTTCGGGATATTATGGTGCGGACACATCCTTAGAATTTCATGATATCGTTCCCACATTGCATGGAATTCCTCTCCCACAAATTGTGAAAAGGTGAATATAGCATTTCGCATTGCATAAGTTCTACTTATTGGGAAGAATTGATTCAATATTTTACGTTGAAGAGTCTTCCACTTTGTTCTGACATCTGATTTTAAAGTTTTAAACGTCTTTGCCTTATCTTCTAAAGAGAAAGGGAAAAGGCGTAAACATAGTCTCTCGTTCGTTAATCCATCTACTTTGGTGGTCGAACAAATTTCTAGAAACAAATCAATATGTTGATACAGGTTTTCACTATTGTATCCATAAAATTGTGGTAATAGGTCAATTATGTCCAGGTTAATCTCACATTGATCTTTCGTAGCGCCCGGTAATTCAATATCAAATGAGGAAATGTAACAAGGAGTGTAATAATCTCCTAATGTTATAGGTTGTATGGCGTGGTCAGACATGTCTTATATTGCTAGGTTCTCTCTTATTGGATTATTTTTCTCCTCGTTTACGGAGTTAAGCACAATACTTTTTATTTTCAGAATCTAAAGAGAATGTTTCTTTTGATGATTCATGGCAACCAATGAAATATTAAAAAATAAAATTATAATACATTTGGCTAAACTACTAATGTAAAGCAAAATAAAATAAAGTAAACAATAAATTAAGCAAGAAAAGTATATGATAATAAAATATACAATCAACTAAATAAAATCAAATTATCCTATATGGGCAAAGTAATAAATATCTTTTTTTTTTTTTTTTTGAAAATCCGCTCGATCACACGATACTTGATCGATAGCGAACTCTAGTTTGCGAAAAATATTTATTTTATTATTTGTATATATATATATTTGTTTAGTTCTTAGAATAACTTAAAGAAAACAAAAATACAAAATATGTAAAACAATAAATTGTATTATAGATAAAGAGAAAGGTGTGAGAGAGAGCAGTATAAATATAAATAGGTAATGTATATATATATATATATATAGTGTGTGTGTGTGTGTGTCTAAAATTGAGAGGAGTGAGAGATTAGGAGTTAGAGAGTGAGATGGAGTAGGAAAAGAGTTTTAAATGAGAAGTAAAAAAAAATGTGCTTGTGCGTATGAGAGGAAGAAAAAGAAGACGCGAACAGTCTTCAAATGGGCGCACCTGGCCCTTTTTCCAGCGTCCTAATTTAGAATATTGTTTTTTACAAGAATAAGATATATATATATAGATACAAATCTAAATATATATTTTTTTTTGGCAAAGATTAGATTTTATTTTTTTCTATTATGATAATAAGATATATAGGTATGTAAATCTGGAAAAAAAAATTATAGAAGATTATATTTTTTTTCTTTTGATACTGTTGTAATGTGATTGAACTGTATTTTTTCTGTCTATATTTGTTTTTGTATGAACAGAAGTTATTCCGATTAATCATAAAACAACACGAACGATCGAAATGAGTGTCGATCGATCAGAGAACTTACCGAACGATCGGCCAGATGACTGATCGATCATTGATACTGCCGCTCGATCGGGGCTGGAGTTCGTGAGTTTTCTGGAAAATTTACAGTTTCGACAGAAGTTGTTCCTGCAAAAGAAATGTGAAAAATTAAAATTGTTACAATGATTCAAAGAAATTCAATATAATAATTTGAAATATTCGTTTGATCCCCAGCAATGGTGTCAAAAACTTGTGATCGGTTCCAGACGTGTGAAAATAATAGTATTAAAAATAAGGAATTAGCACAATCTAATTTTAACCTCTCAGTTGTAAGTGCACGAGTAGTTGGGTAGAGAGAGTATCGAACCACATAGATCAAAGTCGTATTTTAAATAATTATAAAGTAGCAAATTGAATTATATTTATAAAATTTGTTTGATTAAACAACTAAACATAAAATAAAATAAAAATAATTATTTTTGGTTTCACTCAAGATAAACAAGTCTATGGTTGAATTCCAACTCCACCAATAGCCTTATAATGTATTCCTTTAGTTATATTATTGCAAGAGGGCGGTACAACTTATATGAATCAGACTAGTAACGCTACAAACAATTTCCTAGTCCCAAAAAGGATGCAATAGGTCCATATTCGCTACAATCCATCTGCGATTAGTATGATTGTCATATGCATCTATACTACAACTACTCCTAAAACATGAAACTAAAAAGCACTCTAACAATCATCTTCTCTAAACATGGACTATGTAAACCTAAGACTTTATCATGCCAAATAAGTACCATTATGTAGAAAATATTATTAAATCACGGAGGTTCTTGCTCCGTTTAATAAAAAACAGTTGTTCAAGATTAATCATTAATTCAATATCATCTTAAGAATAGAATCAATAAATAAATCTTACTTAGGTTATTTGTTTGGTCTCTCACTACATAATCATCATATGAGTGTCCTTCATCAGATTCCCCCATTTGCAATAAAAATAAATAAAAGATTACATTACTCGAGTAGGGTTTCATTGGAAACCCTAGATACCGACTAGCCGCTCATGGAAAGAGGACACTCCATTGTTGATGTAGATGCCATCTTCATGATGGGATGGTTGGTTCTTGAGTTTTTTAGGAAGGGAGCTTCTCTTAAAGAGAAAGGCTTTTTATGAACAATGATATTCTGGAATATATGAAAAGATATCAAAAGACGTTCCAGACATGTCTTCTCTTCATGAAATCCACCTGTATTTATAGACAAAAGTTGGTGCAGAAATGGCATGTTCCTTACTTGCACTCCAAGAGAACTTAGGGACTAATAAATGACGTTGAATGGACGATTCTACCCCTTGATATACTTGTACGCAAAGTTAAAATTCTGCAATATAGTTTCGCACAGATTCCAAGATGGTGATTTTCGAACGATCGAAGGCTCCACCGATAGATCAATGGCTCCTGAATTTTATTATTTATTTAATCCGAAAATTTCCTTGCTTTCGCCACTTATACTCTACTTTACTGACTTATACCTTGCTGATTTGAGTGTGAATATCTTCTAAGTGCTTCGAATCAGGCATATTTGCTAAAAATCCAGAATTAACTCATTTTTGCGTTAAGGCCCTGAAAACATGCTTAACACACAACTTGGATAAAAATACTAAATTAATAGAATAAGAGACTAACAAGAGGTATATCAACGCCAAAAATATCAACTATTCTGGTCTCATCATGTCTTGCAAATTGGTAGGGGTTAGAAGTTTAGTACATGACAGACGCTTAGACCAGGCCTTACTATCTAACAACTTAATCCGTCTACGAATGCCTTTGGAAAAAACTTCTTTACTTCTTAATAGGTGTCAAATATTGTCCATTTTAGGCCCCTATCTTGCTACTGTTATGTTCTTACATTCCATTTTTATATTGTTTATGTGTTTAAGCATGTTTCAAGAGCTTAATGAAGATTATAAGCTTACTTTGGTGAATTAACTAGACAAGTACTTGTGTCTATTCAAAAAGAGAGCAAAAGAGGTGTTTTCAAGATAAAGGTGTCTCCCGGAGGGCAGAAACGTCATTTTTTCGAGCCGCAACTTCAACAATCATAACAAGGGAGTCGAGGGGGTTTAAATGGCACTAATCTCAAGAAAAGTTGGTTCCAAGGGTTTTGCTACTGATAACCTACACAACCAGTAGCTAAAAGTGGCTAGAGAGTGTTGTTTTGACGCAACACCTACGCAAGGCTGTTTTCTCCTATGCAAGACCTACACACCATGCGTAAGCCTGGGCTACGCACCATGCGTAGGAGCCCCTACGCACCATGCATAGGGGTCTGGCGTGTTAAGTGTTGAAAATGACAGATTTGACCCTGAATTATTTTCCTTTGTGGCGGCTGTGACTTCTACACCTCGATACATGTGATATACACATATTATATATCAGAATATAGGGTTTTGCTCCTTTGGGTGTGAAATGACAAAAAAGGGTAACCTTAGGGTTTCCCTCGGCTGTTGTCTATAAATAGAGAAGTTTACTATTGATTTGGGAGAGCTTCTATGCACGTATAATATTTAGAGCAACCTCTGGAGATTCATATCATTTCAAAGGTGAGAAGCCATAAAAGACTTAGAGTTCCGGAGAAAAAGAGAATAATGAGCGATTCTATATCAACGATGCGGTTTCCGTCAGCCATGATCAACTAAACCGATATCTAGCATTTTCTCACAAAACCCTAGCCAAGTAATGTAGTTTTTATATTTGTTTTCAATTGTAACAAGGGGAAGCTATGACTATACCGTGATGATTGTTGTAGATGAGTGACCATCTTTATTCTTCATACAAGGTTATATATTTGTTCTTGATTCTTGTCTTAGATTAAATAAATATATTTTTCTTACTCAATCATGATTATTCACTATGGACTAGAACTCGGATGCTTAATCCATGATTTTCTACACAATGGTTCTTAACACTTTAAACCCTAGGTTTACACAAGCCATGCCTCGGCGAGGTATCATAGACATGCTTTAGTTTAATTTTATGCATTAGGAGTATATTATAGTAAATTAAATAGCATGCACTAGTTACACTCTGTCCAAAGATAGGTTGTAGTAAATCCGATTAATGGTATCCTTTTTGGGAGCATATTCGTCTATTTGTGGTACGTTCTAATTCACGAGAATAGATCGCCATTTTTACAATTGTGCAAATTGAAAACTATATTATACAGTTAGTGGTGGAGCGATGAAAACCCTAGTTTTCTCTCTCTTGATCAAACTCCCAATTTATTTTCTATTTTAGTTATAATTCTCAAATCAAATCAAACAAATTTTTTCAAACATAATTCAATATTTTTAGATTACTAAAGTGAATAATCCAAGTCTCTGTGGGATCGATATTCCCTTTCTTAAGTAGATTATGTACTACAATACGATTTGTGAGATTATGATAGGTAAAACCTAAGCCGTCCTAAGGGGTTGTTCTTAACCACTGGGTGGACATCACTTCCTATGCCATAGAATTCGCAGATGAACTCAGCCCTGTGGAGATCACATTGAGGGCACCTGCATGATGTAGTGTGGCCATGGAGGAAATTGTATTATGGAATTTTGATAGGTCCAAAGGTACTGGAAATGGGGAAAATAGGAGATTGAGGGTAGGCCCAAGTCCCCCTTAATCAGGACCATCCTCTATTTCCAATCTTTCTCATACTTCTCAGTTTCAATACAGATACCCCTGCCCTTAAAGGGGTAAAAGATGTATCTGCCCACACAACTAGAGAGGTCCAAGATCTGGTAGCAGAAGAGAAGACATCTAGACCTAAGTGCACCCCTTAGTCATGATTGGCCAGGATCAACATAGAGAGGATACGAAAGAAGATTGGGTTAACCTAAAGAAGGGCTAAACCCACAGTGAAAAAGATAAAGGGAAATAAGGGGTGAAGGGGGAACCTAACAAGCTTGGCTTGGTTGTATAACAAGATCAGGTCATTTGGTACAACTCCCTCCCCCTGGGTAAAGTCCATATCAGGGTCATAAGCTTCAAGTTCCACCCCCTTGGGAGACCTGATCAGCTTTTTCAAAGACTTGACATTGGGAATTTTTCTCTGATCCACAGGGAGGTGATCAAGATTAAAGGGGGCAGGCTCCAAGGTTTAATCACCACCCTCGTCGGCGGGAGGTAAAACGGGGAGGTCCTCAGCGATGTGGGGCTCAGTACTCTCGACACTCACATCTAGTTGAGGGTTAAGGCCGTCCTCAGATCTGACAACACTTGATTCAGACATGACAGAGGAGGAGAAGATGAGGTTTGAAATACTTACAAAAATAAAAGGAAGTTTCCAGAGTTGATCGCCGGAGAAAGCTTTGACAATAAAGCACAAAACATTGGGGAACAACAAGTGAAGAAATACAAGCAATAGGAATAGAGTATTTGAGAATGGAAGAAAGAAAATATGCAAAAGTGATAGGGGTTTTATAGTAGTGTGGAGACATGCTCAACCGACGCAATTAATGAAGGTTGAGGCGTTGTAACTTCCAAAGAGGGACATGTGCAAGGGTTGGGGGAATCCATCCATCATTTCAAATTCAAATCCCACACGAAAGCCAGTTCATCATTATCATGACGTCACCCCACCAACTCGTGTACACCTTCATGACACGGGTCATGTCAAAACCTAAAAATTCGGGCCAAGCCCATGAGACATTGGGTCAGACCCGAAAGAGGCTAGTGTAAGGGCCTAAAACTAAGGCCCAATAAGATCATAGGCCCAACATCAAATATCAAGGTTGATAGTGTTAAAGCCCAACCCATTAAAGAGAATATTCTAGAGTTTTCTTCGTGGGAAAGGCAAAATCCTAACTTATATGGGATAATTGAGAGAAATATGGTTATGTAAATCAAATCCCTATGATTATGGGATCTGATCGTGATCAAGATGGGTCAAAAATCCCACATTTACTTGTATTAATAAGGCCATTGAGCCTTAATAAAGGATATTAGATAGTAGAGCAAAAAAATGCATCTATAATGTTTGAAATTGAGAGGTTATGAGAGAGAGAATTATATATCTATATCTATTCAGAGGTTGTGTATGAGATGAGGGGGAAGAGGTTGATATTGAGATGGAGTCGTAGAGAAGAATTAGGTTAGAGAGGGACTCGGGGGAGTGATTGAGAGAGGTTGAAGAAGAGAGGAAGTTGGAGGAAGATGGGCGTAAGTTGTGGCATGTGTGTTGAAGAGTACAGGGGTCGTGCACTGGTGCACGTAGTCTTGAATAGGGCGAAGTTGTGCCCCTTCACTTGCACCATCCTCATGTGCGCAGTTTTGTTTTTTATTTTTGTTATTTTTAAAGGTGAGATCGATCTCAACAAATTGGGATCGATCCCAATTATTTTTTTTGTTGTGAAATCAGTGGTGACCGGTGGGATCGATCTCATAGGTTGAGATCGATCCCAAAAAAAGGGGATCAATCCCAATAATGTCAGATCAATCCCAGCAGTGGTATTTTTTTATTTTTTTAAGAATAAATATAAAATATACATATATAAATAAATATATATAAATATTCCTAAATATATATATATATATATACATTTAGACATATAATATATATTTATGGTAGATATTTTTTTCTTTTTTTTTCATTTACATCTAAAAATTTTTAAATGAATATAAAAATAATAATAATAAAAATTATAAATGACTAAACATTTCTTAAAAATAAATCACAAAACATGCAAAGATAATAAAAATGAAAAATCCAATTAATATACAAATCCGGATTTCTGGTGCCAATGTTTACCGTCTTTGGCAAGACACCTCAACACAATCTATCCAACTCCCTTCCTCTCGGTCACGCTTCCCCCAAATGTCGAAACAAGTGTGGGAAGTAAGTTGTTCAGCAGTGTCCATTGTGGATATTCACTAATGATCATGACATCAAGCAAATAATAATCGTCGTATAATTTTATTCCTTTGTCATGCTCTACATTCATTCCAGTTTTAGTATTGGTGTCCAACGGCTTTTCTGTCAACGAATAAGGAAATATGTCCTTTATCACCTCGTCAATCCCATCAACTACGTCATACATATCACTTTCTTGTTTAATGTCAAGATGCGACTCATCAAGACGTTGGAGAAATGATGTTCTAGGTTCATATGGTGTCTCGGTCGGCTCTCATGTTAAGGGAATGATTTGTGCACACTCCTCTTGTGAAATTTTACTCTCACGTTTGAAGTTTTCCTCCATTTGATTGTAATCGTCCTCCTCGTCTTCATAGAACATATAGGTCGGATTAATTTCCTGTTTAGAATCACTCTGGGATCCTATTTCAATTATATTTCGGCTTTGTGGATTAACTACCGCTTGTCTTGCTAACTCCTCTTCTCTCATAGTTAAAGTGCTAGCTAGTTTCCCTAATTGAGTTTCTAACTTAGCCAAGGATTGCGAATGAGAATTAAGTAATTGCGTTTCAGATTCTAAATTGTTAAGGGTAGTTAATTTTTTATCTTCAAAATTGTTAGAGTGTGAGGGTGGACTAGGATTTGAATTGAATTCTTCATATTGAGGTTGCTTGAAACCATAAGAAAAAAATTCATGATTATCTAACAAAGTACGAATTGCCTGAATTATACGTGATCTTCTCACAATTTTGGGTGGTTGCCTCGATATTGTTCAAAGATGCTAAGACTTTATCTTCAAAAGATAATGGCTCTGGACACGAATATGCATTTGAGTCTTCAAATTGGAACTGATTCGATGGTTGAGGATAATAATTTTGACTATATGGTTGGAAACCTAATCCATGATCAAAATATCGTGGATCTTCATTAAAGCTTTGATATTGATTTCCTATACTCGATTGTTGGTATAGTAAATTAGGATGATCTATCCAACCCGGATTGTATGAATTATAATATGGGACATTCGCCGAATTGGTATAGTCGCTATACATTTTTTTCATTTTATAATAGAAAATAAATAAAACTAAAATAAATAAAATGACATAAAAATTAAGCAAGAAAAATAAAGTAAAGATTGTGCAATAATTTTAAATACACTAAAACTTGCAAACGGTCCAGCAAAGCAATCATCACTGCTTCTCTGGTTCCCCTTTTGCTTATTTCGGTGTACCTCGCAAAAACACAGTTTTACTTTGAAAAGAATAAAATAAAAATAAAGCAAGTAAAAACAATTCAAGGATACTAAATTACTCAAATTCAGAATATCCGTTAGTCCCCGGCAATGGCGCTAAAAACATGATCGGTGTCTTAGGTCGATTAAAAATATGATTAAGAATAAGACTATAATGACCTAGTTTTACGTATCGCAAGTGCACGAGTCGTATTATAGTATAGTACGGCTTGAGACAGGTTTATCAAACCCAAATGACTAATTCGTACTCTAAATTCTAATAAAATAATATTCTTGAACTATAAAGATATTTGGATTTGGATTTTTATATTAAATTAATTAAATAAATAACTAAACTAAATAAAGCAAGTAAAGATAAATTAAGAAAATTCAATAATGAGAAAGACTAGAGCGTATCTAGCCCCACCACTAGCTTCGTAATGCAAATATGTTACTCATTTTATTATGAAAGGGAGAGACGTCTCCTACAAATCAGACATGTGTCAGTATAAGCGAGCTTCTAGTCCCCATCAAAGGTTACATTTAATCGAGCTCGGTCACAATTCATCTTCGAATCAAACATGATTTGGATATGCCATTACCCCTACACTACTCATACTATGAATTAAATTAAAAACACATCCATTTCATATTTCCTTAGCATGAACTGTCCAAACTAAAATACTTAGTCCCCGACAACGGTGCTAAAAACTTGATGCGACATCAGGGGTATAAACATATATGGTTAAAAATGACACCTTAACGACTCTAGGTTTTAATCTACGCAAGCGCACGTATCATTTATAGAATAGCAAATGGCTTGAGTAAGGGATATCGATCATATAGAGACTGAGATTGTTCACTTTAAAAGTTCAAAAATATTGAATTATATTTTCTGAAAAATGGTTTGTTTGGGTGGCCAAAGACTAAATTATCTATTTTAACTAACGATTATCTAGAAAATAAATTAATTGGTTGTGATTCAGATGAGAGAAAACTAGGGTTTTCATTGCTCTACCACTAACCGCATAATATAATTCCTCAATGTATCAACTGTAAGAGGGCGATCAATAACTGTGAATCAGGTCGTACCGCAAATAGCTAAATATGACCCCAAAAAGGAGTACCATCAACCGGATTGCGATAACCCGTCTTATGACTGACCTAACTAGTACATGTCAATTATATTACTCTAATCTACTCCTACTGCATGAAAATAAACTAAAGCATGTCTATATTACGTCGCCAAGGCACAGCCTGTGTCAACTTAGGGTCTCAAGTTTCATTACCACCATTATGTAGAAAACCATGATTAAGCATCTGAGTTCCAGCCCATAGTGAATAATCATAGTTGTCCAAAATAATACATTCATTCCATCTAATACAAGAATTTAGAACAAACAAATAATTTTATATTGCAAATCAGTACGGTCTTTTAACTACTACAATCATCACAGTATGGTCAATAGTTTCCCCTCGTTACAATTGAATAACAATGAAAGAACTACATTACTTGGCTAGGGTTTTGCTAGAAAACCCTAGATACCAAATCAGTTGCTCATAATGGAAAGAGACTGCATCGTTGGTGTAGAATCGCCCTCCATTGTCGTCTTCTCTGAATTTCTAGGTCTTGAATGGATCCTCCCTTTGAATGATATATGAATAGAAGCTCTAAAATTATGTGAAGAGAAGTCCCTTAAATCTGTAGCAAAACTTGGTATTTATAGGCAAAGGTGAGGGAAACCCTAAATTGGAGAATAAGATTACCCTTTTTTGTAATTTCACACCCAACCAAGAAAAACTCTAATATCTGATGTATAATATGTGTATATTACATGTATAGATGTGTTGGGGTCGAACTTAAAGTCATCCGGGTCAGAACGGATCAAATCGGGTCAAAATAGGATTTTGGCCCGAATCTAAAATTTCCAGCTTTTTCTGGAGGACATTTCTCACTCTTTTGATCATATCTAGAGCGACATACATTGGATGGAAGCATATAATATATCGTTGGAAAGCTAACTTAAAGATCTTGATGATAGGATTAAGAATCACCCCATTTGAACCTTTTTGACCGAGATATGAGATCCGAAATTGGATGAAATTTTGTGCTAAAAACATTGTTCACTACGCTTGAAGCATAGGGAGCTACGCTTAAAGCATAGGTTCAAGTATAATAATGTATTTTCTGGCCACTTTTTGAAACTGAAAGCGTAGGCTTAAGTGTAGATTCTTCATGAAAACCACTTTTCTCCGCAATTGTGCCAAAATGACCGTCTTAACTCCATGAGGCTTTTTGCTTAAAGTGACGGCTTCGAAAAATGTCATTTTTGTCCTCCGGGAGCCATTTTTGTCTTGAAAACACCTCTTTGACTCTTCTCTTGGATAGAAACGAACATGAAATTGGTTAATTCACCTAAGTTAGCTCTATTTCTTCATTAAGCTCCTGAAACATGCTTAAACACACAAACGACATAAAAATACCAAATAATGGAATGAAAAGACGTAAATATAGTGAGTTAAAGGGTCAAAATATCTAATATTTGACATCTATCACACCCCCAAACTTACATATTGCTAGTTCCTTATCAATAAACTCAGGGAACTTTCTTGTGATGATTTATTTTATATCTATTCTAACTAATCTAACATAATCACTTGCTTTCGTGAGGGTCAACGATTACACTTAGCACATGTAATAAGCATTTTAAACCCCTAGGTTACCTTTAGGAACGAGTGAAGTCTCGTGAAGGTTTCCAGTGATGGTACCTACAAACATCTCAGTTATCTGTAATCATACAGTCATGAGTTCACACACAAGTTCAATTAAGTCATGATATAATGTAAAAGACAGCACAGATGCAAATACTCCCACTCACTACCGAACAATAATTATATCGAGCTCCGTGTCATGAATGGTTCCCACTAAAGTGAACAATTTTGCTACTTTCTACTCTTAATCCAGACAACCTTTCGTGTTTTTGTGAACATTCTACCATGGTATTTCAATATCTCTTTTCCTACTTGATTGATAAAAAATTTCCATTTTTCGTAAAATCTCATCTTTCCATCTTTCCATTTTTATTCTTTTTTGTCTTTTTAAGTCTCAAGGCTTTCCAGCGAGGATATTTAATCCCGACCAACTGGGCCCGATCTTCTTCCATGAAATTTATGCTCATTATTTTTCTCCATTTTTATGCGAATAATGATATTGGTGATACCAAGGCCTGGTTACTCAGATCGAAGAACTACTTTATGCATTTTATTTTCTCAAAATAAGTTTTTTTCAATTTACTCAATTTCAACCATAACATCTCCCCTTCTCCCTTTTTATTGTGGCAAAATTATTATTTTCAACTTCATAGTCAAAGATTAACCTATTTCCCATAGTGAATGTGTGTTTGTGCTTATAGGTCAAAGTCGTCCTTCTTGATTTCAATTTTACTAATTCACTCACCCATGTAAAACCACCTCACTCCACTAACTCGATCTAATCATTACTCTCATGAGTGGGAATATCACAGCACATAGTACTTATACATCATAAACATGAACTCAATTAAATTGTAATGCAAAACATTCATGCATGAAAAAAAGAACTAGTCCAAAATTTTAAAATTTCAAATTTTTTCAAAAAATTTCATTCCTTGTAATCCTATACCCTCACCCAAACTTAAATGAGACCATATCCCCATGGTCAAAAATAAAGTATGAGAACAGATACAGTTACCCTTGAAGCTCAATTCTGGATTCAAAATTGAAGCACTTAATCTCCTCCCCCAAACTTAATTTGGATCACCTGTAGATATATGCAACAAAGCACAAATATCCACAATCATAACAAGGGAAAAATAAATTTCAAAAATATCCAGAAATTCACACAAATTTTTCAAGGAATTAAAAATTCTCTTCTTTTTTTATTTTTTTTATGATTTGGCCTTAAGGGCCTACAATCCTATAAAAATAAAATAAAAACAAAGACAAAGACGTGGCCTTAAGGGTCTACCGTCTCTAAGAATTGAAATTGCAACGACTTGTCCTTAAAGGACTAGAATTAAAATTACATAAATTAAATGATATCCTATTCTACAAACCTAGGCTAGAAACTAACTTCCACAACCTAGGACCAATGTTTAAAGTCGTTGGCACAACAACTCCTCAAAGGGTTATCCAACACCCTTCCGCTCTACGACATTTCTCCTACTCATAGGAGAAAATGTAAGAGGTAACTCCCTCAGTACTCTCACTTGTGAACAAATTAGTATTACCCGTGACATCAAATATAGAATAATAATCACCATATAAAGTACCTCCTATATCACGTTCTAACTTTACCCCATGCACGGTCAATGTGTCCAACAGATCCTCCTTCAATACCTTATGTAATATTCCTCTTCACCAATTTACCATTTTCCATTAAACTGACAAATGCCATAAATTCCGGTCCCGGATCAATCTCCTCATAATATCTCAATCTCTGCCCATGTATCCCAAACCTTTTATCAAATCCTAGCTCTCCGCTGGGGTAAATCGATCTAACTCTATGTGGTCCGTCCCATCTTTGTCAGAATTTACCTAGAAACACTTTCAGTTTTGGATTACATTGTCGTTTTCGGCCAAGCTGAAGGAACTTAAGACGAACATGCTTAGCATGATGTACTCTTGTTTGAGCTATGTATCTTCGAGCATCCTTATACGCACAACTCCGTATCCCCTCACACTTATCTCTCAATCTCGGATCTTCCAAGGCATATAGCTTTTCTACCATGTGTATACCTAACACTGGTTCATCTAGAAAGGTGTCCTTAAGAGGGGAGTCATCCTTAGTAGGTTCTTTTAAAGTTCGTGACAATTGATCATCTCTAACAGCCTCCACATCTTGTTTATTCATCACTAAGCACTTCTCTCGACCTTTAGTACTATCATACAACCCAATCTTATAAAATGAGTTATCGGGCACAAATGTCGTTGGTGACACAAATGAAGATTCAGGTGAATCTCTTGGCTCATCCCACGTGTCAAACTTTGCATTCAACCTTTCAATCACAGCATTCAAGTCATTCCTTGCTCAACTCCTCTGAGGTACCACTTCCTTAACCATCTTATCAATATTAAAACACTCGGCTGGTTCTGGTAATTAATGGTTGATATCAAATACATTCATCCTCATCTCTAGATTCCCAAAATATTTATCCATAACCCATGTCTTGCAATCAACGCATGCATTTGCCGTAGCCAAAAATGGTCTTCCTAAGATAATAGGGATATGTCTCATTGATCTGTGGTCAAGTTCCATGTCTAACACCACAAAGTCCACAGGATAGTAGAACTTGCCCACTTGAACAATGACATCCTCTAGAATTTCTCTCGGTTGTTTAGTTGATTTGTCTGCCAATTAAAGCACCACCGATATAGGATTGAGCTCTCCCAACCCTAGTTGTTGATAAACTTAGTAAGGTAATAAATTAACACTCGCACCGAGGTCAAGAAGAGCTCTACCAATCTTTTGGTCACCAATGACACAAGAAATAATGGGAGCACCGGGATCTTTCCTCTTAGGTGGAGTATCACTCAATAAGATCTAACTTACTTGTTCAGTCAACAAAATCTTCTTCGGGACCTTAGTTCTGCTTTTACACTTTTGGGTACAGAGGTCCTTCAAAAACTTAGCATAGGGTAGTATTTGGTCTATAATGTCTAAGAGAGATAGATTAATCTTGACTTGTCAGAATGTTTCCAACATGTCTGACTCTTTATTCTTACCATTTTTGGGTGGCTCTAACACGTTGCCTCCTCATAATACGCCCTATCCGACTCTCCTAGTATTGTCTCATCCTGTTCTTCTTCCTCTTGAGATTGATTTTTCTGAACTTTCTTAACCTCTTTCTTCTAAGCTTCTTCTTTTGCCTTTCTTTGAACTTTTTGGGCCTTTTGTTTCTTCAACCTCTCCTCATACTACTCCTCAGCCCTATTTTCCACCTCCTTTCCATTTCTTAAAATTGTGACCGCTTGGACTGTCTCATGACGGGTCTCAACAAAGGATTCAAGCTCCAGTGTTTGTTGCGTCTTTTTAGCCATTGGCTTACTAGGTAATATTCTCCCTATCCTATCCACAACATTCACTAGTTGCACCATTTGGGCTCCCATTTGAGCCATGAATTGGGAATGATAGTTCATTGTTTGGATAGTCGCCAATAATTATTAGATTGATCTTTTAACTCCCTCAGGGTACTCATCACCTCTTCTTCAAAGCCAGGTGGTCTTGGTGGTGGATTTTGAATTGAATTTTTATGTTGGAGATGGTTTTGAGGATATGGAGGGTAAGCTTAATTTGGATTGAATCCTTAGGTTTGGGTTCCTTAAGGCTGAGTTTGATAATTATATGGTTGGACAGCCTGATTATTATTGAATGGTTGGAGAGCCTAAGAATTAGTGGATGATTATTTGGGTTGGTAATTTGACTGATAGTTTCGATCCATGATTGTTGGTGGAGATTGATATGATTGTTTACTCTGTTGAAACCTTGGTTGTGAATTATATGATTGTTGTTCCTGATGGAACATTGATTCCACATTCAAAAATTGAGATGAAAGAGAGGGATAATTTTGGACATTTGATGTGTATGAATTGGTGAAAGGAGCATTGTTTGAGTAGTTCCATGCTACATTAGCATTGGCAGCAACGAATTCACCACATTAATTACTATGGAGAAGCTTTTCAAATCTTTCTAATTTCTCTCCTATCAATGCCACTGAATCTCTCACATCATCATGATTCATAACATAAGCTTTCTCAGATCTTTTATCTAGTGCACCTCAACTCAGATTCATATTGAATTGTATTCTCACTAATATTGTCAAACAAGTCTAAGACTTCTTTTGTTAGCCTCAGGATAAATTTCCCTTGTGTTACCGCATCTAACATATTCTTATGTTTATCTCCAAATCCCATATAAAATTTCTTAGCTATATCCTGCTCAGCGAACCTATGGTGGGGACACTTGTACAAGATTTCACTATATCTCTCCCAAACATCATGGAACTTCTCACCAGGCAATTCTATAAAAATTTTGATCGCATCTTGTGCCTCTAAGGTCTTTCCTATGGGATAATGCTTCTCTATGAATTCAGATTTAAGGGCTTCCCAATCAATTTTAATTGTCTTCTCTAATTTGACATACCAACTTTTAGCTTTTCCTCTCAACGACCAAAGAAATAGACGCACTTGCAAATAATTCTTAGACAGATTATCATACCTAGCAGTCGAGACAACCTCTAAGAAATCATTAATATGCTGGTATGGGTCCTCTATTCTAAGGCCAGAAAATTTTGGAAGCATATTGATAACGCTCGTTTTGATCTCGAAGTGTTTCGCGCCTTCTTCTTCTAGGAAATCAGCATAGGAATCATACGCATCCGGTGCGTAGTATCCTTTCGAAGATATGGTTGGTGTCCTTGGTAGATTAGCTCTTTGGTCACCCATCTTCTCGGAATCCAATTTTTTTTTTTAATAATTACAAAGTCGCAATTTTGAGGTCCTAAATGACATATTTCGGCCTACAATGAACTGGGATCACTACATAGTAGTGAGTTTTGTTCAATGGCCCTTTTTCACTCAAAAATCTCACCTCGTTTACGAAAATTGGAGTTTCTGACAGTTTATTCAAAACCTGCAATATTTTTCTTTTTTTCCAGAAAATAAAATTAACTACTTCTAAACTCTTCTAACTATTAACAAAAAAAAAAAACTAAAACTATGTGCAAAATTAAGATTAACTAAAACTCACAAGAGGTCCAATGACGCAACTTTCACTACTTCGCCAAATCCCTTTATGATTCTCAGAGTACCTCGCAAAAATACACAAATTCCAACTTTAGATACAATACAATAACGTAATGTAAATAAACTACTAAAGTTAATGAACAATGCTTAGTCCCCGGCAACGGTGCCAAAAACATGATGCGACGTCAGGTGTATAACAATGTTACTAAAAATGACACCTTAATGAATCTAGGTTTTACCCTACGCAAGCGCACGTATCAATTATAGAATAGCAAATGGCTTGAGTAAGGGACATCGATCCACAGAGACTGAGATTGTTCACTTTAATAGAGCAAAAATACTGAATTATATTTTCTGAAAAATGGTTTGTTTGGGTGGTTAAAGACCAAATTATATATTTTAACTAACAATTATCTAGAAATAAAATTAAATTGGTTGTGATTCAGATGAGAGAAAACTAGGGTTTTCATTGCTCTACCCCTAACCGTATAATATCATTCCTCATTGTATCAACTGTAAGAGGGCGATCAATAACTATGAATCTAGTCGTACCGCAAATAGCTAAATATGACCCCAAAAAGGAGTACCATCAACCGGATTGCGATAACCTGTCTCATGATTGACCTAACTAGTACATGTCAATTATATTACTCTAATCTACTCCTACTGCATGAAAATAAACTAAAGCATGTCTATATTACGTCGCCAAGGCATGGCCTGTGTCAACTTAGGGTCTCAAGTTTCATTACCACCATTGTGTAGAAAACCATGATTAAGCATCCGAGTTCCAGCCCATAGTGAATAATCATAGTTGTGTAAAATAATACATTCATTTCATCTAAGACAAAAATTTAGAACAAACATATAATTTTATATTGCAAATCATTACGGTCTCTTAACTACTACAATCATCACAGTATGGTCAACAGTTTCCCCTCGTTACAATTGAATAACAATGAAATAACTACATTACTTGGCTAGGGTTTTGCTAGAAAATCCTAGATACCGAATTAGTTGCTCATGGTGGAAAGAGACTGCATCGTTGATGTAGAATCGCCCTCCTTGGTCGTCTTCTCCGAATTTCTAGGTCTTGAATGACTCATCCCTTTGAATAATATGTGAATAGAAGCTCTGAAATTATGTAAAGATAAATCCCTTAGATCTGTTGGAAAACTTGGTATTTATAGGTAAAGGTGAGGGAAACCCTAACTTGGAGAATAAGATTACCCTTTTTCGTAATTTCACACCCAACCAAGAAAAAATCTAATATCTGATGTATAATATGTGTATATTACATGTATAGAGGTGTTGGGGTTGAACTTAAAGTCATCTGGGTCAGAACGGATCAATCCGGGTCAAAATAGGATTTTGGCCCGAAACTGAAATTTTCAGCTTTTTCTGCAGGACACCTCTCACTCTTTTGATCATATTTGGAGCTACACACATTGGATGGAAGCATGTAATATATCGTTGGAAAACTGACTTAACGATATTGATGATAGGCTCAAGAATCACTCCATTTGGACCCTTTTTAACCGAGATATGAGCTTTCGAAGTTGGATGAAATTTTGTGCTAAAAACACTGTTCACTATGCTTGAAGTGTAGGTTCAAGCGTAAAAATGTGTTTCCTAACTAATTTTTGAAACTGAAAGCGTAGGCTTAAGCGTAGATTCTTCATGAAAACCATTTTTCTCCACAATTGTGCCAAAATGACTGTCTTGACTCCACGAGGCTTTTTGCTTGATGTGACGGCTTCGGGAAATGCCATTTTTGCCCTTCGAGAGCCATTTTTGTCTTGAAAACACCTCTTTGACTCTCCTCTTGGATAGAAACAAACATGAACTTGGTTAATTCACCAAAGTTAGCTCTATTTATTTATTAAACTCCTGAAACATGCTTAAACACATAAACGACATAAAAATACCAAATAATGAAATGAAAAGACGTAACAATAGTGAGTTAAGGGATCAAAATGTCTAATATTTGACACCTATCATGAACTCGATTCCATGGACCCCTTGGGGTTTTCCTATCTTCTCCGGTCTTTTCCCATTTCGCTGCTCTCGAGATATATTTCTTTACGTACTAATTATTTGAAGAGAAGAAAAAACCCCTTTTATTCTGATGTATGTGGCTTTTTATAGAGATAAGGAATGACACTCTTAAATGATTTGGGAAATCTAATAAAAATAAACCTAATTACTAAAACAAACCTAAAAATAAAGTTTCGCTAAAAATTATGAAATAATTACAGAAAAATAATAATTAATAAATAAAACTACTCCTAAAATATCACCCAAATCGGAGTTTATCTCGACCACTAATAAAAATCAAAAAGTCTTCAACAACCTTCCTAGCAGTAATAAAATCACGGATTTGACACCTTAAATAATGCATTTTGGTCCAAAATGATATGGGCTCACAGTTTACGGTGAGTTTTGTTTATTGGCCCATTTTCACTCAAAAAGTTGTCCTTTCTTGCTAAAATCAGAAATTCTGACGGATTACGCGAAAACTTCAGACTCGGTCTCGGTTCTCAAATGGTCTTGAGCCGGCATTCCAGTTAATTCACCTAAATTGGCTCACTTTACATGCATTGAACATGAAACACACTTAAACATGCAAACCGTATAAAAGCACCCAAGTAATGAAATAATTAGACTAACAATCTCAAGTTAGGGGTATAGAATACATAATATTCTGCACCTAACATGTAGCAATATGTAAGTTATGAAAATGAAATTCTGTAAATATAAACTGACCTCTGATGCTCTTCATCATTGACGAATTCAAAAATTCTTTCTAACTGTCTTTTCTCCTTTGAGTTGAATTGTTTAGCTTGATTTACTGCCACAACCCAAGGCGACTTCAGTTACTGGCTCTTTTTCTTTTCCCTCACTAGTTGGTTTTGCATTTGTGGGGTTCTTAAATGCTGACCCTCGTCTTTAGATATTACATTTATGAAGTCATCTTTCACAACATTCTCATCCTGTTGCATTTCTGGAACTTCAACTTTCTCATCATTTTTCATTTTATTATCTTCAATTTTCTCACCCACATCTGCTTTATGGACTCCTTCATTTGAAATATCATCAAAATTATGGGACTGGTCAGAAAATGCTACATTTGCAGTATCATCAAAATTGAAGACCTGATCAGAAAATGCTTCCTTTATAGAATACGTTTTGTCCCTCGGAGAGTTGACATTCATTGAAAAATGATTTTTAGTCAATCTGATGTACCATTTCTTCATCACTGTATTAGAAGCTTCCAGTACTGCCAAATTTTGCTTCATTGCATCTATGACAACATCAGATCTCCGTATCAACTCCTACGTAAAATAGTTAAGGTTCAAACAGGGTATAACTTTTGGATAATAAACAAGATAAATATTTTATACTTAAGTACCTCCAATTCTTGACAATAGTCCGAAGAGGAACCCATCATCGGATCAGCTTCAGCAACACGAGGCATGCTCTCGAAGACCAGAGTCAGAGTCTTTACAAACTATATTATATGGAGAGATTTAAATACAACAATACAATAAAGTAATATTTAAATTGAACAAAACATTCTTTTATGTTATTTCTTTAGAACATTGCTTCCTGGTTTTAGTTAATAATTTGCTACATGTGGTAGACAAACTGCTGCTTTTATTAGTAATTTTGTTGCAGTTCATATGGACAGGTCGATTGATCAGATTCATCAGTCGACTGGTGTAACTTTAGAAAATTGTACATATATTTTTTCTTTATTTCTTGTATAGTCAAGATAAATTGAGATGAATGTGATGTATGTATGTAGTTACCATTCCAAGTTGGAACCCTCCAAACATATCATTTTTGTACTTCAAACGTTGTTTAGCGATCGAGTTCGTCCAGGATGTGACGAGATAGGGTTCCTTTAGTTTCGGTCCATCCAGAGCGAAATGGACAAGGTATACAAGTTGTTCATATATACAAAAATAATAACACTATTAGTCAAGCAATGTGAACAATTTTTTTAAAAAAAATCAAATATTACATTTAATTAACTATTGCATCCCTAATACATTTCTTATTATGAACTCGTACATGTAACAAATAGACACAGCCGTCGCAAATCCTAAATGATTTATTTTGGCATTTTTCAATCCCGCTAACCAAGTCCTTCAACACAACTTTTGCCCAGTTGTATTGTCCAATCATATCAAATTTATAAGCTGCCTCCAAAAACCGGAACTAAGCATTCAGATGTCTATTTGGACTCAATATAATCCCACAGGTGTACAATACAAATAGGCGCACAAAACCCTCATTTGTTTCATAGCCTTCCACCCAATCCTTTAGCTTCTTAAACAATTTTGGTAGATTAATCACGTCGCCTTCCAACAAAACAACTTCTGCCCACTTATAACATTCACTATTTTTGGATGGTGCTACTTCAGGGACAACAAGGTCACCCTTGGGTACACCAAGTATCTCCACAACTAAATATTCAGTAATACGATGAAACTTACCACCCACGCGCAAACGGCATAAGGTGAGATCAAACTTTCTAACCAACTGATCAACAAGATCATGGTTCATACGGTAAACCTTCGAGTCCATAATTCTTCCAAAGCTAGCTTCACCGATTAATCTCTTTTGCACATCCGACAAGGATATCATCATGTTGTACCATTTCTTCACTGTCATGTAGGGTACGCGGCCATCATCTTTCATCTTTCATGTTTTTTTTTTTCACGTGCCAATTCTTGCTTTAATTTTTCCTAACTCGGTATTGTACATGTCTACGTATGGCTTCCTTTCAGCATCGCTCATACGATTCCAAGAAACTGAAGCGGTAGCTGAAGCGACGATGCTTTTTGCAAATATCTTTTTGTTTAATTTTTAGAACTCATTCCTAATTAAAGTAGTGAAATAAACATTAATCCTAAAAATAATACCATTTCCTAACGAACACTAGTAATAGTACAAAATAAATAAGCACTTACTTAAATATAATGAATGGGTTTTGGGCTCTCGTCCCCGTGCACTCAACATCGGAGGAACTTATGTTGTGGACAACTTTCCCACTCTTTCTTTTTGGGGGTGCCATAATACTTTACACTATTCAAATGATTCAAATTCAATGCATTAAAGGAAAAAAAAATAAATCAGTCCACTACAAAGTATATCAGTCAACTTTCAAAGTTACGAGTCGATTGAAATGAAAAAATATAAGGTGCATAAAATTCTCTACATAATGCAGCGAAGTTATTACAAAATAAGCACGTTTTTTGTACTAATTTCTAAAAGTGTCTTCCTTATCATATAACACACTCAATTTCAAAATTTATATAGCATATCACGTAGTTTTTAAAGATTAATTTTGTGTTGTCTACAAAATATCAATACATTATCTATTTTCTGTTTCGTTAGTTTTTAACCCTAGAAAATTTTCATCTACAAACCCTTTGTCCATTTTTCAAAATTACAACCATAAACCCTTAATAAGGAGAGAACAAAAAAGGAGTACCAGGAAAGTGATGTATGAGACTTCTCTTCAAGGCCACCAAACACCAAATTTACAATCGGTCTCTACGATTCGAACTTTCGAAGATGGCCTCTGCGATTCGAACTTTCGAAGATGACCTCTGCGATTCGAAGATAATTAAAGGGCTTGAGAAGAAGATGACATCTAAGATAGGGATGACAATTTGCCCCGCCCCGCAGGGTACCCGCCCACTCCACCCCGTTTATACTATATGGGTGGAGATGGGAATGGGATTGGGGGAAAAAACTTGCACATAAACAGGGCGGGGATGGTTTTAGGTGTCTTTGTCCCGTTTAGACATATTATTATTATTATATATATATATATATAATAAATAAAAAATAAATATAACCCACCAATCCTAAACTCTATTTTTGTTGTTATCTAGATTGAAGTGAACCTAATATTGGACAATCTTCTTTTTTGTTATTCTTTTCGGTAAAATGTATTGTAATGTGGATTATTGAATAATTTGGTGATTATTTAGTTTTTATAATATTGAATTTCTTGTTTTAAGTATCTGATTTTGTAGAGTTGATTAATTTTCAAATATATCATTTTAAAATGATATATTTGAAAACTTCAACTGTTAACGGGTACCCACGGACACCCAACGGTTTTAAAAAATCCAACAGGGACGGGGACGGGATGACCTCCCACCCCGTTTAGTCGGTTTTGGGCGGGGATGGGTAGGGGTTTCTTAACAGTTGTGGGGGCGGGAGAGGGTACACTTGCCCAAAACTGCACCCGTTGCTATCCCTACTCTGAGATGAGAAGTTTTGGAATGCGGATCTATATATATATATATATATGAAAATCTGTGTGTGTTTGCCCTAAACCCTAAATAACTTTTTTGGAAAAAAAGATGGAGAAGGAGATGTGTGTTAGCCTTAAACCCTAAAGATGAAGATGGGGAAGATTAACATGAAGATAGAGATGGAGATGGTTTGGGAAAGAGAGAGATCAGAGATGTGATGGTTTTGGGTTGGAAAATTATATATAGGCACCTATACACCCAGTGCAAACGGAGCTCAATAATTGTAGACGATCAGTTTCATAAGCCTTCATCTTTGTCTGCGACACGTTTGAGGGCCTTCCAAGATGACTTACCAAGCACTTTAGCAACACGTACAAACCTCACAACAGACAAAAAGAAACTCCAAAACATACATGAAATTTCTTTTAAAACAAAATGAGAAAAATATTTCAAATAGATATCTGGATTTTATATAAACAAATGGAAAATAAATGTTACCAGTTCATGCAGATAACTATTCAACCCAACTCCTGAAATGCCAAAAAAGAGTATAAAATGTGGTGTGAGATGGCTAATTAATGCAGGGGCTCGGATGACAATACTTCAAATACATCAGATTGACGACAGAAATCTACCACAAGACGGATAAAACAAATGCATATGGCAATAGTGAAAAAGGTCATGAAGTACAAATTCCAAACGAATCAGGCAATAGTGAAAAAGTTCATGAAGTACAAATTCTGACATCAAAATTGTATAGGTTGCATGAAAGCGCAATGGTACAAAGAGAAGAATATCAACCCATTACTAATTTAAAGGAAAAAAAAAAAAAACTTCTATCAAAATCAAATTGAATCGACCAAAATATCCCTGTAGAATAAAGATAATCTTCTACTAAGTGCCCCGAACCTCGACGAAGAAAGCTGCTCTTCCTTCTATCCAGTTGTCCTCTCGCTCCAATGGCAACAATGGTGCTGAAGTTATGAAGTGGACAGATCTTCCTTAGGTAGGTAGAAAGATGTGCGGTTTGTGGGGGGGCTTCTTGGCCCATTAGCACTAGCATCATTGTACCCTGCATTCCCGCTTTGTTTCCTTCTTCGGTCTTGCCATCAATTATACCATCACTCAACCCAATGCAGGAGTGCAAATGCTGATGTATCAATATATGCCATAACCAATTTTTCCTGAAATGGAATATTATACATACTGGAATGGGTAGTGTTATGTTAACCAAAAAGAAAGATATTTCTGATTCCAAGGATTTGAAATTCATACAAAAAGACCAGATATCAGAAACGCAAATCTACACAAACTACTAAATGTCGGGCAGTAGCTCATCCTACCATGCTACAGAAAGGTGAGGGAAAGAACATTATTAAAGCCCCTTTATAAACCTTTATGACAAATGTAAAGGACAGATATAAGGTAATCTGAATCCATATCCAAGATATAAGCACTCCCCAAAACACCACAAGGATTTTCATTTTTGCAGAACCAAAAGGTAAGTATGTTAAATTGCTGCAGTTCTTCAGAACCTGAACAAATATATAGGCCCCTAGAATAAAAAGACTGAAAAATGCTACCTTCCATTGCACTTTCCGCAATCCAGATATTCCTTGGTTAAAACAAGTCAAATTTACCATCAGAGGTCCGAAAGTTAAGCAACCAGGATTGCAAATGTGTTGGTAAAGCAGAGAAATTTGTTGAAGCAGCCAAAAGATTGTGGCAAACAAACGTAAAGTGAACTATACACATAACCAAGTGGCCAAAGTTCATTACACTTCATTCTTAAGAGCATATTATGCCAATTTGTGCACAATTCCATCTGCAGCTGAGCTCAAACAAGGCATCTTTATAAAACCAAAATGTCATCCACCATAGGTGGTGCTTGAAGGACCCTTTCATTTTTTAACTTTCTTCCTTTACAGCTAAACTAACAAGCTAATCTGACAAACTTCCAATTTCCTCTTTCTATACATAGAAGTAATACCACCGACCACTGATTCAAGCAAGTAATTTCAGAATATTAGCTATTCTTAGACAGTGTGCTTAATTGACTCAAAATAGCTAATATTGGACACCTTGTCAAAGCAAAATGTTTAAACTATATAGTTCAAATTCAAATAAAGTATCCTTACATTCAGAATAACAAGTGAGATACAAAGTTACAACTATCTGTCAAGGCTTTTGAACAGGTGAATACACACAAAGAAGTCAACAACTAAACCTACCATGTGTACCCATCCTATACTCCACCAACAATTCAAATTCTCCACCAATCTAATCACCACTCAGAGTAACCATCACCAAAAATGAACCATAAAACAGAGTCCATGTCAGCAAGCAGCAAGGGAAAACAATGGAGATCAGTATAACCAGAAAATGAACCGAGTTTATAATTCAAAAGACACGAGGAAAGATATGAACCATCACAGAAATAATTAACAAGATCATAAACAAAACATCATAGGGCAATGCTTATATAGTTCTCCAACCATATAAGATTTTACATCAACTCTTCACTTTCTGAATTTTTCTGATCCATATAATTACAAAATTTCCATGTAAGAGTATGCTATAAATGTATTTTTAATTCTGTAATTTATCAATGGAGAAAGGTAGATAGTTAAAATCTAGAAAGTGCCAAAAATTAAAAAAGAAAAAGCAAAAACAAAAACAAAAAACAAGAACAAAAAGAACCTGAAACAAACACAGTGCTTTTCATTTTCATAGTAAATGCACAAGGTCAATTGATATCAATAGTTTTCGATACTATTAGTTCACTTACAAATTCAAGTGATTTTTCGTAATTGTTATATTTTATTAGGCAAACACAAGTCATATATTGAATTAGGGCTTGAGGCTCTGCAAACCCAAAACTCTCTCCGGCAACCTCTCTTCTCCGACAACCTCTTTCTCTCCGGCAGCCTCTCTTTCCGGCAACCAAGTAAGTCTCTTTATTTTTCCTTTCGCTGCTTCTATTTTTCACCTTTTCTATTTTCTCTCCTCTCTTTTTCTTCTCTATTTCTTTTCCTTTTTCTCTCCGCTTGTGAATGACATTTTTTTCAACAAAGAAACTTCTTCTCTTCGGGTCTCCATTTCTCTTTTATTTCTCTGTTTTCTTTCTTCTGTTCTCTACATCTCTCTCTTCTTCTGCATATCTTGGCTTTTGTTTTTCATTTTTAACTTCTTCTCCTTCACCCTGTTCTCTTCTCTAGCTCTCTCCTTTTTTTGCTTTCTGCTATGGATTCAATAATCATTTTTTTTTACAAGCAATAATCATATTGTCTCATATTGAGTTAATTTTAGCTTACTAATTTTACGTACTAACCAACAAGCCCTAATCCATTTGCTTGGTTTGGAATCTGCTTGGTGACTTGGTCTGGAATCTGCTGATTCAGCATTTTTTTCTCCTTCTTCCTCTGCTTCTGCTATGTTTGTATTTCGCTGAGATGTGAAAAAGTATGCAACAGTTGCTACTTTGGGTGTGAAAGTGCATATTTATTGCTAATTACTCCTGAAATAAAGTATATTATTGACATGGCTTTCGTATTTTATCAATGCTATTTTTTCCTCAATTTGCGCCTCGCATCAATCAGGCTCGCGCCTTGAGCCTTTAACAACTATGTTAGTTACTATTGTAACAATTCGAAATATCAACTTGAAACTTAAGTCAGAACAGTTGTCGTTATTATATTGCTTCTATCTCCAAGAGAGAATATAAAACAGAATAAATTAATATGGAACTGAATTTCAATTCGAGATGAAATATCATCAGTCTAAAATAAATCGAAATCAATATACTAAAAAAAAGTAATATGGGTAAACAGATTTCAAGTCACAGAAATCCCTACCACGTTTCAGGTGAATCCAAAACACTATATTATGTTAGTTAAAAACTCAAATTTGCAAACAAGAAAAATGATTCGGGAAAAGAAAACTCGACAAGATTGACATTTGGAGAGGAAGAAGAAAGAAGGTTTCATTATATCTAGGATGATAGTATGATTAAAATAAAAGATAAGTGGTTATTGTATTATTGTAACAATAAAAAGTAAGATTGTAACGGATATAACAATAAGGAAACATAAGATGTAAAAATGTCTAGGCCATAACGATGAATATCGAATTTTCTGACAAAATTTCATTTCATTTATGGTTCAAGCATTTTGATACTAACCGATAAATTGCCCAAAAAATAGGAATCGGTTCATGAACAAATAAGTACCACCTCTGGGCCTTCATCTTCATCTGTAAGACAATAGAGTGCCTTCACACTAATCAAGCGCTCCTGGGCCTTCATCTTCATCTGTAAGACAATAGACTGCCTTCACACTAATCAAGCGCTTTTGTAGCATGATAATATAAACCCTCACAGGTTAAGACACAAGCTCCAAAGTTGACAGTACTAACCTAATAATTTGTAGTAAAATACCCGGATAACCAAATAGAAAACTACTATATTAAGTGCATGGCTTAGCATAAAAAATAAAAAATAAAAGAAAAAACAGAAAAAATGTTAAGCCGCAGTTCTGAAATGAAAAGAAATGATTTTGCAGCCCTTCACTAAACTGGTTATGGCAATGAAGTTAGCTGCTAATGTATGCACAGAAAAATACTTCCTTGGAGCACTATGACTTGGATGGCATACTTCAACACATCACATCATCAAAAGAAATCCACCAGGAAGCGTAGCAAATTAACCACATTCTCCATTTACAAAAGCCATTGGTATTTTAATGCTTATAATTGCACTGCGTTTGTAAAATTCTCACCTAGGAAACACGGATACCCCTATTCTGACCACATCAAACTAATACTTTCTAACTTATTCATAATTTTAAAATATATTTTTAATTTATAACAGATATCTGATACTTCTCAGATACTTTAAAACCGATTTTTACCAACTTGTTAAATGTCACAATGTCACTTGAACAACATTATAATAACAAAATAATTATTTCACAATAATAATCAAAACTAAGTTCAATGATGATTGAAGATGCTCGCGTTATACTTTGGTGAAACAAACTCCTATTATATACCAATAGTTGCACTTAGATTCATAATTTCGGGGGGAAAAAAACTAAAAACTAAAGAGAATTATGAATGTTGTATATACAAAATATATATATATTTTTAATTGCAGTATCCTAGCCACTTTTGAATGTTGGGCTTTATTTTAGATTTATTGTATCACCATATCTGTTTCGTTTCATATCCATGCTTTCTAGATTCCCTCGGGGAAAAAAAAAAAACAACAACAACAACATGGTAATTGTTTAGAAGCATCGCAATCTAAAAACCCCGGACAACAATTTACATTTATTCTACATGAACATGAAAGCACAATGGTTTATAAAGCGAGGAAAGTGACTTTTCCATTAATATTTGTTTACAAGCATCAAAGGAAAAATACCAAGAGCTGAATATCACCCAACTCACTAGTTTAATTCCAATAATTAAATTTTGAGACAATAAAGTTGAGCTACCAAGTAATACCCTAGTGAAATATATACTCTTATCCTCAGTATCCAGCCGGGCAAAATCCTTCTTCGGTCTTGTCATGATTTATTGTTACTCTACTTAAGTGCAGGACTGCAGTTGCAGATGTATCAATATCCCCCGCAACTTCTGGTATTTCAATGCGAACAAAAGCATGATGGTAATTGTTTGGAAGGGTCTTGGTCTAGAAATTCCGCAACAAGTTACTCATATACAATGTGGATTCATGGAACACCGAACACAATGTCCGAAAAAGCGAGGAAACTGCCTTTTCATTCAGTATAACAACCTAGCAAAACCCTCAATCCTCCAACCCAGCTGCACCATGGTTTCTTATATAATATTTTTTTCTCTCAATTTGGAACAAAATGAAGCATGGGGTTGCTAAAGTGTTAAGGAACTTAGCCCTGGTCCCTCGCGGAGTATTAACGGAAAGGTGGTGAGTATGAAAAATTAATAAATAAATAAATAAAAATAATAATTGAGTGCTCATGGTGTTTCAGTTGTTGAAGTTCTTTTTCTTACTACTTAAACAGGTTTGATTCAACTTGACCGATGTGTGTAAATCTCTATCGCTTCTTTTTATTCAGTGATGACCCTTCAAACACCTAGTATACAATTTTACACGCTGTTTGTCCGAAAACGCTGTGCAACAACACTTTCCATATATGGGGTATGCTAAACAAAGTCTATCACGCATCAACACTTGAAATGGAACCATCTTAATATTTCCACAGATCAAATTCCACTTCTCAAGTACTGAGCATCAATCATGACAGTAGTTATAAATAGAGTTCACATCTCAGTTTATCCCCTGACTGATTTGACCAGAAAAAAGTTTCTGATAAGGACCCAAAATCAAATTTCTGATAAGTTCTGTAATGCATACTATAGTTAGCCTCCAGATTTATGCTATCAATTGGACTCTTATTTTTACAGGTAGTTGCCCTTCTATGCACTTCACATTATTAGCCATGTCACATGTTAAATTTTTATATCTAAGTCATATATCCAAATTTTATGTATCAACAATCGGGGGAACTTTACAAAAGAACTTTAACAATGTTTTCTCAAGCAGAAATTGGATGAGTTCATTAAAAAGATAAAACCATAAACAAAAAACATAGATTTGAAAGGAAAGAACCAAAGAACGTAAAATTTACACAAAAATGATCCATGACCTCATTATGTAGCAGTATCCTTGTATGCTCTGCAAATTTCTTCAATCTCCATCTCCGAATTGTCTGATGAATCATCCTCCAATCCACTCATGGTCTCCTGCTGATCAGATTCCACGCGAACACTGTCATCCTCAGAATTGCTCTCAAATAAATCCCCATCCTCTATGTCTGGTAAGTCATCAAAAGTTTCAATTGCCTTCTTCTTTCCTCTATAACCAATAAGTCTCTGGACTTTTTCTTTCCAAAGGACCAATGCACTTTTCTCAATCAACTCCGAACCTTCATAGGCTTCGGTCAAGAACACACTAAATCTCTTCCCCCTTTCAGAAACATAAAAAATGCCGAAATGCTTCAACAGAAGCCTCATAAGCTTCTGTGGCATCACAAACTCCCGTCGAAAATGAGTTAGGTGATCAGTTACCAACCTCTTCTCCATGGTAAAGTTAAGCAACTCGTGCATTAATGCAACTGCCCTCTTATCAAATTCTTGTGACCCAGCTTTGAGCCCTCGTGCATCTGCATATGGAGACAAATACGACCTTTTCTGAAAATGATCAATCTTTCCACCATATCTATATACCTTCTTGTAATTTTGAGGAAATTTCATGGGGAAAGGGAGCGAAAGCAACCCAGGTTCATTATCAACAGACTCAGCTACACCCATTGCCTTCCTTTCCAATTCCGTGACAGCCCAAGCAGGATTCCAAGAAACAAGTTCCAAATATTCAATCTCATCTTCCTCAGACTTGACCACCCTAAAGTGTTGGGGATATCTGTGCACCCAATCACTCCTAAAATCAATTGGCAACCCAAATTCTCTTCTGAAATGAGCAATCTTGTCCAATGCAATGCGCTTATCAACGGACATCATTAACATTCTTGTAACATGCTCAGCCGCCTTCTCTCCATACTCCTCAATGAGCCTCCCTTCCTCTTGCACCAACTCTTCAGCAGCCTCGGTCAGTCCACACCACAACACCCCCTTATGGTCCTTGTACAATTCAAACAGTTTGGGTGATTTCCGAATGAAGTCTGATATCTTGTGTGGCTTTGGCAAACCGATTTGGCACCTATACTGGTCAAGTGACCTAATGGGCATGATTTGCTCTGGTTCTTTCTTAAGAACCTCCATCAAAAACAGCACTTTTGAGGCTATTTTCCACTTCTCTGTGGCGATTTCGAGATCGTGGACCCTCTTATTCTTGCTCCGGTCCTGTACTCGCTTGCTGGTTGTCATTTCTCGATATTGAAATGCCCAATATGACCACACATTGATGCAAACTCTACGCGATTCACTACCCATAAAAACTAGGGTTTTGGGGACTCGGTTGGCCATCATCAGACACCACACCACTGGTATATATATATATATATACACTAGTAGAAATTGGACACAATTAATTGACATAACAAAATGAAAATCAAAGTCCTAATGTACTTGAACTTCTATTTTTTATTTTTTTTGAAAGGTAAACTTCTATACATATCTATATATATTCATATACATATATATATATATACACACACACAGATAAGCATATACACATGGTTGAAACTTGAAACACTGTTTGGAACCAAGTAAATAATGCCTAAATAGAGAAAGTGAACTGACCTGGTAGATGAAGAATCGAGGACTCACAGCGACGTTTCTCTACCTCGGCTTCCTGAGGAGTGAGGAGAGAGAAAGGGTTTGTATATAGAGAGAGAGGGGCCTCTTGAGGTTGAGTGAGGGAGATAGAAGGGGTTTTCCGGAGCCGTTGGGAAAGATCGGACGGTGGTGAGCGTAGGAGGGTTCTCTCTCAGATGTGAATTAACTGAAAAAGCAAAAACAAAAATTGCAAATTTTTTGAAAGAAAAAAAAACAAGTGGTAGATCGATTTGGGAAGTCTGTTTGTTGTATTTGTTTTCTATTTTCAAACATAAAAATTGTTTTTGTATTTGTCTTTATTTTTTTCAGCAGAAAATTAAAATTAAAAAAACTTTTGGATGAAGGTGTTTTCACCACTTTTATTTGGTGAAAGTTATATTTTATGGATTTGGTGTTTTCACTGGGTGCGTTTGGAAAGCCTGTTTTTTGTATTTGTTTTCTGTCTTCAAATATAAAAACTGTTTTTGTATTTGTCTTTGTTTTTTTCAGCGAAAAACTAAAAACAAAAAAATGTTTGGATGAAGGTGTTTTCACCACTTTTATTTGGTGAAAGTTGTATTTTATGGAATTGGTGTTTTCACTGTTTTTACCACCTAAACAGTGAAAAAACTCAAAAAACAATTAAAAGTTGTATTTGGTGTTTTTACCACTTTTACACACTATTCACAGAAAACAGTTTTCTTGGGAAAAAAAAAGTGAACAGTAAACGCGTTTGCCAAACGTGTTTTTTTTTTTGAACTTGGTGAATAGTAAAAAAACAAAAACTGTTTTTCCGTATCCAAACGGGGCCACTGTTTTTACTACCTAAACAGTGAAAAAACTCAAAAAATAACTAAAAGTTGTATTTGGTGTTTTCATCACTTTTACACACTATTCACAGAAAACAGTTTTATTGGGAAAAAAAAAGTGAACAGTAAACGCGTTTGCCAAACGTGTTTTTTTTTTGTCTAGTGAACAGTAAAAAAACAAAAACAGAAAACAGGGTATCCAAACGGACCCATAATTTTTTTTAAAAAAAAATTGCGTTGACATTTATATAATATATATAATGACCTTGTTAAAATAAATTTTTAATTTTATTTTGATACATAATTTTAAAAAAAATTACATTGATATTTATAAAAAATATATAATGACTTTGTTAAAATAAATTGTTAATTGTTTTTTTATTTTTCAATAATCATGAATGTATAGAAATGGCCCATGTATAAAAGACTTCCTCGTAAAAGTAAAAATATTACTCAATTAATTCTTATACAAATGATATAAAATATTATTGAAAAAAATATATATATACAACAACAAAAAATTTAATGAAAGAAAAAAACAAGTGGTAGATCTTATCATTAAAATGGCGAGGGTCGTAAGTGACCGCCCAATAACATAGACTTAATCTAGTCGAGTCAAACGTCATTAATCCAAGTCTGCTTAGTCCATAAAAAGGAGGTTGATGCCTTATTTAGATTGGCTTTTCAGAAACTGTTTTGTCATCCTAGAGGTAAAAGTTATTTTGAATATGAAAAAAAAAAATTTTAAAGAATTTCTAGACATTAGAATAGCGTTTAGAAGAAATTAGGGGATACCATTTTCTCAAAACGGTCTCTACTTCTTTTTTTCTTTCGAAAAAAAACCAAAAACAAAAACTAGTAGCTTGAATTTGACTATGGAAGGAATTATAAGAAAGTTATATGCAATCAAATCAAATTTCGTTTGAATGTGAAGATAAAACTTCACAAGAAAATTAAAATTCCTTTAAAAAAGAAATAAGATTATGATTGACCTAGTTAGGTCCAATTTAAATTCAAACTTTAAGTTGATTTTCACTCAACGATACTCGTATAAATAAGACTTAAAGGTCTTAATAAATAGATTCAATGGAATGTAAGGCATTTTTTAACTTTTATACTTTGGCGTTGTTTATGGGATTCGAGTGAGAAAGATGTTCATTATTACTTGTTACTATTATTGATCACATCTATGTGATACAAAAGACAAATTTCAAACCCCGATATGCTGATGTTAAAAGCCAATTTCGAAGGCCGACCGACCACCTATGTTGATATTGAAAGCCAATTTCGAAGGTCGATGAGCTATGTTGATGCTAAAGGTCAATTTCGAAGACCGATATGCTAGTATTGAAAACCGATCACCTATATTAATGCAGAAGGCCAATTCCGAAGATCGATATGTTGACATTATAAACCGATCACATTTTCGAAGACCAATATAGTTTTACAAAATATATGGGTATATAATACACTTAACAAAACTCTCATTGGGGGCATCCGTGCCCACGTGTCCTTTTTTGGATTAGTCTATTTAACTTTGTTGCCTTTCAAGGATTACTTAAATGAGATTTATATTTTCATTATTGACTTGAGTCACTTTTGCCAAGTGAAGTATATCTAGGGTATGTTTGGGAGGATTTTGATTATCTCAAAATTGTCTTTTATAACCTAAAATTCATTTTTCACAAAATAAGGATGTTTGGTGAATTTAATAAAATGCACTTCTAGTATAAATCACTCTTTTAAAAGTCCGTTTAATAGATTTACTTGCTTTTTTTAGTAATTTTAGAAAAGTTTATCTACAATTATTTTTTATTTACTAATTTAATCTCATTTAATAGTTTATATTTTTAATAATAACCTCCAATGTATTTTTATTTATTCTTGTTTTTCTCACCATTTTCATCCTATTAGATATAATCATATTAGTTTAGGACTCTCTTACTTTTAAATAATACTTAACTACTTTTTAATATTTGAAATTCAAAAATATTTAAATTCTTAAGTAATTTTTTTTAAAAAAATTTACCAAACGCATTTTTTATTTTAAAATTCATTTTATTTGAATTACTTTTAATAATTTACTTTTAGAAAATGACTTTACCCATCAGGAAGCTCTCCCGGGCACCTAATTGTTATTGTCATTTGCTCCTCAACCATAAGCTCAGGATTATATTCTAGTAATTTTCTTCGTTTGAACTGATAAAGTCTCATAAACACAGTGTTTCTCAATTGGAAATACTTCATGGCAACATGAAGGTCTCCATATTTGTGGCCAATACCAATTAAATTTCGGCATGATTTTTTCACCATAATGATAGGAACTGGTCATTATGCAAGTCGCAATATTAGTGTTATTTGACTTCATACCTTATATTAGAGCAATCAAAATTGGACACGACACGAACACGACTCTATTTAGAAAGGTTAGAGTTGAGCATAAAATGATCGATCCGAACACGATGCCGAAATTTTCGGATCGTGTTCAAATCACACCCGTGTAACATGAACACAACCCATGTAATTAATCGGGTCAAACGGATCGTGTTGACATGTTTACTTGAATCAAGTCCATTAATTGTTTAGCTTATTTTTTCAATACAAAAATATCTGATTTGTAAAAGTCTTTGTTGCCCCCAACCTAAAACACTACATGTCACCCCCTACCCACTACCAACAACCTTATCAGTGCCAGTTAATTTTGTCCGGTGATAAGTTTAGAGAAGGAATTTGATTTATAATCAGTTTTTTGTATAATTAAAATAATGGAACATTGTAAAGTTGATTTATATTTTATTAACGTAATTTCTAATGTTATATTTATATTTATATTTTTGGCTTATCTAAATTGTTGATTGTATTATCTCAAAGTTAATTAGTTTTTTTTTAAACAAGTCAAAAATTTCATGTCGGGTCCCAATTTTTTAAATGGGTTACACGAGTCATATCGTGTTACATGTTTAAATAATATGTCGTCTTAGTGTTTAATAACTTCGACACGATTCGTGTTCGGGTCGAACTCGAAATAACACGAACACGAAATGGCTAGACCCGAACACAACACGATTATTAATATAACTTCATGATGGAAATGTAGAAATTATACACGGAGGGAAAAAAAAAAAATACAAGTGTACAAAATAATATTATTTTAAGGGTAAAGTGCAAAAAAACCCCTCAACTATTATCTAATGAGCAAGAAACTCCCCTCAAGCAAAAAAATCCATCAACTATCAATTTAAGGGCAATGTACCCATTTCACGAGATTTTCCATTACAAAAATACAATTTTACCCTTACAAAATTAAGTGTATATATATATAAAATTCGAAAACAAAATATAAAATTCAAAAAATATATATAAAATTAAAATATATATATAAATATTGAAACAAATATATAAATTTCAATTTTTTTTATAAAATTCGAAAACATCATTTAAATTTTGAAAATATCATATAAATTTCGAAAAAAATATATACATTTCGGAAACATATATATATATATATTTGAAAAAATATATATAAAAGAAGACCACTAATTGATGTTGGTGGTAAGTAGTTGATTAAATTTATTAGAAAAGATATGACATTTTACCAATATATATATATATATTTGAATTTTTTTTTGTTTTTTGAAATATATATTTTTTGAAATTTATATATATATTTCAATTTTTTTTATTTTTTTTGAAATATATAATTTTCAAATTTATATATTTTTTCTCCGAATTTTATATATTTGTTTCTTATTTTATATATTATTTTTGAATTTTATATATTTTTTCAAAATTTAATATATTGGTTTCGAATTTTATATATTTATTTCAAATTTTATATATTTGTTTTCGAAATTTATATA
Source organism: Cornus suecica (assembly GCA_963922005.1). NCBI lineage: Eukaryota > Viridiplantae > Streptophyta > Magnoliopsida > Cornales > Cornaceae > Cornus > Cornus suecica. The sequence goes on from OY998240.1 coordinate 46,185,636, forward strand.
TATATTTAGAATTTTATATATTTTTCCGAAATTTAATATATATTTTTTGAAATTTATATATTTCTTTGAATTATTTGTTTTGTGACTTTTTAATTTAATTTAGGGGTAAATGTGTCTTTTACGAATTGAGGGGATTAATTGTACCAAATTAATAATTGATGGATTTTTTTTTTGTAATTCAGCACGGTTTCTTGCTCACATGCAATAGTTGAGGGATTGTTTTGCACTTTACTCTTATCTTAATTAGTTATAGATTTCAATGAATTATAACCATAAATATATGGTAACAACTTAAATAATATTTTTATAATACTAAAAATAACTATAATATTTTAACCACAAAAATTAAGAAAATATTTAGGTACCATCTGAATATTAAAATATAATAATCAACGGGTTAAAATAACTTATCTTCTTTTCAATAATCTAACCTTTGAAACAAAAACAGTACTATTATTTTTTCTCTTCTCTTTCACAATTTATTTATACATGAATTTAACTTATTGATTCTTTTATTCCGGGTAAATACTTTTCTTTCCCCTTCCAAAAAACTTTTGTTTCTTTATATATCCAATATCTTTATTCCCAAAATGGCAGAGGAATACATGGCTCTACTCCAATCTTGTGCGATTTCATCATCTTGTTAGTCCTTGTTTGGCAACAACGAGCTCACTTCCATGCTCAGTCAATCTAAATTGCGAAAGCTTCATGCCATGTCTTATCCAAGCTTCAAAGCTTCGTGGCAAGAGGTCTGCTATTCAATATATATTTCATTATTTCTATTGTTTTTCCTGTGTTTGAATCTGTGTGTATTTTGAGTAGATGATATATATATATATATATATATATATATGAATTGAAGCTTGCGGGCGTAGTGATATTCTCGGCGATACCATTCACGGCCGTGAAAGCAATATCCAATAGTCCTTTAGGAGAGGCGCTTCGGAGGCGAATGGAACAGAGTAAGAAAGCTGAGATGGAGAGTTCCTCCAAGTTCAAGGCACTTGCTCGAAAGGCAAGAAATGATAGGTCAGTCAATTTCCATTTCTTTTTTTTTGGGGGGTTAATTTCCAACCCAAACAAAAAGTTTCACAAAACAACCAATTTTGGTAGGAGGGTCGATATTACATATTGATGGATTGTGAAAAATAATGACATAGGAGGAGGGAAGGTGTGCGTTTGGGAAAATGCACACAATCTAGTGGGATAGAGGATTTTTTTTTGTAGCAGCTTTATTTATTTTTCCTGAATATAGCAGCTTTATTTAGACCAATTATGTTTTATGGGACGGAGTGATGTACTCTTAAAAGAAACAAAGAACAATCCTTTTATGCAGTGGAAATGAGAATCTTAAATGTGAATGAGTGAAGAGAGCGACCAAGTAAAAAAATTGTGATGAAAATTAGTGAGCTTAGACACGCCAATGAAGTTAAATGGGATGAGAGTAAAATGGCAAGTAAACATGAGGATAGACTTTGCAGTGGCTAAAGTAATCTGCGTTTTCAATAAAATAAAAGTGTAGTCTATAAACTAAGACAATGCTAGCTCTGGGGCAAAATTATATAGGCAGATGAGAATACTGGTGAAAGCATACTAAAAGACCTTTTCCTTTGGGATGAAACCAGGTATTTTCTCTGATAATTTTGAGAAAATAATGAACCTAATTAATGGTGGCAAAACATGGACTAAAACATCAAAGCGTATGAGGCCTTAAAAGTCGTCATCTCCCGTCATATTGAGAAGTAGTCTTTTGAGCTTGTTGTAGTGGAAACAGAAAAATGATAACACACATGAAGTCATGAACAAACATTTGAGTAGAAATTTGTCAGACAGTCTACATTTGGCTCTCCCCCAACCCCGCAGGAGCCTCATGCATTAGGCTAGCCCCTTGTCACTTTATGTTAGACTAGAGATTTGTAAATCAAGTTTTTTTAATGTATTATACCATCCTATGGTTTTGTTGCGTACACCTGTGGATATGTGTTTACCATCACATGGCTTGTAGGTTATTCCGTGCACCTTAGGACCGGTGTGTAGAAGTGGGTTAGGACACTGCCATTGCACCAAGAAAAAATAAATGAAAAAGAAGCGGATATTAGATTTCCAAAAGTGGTTCTTATAGATGGTTAAAGTGCTTAATTTAATTTAAGCAAACTTATTTTATACCAAGGAGAATAGTGCTTTCTATATAGGACACACCAATATACTCTGAAATTTCACTTTTACGATTGAATGACCCACTAGATTTGATGTAATTCTCTTCACTGAGCCCCTTTTTGGCATATAAGTTATCATATTTGTTAGGGAAGGACTTTATGTATAACTTTCTGAAGGTTCTTCGCTCTCTGCTCACGACTACACAAAAGTTGAGGGGGTTGTCTTACTCTCCCAGTAAGAGTATTTTCCTAGCTTCGTTCTTGAGGAGTTCATTATGAGAACTCGAGACATAAGAGTGACTCTTCCAGAACAATGACTGTTTTGGAATGAAGATTGTAAGTTCTAGGAGCTGGAACCTTTATTTATTTATTATTGATTAACATTAGTTTTAAAGAGTATGATCTTGGGGTTTGCAGTATGTGGTTTGTTGGCTTTCAGCACTGGTTCTGGTTTTGGAGTAAAATACCGATCTGGAATTTCCATTTCATCTAGTTACCTAATCTCATGTGTTCTATTCAGTATTTGCATTTATTTCCTAATTGTTTAGTCTGGGTTTCTTAATCTTTTAAATTAGAATAACTGCTATTTAGTAGCTTTAATAGTGAAAATATCAAGTCACATTGAATGATCCACGTCTAATGTAATTGGGAAGAAACCTTCAAATACTTCTTTATCCATATCTCATAGCACCATTGGTTTGTTTGATGTCTTTTTTCTAGAAAAAAGAAAAAGTGAGTATTTTTTGGTTAAAATAATAGGAGTTGTGATATGTCTTCTTGTAATTGAAAGTGAAAGGAAAAGATATTTTAGACAGAGCATCCACGAAATATACAATAAAAGTCAAGTTATTGATTAATAACTTGTTGCAGTTTTATAGGTATCGTGATAAATAATCTATTTTCACAGTGTGTGGTATGGTGAAGAGCGTCCTCGCTGGCTTGGTCCAATCCCATATGACTATCCTGCATATCTTACTGGAGAACTCCCTGGGGATTATGGCTTTGATGTCGCAGGACTGAGCAAGGATCCTGTGGCTTTTCAGAAATACTTCAAGTATGTATGGTTCCGCTCTATCCATTTCAGCACGATCATTTCTATTATAATATTTAATAAGGAAAAACAATAATTGATTTCATTTATAAAGTCTGCGAGACAGTTTCTTATACAAATTCCGAGTATGGATGTAGATGCCCTACCTCTATACTATATTGTAGAATCTGAGGTGATATCTTTCAATAGCTGTACGTGGGAGCCTAACCTGGGTATGAAAAGACAACTACTTTTCAAATAAGAGATCTGGTGATATTACTTTGTGTTTATATTCACCCAGCCCTGTGACTGATCATTATTGTTTGCAAGTAATGTTTTATGTTCTTTAGTTCGCACACGTTTTGGTCTCAATGGATAGGGTTCATTATTCCTAAGTAGTGATCTTGAACCTTTCTCTAAATTTTGAGCTCCAAATGAACTGTATAATCTTTAATATATTGCAGCTTTGAAATATTGCATGCTCGATGGGCTATGCTTGCGGCCCTTGGTGCTCTGATACCCGAACTATTTGACATACTAGGAGTCTTTCATTTTGTTGAACCTGTCTGGTGGCGAGTTGGCTATTCAAAGCTTAAGGTTAGTGTGTGGCAACAATGGCACATGTTGGTTAAATTTGCAGTATGAGTCTTGTTCTTACATTTACTTTCTAGGGATAATATGCATTTTCAATAAAAGTTATTTCGTGGTACTGGATTGTGCATCTTAAATGACGACTAATTTATGGGTAAAATTACTTGAGTAACTCTACTAGTATCCTATTTAAATAACTTACATTGAGGGACTTGACCCATCTAAACTACCTCAACCATATTCTTTTCATTGCTCTATCCTTTTTTCTTTTTTTTTTTTTTTTTTTGTGTTTAAATTTCTTCATTCCATATGCTTTCCCCATTCTGTTTGTTTATGTCCTTTGTCTATTTCTGTCTCTCATTCAGTGTAATTGTGTAAAGCACTTTTCGTCAATATTCAAATACGCTTCTGCTATATATTTTGGGTAATGCTGTCATCAGGCCTTATAACAAGGAAGTTCCTTCTTATACAAGATGGGGATTGATAAGCAATTGTCATGCGTTCTAACATTTCAAAAATATTTTTATAATTACATTTGTTTTCTTTAAATTTCAAAATTCAAGCAAATCCATGATTGTGAAATGATCTTGAAACTTATTGAAATGCTTGTTAAATATGGGGACATGTATATTTTTTTATTGGACCACATTACATGTCGAAGGAACTTCCTTAGAAGTGCCTTTTATTTACTCGAGTCAGTTGGCCAAACAATGCTTCGTCTTCTTCCACATTCAAGAAGAGCTTTCACGTGAAGAGAGCTTGATTAGACTGTTGGACTCATGCTTGAAAAATTAACTGAACTTGTAAGATAATTGGTTGTCTAACAGGAGAATTTTATTTGTTGGCCTTACTGCTAAAAGATAACTTCCTATCTTTACACTTCCGAATCAATTAATGCTCAAAGATAACTTTCTACCTTACACTTCAGCAGCAGCTACCAAATTTTCACATTGCATATTGACCTTTGTATGTAATCCTTTTATTTTAGTCGGTAAGTTGATATTACAAAAATGGGGAAATGGATCTGCACAGTGACTGTTTATGCTAAGATACCGAGCCTCTTTTTTATTTATTTTATCTTTTTTTATTATTATTAGTGTATACCCTAATCAATTTATGGTCGGTAATTTATTTCATCAGGGAGAAACACTTGACTACCTTGGCATCCCAGGACTCCACTTGGCTGGAAGTCAAGCAGTGATTGTCATTGCTTTTTGCCAAGCCATTCTGATGGTAATAACTAACGACTCTATCTCTTAATTTTGATTTTTTTCAGCCATTTATAAATCTTGTTTGCTTTCATCGATGTTATCATAATTTTTCCTCACATACATCATCATTTGGTATTGACCAGTAAAGGATCCCCACTGGGATGGATTATCCTCAAAATCTTGCACCTTGTAACCATGCTATGAGATTTCACAGAAACAAATAGGTGGTAAATGGTTATTGAAAACTGCCAATCATATGTGCAACAATAGTTGGGTTGAACCCACACCCTTTTGGCTCGACACGTCATAAATGATCGGAAAATTGGAGTTCCCTCTATCTGCCATCACGGAAAAATGGTGGAGGTAGAATTAGGAAATAAACCCTTATTTATGAGCTCTACCATTTTGTAGATCGAAAAGCTATGTGAAGTGAAACAAAATAAATAAATAAAGGTTGAACAGAGGTTACATGATCGAACATTATTAGCTGTCCTGCCCGTTGTCGGACTTGATTTAGTGTCCTTTGTTATTCTAATCAAATGCTTTGATTCTTGGAAGTTCTTATTGTTGTGAACGAAATCCGCATAGCAAGTAATTTGGGGTAAATGAGGCAAATCTGCATTAAGGAAATAATTTGGGGTAGCACTGTAAGATGATTTGGATGAAAGTGTGAAGATATAGAGAAATTTCAGAAAATATGTGAAGAAGGCTCCACTGTATACAATGTTATCAAATCATTAAGAAGCCGATTTCATTGAAATTTAACAGAAGATTAAAGGAACTCCTTTAACAAAAGTTGTATAAACATACGGTTGCTATACATTAAATTGCCATGTCAGAGGATGATTTGAAAGATAGTAAAGCAAAGTTTCAGAAAATATGTGAAGAAGGTTCAAGTGGATACAATATTATCAAAGCATTAAGAAGCTGAACATTTCACAAAGGCGTAAAACAACTCCTTCCAAAAAAGTTATATCAATACTTGTGATATACATTACATTTTTCCATGTCAGATGATAAAAAATCACTCTTGGAAGTTGGTTTCTCTAGAATTTTGAAAAAGTGGTCCACTAAATCCAAAACATAGACTTTCTAGGACTAGATATTTAATAATCTAATTCAAAAAATGATCTCAAGTAGGAAGCCTAGGTCATCCTTATTTCTCGGGGAAATTTCAGGTACCTCCCCTGATGTTTGACAATAAGCCAATGACCTCCCCTCTTATTTCAACTTTATCACATATCTCCCCTGATGTTTACTTCCGTCACCACAAACCTCCCTTATGACTAACTGGCCGTTAAAATGGATGACGTCATCGGCAAAATATATATGATATCCCTAAAATACCCTTCTAAGGGTTAAATGACTTTACTACCCTTCGTTAATAATGTGTAGTTACTGAATTGCCCCTCAGCTCATCCTTCCCAACCGTTACAAACACTTCTTGTTGCAGCTTTTTGGGTTCGTCACTGTATATCCAATTTGGGGAATATTTAGGGCATTCATGTGAAGAAATTGAGGAAGAAATGCAACTACAAGACCAACGAAGAAGGAGGTCAGTTGTGGGTTCTCTTGTATTTGGTGTAAATTAAAGCTTCATTTCAACAAATCAAGGTTGGTTTTAGAATTTTTTTTATTTTTGATCGAAGATGGAAGAATATTTCTAGGGTTTTTTTATTTCTGGTCGAAGAGGGAAAAATATTTATGTTATGTTATAGGTTCTAGGGTTTCAGAGTTCTTCAATTCTTCTGGAATGTATTGTGAAGCTTCTCATTCCCCTCATCACCAGAAGCATAGTTGAATTCACAAGCGACACATGTATGTAGGAGAAAATCAGATTGACCCAAATCCAAATGATATTGTGCATAGTTTCTCTTCTTGTTCACAACATTTCCAAACATAGTTGTAGATGTCAAAAAATGCATAACACACGAATCCTCTTTTTTATTTAGGTTTTGTCTCTTTTATACAGATACCTTTAATGGGCTTTGAGCCCATTAGGGCAATCTTATTGTCATTACATCATAATCTTTATTTACAAAGAATGATAAGCTGAAATGGGCCTGACGCCTGATAGCTTTGTTGGGTTGTTAGTTCGATGGGCCGGATGCCTGATGGGCCTCTGTGGGCTTGGAAATTCACACACTTACACATGCCCTCTTATTGGTTGTGGGCTTTCAGTCAGGCAAGCCCATTACCGAGAAAACAAAGTGTGAGAGGAAGGAAATATATAAATATATACCACCCTGTCGGGGTGACGTGGCAGGTTCATTAAATCGGACGGTTGTGCCATCATTAATATTTTGGATTCATGGCTTAGGTGCCCTTGATTCGCACGATGGGGACTTGAGTTTCTAGGAGCACCCGACCGCTTTAAAACTCCAACTTACATTACATCCCGGTTTGATCTCCTTAAATCTAAAATTTGGGGACATCCCCTGAGGATGTGTAGTAATCACCTGACGGGTTCTAATTTGCAGGCATTATCAACAGAATGACATAATTCCATGTTGAGGATCCCGACGCATGTCCTTAAGAGGAATGTCAAGCGAGCAACGGGCCCTCAAGCGAAGCTTATGGAGGAGAAGGCTGAAGCTGAGAATCTTCAGGCAATGGAAAGGTCAATGGTGGAGATGTGCCATCGGGGTGGCAATCAGATGTATAAGCGCCTCTGCGACACCGCCCAGTATAGGATCGGGTTTGGCTGAAGCTCATGCTTCAAGGACATCCAGAAATCTGTTGAGGAGAGGGACTTCGCCTCAGTGGGGGAACTGGATGAGTCTTTGGGCATTACTCCGCCGTATGATGATCCGGTTATAGGTCCCGATGACATTCGCTTCAGTGAATTCCACACCAAGCCTCTTCCGGTGCCCAAATCCGATTATGATCCTTCCGTTCCCGATGGGACTATTGTTCTTGTGAGCTCAAATGTTGGGGGCACTGATAATAGTACTTAGGATTCTTTATTTGTTAAGAATTTTGTAAGCCTTGGCCATCGGGGCCCATTTTTTAATGAAAAATCATGGTTCATGTCCAGTTGACTTTTTTCAATACTTAGATTATTTTATTCAAAAGTACTGTGTCTTTCGGGCACTTCAGGCCATAGGAAAGACATCACCATAGTTGGGTTTATTTTCTTGTGAAATTTTGCTCTTTTCAGGATTTTCTTGTGAAACTTTGCTCTTTTCAAGATCAATGTTGTGTCTTTCGGGCACTTCAGACCATGCGAGAGACAAAGCAACACGTGATTTATTTTTTACAAAAATATTGATCCCTTCAGGATCGGTGTTGTGTCTTTCGGGCACTTCAGGCCATGCGAGAGACAAAAAAACACTTGATTTATTTTTTACAAAAATATTGATCCCTTCAGGATCGGTGTTGTGTCTTTCGGGCACTTCAGGCCATGCGAGAGACAAAACAACACTTGATTTAATTTTTACAAAAATATTGATCCCTTCAGGATCGGTGTTGTGTCTTTCGGGCACTTCAGGCCATGCGAGAGACAAAACAACACTTGATTTATTTTTTACAAAAATATGGATCCCTTCAGGATCGGTGTTGTGTCTTTCGGGCACTTCAGGCCATGCGAGAGACAAAACAACACTTGATTTAATTTTTACAAAAATATTGATCCATTCAGGATCAGTGATCCCTTTAGGATCGGTGTTGTGTCTTTCGGGCACTTCAGGCCATGCGAGAGACAAAACAACACTTGATTTATTTTTTACAAAAATATGGATCCCTTCAGGATCGGTGTTGTGTCTTTCGGGCACTTCAGGCCATACGAGAGACAAAACAATACTTGATTTATTTTTTACAAAAATATTGATCCCTTCAGGATCGGTGTTGTGTCTTTCGGGCACTTCAGGCCATGCGAGAGACAAAACAACACTTGATTTATTTCTTCCAAAAATATTGATCCCTTCAGGATTGGTGTTGTGTCTTTCGGGCACTTCATGCCATGCGAGAGACAAAACAACACTTGATTTATTTTTTTACAAAAATATTGATCCCTTCAAGATCGGTGTTATCTTTCGGGCGCTTCAGGCCATGCGAGAGACAAAACAACACTTGATTTATTTTTTACAAAAATATTAATCCCTTCAGGATCGGTGTTCCTTTCAGGATTGGTGTTGTGTCTTTCGGGCACTTCCAGGCCATGCGAGAGACAAAACAACACTTGATTTATTTTTTACAAAAATATTGATCCCTTTAGGATTGGTGTTGTGTCTTTCGGGCACTTCAGGCCATGCGAGAGACAAAACAACACTTGATTTATTTTTTACAAAAATATTGATCCCTTCAGGATTGGTGATCCCTTCAGGATCGGTGTTGTGTCTCTCAGGCACTTCAGGCCATGCGAGAGACAAAACAACACTTGATTTATTTTTTACAAAAATATTGATCCTTCAGGATCGGTATTGTGTCTTTCGTGCACTTCAGGTCATGCGATAGACAATGCAATACTTAGATTGTTTTTGGAACTTTGATCTCTTCAGGATCCGTGTTGTGTCTCTTGGGCAGGATCAGTGTTGTGTCTTTCGGGCACTTCAGGCCATGCGAGAGACAATGCAGCACTTAGTTTGTTTTTGGAACTTTGATCTCTTCAGGATCAGTGTTGTGTCTTTCGGGCATTTCAGGCCATGCGAGAAACAATGCAGCACTTAGTTTATTTTTGGAACTTTGATCTCTTCAGGATCAGTGTTGTGTCTTTCGGGCACTTCAGGCCATGCGAGAGACAATGCAACACTTAGTTTATTTTTGGAACTTTGATCTCTTCAGGATCAGTGTTGTGTCTCTCGGGCACTTCAGGCCATGCGAGAGACAATGCAACACTTAGTTTGTTTTTGGAACTTTGATCTCTTCAGGATCAGTGTTGTGTCTTTCGGGCGTTTTATGCCATGCGAGAGACAATGCAACACTTGATTTATTTTTTACAAAAATATTGATCCCTTCAGGATCGGTGATCCCTTCAGGATCGATGTTATGTCTTTCGGGCACTTCAGGCCATGCGAGAGACAAAACAACACTTAATTTATTTCTTACAAAAATATTGATCCCTTCAGGATCGGTGATCCCTTCAAGATCGGCGTTGTAGCTTTTTTATAAAAAGATGAAAGTATGAGTAAAACTTGGCCCTTTACGGGTAGTACCTCTTCAGGAGAGATGTGATGATCCCGATGGGGCTGACGACCCTGATGGAGTCGGACACTTTTGATCAAACGCCTGATCCTTTGATTGGGCTTCAATGCTCTCCAAGACTGTCCTCTTTCGCCTGACAGTTTCTTCTTCTTCGATCCTCAGGTATCCTTGGGCTCTGGAGTTTAACTCCCCAATGCCCGATGGCGGGCGCTTCACCAGGGACTGATGGAACTTCGTCCCTGGAATAAGGGTCATCCGGACGGCCTCAACAGCAGAGTGCTGGTCACAGTTACCGACAGAAGAAGACTCAATGTTGAAACGGGATAAAAAGCTCTTCAGCGACTCTCCTTTCTCCTGGATCATGGTGAAGAGGCAGGATATGGTTTTCTTCTGTCTCTTGTTCCCATAGTATTGGGCAACGAAGAGCCTGGTCAACTGTTGCCAACTACCAATAGATCGAGGCGGCTGCTTCCTGAACCATAATAGAGCTGCATCGGCGAGACTCGTGGAAAACACTTTGCATAGCAAGGACTCGTTCTCGGCGTACATGATCATCTTCTGATGGACCTGGTAAATGTGCTCCTCGGGGTCCTTGGTACCATCGTAGGGGGTGAATTGAGGTATGACGAACTTCCTTGGGAAAGGTTCCCGGGTTATCTCGAGGACGAAGGGTGATTGTACCAGCTCAGTAGACGCCTGGGCGGCCAGGTCGTCGATAGATCGTGCTCTTAGATCCCCGAGGATTCTCCTCTGGAATTCGTCCATCATTGCTTGAATCTTCTGTGGGGTAATGGATTCATCGGCTGCGGGGGCCTTTCCTGAACGCTGGGAAGATTCGGCGTGCTCTTCCGGTCCGTCGCTACCTCACTGGTTCAGAGAATGGTCAAGCACCGCTGCTGGAGGGTTGGGCGCTACTACCGAAGGAGCAGCTGGTGGTGGAGCCAACCTCGCCATGAGCTCTGCATTTTGTTTCTCCAGAGCCAGGTTGCGTTCCTCAGCTGCCATCAAGCGTCGAAGGATTTGCTCCATAGATTGGGAAACTCCCGCACGACTGTCCGCCGTGGTTGGAACGTCTGCTTGCCAACGAGTAACTGACATCTTTGCCCAAGAAGTAGTGAGTGGAGATTTCAGGAGGCGGTAAAGAATAATAGGAGGTTGAACAATAAAGCTCAGTTTTAAGAGATTGGAAGAAGGAGACGCTTCCCACAGACGGCGCCAATGTGTAGATGTCAAAAAATGCATAACACATGAATCCTCTTTTTTATTTAGGTTTTGTCTCTTTTATACAGATACCCTTAATGGACTTTGAGCCCATTAGGGCAATCTTATTGTCATTACATCATTATTACATCATCATCTTTATTTACAAAGAATGATAAGCTGAAATGGGCCTGACGTCTGATAGCTTTGTTGGGTTGTTAGTTCGATGGGCCTGATGCCTGATGGGCCTCTGTGGGCTTGGAAATTCACACACTTACAATAGTGGAAGCTGGTTTGGACATTGAATTCACTTAATAGAGTTTCTTCTCTGCTTCACCAACTGATCCATCACTCTCACTTTATAGACACACATGTATACATGCATATATACGTATATATATATTAGTCAAAATGTCTTAATTCAAAACATTGAAGTAAATTGGGGCAAATCTAAATGGGGGTAATTTTGTAATCTCATTGCAAAATCTAAGGACTATTATGTAATTTTAACTCTTCCGTTAGATGATTTAACGAAAAGTTAATACTAGGGGAGGTCTTTGCAAACCACATGGGAGGTATGTGACAAAGTTGAAACAAGAGGGGAGGTCCTTGGGTTATTTGCCAAACCTCAGGCGAGGTCCCTGAAATTTTCCCTAGTTTCACTCTACACTGTTTTTGTGTTTATGGAACTTGTTGCAACTTGTTTCTGTAGGTTGGACCAGAATATGCAAGATATTGTGGTATAGAGGCTCTGGAGCCTCTAGGAATTTACTTGCCCGGTGATATAAATTATCCCGGGGGTGCGCTTTTTGACCCCTTGAATCTCTCCAAGGATCCTGTGGCTTTTGAGGAGCTGAAGGTGAAAGAGATAAAGAATGGGCGTTTAGCCATGATTGCCTGGTTAGGATTTTATGCCCAAGCAGCTCTAACAGGAAAAGGTCCTCTACAAAACCTACTAGAACACATCTCAGATCCCATTCATAACAATCTGATTTCAATTCTCAACTCCCTGTAATATATCCTTGAATTGTACATATCTGTAACTAGAGAGCTGTCTCTCATGTCCATCCATATGATCAACAACAATTCATTGTAATTATAATTATAATTACAATTTCTCTAGTATAAAACTATGAAGTAATTATTTGTTTGGTTCTAGATTGTACCTTCTCAGAAAAACTTGTAAGTATCAATTTGTGAGAAGTAATATATTGTTTTCTTAGGAAACCTAGAGGCTTATGGCTTGGAAAGTTAATCTTGAACCTAGGCATGTAAGACATACTTTTTTAATTCTGTCATTTCTATGTTGGTTAAATCAATGATTGTTATGGAGACTAAGGTCATGTTTGGTTCGCGCTTTGTGTCTTCAAGTGCTACAGTACCACTATTTGAAAACATAAGCATGCTCGGTAACTGTGTTGGAAGCAGGATTAAATTGGTTTTTTTGTGTGTTTTTTTGCATTTTTCACAAAAATAATAAAGGAAATAAGTGACCAAACAAAAATATCAGTACCAAACGTGTTTTCAGTTTTGACTTGCAGTACTCCACAACAAAAGCATATGATTTTACTTTGTAATTTTCACAGCACGAACCAAACGGACCCTCACTTCGTTGTTTCGTACTCTCTAGTCAGCTGATTGCTTAGTGTCTGTTTGGCAAATGGTTTTAGGCTGAGAATTGTGGTTCTGGGATGAGAATTATAAAACCCAAATTTGGCTGGCTATGGTTTGGTATTGTTATATCAAACCATGGTGTGCCATTTGGCCCATTTTACAAACCATCTCAAGATATGATTTTTGTGTGGTTGGTTACTATTCACAACACATAACCATCAAATTAAAATCAACTCACAACCCCAAATTTATTATTGGTGTACCATTTCATTCTCAACAAAAGTCAACATTGTCATGTTTGTCATTTTATTAAATAAATAAAATAGAATTAAGTAAAACCAAATAAATAATAAACAAAAATAATAATTAATAAATAGTTAGTGATTAATAATAAATAAATAAAAATTGAGTAAAATATTAAATAAATAATATATAAATAATTAACAATTAATAATTAATAATAAATAATAAATTGGTAAAAAAAATATTAAAATTTCAAATGGAAAAAGATTATAAATTTTCAAACTACATATACGAACCAATTGAATAATTCTTGCAATATGGTGAAATATTATTATCCAATATTAATATTTTTTGTAAAAAAAAATTCATCCTTAATGTATTTTTATTTATATTTTTTAAAACAAATATATTGTAAATAAATAAAATGTCAAACCATTTCAAGTTACCAAACATGGTTTGATTTCAGAATTTTAGCTCATACCAACTCTACCAAACATAATTTGGTTTTTCAGCTTTACTTCTTCTCACACCAAAATCATCAATACCAAACATGGTTTTAGTTCAGAACAAAATCAAACCAAACTCAACCCAACCCAAACCAACCCAAAACCAAACAGACACTTAGTATTCTGAATTTGGAAATACTTTAAATTGACTTTGAAAAATATAATTTGAATTACTTTTTAAGAATTAATATTTTTGAAAAGGACTTTTAAGAGATAGATGGAAGCTAAGTTGAGACCTTTGGGCTTTTATTGCGCCTAGAAATGCTGATTACATTGGGCATGCGAGACTCATGGATATGTTTGTAGTTGCTAAGGGCCCAGAACAGTCCAATAAGTGGACGCCCATTTGGTGTCGCTGGCAAGCTCTTTTTTCCACAGGGCTGTCATAAACTTGCTATTTTTTTATTTTGAAAAAAGTCATAAAATTGCTATTAGTGAAATTCATACTAGTTAAATTTCTCTTATACATCTTATAAAATGACATTTCACAGTAGAAAGTAGCCTTTTTTTTGCCTTTTTTTTTTTTGTATCATATTTTGCAGGTAAAAGATAAACAAATAAACAAAAATCATTTTCTCTATTGGACCATTATATAAATGAGTCATCCACACTCCTTAATATATATATATATATATAGTGGGTAGGTTATTTAGATTTTAATGGTGGTGATGGTGAATCAACAAGTCGAATTTCATACTCTTCCAAGTTTGTCGATCTTTTATCTTTAATTAGGGTACCCTCCTCCAGAACAGCTAGATATATAGGCTACATTTATGGGTCTACCCAGCTATTGTTTAGCCTCTGCCTCTTTGTTTCTACAAGTAGTATATTCCTTTCCACATTGCTACACCACAGCATGTGAACCCAAACTCATAGTCGGTTTGATAATTTTCTAGAGAGAGAATGTAGCAAAATGGTTTCCTTTTTTTTTTCCAGATAATTGTGGTATTCGGGTGAAAACCCGACTAAATCACGGAAGCGACCGGTATACAGATTCATTAAGACTCATGTTATGTTCGTAGTCATGACATCAATGAATTATTTAAACATAAAATTTAATATTTTTTGTGGTATTCCCAGTAAGTCTCAAAAAAATTTCTAACTTAATCAATTTGTTAAATGCGGACGCAAATTAATTTGCTTTTTTACTTTTGTATGGTTCCCATTTTATATCGAATAAAACAAAAGAAAAATAAATTTGAGTGTGTTGTACTACTATTTTCAAAGCATCTCATTCTACCTATAAAAATAACGAGACAAACCATTTGCGTTACCAAAGACAATTCCTATATGGTGACATGTTTGGAAACCTATATTGTGAGGCTGTTAATTTTCTGTGACCTTTTTCTTTTCACACGTTATACCATTTTACTTGATTTGAATAGAATCTATTATGAGCCTTTGACGAGGCCAGGGGCCCATATGTGAGGCTACATATCTACAATATAAGCAAAAAGATGATGACCCATCACTCGGTAAAATATGATTTTGATTTGAATATATAGAGCGTTTACATATATATGTATACTAGCTAGGAGTTGGATCTCGTTTACTCCACGCATTTGACCTTAATAATCCAGCATGGTTATGTAACTTTTGTGATTATGTACTTTCTCTCCCAAATTTTAAGTTTTTTTGAAAATTTAATTTTTTTAGATAATAATTTTTATTGATGTAATAGTTAATGAAATATAAATTTTATAATGAATTAATTTCAAGAAAAAACCCCCATATACAATCCAGTTTAATCAACTAACCTCCATTATATCTACTTTACTCCATATACTATTCAATTTCATCATTATACCCCTTCATCTTACATTTTGAGTCAAAATGCCTAAACTACCATCAATAGTATAAGGCGGTTTAGTGCAATCAACCATTTAAAAAAATTATTTTTTGAAAATCAATTATATTTTTCTCAAAAATTATAAATTCAAAAAATAATATATATATTTTTCGCAAATAAATTATTTTTCAGAGTCAGTATATTATTTTCCAAAATATGAATTATTTCGAAAAAATTAATATATATTTTTCGAAAAAAGATCATATTTTGGAACATAATACTATATATTTTTCGCAAAAAAAATTATTTTTCGGAAAAGATCATACTTTGGACCATAATATATATTTTTCACAAAAAAATTATTTTTTGGAAAAACAAAATCATATTTTGGAAAATAATAAATACTTTTTCGCAAAAAATATATTTTCCAGAAAAAAAAATCATATTTTGGAACATAATATATATTTTTCAAAAAAAAAAATTTTAAGAAAAAAAATCATATTTTGGAATATAATATATATTTTTCACAAAAAATTCATATTTTCGAACATAATATATACTTTTCCGCAAAAAATTATTTTTCAAAAAACAAATCATATTTTGGAACATAATATATATTTTTCACAAAAAAATTATTTTTTGGAAAAAATTCATATTTTGGAACATAATATATACTTTTTCGCAAAAAAATATATCTTTCGGGAAAAAAATCATATTTTTGAACATAATATATATTTTTTGAGAAAAAATTATTTTTTGGAAAATATTCATATTTTGGAACATAATATATACTTTTTCGCAAAAAAAATTATTTTTCGGAAAAAGAAATCATATTTTGGAACATAATATATATTTTTCACTAAAAAAATATTTTTCGTAAAAAAATCATATCTTGGAATATAATATATATTTTTTGCAAAAAAATTATTTTGGGAAAAAAATCATATTTTCCGAAATATATATATTTTGAAATTTATAGTTTTTACGAAAAATATAAATTATTTTTGAAAAATAATTTTTTTAAGGGTTGATTTCACTAAACCCCCTTATTCTATTAAAGGAGGGTAGTTTAGACATTTTTACTCAAAATGTGAGGAGGAGGGGGCATAGTAATGAAATTGGATAATATAGGGGCCAAAGTGGATACAGTGGGAGTTAATTGATTAAATTAAATAGCATAGGGGAGTTTCTTGAAGTAAACCCTTTTATAATTGGTCTCATCAAGTGATGTGATGTATGTAATTTATATATTTTATAACTTGAATGATTGAAGAATAAATTGATCAAATAAAATTGATATTGACTTTACTTATCTTAGAATAAATGGTTTATTTCAAGAAACCCCCATATGCTATTCAATTTAATCAACTAACCTCCACTTTGTCCCATATACTATCCAATTTCATCAGTATGCCATCACATTTTGAGTCAAAATATCTAAATTATCCTCCTTTAATAGTATAAAGGAGTTTAGTGAAATCAACCCTTAAAAAAATTATTTTTCGAAAATAAATTATATTTTTCGTAAAAACTATAAATTTCAAAAAATATATATATATATATTTCGGAAAATATGACCGAAAAATATTTTTTTGCAAAACATATATATTATGTTCAAAAATATGATTTTTTATAAAAAATAATTTTTTTGTGAAAAATATATATTATGTTCCAAAATATGATTTTTTTCCAAAAAATATATATAATGTTCCAAAATATATATTTTTTTCCGGAAAATATTTTTTTTTCGAAAAAGTATATATTATGTTCCAAAATATGAATTTTTTCCGAAAAATAATTTTTTTGCGAAAAATATATATTATGTTCCAAAATATGATTTTTTTTCTGAAAATTATTTTTTATTTTGCGAAAACGTATATAATATGTTCCAAAATGTGATTTTTTTTCCGAAAAATATATATTATGTTCCAAAATATGATTTTTTTACAAAAAATAAAAAATATTTTTTTTTGCAAAAAATATATATTATTTTTTCCGAAATAATTCATAATTTGGAAAATATTATACTCCCTCTGAAAAATAATTTTTTTGCGAAAAATATATTTATATTTTTGAATTTATAATTTTTGCAAAAAGTAGAATTGATTTTCGAAATATAATTTTTTTAAATGGTTGATTTCACTAAACCCCCTTATGCTATTGAGGGTAGTTTAGACATTTTGACATAAATTGTGAGGTGAGGAGGCATAATGATGAAATTGAATAGTATACGGGGCAAAATGAAGACAATGGAAATTCGTTTATTAAACTGGATAATATTGGGGGTTTCTTGAAATTAACCCTAGAATAAACTAGGGTTAACTTCATTTACACCCCCTGAAGTCTGTCCTATCATTACTTTGACCCCTCAGATTTGCATATCTTCATTTATACCCCCTACTTTACCTAACTTAACTCATTTACACCCCTACTTTAGTTTATCAGTTTAACTCCTTCCAATAAAATGCATTAATTCCTATTCTACCCCTCATCTAACTATTTGGATCAAAGGATAATGTTTGAGATTTTTTTGAAAAAAATTTAAATTTCTAGAAAACAAATATAAAAGATATGTAAAAAAATTAGAAAAAGAAATTTTTTGAAAAAAATAAATTCGGGAAACTATAAATGTTTGAAAATATATATATATATTTTAGGGAAATTATATTTTGGAAAAAATATTTCTAGAAAATTATAAAATTTTCGCACTTTTTTTATATTTTTTTAAAAGTGCGAAATATTTATATTTTTTCCAGAAAATTATAAAATTTTCGCACTTTCCAGAAAATTATATTTTCTAAAAAAATATTTCAAGAAAATTATAAAATTTTCTCACTTTCCAGAAAATATAAAAAAGTGCGAAATATTTATAATTTTTTCCAAATTGTTTTTCTCCAACTTAATTTTTTGAAAATATTGTTTTTCATAATATATATTTTCAAAAAATATATATTTTAAGAAAATTATATTTTGAAAAAAATATTTCTAGAAAATTATAAAACTTTCGCACTTTTTTTATATTTTTTTAGAAGTGCGAAATATTTATATTTTATTATATAATTTTCGCACTCTTTTTTATATTTTTTTAAAAGTGCGAAATATTTATATTTTTTCCAGAAAATTATAAAATTTTCGTACTTCTTTTTATATTTTTGTACATATAAAACAATAATTTTTTAAAAATTTGAATAAGATTAATGGAAGGGTAATTTGGACATTTCACCAGAATTTTGACCAAAGTCAAATGAATAATAATTAGAGGAGGTGTAAATGAAGATATGTAAACCTGAGGAATGTAAGTGATAATAGAACAAACCTCAGAGGTGTAAATGAAATTAACCCAATAAATTAAAAAGTGAATGTGGACCCTCAAATAAAATGTTTGTGTATATACGTACATATATAATATATATATATAGATAAATATCATCCAACTGCCCTTGTTCGAGATATAGATCCCATTGAGGACAACCTAGCTGCCAAGTAACCATTGTTTCAATGATAGTAAGACAAATACAAATATTTTCATTTGCACTTATATAAATGAAGTAATATTGACCTATTTAAATATTTGGGTAAAGCAACCTAAAATAAATATATTGGTATATAAATGTTAATAAGATTTTTCATGTCAGAAAAATCAGATCTCAAATATAAAAATACAAGGTAATTTAAACAAGTACTATAATATGTGAAAGAACAAACAATACTTGTTAGCTGCGCACATGATTCAAATTGGTTCACTTTCGACCAAAATCAGAACCGAACCAGTTCTTTTTGCTTCCTTAAATATAAGAATTGAAATCAAAACCATTAGTACAAGGAACCGAACCGAAAACTGAACCGATTTTTCAATTTGGTTTCAGTTCTTACTATCACATTCAAAAAAATTGAGACACATTACATTATCAAATGTCAAATAGTAAAAGACAATATAAAATTTTAATTAAATTAAATAAAGTATGTTAACTATTACAAACCCCAATTATATAAAAATATAAATATTTTAAATCGAATAGTCAAACAAATGGATGTAGTAGTATTTCAATATTACATCCCATGAAAGTATAAATTCAATTTTTTTTTTATTTAATACAAAAACAAAAGTGGGGTACTTGCAAATAACAAAAAAAAAATGCTCCAGCCACTATTTACACTTTTAACTTAACAAAACTTCAAATTCTCAATTAGTTATCACTTAAGTTGCATATAAAAAATAAGATATTAAAAGTAAAATATATAAATATAAGGTTAATGATCAGAACGGAACCGATATTATCGGTTCTTTTATTTTCGGAATCCAAACTGGATCCCAACCATTCTGGAATCGAAACTGAAGTACCGTTCCTTATGATCGGTCCTTCAATTCTATCAATTTTTTGTCCACCCGTACTTGTGGTGGCAGAGTTCTAATTGTGTTGAATAAAAAGATATGCTACAAAAACCAAAATAAGATAAACAATACATACAACAAAAATTACTTCAATTTAAAATAAATGCAATCGGTAAGCACCACGATAGTCAAAAGAAAATATATACAATGCACCAGTAAAAATATAATCTCAACTTAATATTAATTTAGGACAAATATGTACCGTAACATATATAATCCAAATTTAATATGACAATTCTGAGAAATATTATCTTTGCTTAATATTTTTATTCATTTGCTTAATGTTTAACACTTTTCATACTTCATGGGTTCATCATCGGCAAATTTGATCATGTTTAAGTTTCAGTCATTATTATGAATTTCATCAGGTGCGTCTATTTCAAGATATTGTTTCAACAAGTTGTTTTTCATTCTTGTAGTTGCATTCAGAATTGTATTCGAATGTCAAATTATGGTTCCAGCCGATTGCTTAAAAAAAATTTGTATTACGATTTTTAACATTGTGAGTTATAATGTGATAGAACATTATGAGTTGCTCCTCGACAATACAGTGTGTCACGCACCGAGATCCCTAGAGCTCCAAAACCGAGCCTAAGAATCGTGGGGTGACGTGAGGGAATGAAAGGAAATGCAAAACGAAAGATTTGTCACGCCGAAACGCTCAGCCCAAAAAACAAATTCTATGTTAATATTGTCTAATGGTACATAGGGGGAGGCTAAGGAAAGCATCCAAATGGGAAACAAATATTAAATGAAGAAGTGAAAAAAAATGCAATGAACAGTATTGCGCATAAGGGCATTCGGTATGGTTCCCATTATTGCTAGCTGGCTCTAGTATAATCAGTAAAAATCAAAGGTATTGGGCTAGCTAAAGCTAATGTGGATAGTTTGACTAGCTAGAACATTGTCCACATTTGGTGGATTAAATTATTTTTTTATTAATTTAACTATCATTTCATACACAAGTGGGCACTACATTCTAGGAGAGAGAAAATATTTAATTATCAGGTAAGTGGACAACACTTTGTAGGAGAGAGAAAATATTTAATTAAAGCAATGGCTAGCATGTTGTCTACATCATACTAGCTCTAAAATTGATACAAAATTTAACTGATTAAATTATACAAAAAATGATAATGCGGCTAGCTTGTACAAGTGAATTGGCTAGCCATTTTGTCCTCACCATACCGGATGCTCTACGAGTGAATATACAGTAGCTAAAACCCTTTAGAAACAAAGGTGTTTGCGCATATGCATAAATGCAGAAAATGGGGTTGCGCAGGGGTGCACATATGCGCACATGGCCCATAAAATACCCAGAAACTGATTTTTGATTACGTTCTGAAGGCCGATCATCCCCCAAACCATTCCTAGCAACAAGAAGCATATATATAAACATACAAAATTGATAAATAGCCATAAGTATGAGTCCGTTTGGAAACCAATGTTTTTGTTTTTGTTTTTGTCCTCTTGAGAACAAAAAATATTATTGTTCTTGTCCCAAGGGTAATCCGGAAACAAAAACATGTTTGGTTGGTAGAACAAAAAACAAAAAAACATGTTTGACAAACTTTATTTTTTTAGAAAGTTTGAGAGCAGAAACAAAAAAACATGTTTGGTGACTTCAAATGTTTTTTTTTCTTAAATACAAAAAATAATGAAGGCAAATATTTGGCAATTGAAAGACACTTCTGTACCAAATGTCTTATGTGACAAGTTGGTATTATTCATCATGAGAACATTGGAAATGAAAAAAATTCGGGAGCACCTCCCAATAAAAATGACTAGTCCAATTTTATTTTTTCACATGATAACAAGAATTATCACAAGACATAACTAAAAAATAACTCAATTTCAAATGCATCAAATATCACAAGACGAATACAACTGCAATGAGCAACTTCCAATTTCTACTTCAACATTTGAAAAAATCTAGCAGTACTACTATTATTCACAAGTTAAGACTTATATTAGATCATAAATTTCACATTTTTGCATCACCAATCATGTAAGAGATACAATCTACTAAAGATGAATCGCGATTAGCATAATTAAGATCCTTTTGCTATACAATAATATGTTTGAACCTCTTGTAAGGTGCAAATGCAAATAAGCATAAACTTCATAGGCATCACAAATCTTTTTTATAATTAACTACAATTTAGTAGCATTCGGACGTAAGTCATTTATTTCCCATACACTACAAGAAATAAGGATTTTAGTGGCGGACATGTCTGTCACTAAAAGGGGTAAAATCTGTCACTATAGCCTATAGTGACAGCTTAGCGACGGACATCCAAGTTGTCGGCTAAAGTCCCGTCGCTAAAAGTTTTTGGGTTATGGTCAAATTTTTTACATGAGAAAACAATAATTTTTATACCTATAACAACAGTTTTGTCTGCCATTATAGCCCCAATTTCCTGCATTTTTTTTTTTTTTGCTTTTGCTTTTGCAATCCATGAGAGGCCTCCAAATATTGCATCAATTTTTTTTTTATTCAGCACCAAAAATATTTATCAACACCAATTTCATTCATTACAATAAAAGAATGTTTTTTACAATAAATGTATCTAATAATAAGAAAATAAATAGCCAAGACAAAATTATATCTTAAGCAACTAAATACAACAAATATCCATACTTCAAGATATTACATATATCTACAACTCCAAAACTCCATCTTCTTTGTCTTCCCAATTTAACTGCAATAAAAGTTGGAGAGGTGAAAATTCGACATATAAAACTAACATATTAATTACATAACCAAAAAATAAATTACAAGTGAAATGCAAGTAATAATGATAATGGCTAGTAAGTAATTCCGCCCCTTACTCTAGTTAATGCTTTCAATGCCTACCGAAATGAAATACTCTTGAAATCATATAGAAATCCAACAAAAAAATGCATTTCCAAAGCAGTTTGTTTCCAAACCATATAGAATTGCAGAATGACATTCTATATACCACAACCAAATTTGATTATAAAAGTTTCTGAACATTAAAAAAACTAAGTCCTTTCACCAGGAATATATAGTTAGTGATTACACCATTCTCAAGTAAAAGCCCGAAACAGAAAATCTAGCCAAGCCTAAAGAGCAATAGAAAACCATGGTCTGTAGAGTAAAGAAATTCCACCCTTCTAAAACAGTTGTTTGGATAAACAGAACATTAGAGGAAATTACTGGTGCACACATCAACAGAATTCTAAGAATCAGAGCTTGTTTATCATCTAACTCACACCTAACCAAATCCCCTTTAATTTTAATTGAGATTCCCAATCTGAACTTCTGAGGAAAAAAATGGCGGTGAAGTACCTGTTACATGGACTGTAGAGTAAAAAAATTCCACCCTCCTAAAACAGATAAGATAGAACTTCCAAAACACAAGGGATAACAAAAATAGGCTAAGACTAATGACTATAACTAAGATTGACAAGGACTAATGTTACAATGACTAAGCAAAGGCTTCCCCAGAATGTTTTAACTCTGCATAGGAGCACTAATGTTTTTAACTTCACTCTGAAAAGACTTCACCAATGGTTTTATATCAGGTTATACGCGATTCATGCCTACGGATATTACTCGTGCTAGACAAATAATGAATGGTGCTTATATAAGACATTACTGTCCAGACAAGGCCAAGTTCCAGACTTCAAAAAGCTTTTGTTTCGAGAATTTTTTGTTTTTTGATTGAATTTAGAACACGTGAAGCAAATCAAAGACAGTTAAAATCTGAAGGATACCTCTTTCCATCCATAACTGGATCATTGAATAAAAAGTCTCACGATGGCCTCCCCTGGGTATTTAGCTCTCAGCACTGATCTGTCCGGAAGAACAAACCTTCTTAGGATCTTGAAATCATACTGGCCTGGTTTATCACTGTTTTAAATGATGGTGCTTGAGAACATTGAAGATGAAATAGTATTTCAAGTGAAATGAAGCACAAACTAGGCTAAGATAGCTTATTCATGTATTGAACAAATAGGCAAGGATGAATGTATTTTCAAAGCATCTACCATTGTTCATTAGGCTTCTCTGAGAATTTTTATCTCTATAACTAAGATAGCCTCACCTAACATAGACTCCATAACCTCCTACTGCACGAGCAACGACATGAAACTCAGCTGCATCATGGAGGCTCTGAAAGGTGTTAAAGAAAAAGACTTAATTACCAAGAACTTTTAAGAAGGCACTAGTAAAAAGTGAAAGGCAAAGTCATACATTGAAAAAAACAGAGAACAAGAAGCAAAAACAGTTCCACAAATAAGAGAACTTGTTCAGAGCACTTTGATCTCATGGACACAGCTATATATATATTCTAAAATTCGGTAAAAAAGAAACAGAAAAACATAAACAGACTTAGTTCAGTACCTATAGTGCCAGCTTAATAATGCACTTCCAAACATAGCTTAAGTAGTGCTTATCCAAACACCTACAAATAAATGATGTTACGTCAGATGTGTAAAAATATGTGGTTAAAAATGATACCTTAACGACGCTAGGTTTTACCCTACGTAAGCGCACGTATCAATTATAGTATAACAATGGCTTGAGTAAAGAATATTGATCCCACAGAGACTGAGATTGTTCACTTTAGCAATTCAAAAATACTGAATTATATTTTTTGAAAATGGTTTGTTTGGGTGGTCAAAGACTAAATTATCTATTTTAACTAAAATTATCTAAAAAGTAAATTAAATTGGTTGTGATTCAGATGAGAGAAAAAACTAGGGTTTTCATCGCTCTACCACTAACCGCATAATATAGTTCTTTACTATATCAATTGTAAGAGGGTGATCCATAATTATGAATCAGGTCGTACTGCAAATAGATAAATACAACCCCAAAAAAGAGTACCATCAACCGAATTGCGACAACCCGTCTCATGACTGACCTAACTAGTACATGTCAATTATATTAATATAATCTACTCCTACTGTATGAAAATAAACTAAAACATGTTTATATCAAATCGCCAAAGGCACGACCTCTGTCAACCTAGGGTCTCAAGTTTTATTACCACCATTATGTAGAAAACCATAATTAAAAATCCGAGTTCCAGCCCATAGTGAATAATCATAGTTGTGCAAAATAATACATTCATTCTATCTAAGACAAGAATTTAGAACAAACATATAATTTTATATTCCAAATCAGTACTGTCTCTTAACTACTACAATCATCACAGTATGGTCAACAGTTTCCCCTTCGTTATAATTGAAAACAATGAAAGAACTACATTCATTCTTGTGATGATTTCTTTTCTACCTATTCTAACTAATCTAACCTACTCCCTTGCTTTCGTGTGGGTCGACGATTACACTTAGCATGTGTAACAAGCCTTTTAAACCCCTAGTGGACGAGTGAAGTCTTGTGAAGGTTTCCAGGAATGGTATCTACAAACATCTCAGTTCTCTATAATCACACAGTCATGAGTTCACACACAAGTTTAATTAAGTCATGATATAGTGTAAAAAACAGCATAAATGCATATACTCTCACTCACTACCGAACAATAATTATATCAAGCTTCGTGTCATTAATGGTTTCCACGAAAGTGACTGATTTCGCTACTTTTTACTTCTCAATCCGGACAACCTTCCATGTTTTTGTGAACATTCTACCATGGTATTTCAATCTCTCTTTTCCTACTTCATTAATCAAAATTTGCCATTTTTTGTAAAAACTTATCTTTTCATCTTTCCATTTTTCTCTCATTTTGTCTTTCTAAGTCTCCGGACTTTCCAGCGAGGAATTTTATTCCCGACCAACTGCCCCCGAGCTTCTTTCGTGGGATTTATGCTCATCAGTCTTCTCTCCTTTAAACACGAACAGTGATATTGGTTATACCAAGGCCCGGTTACTCAGCTTGAAGAACTGTTTTTTTCATTTTATTTTTTCAATTTTTTTTCGATTTTCTCCATTTCAACCATAACAACTCCCCTTCTCCCCTTTTACTGTGACAAAATTATTATTTCAACTTCATAGTCAAAGATCAACCTATTTCCCATATTGAATGTGTGTTTGTGATTATAGGTCAAAGTTGTCTTTCTTAATTTCAATTTCACTCATTCACTCACCCATGTAAAACCACATCACTTTACTAACTCGATCTAATCATTACTCTCATGGATGGGAATATAACAACACATACTACTCATATATCATAAACATGAACTCAATCAAATTGTAATGCAAATTAATCATTTGTGAAAACAAAGAACTGGTCCAAAATCATAAAATTTCAATTTTTTTCGAAAATTTTCATTCCATGTAACTCTATACGCTCACCCCAAACTTAAATCAGACCATGTCCTCATGGTCAAAAATAATATAGGAAATCAGATATAGTTACCCTTGACACTCAAGTCTTGATTCCAAAGCAAAACATGAATCCCCTCCCCCAAACTTGATTTGGATCACCTATAAATATATGCAGCAAAACACAAATACCAATAATCATAGCAAGAGAAAAAGAAATTTCAAAAATATCTAGAATCTTACACAATTTTTTCAAGGAATTAAAAATTCTCTCTCTTTTTTATTTATTTATTATTATTTTTCAAAATAATAAAAATCATAAAAAATAGGACTTGGCCTTAAGGGCCTACAATCCTATAAAATAAAAATAAAATAAAAATAAAAATAATAATAAAGACGTGACCTTAAGGGTCTACCGTCCCTAAAAACAAAACAAAACAAAACCAAAAATCCTAATACTAAAACTAAACCAAAATCTCAATCCTCCTCCTATTCTTCATCACTAGTCACGATACTCTTTAACCATATCCGGATGTCTGTTGTCTCTTTCAATTTATCCAAGTCTTCCTCCGGATATATCTTCATAATTGTCCACCACATCTCATCCAGCTCCTTCATCCTATCACCTAATTACTCTGTAATGATCTTCGATAACATAAACGGATATGGAAGATAATGTTTAAATTTATCTGAACCTGCCCACTGTCTGCTCATAATTGCTCGGGAAATCGACATCTCAACCATTATCACTGTCGGAATACACACTTTGTACCTATGAGTTAGGGCATACAATGTTCTAAGCATCATGTGATCCCTTACACTAGTCTGATTATTTGGCCGAATTTAAGCCGAAACGACACAATCCAAATAAAACAAATCCGACTTCAACAAGCAATTTTCACATGTCTTATCACCTGGATCTGACACAACACACAATTCTCTCACCATCTCTTCATCCGTATGTGGCCATACTTGAGGATGCACCATCAGTTTTCCTTCTAAGTTTGTTGGACTACCAATTGGTATATTTCACACATCAGTAATACTTCTTTTTCCAATCACAATAGGAGCACTCCACTGAGTCACTTTAGCCAACATAACCTCAAATTCCGGCGGTCCCGAAATCGTCATATTTTCATAAAATTATCAGACCAAACCCGGATACACCTTTTCTCCTGCCGGGTGCTCTAAATTTTGCAATCCTCGTTCCTTAAGGATTCTCCTTCCAGGTGCGATTAATAATCGGTTCATTCTCTCCGGATGAAACACTGTTTCAAATTACAACCTGCATTCCATAAACGATCTCGGTGTGGTTCTTCTTTTCTTCCGGCTTGTTCCTCCCTTATTTGAATTTCGACCTCTACATACGATTCTTCCCCCTCTATGAATTCCTCCAGTTCAAAATAATTCTCATTATCACCATCCATCCTCACACTCCCGGGATAGAAAGAAGAAGAAGAAATAATAGAATAAGAAAATCTAATTGTATTGCCCAACTGTTGTGAACTATGAATTGTGTCTACCCTATGGGTGTATTTATAGATGGATGTAGAAGACTCAAAAAGGAAAATGATTTTAAACCATTTGAATAGGAAAGTGGAAACAACTCATGATCCAATTCCAACTTGTATTTCCATCTCACTTCCTTGTCAAACTATAATTACTCTAAAACTTCTACAAATATTCTACAAAAAAATCCTAAAAATACCTTAAATAACTCTTAATACAAATACATAAACAAATCAGGCCAAAATACCCCGCAAACGGGTCAAATTTTCACTTTTTGCAAAATCATCCTTGTAGTAGCCTATGCTTCAAGCGTAGGTTGGCTTGAAATTTATTTATTTATTTATTTTTATTTTTAAATGGCCCCTTTCTGATTACCCATACACCCCCAAACCTAAATGCACAAATATCCACATAGTGTGATTTAAAAACTTGAAAGAATTCAAAACATCAGCACACTGAATATAGGCGTAAAAACAAATTTGGGGACACATCAAACTTGATAAAATTAATTTCAAAAATTGTCTTTTTATAAAATATAAAAATAAGAAAAATATTTAAAGAATAATCATTAAAGCGGTCACATAAAACCCTATCACAAAGTCTATCCACTCCACGATTTATCTCTAATGTACCAAAAATAAAAGAAAATAAAATAGAACAAAAATCTAAACTAAGGCTACACTAAGCCTCATCATCTGAGGTCGGTGGTGTCGGTGGAAGATGTACGCTCAAATGTTGCCTCATGCCATCAACCCTATGGCATAACTGCCTATGATCTCGCCTACAAACTTGTCTTTCTTTATCAAATCTCTACTCTAGTCTCTGCTTTAATCCATGTATCTATGCCATAAGAACATCGAACTGAGCTGAGATAAGGTGACGGTACCACCTGCAGGCGCCTGTGGCAGAATAGCCTCCTCCTCAAGTGCCGACATATGTGGCATGTTAGCATCGACATCGGCTGCGTGAGCATCCTAAGCCATACCTGCATCAGCCTGACCGGTATCATCAGCCTATGTCTGTGCCTGTGCATCCTGGCCTAGTAATAGACTAAACCCCGGTCTCTATGCCATAATAGCATCCCCATGTAACCGGGTCCAGACACCTATCCACATTCCTCTGGAATACGGAGATGCATTCCTGAATAGATTCGGCTCCCCGCATCCATCTCGATCCCAGCATCGAACATCAACTTCATCACTAAGCACGGGAATCGGATCTGGAATAAGTGTTGTCGAACTTTTGACTCTTTTGCGCAAGTGGATGTAATGCGCATACAAGCCCCCCCCCCCCCCCCCCCCCCCCCCCCCCCAAATATGTGAATCCATACGACTTTTGTTCTTCCATTTATTTGTTCCGACGATGGTTTCGCGACTCGATTTTACAAACTCGATCTTAAATATAGAAATGACTAAATTACCGTCTACAAGTACAAACTAGGATCGAAATTTACTCTTAATCACCTAGTACCAATATTTAACATCGTTGGTGCGACATTCCTGCCTCTCAATACTCCGAATCAAGTTTATCCATCTCGGGCGGTGATTCAGTTAGATCAATCGTTTCTACCACACACTCGACTGGTTGGACTTCTATGTAGTGTTTCAATCTTTTCCCATTGACGACAAACTTCTTTCCAGTTCCAGGATCATCAAGCTCCATGGTTCCATGGGGGAGAACTTTTGTAATCTTGTATGGCCCATCCCATCTCGATTGGAGCTTACCAGGAAACAACTTGAGTCTCGAATTAAATAGCCAAACCTTCTGGCCGGGCTCAAAGACTTTTTTTTTTAATATGCTTATCATGAAACGCTTTTGTTTTAGTCTTATAAATTTGAGAGTTTTCATATGTATCATTTCTTAACTCCTTATGCTATTGAAGTTGGAGTTTCCGCTGCGTAATGGTTTTCTTTATATCAAAATTCAGTCTTCGAACAGCCCAATATGCTCGGTGTTCCAGCTTTATAGGGAGATGACACACTTTACCATACACAAGACGATATGGTGACATACCAATCGGTGTCTTAAACGCAGTCCTGTATGCCCAAAGTCCATCATTTAGCCTTCTCGGCCAATCCTTCAAATCCGGACGCATAGTCTTTTTCAAGATATTTTTAATCTCCTTATTAGAAACCTCACTTGACCTTGTTATTGGGGGTGATAAGGCGTACCAATTCTATGAGTGACACTATACTTCTTACATAACGTATGAAGAAACTGATTGTCAAAATGGCTTCCGTCATCACTAATCAACACTCGTGGTATACCAAATCTTGAGAAAATGTTCGATTTCACAAACTCTTCCACCATATCATGGTCAACATGATTGGTGGATATTGCTTCTACCCATTTCAACACATAATCAACCCCCACAACTATGTACTCCTTCTTGTCTG
Organism: Cornus suecica; assembly: GCA_963922005.1. NCBI lineage: Eukaryota > Viridiplantae > Streptophyta > Magnoliopsida > Cornales > Cornaceae > Cornus > Cornus suecica. The sequence goes on from OY998240.1 coordinate 46,215,675, forward strand.
CTTTCGGAAATGGTCCCATAAAATCAATACCCCATACATCAAATAATTCCACAATTAGAATTGGGGTTAGAGGCATCATGTCTCGTCGAGATATAGTTGTCACGCCCCAAATTCCTAGGACTCCGAAACCCGAGCCTAAGAGTTAAGGGAGTGATTGCGGAAGTAAAAAGAAACGAAAACCAAGAGACATTCAGTCATCAAACACTCATAAAGGGTTGCAATGAATGCCCAGATACCATGCTGTCACGCTCCTAAAGGGTGACGCAAACCAAGCGACTACTAGAGTCAACAATAACAAAGAAGTACATGGAATAACAATAAGAATATACTCCATGCCAACCCGAATACTAAAAACACAAGAGTATCCTCAGATACCAACAGACACGCTCCTAAATCCCTAAAACTCCCGAACTGGGACATCCAAGGAATCCAAGATGTGATCCTTAATACGAATGACCAACTAAGACATCATTAACCAAGAAAACACATGGGTTAATGATAGAAATGGTATATTCCATACCCAAATGACTAATAAAACTAAGCAGCGGAATCTAACGAAAATCCGGCAGAGTTCCGTTTGAAAATGGAACATCCGGACAACAACCACAACACAAGAACCTGCCAATAGCAATTCAATAATCACAATGGCTTCCAAGCCCCACATTCATCAATCCTACTAGGGCCGAGATAATGGAAAGAAACCAAAACCCCTCCAAACCCTCTAATAATCAACAGAGCCACAAATGCTCGAATAAGATACAGTAAAGCACCTAGCTGTGCAGAATAGATACAATAACCATCAGAAAGAATAAATACAGGAACTAAAGAATACATCAACAGGGATATGCCAACAGACTGGCTCCCAAAAGAGAATACATAACAATCCCATAACAATGGGTAAGGAAGCTGAAAGCGGATACCTATCATCCCCAAACCAGTCGTACTGCAATCGTAACCGCATCACCCAACGCAACTCCAAAACCTGTAACAAGAAACTAAAGAAAACTGCCGTTGCACTCCATCCTGCTCATAGTCGTATGTTTCCTGCAACCTGGCGTGGAATACCAGGGGGCGAATGAAATTCCCCTGTGAGCAAATAAGCTCAGTGGGAAAAGATACTCTAACTACCACATCCTCTGGCAGTTTAGGTAATGCTAAACTATCTAGCAAGATATATATATAGCCCAACTAATCTCATCCACGCAAAACCCAAGGCACACGCTCATATACTACCGTACGTAAGTATATAATGGGGATATACATACATATGCATATATATATATATATATATATATATATATATAAGAATAAATACACAACATGAGTCTGTAATGTACAACTAAGACTCGTACTCCAAGTACCAACACCAGTAGTTTACGCTACTCTCACCAGCGTACATTAGGTACACGACACTAATGTCAAATCTAACCAATCATCCAGCGCTCACAACGCTAACCAGAAACTCCAAACAGAGGGAAAACATACTCACCTCTAATGTCCACGAGGATCGAAATCCACCGCTTGACATCCATGCCCCTAACACGTGTAACAACTCAAATCACCTAGGTGGTGACATCAACAACCCAGCGAAAAGGAAAGGCAACACTATATGTGTGCACTGAACAACACCAAGCCTCATGCCCGAGACTTAGAAATGATCCGAAACAAAGGTGAAACAATGGAACACATTTCAAAACACTACAGGTCGAGATTCTTAAGGAAGAAGTCTCGTAACCTCAGAATTTCTATAGAATCGGTTTTCTTTAAAAATCCATACAATAAAAATGACCGTCTTGCCCCCGGTCTCCGTCATTCGCCTGTATTGGCTACGGGGGTAGGCGAAAACGGGTTTTTCCTTTAAAATACAACGAGTTTGTTTTCAAAACGTGAAAAACTCCGTTTCCGACAGACAGCCAGATAAGAGTGACTACAACTCCAAGGATTCCTATAATGTCCCAAGAGGACAATGAAGGAAGAACAATACGTTGGACTCACGGACCACAACCGTCCGTTTCCAACTCCACAAAATCAATGACACCACGAGGAAGAGGTTCGGCACCACGCCGTAACCAATGATTCAAGGAATGACATACAAGTCAACGACTGCGTACCAGCGTACAAAACACAGTACAAGGAATGCTTAGGGGAATGAACTAAGCACTAGGACCAAGACTGTCAAGCTACAGTACTTCGAGTACTTAATAAGGTCACTCAACTATAACCTCTTCTCACCAATCAAACTCTCAACTACAGTTGATAACTCATTCATCAAAAGGTGAAACACCTAAAGGTCCATACTACAACTCACAATCTCATCACCCGCCTTCTCGAAGGCCCCGATTCATAACTGATACTAAAATCGATCTCGGACCTCAAATCTCCAACAAGGTCACACAACTGACCACAATCACAAAACTACTGACCACAATCACAAGACTATTAACCCCGCCTTCTCTAAGGCATCAACTCAAAATCATCTCTGCAGTCCATCACTAACCGCAACTAGCCACAAAGGTCACTAGGCCAATATACTTAACCTCCCCTACGGCACAAAAGTATATAACACAAGTATAAGGATATACGTTTCATTTATACTTTAATAATCTTCTCATTTAAAGTCTTGTTTCACATTTCTCATTTTCAACTGAGCATTTATAAAATATGAATTAAATTCGCAATATTCATACATAACATGCTCCCAAATCCAACAGGCAATAATAACACATATTAAACCTGCTCCAACATCACATGTAATAATATCACGTATACATGTTAAATGAGATCACATAAAGCTATACAAGGCAGAGTGACTCATAAACCTCATGGCAGAAACCCCATGAAACATAATGCACAACCCAGTTGCGACTTCATTTGCACAACCTTGTTGCGACTTCATATGCACAACACGGTTGCGACTTCATTTGCACAACCCGGTTGCGACTTCATATGCACAACACGGTTGCGACTTCATTTTCACAACCCAGTTGCGACTTCATATGCACAACACAGTTGCGACTTCCAATACGAAATCCGAAAATGGATGCACAGCCCAGTTGCGACTTATAAGCCAAAGACGGATGCACAACCCAGTTGCGACTTCTCATGCACAACATGCATCAACACAAATATGTATAACATCATATTTATGAAAATATCCACATGAATCTCAAAATCTCTGTACATGCTTTTAAAATACATTAAAGCATTTAAATCATATGAAAATAATTTCATATATAACTCATATTTTCTAAAATATATTTTCTTAATTCTTTAGAAAATATTTCAATTTCCCTTAACCTGCCTTTAAAATAAATTAAAGCAATTGATTCACGTATCGTAAGGGAACCTAGCATAGCGTCTAAGTATTCGCGCCCCTTACGTCCACATATACACTAGTCCATTTAATTCTCAAGGAAAATTCTAAGCCGTCTATTCTTATTCAATTTAAATAAGAATTTAATTTATCTCATAGGAATTAATTTAATTAATTCCTAAGTCCAATTCCGATTCTAAACGAATCATAGATATTTAAATTAACGATTTAAAATATCTATATTAAATTAAATAAGGGTTTTACACCCCTAAACTACTTCAATAATGCGGAGTGAGAAATATAATTTCCCACCTAATTTATACGTTACCGAACAGTCCGAACAGCACAGTTTCGGCGCCCGAACTCGAAGCCCACCGACCAAAATCGTTCAAAAACTATTTCGAATGCATCGAAATGTCCGTCTCGACAACCTATATGATATATACGAAGCCCATTAATAATCGGTTAATTAATTGGGTTAAATCTAAAATAACCCAAACGAAAACTATAACCTATAATTGCGATTTCCGGGCAAATCGTTCATCCTAAATTCACGAAATTAAGATATGATGAATACCATGAATATACGGAGCTACTCACCGAAAATCGGCTCAAACCGATCACCGGAAGGTCGCCGAAAAATTAGCCGAAGCTCAGCAGAACCGGGACTGCCGCGCGGCTGCTGCTTCCAGCTGCGTCACCACCGTACGCGTCTGCCACTGTGCCACCACTGGACCACCGCCAGCTCGCCGCAACCACCAGACGCCGTCGACCACCCAGCTGCGCCGCCGCTCCAGGTCGCTGCTACCGCTCCAGCCGCAGCTGCTGCTGCGGCAACCTGTTGTCTGGCCGCCCCTCTCTCACGTCCAACTCTCTCTCTCTCTCTCTCCTTTCCTCGCCGGCCATGGAGGTGATGAAGAGAATGGTAGCAGGTCGTCAATGAAGGAGCAGAAATGTAGTCGTGGAGAGGAAGCTGCAGCAGAGATACACGGTCTATATATACATATTCGTATATAAGACCTAATTGCACTAATGACCCTCTAGTTATCCGTAATCGCAAAATAACCCCACTTCAATATATATATATATAATTAAATATATATATATAATAAATCCCAACACTATATATATATTTAATTACAATTAAATATATATATAAACCATAAATTCCAATAATTATCGGGAACACCCAAACATAATCTCTTAAGCCCGAAATAATAACGGGACGTCCAATAAAATATATCGGGGTAGAAACCCAAACGTCGGAACACTAAACGCCCGACCAATTTAAAATGTGTTGTCATCCAATCGAAACACCAATCATTAAACGTCGAATAAACTAACGTCAAAACGAGACCGTGTAATCGATAACGATAATTCGCGTAGTCGTCCAGGAGAAACTGTAAAGTCATCCAGTCGACTTTTAAAACTAAACGCGAAAAATTTACAGGTATCAAATACCAAGAATAAATAATACGTCATGAACAAGTGACGTCATTACCGAAATTAAATTAAATATAATTTCAGGAAAAAGGAAAATAACACGGGTGTTACATATGGATCCCAACTTTTGATATCGAAGGCATGCTTTACAATATTCAAAAGCATCTTTGAATATGGAAGGCCAGTAAAATCCACTCTGCAGCACCTTGTGAGCTGTCTTCTGAGCTCCGAAATGCCCTCCACACTCCAGCGTGTGAAAAAATGTTAGTATGTTCTGCACATCACTATCAGGGATGCATTTTCTGATAATATGATAAGAGCAATACTTGTACAGTCGCGGATTATCCCAGATATAGAATTTGACTTGGCTGAAGAATCGATCCATTTCATTCTTTGACCATCATTTTGGAATCCGACCTGTGGCTTTATAATTGACAATGTCAGCATACCACGGTGTTTGTTCCACAATAGCCACATTGAACAGATGTTCATCTAGGAATGAATCCTTAAGAGGAGTAATTTCCTTTATGGACTCGACTATAATCCTCGACAAATGATCCGCAACAACATTCTTCGAACCCTTCTTGTCTTTGATTTCCATGTCGAATTCTTGCAACAACAAAATCCATCGGATCAGCCTAGGTTTATAATCCTTCTTGGTTAGCAAATGCCTCAACGCGGCATGATCCGAGTAAACAACAACCTTAGCGCCCAATAGATACGATCGGAATTTATCCAAGGCCAAGACAACTGCCAACAACTCCTTCTTGGTAGGTGTATAGTTCATCTGAGCTTCATTCAGAGTCCTACTGGCATAGTAAATTGCATACGATAACTTATCTTTTCTCTAACCCAACACAACTCCTATGGCATAGTCAGAAGCGTCACATATGAGCTCAAATGGTAGAGACCAATCTGGCGGATGAATAATTGAGGCTATTGAGAGTTGAGTACGCAGCTCCTTAAAGGCATGAAGACATTCTTCATCAAAGACGAAGGTCGCATCCTTAGCCAATAAATTGCATAATGGCTGGGCAATTTTGCTAAATGTTTTAATAAACCTTTGGTAAAACCCGACATGGCCCAGAAACGAGCGTATTTGTTTAACAGATGTGGGAGGAGACAATTTTGAAATTAATTTAACTTTTGTTTTATCTACCTCTATCTCTCGCTTTGATACAATATGGCCCAGTACTATCCATTCTGTAACTATAAAATGACTTTTTTCCCAACTTAGGATCAAATTTGTGTCCTTACATCTCTTAAGTACTAGTTCTAAATGTTTTAAACAATCTTCAAAGGTTTTCCCAAAAACTGAGAAGTCATCTGATGTGTTTTAAAATATTACTCGCAAGTGCACGAATCAATTGTAGTTTAGGTTATGCAAGAACGAGGTCGAACCCAAGGGAATGTTTTAAAGAGAACTTAATAAACTCAAATTAATCTAAAACTAACCTAGTTTCTCAAAGTTTGTTTGTTGAAGTAATTTTTATACTAAACATGCAATATCGAAATGCAAATAATTAAAGCGAGAATAATAGGGAAAAAATACTAAGGTATCGGAATCCACCACCACTAATTCATAAACTTCTAATTATTCATTTATCAATTCCAATTTTAGAGTAGTAATTTAGAAATCAATCTTATTACTTTCTCAAGATTTAACAATAACGTACTAATGAAATATATTTTCAAGAAATAGATTTTCTTTCGCTTTAAAGTGTAAAATTCTAAGCATCATATGTATGAAATTTAATGGATCACATAAGATCAAAGATTTTTACTTATAAACTCATCAAATCCATGTTTGATTAATTGTGATAAGAATTCTTAACTACTATAAATACATGATATTTATAGTGAAAGGAATTTAAAATAATTAATACTATGAAGCGAAAATCATAAGTATTTAAACCATACACATGGAAATTGATAAAAGACTAAAAGGAATTTATTTCATAAATGGTGGTTTCATCTTCAACCTTAGTTGAGAATTTAGTTACACATGCTTAAAAAGAAAATAACAAAGTAAGAACAATAAAACCCGGAATTGAAGATAAATTCTTCTCCTCTTTGGTGTCTTTCTTGCTCTCCTCCTTTTTCTTCTCTTCTTCCTTTCATTCTCCTCCTCTTCTTCAAGATGTATCCATATATATAGAGAAATATTGGAATCAAATTAAAACTTGTAAAGATAAATCAAATATTCTTTTCTTTTCTTTTTCATAACTTTCCATCACATTTTGTTCTTTTTCCATGTGCATTTGAATCTTCCAACTTTCATCCATGTGCATTTGATTCATCCAACTTTCATCCATGTGCATTTGAATCTTCTCTCACTTTACACCTATAAATGAAAGACATAAATGTAGATGTAATTTAATGACATTGAAAATGATTTATTCAACAATTTTATTATAAAAATTAAGTTTTGTGCACTTATCATTATTATACTTCTAAATTAATTAAAATAAATAGTTTTACCTACTAACAAATATACATTTGGGGATAAAATATGTATGTAAAATGGACTTATCAAATACCCCCAAACATATATTTTGCTAGTCCTCGAGCAAAACAAAAAGAAATAAAATTCTAACTACACCATTTTCGCTGGTTGTCTCGATTACATTTAGCATATGCAATAAGCCTTTGAACCCCTAGGTTTCTTCTAGTGGATGAGTTATAGTCTCGTGAGGGTTTCCAGTGATGATACCCACAAACATCGATTCTCGTGAGGGTTGGATATACTACCCACAACTTCTCAATTTTTTATAATAACGCATTCATGCATTCACATACTCATCAACCAAGTCATGATATACTGCACAAGATATTATGGATGCAAATACTCCCATTCACTACCGAACAATAACTAATCTCGAGATTCATGTCATGAATGGTTCCCACAAAAGTAAAAGATTTCGTTACTTTCTACTCCTAATCCAGACAACCTTCCGTTTTTTTGTGAACATTCTACTATGGTATTTCAATCTTTATTTTTCTACTTCATTGATCAAATTTTGCCAAAAACATTATTATTTCCATCATTCCACTTTTCATCCCTTTTTATCTTTCTAAGCTCTAGACTTTCCAACGAGGATTTTTAATCCCAACCAACTGGGCCCTAACTTCTTTATTGGGATTTATGCTCATTGGTTTTCTCCCCTTTTTACGCGAACAATGATATTGGTGATACCAATGTCCAGTTACTCAGATCGAAGAACTACTTTTTGCATTTTATTTTTCAAAATAAATTTTCAAATATTTCTCCATTTCAACTATATCAACTCCCCATCTCCCATTTATTGTGGCAAAATTAATTTTTCAACTGCATAGTCAAAGATCAATTGTTTTTTCCATAGTGAATGTGTGTTTGTGCTTATAGGTCAAAGTCGTCCTTTTCGGTTTCAATTTTACTAATCTATTCACCCATGTAAAACCATATCACTTCACTTAGCTCGATCTAATCATTACTCTCATCAACGGGAATATCGCATCACATACTACTCACACATCATAAACACAAACTCAATCAACTTGTAATGCAAAACATTCATGCGTGAAAACAATTTTTTTTATTTGTTTCTGAAAAATTTCCATTTTTTTTTTCAAAATTAATAAATTACAAAACAACAAATTAGACACCATACCCCCAAACCTAAACTCAACATTGTCCCTAATGTTGGACAAACTCAGACTTTGTAAACAAAAAGACAAGAGTGAAAAGGTATTACCTGACTCATGATAGGTTGATCTGGTCAAACTTGCTATCAAACAACAATGAGTTGTTAAAATTCAAAACAAAAATTAAAAATAAAGTAAAAAAATCCTAAAATAGATATGTACAACAAGGCCACATAGGTCAATCCTGATAAACAGTATCACTCAGAAAGATCTCATTTTCTTGAGAAAGTAACTCAAAAAATGGTTTCAAACTCTGACCATTAACTTTGAACACATCACCATTTTTTGGATTTTCAATCTCAATGGCTCCATATGGATGAACAATTTGAACAATGAACGGACCAGATCATCGAGATCTCAACTTTCCTGGAAACAAATGTAACCGAGAATTATAAAGCAAGACTTTTTGACCAGGTGTGAAAGTTTTCCTAAGAATACTTTTGTCATGCCTTATTTTCATTTGCTCTTTATAGATTTTTGTACTCTGGTAAGCATCATTTCTAATTTCCTCCAACTCATTCAACTGAAGCTTCATATGGACTCCTGCTTTGTCAAGGTTAAAGTTGAGTTGTTTAATAGCCCAAAAGGCTCTATGCTCTAACTCAACTGGGAGATGACAAGCTTTACCATACACCATTCGGTAAGGAGACATTCCAATGGGGTTCTTAAATGCAGTACGATATGCCCACAATGCATCAAGAATGATCCTAGACAAATGATTAGCTACTATATTTTCAGACCCCTTCTTATCTCGAATTTCTATATCAAACTCTTGTAGCAATAGGATCCATCGAATTAAACGCGGCTTAACATATTTTTTAGAAAAGAGATACCTAAGTGCAGCATGATCTGAGAAAATGAGGACTTTAGACCTTAATAGATAGGACCTAAACTTGTCTAATGTAAACACAACTGCTAACAATTCTTTTTCAGTGGTAGAGTAATTCAGTTGTGCCTCATTCAATGTCTTACTTGCATAATAGATCACATGGGATAACCTACTCACACATTGCCCTAACACAACTCTAACTGCATAATCAGATGCATCACACATAATCTCAAAAGGCGCATCCCAATTCGGTGGCTTCATGATAGGTGTTGTGGTCAACAATGTTTTGAGTTTCTCAAAGGCTTTTAGGCATTCGTCATCAAAGACAAAAGCAACATCTTTAGCAAGTAAATTGCAAAGTGGTATGGAAATGCTGGTAAAGTTTTTAATGAATCGACGATAAAATCCCGCATGACCTAAAAATGGCCTAATCTCTTTAACCGTACGTGGCGGTGGAAGATTGGAAATCAGATCAACCTTAGCTTTGTCAACCTCTATACCATTCTTTGAAATAACATGCCCCAAGACAATTCCCCTTTTCACCATAAAATGGCATTTCTCCCAATTTAAGACCAGATTTTTCTCCTCACAACGTGTAAGCACGAGTTTCAAATGAATGAGACATTCATCAAAGGATGAGCCAAACACGAAGAAGTAATCCATAAACACCTCAAGAAAACGTTCTACCATATCAGAAAATATGCTGAGCATACACCGCTGAAAAGTAGCAGGTGCATTGCATAATCCAAATGGCATACGTCTATAGGCAAATGTTCCAAAAGGACAAGTGAATGTGGTTTTCTCCTGATCCTCAGGTGCAATAGGAATTTGGTTATATCCAGAATAACCATCTAGGAAATAGTAGTACTCATGATCGGCTAATCTCTCAAGCATCTAATCTATAAAAGGAAGTGGAAAATGATCTTTCCTAGTGACAGAGTTCAACTTCCTATAATCAATGCACACTCGCCATCCAGTGGTCATTCGGGTCGGTACTAACTCATTGACATCATTTGTGACTACCGTGATACCTAATTTCTTAGGCACGACCTGAACAAGACTTACCCAAGAACTATCTAAAATAGGATATATGATCCCCGCATCTAACAACTTCAAGACTTCTGCCCTAACGACCTCTTTCATGTTAGGGTTAAGCCGTCTTTGCATTTCTCGCAAAGTTTTAGCATTTTCCTCAAGATGGATACGATGCATGCACACAGATGGAGATATGCCCTTAATGTATGCTATAGTCCACCCAATAGCCGATTTATGCTCCCTAAGGACATTTAAGATTTTTTCCTCATGTTCTTTATTTAACTCAGAAGCAATGATGACAGGAAGACTCTCATTTGGACCTAAGTAGGCATATTTCAGTTCATAAGGTAAAACTTTCAAATCCAATTTTGGAGGTGACTCAACAGATGAGACATGTTTAGATTCAATTGATGAAAGGGGATCTACATTGGCTTTCCAATTCTCAATGTCCATAAAAGGGACAAAATCTAACAAGGTATTCACTTCTTCACAAGCACTAACCAGATCAAAATCACACCCAAAGTGAGTTAGACATGCCTCTAAAGGATCATCAAAACTTGAATGTTCAAAAGTCTTTTGTACTAGACTCTCTATTAGATTCACATCACTCATATCCTCAGATTCTGATGGTTGTCGGCTCACATTAAAAACATTAAGCTCAACAGAAATGTTTCCAAATGAAAGTTTTAGAACACCATTCGTACAATTGATTAAAGCATTTGAAGTGGCTAGGAATGGTCGACCAAGGATAACAGGAATTTGGCTATTGGGATTAGCCACAGGTTGAGTGTCTAAGACTATGAAGTCTACTGGAAAGAAGAATATGTCAACCTGAATTAACACATCCTCAATGATACTGCGAGGTACCTTGACTGAACGATCTGCCAACTGTAGCACTACCTTTGTGGGTTTCAAATCACCAAGACCGAGTTGCTCATACATAGAGTCTGGCAACAGATTTACACTCGCACCCAAATCAAGCAAAGCTTGCTCAATTATCTGGTTACCTATTGTACATGAGATTGTAGGACAACCGGGATCCTTGAATTTAGGTGGTGTACGGTGCTGGATAATTGAGCTTACTTGCTCTGTAAGGAAGGCTTTTTTATACACATTCAATCCACGATTAACCGTACACAAATATTTCAAAAACTTAGCATAAGAGGGGACCTGTTGAATTGCATCGAGAAATGGAATATTGATTTTGACTTATTTGAATATTTCCATAATCTCTTTGTAATGATGCCCCTTATTAGGCTTTTGGAGTCTTTGAGGAAATGGTGCAGTAGGAACAAAGTTCCTAACTGAAGGTTCTACTAGAGAATTGCGGACAAGATCGGAAATTTGGACTTTTGGGTCAACTTGAGATTCTATTTTGTTTTCCTTTTTTGGTTCATGGTTACCTTTCACAGTTTCCCTTCTTGGAATTTTGACTTGATTACCAAATTGTTTGCCTGACCTTAGGGTTATGATTGACTGGACTTGATCAGTTGGACCAGAGGTCGATTGTTCACTCACATGATATTGACCTTTTGGGTTGGGAATGGACTGACTGGGAAAATTTCCTTTTTCCCTCTCTCCTACAACAGTAGCTAACTGACCAATCTGTGTTTCTAATTTAGAAATCGATTGACTAGTTTGCTGCATGAATTGTTGTAAGGTATCTTCCAGTGTTGGTTTCCTTGGTTGTTGGGGGACATATGGATGAGAATTTTGGGACATAGGAGGATATGATGCTGGTGGTTGCCCTTGGGATTGCATATGTTGTATACCCGAGTTGTTCCGAGGCTGATTTTGACTCCATGAGAAATTATGATGATTTCTCCAATTGGGGTTGTATGTGTCAGAATATGGACTACCAAATGGTTTCTTATAGTCGTTTAGTGCATTAGCTTGTTCAGTTATACACTCATGGAATGATGCTATAGAGGGACACGTCTGAGCAGTATGAGATGGACGCTCACAAAGTTGACATGTCTCACTAATAACATGGACTGAAGAACTTTTTCCATTTTTCATCTCTATAGCCTCCACTTTTCTGGTGAGACTAGTTATCCTTGCACTCAAATCAGTTCCCTCACTAACCTCATAGACTCCTCCCTTTTTGGTATCCATAGACATTGGTAAACTTCTTCTCTCAACCCTCCCTGAGTATTCCCAATGTTGAGAACTCTCAGCTAACGCATCTAGAAATTTCCAAGCCTCATTCTCATTCTTAGACATGAATTCTACCCGCACCTCGTGACTCAATTAGTTGACAATTTTGAGCTGATAATCCATCATAAAAGAATTCAACTAAACGCCATTTTTCAAAACCATGGTGGGGACACTTAAGTAGCAAATCATTGAATGTTTCCCAACACATGTAAAACTATTCACCTTCTTTTTGAGCAAATTCCATGATATTTCGGCGAAGGGAATTAGTTCTATGTCTAGGGAACAAATTGGTGAGGAATTTTTTACAGAGTTCATCCCAAGATTTGATTGATTCTGGTTCCAATGAATATAACCAAGACTTGGCTTTCTCTTTCAAAGAGAACGGGAATAACCTCATCTTAATTGACTCTTCGGGAATATTCTGAAAATTCAAAGTGGAACAAATATCTAAAAATTCCTTAACATGAAGGTATGGGTCTTCAAAGTTCGAACCTCTAAAAGTCGGCAGCAAATTGATTACTGCTGCCCGTATCTCCAAATGGGTATGTTGTGTAGCAGGCAAGACAATACAAGAAGGATTTGTGATATGTGCGGGAGTATAATAATCCTTAAGGGCTTTCACTTCATTATGTTATCCCTCCATCTTGACTTCAATGATCTTTCCAACACTAGAATTCCTTACACCTTCTCTAAAAGTTCTCTCAATTTCTAGATCTAAAGGTGCCAACTTTGATTTCAGAGATCGACGACCTAACATGCACTAGGAAGACTCCATGACTTAACAAATACACTACCAAAACAAGTATTTTCTTTATCTGAAATTTAATTCAAGGGTAGTAATTTCTATTTATTTATTTTTTAATTTCCTATACGAGAGATTATTAGGACTAATTCCAAAATAATCTTCACCTAGTTAGACAGCTCCTACTCCCTTTCAGAGAAAACTAGTGGATGGCCAGTTAAGGACCATCAAACTAACAACGAAGTAGTTCCCAGGAAAGTGTTGCGAGACACTAGGCCTGCTTAATGCCGCGTCAGCCACACTCCTAGATAGAACTGTCCTACCGTTTATCAATTTGATAGTGACTCACTGGAGTTACCAAAAGTTTAACAATGTCCAAGAGGATCCTATGAGCTATATGAAAACCTATTGGCCAACGTCTACTTGATTTTAAATTAAACTAAATTTAGCCAAGGGTATACAAATGCAAAGAGATTTTTAACCTAATGGGCAAGAAATTGATGATGAAATCCAATCCTTATCTTGTTAGAGGGTTAATGCCCTTACTAAAAGATTTATGCAAAATGCTAAATTAAAAATGCACATACAAGCAAGTCAATAAAAATAAAAGTAAAGGGAGCGAGTGTGTGAACTTCCTTCTTTTTTTTTTTTTTTTTTTTTTATAAATAAACGAAATAAAATAAAATAAATAACAAAAAATAAATTTGAAGAAAGTGTGTACCTAAAGGTTATTTCTAATGTTATTATATCCTAAAGGTATCATGCAAAATTTCATCTATATAAAAATTATGTTCACCTAATCTAAAAAGAAATAATACTATTTACTAAAGATAGGGGTACTTACCTGGATTCCGCAATAATGCTAGTGAAGTAGGCACAAAAGAAATCCAAGTATTTGCTTATCCAATGCAATCTCAAAAACAAATATTACCAACAAAATTCAAAAAGTATCAATTACTTAAAAACAAACAGTACAATAAACAATAAAAATAAAAATAAAAATTTTAAACTTAAGTAAACAAACACTAATTTTATACGTAAGCTAAGAATAAAGAAAATAAAAAAAAAAATTTTAAAATTGTTTTTTTGCTACAGTAACCGAAATGCTACAGTAGTTTGAAATAAGAAATTTTTTTTTTTTTTTCTTTTTTTTGTTTTGCTACAGTAGCCGAAATGCTACAGTAGTTTTAATTTTTTTTTTTTTTTGGTTTTTTTTATTTAAAAAAAACAAAAAAAAAACAGTAGCTTATCAGAAACGAATTTTTTTTTAACAAGCTTAATGAATCCCAGTAGTTCAAGTGACTTGATATATGTATACAAATATCTATACAAAGTTGTTAAATGCACTAACAATCTAACAGATTACTAATGCTATTAGAATCACAATGGATATGACCTTTGTTTACTCTTTTCACCTCTGCCTTCCGATTTTTTTTTTTTTTTTTTACTACACAAAGCAGTAGCTTATCACAAATTAATTTTTTTTTTTTTTTAAAAAAAGTAGTGGCCTAAACCGGACTGAGCTTTAAAGCAAATACAGTAGCTTCAAATATTAACAGTAGCTTCTAACAAAATATATATATATATATATATATATATATATTTTTTTTTTTTTTAAAAAAAACAAAGCACAAATAGTAGCTTCTACTATAACACTTGAAAGAACAAGATTTTTTTTTTTTAACCAACTAGTAGAAGAATTAAATCAAATTAAATTTAATTAGTTTCTTATTGCTATTCCCCAGCAATGACGCCAAAAACTTGATGTGTTTTAAAATATTAATCGCAAGTGCACGAATCAATTGTAGTTTAGGTTATGCAAGAACGAGGTCGAACCCAAGGGAATGTTTTAAAGAGAACTTAATTAAACTCAAATTAATCTAAAACTAACCTAGTTTCTCAAAGTTTGTTAGTTGAAGTGATTTTTATACTAAACATGCAATATCGAAATACAAATAATTAAAGCGAGAATAATAGGGAAAAAATACTAAGATATCAGAATCCACCACCACTAATCCATAAATTTCTAATTATTCATTTATCAATTCCAATTTTAGAGTAGTAATTTAAAAATCAATCTTATTACTTTTTCAAGATTTAACAATAACGTACTAATGAAATATATTTTAATCAAATATATTTTCAAGAAATAGATTTTCTTTCGCTTTAAAGTGTAAAATTCTAAGCATCATATGTATGCAATTTAATGGATCACATAAGATCAAAGATTTTTACTTATAAACTCATCAAATCCAAACTTGATTAATTGTGATAACAATTCTTAACTACTATAAATACATGATATTTATAGTGAAAGGAATTTAAAACAATTAATACTATGAAGCGAAAATCATAAGCATTTAAACCATACACATGGAAATTGATAAAAGACTAAAAGGAATTTATTTCATAAATTGTGGTTTCATCCTCAACCTTAGTTGAGAATTTAGTTACACATGCTTAAAAAGAAAATAACAAAGTAAGAACAATAAAACCCGGAATTGAAGATAAATTCTTCTCCTCTTTGGTGTCCTTCTTGCTCTCCTCCTTCTTCTTCTCTTCTTCCTTTCATTCTCCTCCTCTTCTTCAAGATGTATCCATATATATAGAGAAATATTGGAATCAAATTAAAACTTGTAAAGATAAATCAAATATTCTTTTCTTTTCTTTTTCATAACTTTCCATCACATTTTGTTCTTTGTCCATGTGCATTTGAATCTTCCAACTTTCATCCATGTGCATTTGATTCATCCAACTTTTATCCATGTGCATTTGAATCTTCTCTCACTTTACACCTATAAATGAAAGACATAAATGTAGATGTAATTTAATGACATTGAAAATGATTTATTCAACAATTTTATTATAAAAATTAAGTTTTGTGCACTTATCATTATTATACTTCTAAATTAATTAAAATAAATAGTTTTACCTACTAACAAATATACATTTGGAGATAAAATATGTATGTAAAATGGACTTATCATCATCCATGAACACTTCAAGAAATTTCTCTACCATGTTAGAAAAAATAGACATCATACACCTTTGGAATGTTGCTGGCACATTACATAAACCGAAAGGCATCCGTCTATACGCAAAAGTGTCATATGGACAAGTAAAAGTGGTTTTCTCCTGATCAACAGGATCAATCGCCACTTGATTGTAGCCAGAATATCCATCCAGAAAGTAGTAGTAGCTCTACCCGGCTAACCTCTCCAGGATTTGATCAATGAATGGCAACAGGAAATGATTCTTCCTGGTGTTCAGGTTAAGCTTCCTGTAATCAATACACACACGCCATCCTGTGGTCATGCGCTGTGAAATTAGCTCACCTTTTGAGTTTGGCACCACTGTGATGCCCGACTTCTTCGGCACCACTTGAGTTGGACTTACCCATGTACTATCAGAAATGGGGTAGATGATACCCGTATTTAGCAATTTCACCACTTCTTTCATATTTGGATTCAACCTTCGTTGTATTTCTCTCTATGGTTTTGCATTCTTCTTAAGATGTATGCGATGCATGCGAATCGAGGGGTCTATGCCTTTCAAGTTAGCAACACTCCATCCTATTGCCTCTTTATTCTTATTTAAGACTTCGACCAGACTCGAATCCTATTTTTCTGTCAGCTTTGAAAAGATAATCACAGGAAGAGTCTCATTGGGTCCTAAGAAAACATATTTGAGCTTTTCAGGTAGTTCCTTGAGTTCCAAGGTAGGAGGGGTAGTTAAGGATGGAATAGGTAGAGTATTTGAAACTATCGGAAGTGGTTCAACCAGGTCCTGCCATGGTTAAGTGTATAAAGCAGTCCCCATCTCATTCATCTCTTCATTTTGCAGCTTCCAATGTGACTCCCAATTAGCCACTTCCTCATCCGACCATTCTCTAGTCATAAATGACTCTATTTCATCCTTCTCCAGGATTTGAGTCGCAAAATCTATTATGATATCATTCAGCTCATCGCACTCATTAATCTGGAAACATTCCCCCAATTCAATAAATTGGTGGCTTCCTTTAAACACATTCATCCTAACCTTCATATTTCCAAACGTTAGATCCATGGCTCCGGTTCAACAGTTAATGCATGCATTCTCCATGGCCAAGAATGGTCTTCCTAATATCATCGGAATATGTTTCATTGAGTTAGGGAAAGGTTCTATATCCAGGAATACAAAATTAACCAGAAAATAAAACTTGCCCACTTGAACAATGACATCTTCAAGAACTCCTCTTGCCTGCTTGACTGATTGATCAACAAATTGAAGTATGACCTTAGTGGGACTGTGCTCACCCAACCCTAGCTGCTGGTAGACTGAATAAGGAATCAAGTTAATACTCGCACCTAGATCAAGAAGAGCTCTACCAATTTCCTAGTCACTAATGACACATGGAATAATCGGAGCACCGAAATATTTCCTCTTAGGTGGAGTATCGCTTAAAAGCAATGAAATAACTTGCTCAGTCAATAGTATTTTTGTTCGATTCTTCACTCTGCTCTTTCGCTTCTGGGTGCCAAGATCCTTGAAAAACTTAGCATAAGGCAGTATCTAGGCGATTGCATCTAAGAGAGGTAAATGAATCTTGATTTGTTAGAATGTTTCCAACATATCAGATTCTTTCAGCTTCCCGTACTTGGCCGACTCTCGAAGGAGCTAAGGAAATAGCGTTGTCTCCTCGTAACTTGCCCTATCTGGCTCTTCAAGTAATGTATGATTGACATTATCTTCCACAGACGGTTGATCCTTCTAGATTCTTTCAGCCTCATTTCTTTGCTCTTCTTTAATTTCCTTCCTTTGTGCTTGTTCGACTTCCTTTCTTTTTTGCAACCTCTCTTCATGTTCCTCCTCAACTCTACTCTCCACTTCCTTTCCACTACTCCGAGTCGTGATTGCTTGAACCGTTTCATTAGGTTCATTGATAAATGATCCGAGCTCCAGTGCTTGTTGTGGCTTTGGGTTAATGACCAGCAGACTAGGCAATCTTCCTGGTTCTCTTACATTCCTCTCATTAGCCATTTGGCCCATCTATATGTGTAGTTTCGCCAATGATTTGGTATGAATGCCTAGCTTGTTATGAATGTCCAGTATGACATGCTCTAATCTACTAGTCTGGAAACCGGGTGGAGGAGTTTGACTTATTTGAGGGTGGGTTTGGTAGTTATATGGTTGCACAACCTGATTATTATTAAATGGCTGAAGATCTTGGGAATTATTGAATGGCTGAAGAGCTTGGGAATTATTGAATGTTCTGGGTTGGTAATTGGACTAAGAATTTCTAGCCATGATTGTTGGTTGTGAGTTGAACGATTGTTGACTCTATTGGAACCTTGGTTGTTGGTTGTATGATTGTTGTCTCTTAGTGAACCTTGGTTGTGTGTTATATGACTGTTGTCTGTCTGTGAACCTTGGTTGTTGATTGGATGATTGTCCCTATTGGGACCTTGATGGTGGATTATCCACATTTGTAGATTTATAGGACATGAGTGGATGATTTCTGGCATTTGAGGTGTATGAATTGGTGAAAAGAACATTATTGGAATAGTTCCACGATGTATTGGCATCAGCTGTCATTATCTCCTAACACTTATTTTGAGAGTACTCAGCTTCTACTTCAAACGTCTCTCTCGGAGGGGAATGACTTCGCTGCATAAAATTTTCAATTCTCTTTAATCTTTTTCCAAACAATGCCATGGTATCCCTCACATCATCATGCTCTACAATATAAGATTTCTCATATCTCCTATCCTGTTGTCCACCTCTAGCCCTCAACTCAGATTGGTATTGAATTGTGTTCTCACTGATATTATCAAATATCTCCAAAAGTTCTTTAGTTGGCTTCATGATAAACTGACCTTGTATTGCCGTATCAATCAAAGTCTTATGTGCCTCTCTAAGTCCCATGTAGAAATTTTTAGCAATATCTAGTTCAGAAAACCTATGGTAGGGACACTTATAAAAAATTTCATTATATCTCTCTCAAGCATCATGAAAATGTTCACTAGGTAACTGCCTAAAACTTTTGATTGCATCTTGTGCTTAAAAGGTCTTTCCTATGGGATAATATTTTTCAATAAATTCCTTCTTAAGGGCTTCCCAATCAATTTTAATTTCTTTTTCTAATTTGATGTACTATCTTTTAGCTCTCTCTTTTAATGACCAAGAGAATAATCTCACTCGCAAGTTATTTTTGGATAAATTGTCATACCTAATAATAGAGGCTACTTCTAGGAAATCATTAATGTGCTGATATGGGTCTTTATTCTTAGACCTGAAAATTTTGGAGGCATATTAATCACACTTGTCTTGATCTCGAAGTGTTTCGCTTCTTCTTCCTTCGGAAATTTAGCATAGGAGTCGTACGCATCGGGTGCGTAATATCGTTTCAGTGATGTCTCTGGTGCCCTTAGCAGGCTCTTTGGTCAGCCATCACTTCTTCTTCTGACTTACGCTATCACTCTTCAACAGCTCGACGTAAACGACGGAGAGTCTTTTCGATCTCAGGATCGTACTCGAATAACGCAGTGCTAAAATTAGAATGGGTCGATCTATCGGTCATACGCTACTCAAATTACTATGTTTTTTTTCTTTTTCAAGTTTTGTGAAATAAAAATTAACTAAATTAACTACTTCTAAGCTATAATTAAATGCAAAAATCAAAGTAACACTAAAAAGTCACAAAAGTTCTAGACGAAACTTTAGAAGCTCTGTTTTTCCTTTCTATGTTCTTCAGAGTACTTGTCAATCACACAAAAGTCTAACTTTAGCTATAACTATAATAATGCAATGCAAATAAATTACTAAAGCTTTTTGAACAATGCTCAGTCCCCGACAACGGCGCCAAAAACTTGATGTGACATCAGGTGTGTAAAAATATGTGGTTAAAAATGACACCTTAACGACGCTAGGTTTTACCCTACGCAAGCACACGTATCAATTATAGTATAACAATGGCTTGAGTAAGGGATATCGATCCCACAAAGATTGAGATTGTTCACTTTAGCAATTCAAAAATACTGAATTATATTTTCTGAAAATGGTTTGTTTGGGTGGTCAAAGACCAAATTATCTATTTTAACTAAAATTATCTAGCAAGCAAATTAAATTGGTTGTGATTCAAATGAGAAAAAAACTAGGGTTTTCATCGCTCTACCACTAACCGCATAATACAGTTCTTCACTGTATCAATTGTAAGAGGATGATTCATAACTGTGAATTAGGTCGTACCATAAATAGCTAAATATAACCTCAAAAAGGAGTACCATCAACCGGATTGCAACAACCTGTCTCATGACCGACCTAACTAGTACATGCCAATTATATTACTCTAATATACTCCTACTGCATGAAAATAAACTAAAACATGTCTATATTAAATCACCAAGGCACGGCCTGTGTCAACGTAGGGTCTCAAGTTTCATTACCACCATTGTGTAGAAAATCATAATTAAACATCCGAGTTCCAGCCCATAGTGAATAATCATAGTTGTGCAAAATAATACATTCATTCCATCTAAGACAAGAATTTAGAACAAACATATAATTGTATGGTCAACAGTTTCCCCTTCGTTACAATTGTGAACAATGAAAGAACTACATTACCTGGCTAGGGGCTAGGGTTTTTCTAGAAAACCCTAGATACCGAGTTAGTTATCCATAGTGGAAGGTGACTGCATCGATGATGTAGAAATGATCTCCATAATCTTCTTCTCCGGATCTTTAGGTTTGAATATGGCTCTCAACAGTAGCAACTTTGAATGAATGAACCTATAAAACTCACGACTGAACCACCTCAAATGAACATCCCTCCATTTCTTCGATATATGATCGTATATATATTGGAAATGGTATAGAGAAGTCCTTTACAGTCTTTTCACTCATTTCTCACGCAAACCCTAACTTTTGATATATATAAGTGTATATACATGTATAGGCTTGTCTTCACATCGAACCGGGGGTAGAACATGCAGAAACCATCGAAAAACCACAAAACATGTTGTAGATACACTTCAAGCGTAGCTAGCCTACGTTTCAAGCGTAGGTCCAAGCGTAAAAATGTGTTTTCCAGCCACTTTTTGAAACTGAAGGCGTAGGCACAAGCGTAGGTATTTTATGGAAAACCACTTTTCTCCGTGCATGCACCAAAACGACCACCTTGAAGCCACGATACTTTTTGCTAAAGATGATGGCTTCTGGAAATGCCGTTTTTGCCCTCTTGGAGCCATTTTTATCTCGGATTGCCTCTTTGACTCTCCTCTTTGAAAAGAAAGAACACACACTTCCGTTAATTCACCGAAGTTAGCTCCATTTATTTCTTAAGCTCCTGAAACATGCATTAACACACAAACAACGTAAAAATACCAAATAATGGAATGAAATGACATAACAATAATGAGTTAAGGGGTCAAAATGTCTAATATTTGACACCTATCACACCCCCAAACTTACATATTGCTAGTCCCTTAGCAATAAACTCAGGAAACTTTCTTGTGATGATTTCTTTTCTATCTATTCTAACTAATCTAACCTACTCACTTGCTTTCGTGAGGGTCAACGATTACACTTAGGCACTGTTTGGTAGGCTGTCTGGTTCCACCTGGTCTGGTCTGGTCTTTGTTTTTAGGGACCATACCATGTTTGTTTGGACTTGGTCTCAAAATTTGGAACCATACCAAATTGAACCAAAGGGAGTGTTTTTGGAACTAGATTTTTTGATGGTTCAACCTGGTCCGGTCTGGTCTTATTAATAAAATATATTTATAAATAATTAAAAATGAATAAATAATAATAATAAATTAAATAAAAATATTTTAAAAATAAAAATAAAATATAAATAATAAACAAAATGAATTAAATAATACCTAATAATAATAAAAAAAAATGAATATAATAATAATAATAAATAAATATAATAATAATAAAATATATTTATAAATAATTAAAAATGAATAATTAATAATATAAATAATAAATTAAGTAAAACATATTTAAAAATAATAAACAAATAGAATTAAATAATACATAATAATAATAATAAATGAATACAATAATAAAAAAATGGACTAAATAATAAATTAATAAAATATAATTGTAAATAATTAAAAATGAATAAATAATAATAATAAATTAATAAAATAAATAATAAATAATAAATTACATAAAACATATTTAAAAATATAATAAAAATAATAAATAATAAAAATAATGAAATAAATAATAATAATAATAAATATAATAATAAATAATAAATAGATATAATAATAAATAAATATAATAATAAATAATAAGTAAATATAATAATAAATAAATACTTCATAATAATAACAAAAAATGAGTATAATAATAATAAATAAATATTAAATTAATAAATTATATTTTTAAATAATTAAAAATGAATAAATAATTTATAAATAAAATTAATTAAATAATGAAAAAATAAAAAATAAATATAATGTATTTATAAATTAATATATAAATGAATAAATAATAATATAAATAATAATTTAATAATGTAAATAATAAATTAATAAAATATATTATAAATTTAAGAAATAATAAATAAAGAAATAAATAATACATAAATAAATATTATAATAAATAATAAATTAATAGTAAGACCAGACCACTTATCAAACAGACTTTTAAGTTCAGGATCCAAATCAGATTAAACTAGACCAGACCACACCAGACCGGACCAGACCAGACCACACCAGACTGAACCAGATAGACCGCCTACCAAACATGGCCTTAGCACGTGTAACAAACCTTTTAAACCCCTAGGTTACCCCTAGTGGACGAGTGAAGTCTCGTGAAGGTTTCTAGGGATGGTACCTACAAACATTTGAGTTCTCTATAATCACACAGTCATGAGTTCACACTCAAGTTCAATTAAGTCATGATATAATGTAAAAAACAACATGGATACATATACTCCCACTCAGTACCGAATAATAATTATATCGAGCTTCGTGTCATGAATGGTTCCCACTAAAGTGAATGATTTTGCTACTTTCTACTTATCAATTCGGACTACCTTCCATATTTTTGGGAACTTTCTACCATGGTATTTCAATCTCTCTTTTCCTACTTCATTAATCAAATTTTGCCATTTTTCGTAAAAACTCATCTTTTCATCTTTCCACTTTTATTCCTTTTTGTCTTTCTAAGTGTCTGAACTTTCTAGCGAGGATTTTTAGTCTCGACCAACTGGGCCCAAGCTTCTTTCGTGGGATTTATGCTCATCAGTTTTCTCTCCTTTAAACACAAACAATGATATTGGTGATACCATGACCCGGTTACTCAGCTTGAAGAACTGCTTTTTGCATTTTATTTTTTCAAAAAAATTCCAATTTCTCCATTTCAACCATAACAACTCCCCCTCTCCCCTTTTATTGTGGCAAAATTATTATTTCACCTTCATAGTCAAAGATCAACCTATTTCCCATAGTGAATGTGTGCTTGTGCTTATAGGTCAAAGTCGTCTTTCTTAATTTCAATTCCACTCATTCCCTCACTCATGTAAAACGACATCACTTGACATAAAATTTCACATATCCAGCCTTTTGTTGTTCTCTTGACATGTCATGTTTCCGCACTGCCCACTTTCTCCTTCGGTGCTAGAAAGCTATGAAATAGTTTTTGGCAGCTAGAGTGACCTTGTCCTGACCACTGATGTAGGTCATATTTGTTTCCCTTCGAATCATGCATCTAAAACACATTATCACAAAGTTAATGCCATAATTAACTACAATATAGTTAAACATCACATTGCATTATGACTAGAAGTTTGTGTTGATACAACTGCAGAAAACCCATCTATCCATTTCCTATTCCTTTCAATTAGTGAAGCAAACTCAACTATATTCAAGCCGACTTAATAAACTAGAAAAAAAAATAAACAACATTACAAATTGCAACATGTATTACAATCAAGAACTCAGATACAGTAACCAAATTTGCCATAAAACTATCAAACTGACATCAATTCCATAGATTTGTAAGTACTAGAAAACCCATATATTTTTTCTCTTTTTTTTTAATTGCACAGATTTTCAATAAGACATATTTTCAAACTATCAAACTGACATCAATTCAAAGTCCAATTTCAAATCCATTTTTACTTGACTTAAATCCATTTTCAGTAGCACAGATTATGCCCACTGTAATTCAAGACAAACACTCACTATCCTTACAAAATTTAGTTCTTCTGGGCAATATAAGAAACAATTAAACTGATGCAATTTTACGAAAATTAATCCAGTTCTACAATTCAGTTGTACGAAAACTATTTCATACGAACATTTATACAATTCAGTTCTATCTGATCAAAGAAATTTAGTTATATTGTCCTGAATTTAGTTCATACAATTCAGTGATATCTCATCATAGCTAGTTTTCGTATATGACCCAGGGACACGAACAGAAAAGAAATTATAGCTGCTAAAATTATGAAATCAATTCAATATATGAAGCAATATATGAAATCTGACCTCACAAGAAACCCTAACCCCCAAAAATTATATTTAATCTAACCTCACAAAAAACCCTAAACCCTAAATAATTATACCAAATTCACCAAAAATTGCGATTTTTTTCAGATACATTCAAAAAAAAAAAAAAAAAAAATTGAAACAAAAAAATTAGGGTTTTTTCAGACACACACACATACATAGCAACACACACACACACAAACCTTAAAAAATACAGAAAAAGCGCTCAAATTGAGCTTAAAAAACACAACATATACAGATATGGGGGAAGAGTGGAGAAGGTAAACACGAAAAACATGAAAGAAAGCAAACCTGAGTTCAAATCGATAAGGAAATCGCGCTCCAATAGAAACCCTAGTCGTCGCCTCTCTTCGTCAAAGCCTAGATCGTGCGAAAGTGATGATGGCATTCACAATTTCATGGTCGGATCTGAGGTCGTGTGAAGAATCGCGTAGGAGAGAAGAAGGAAATGGAAGAACCTTAGCCGCCGCCTCTCTTCGGCACAGATGAAGATAAGAAGAAATGTGTTCTTCCACAAGAACCCTAGAAAACGTTTTTATTTTGTTTTTCTGACTTGTGAATTATTTTTTGGGCTGAAGCTAAACAGTGCAAAAAAATAACAAAAAGTTGTTCTTGAAATTGGGCCAAAATGGGCAGATGTTTTTACACTGTTGAAAAAACAAATTTGGGCTTAAAATGACCCAAACAAGTTTTTGTCTCTAACTTAAGTCCAAAAAACAAAAACAAAGACAAAAAAGCCCTTTCCAAACAGGCCCTATATGTTTATGAGTCCACTTTCCACGTCTTTCATTTTGCATAGCGAAATTTACAAGTGCATCAAAGATTATACAATTTCATCATCACGTTCACGTGCTCTTGGCGTCATTTCAACAAGTGAGAAATGAATATACATAAACGTCCATCCGGCGTCATGGTGCACCAAAAGAATAATATGTCTAACGCCACTTGGATAACACTTTAGCCATACAAAAATACGCATGAAGCTATATCCAAAATAATCAAAAGTAGAGCAAAAATGACTAAGTGTCTTCAATATCGTCATCGAGCTAGGGCTTGTCCAACTCCGGCTCATTTCCTGAAAAAAATCAACAAACTTCAAATGGTCATAACTCGGTCAAAACATGTCCAAATTGAGTGATTCTTGAGTCTAAACTCAAGAGCTTGAAGTCAACTTCCAACAAGCTACAGAACGATTCGACCATATTTTCTTAGTTTAACCCAAATTGATCCGTTTTGACCCGGATTGAATTTGTGTGCACCCCAAAACATCCTCGAACGTGTATAATGTATATATATATATTTATCAAATTTGGATAAATCCACTCATAATTGTAAGAGGAACACACAAAGAGGAATCCTAGTTGGAGAAGGATGCGAGCATAGTTGAACTAGGACTCTTCACATCATTGGCTATAAATGTCAAGGTCTAGACCAGAATTAAAGAGGATCTCAATACATTATTTTCAAAGCTCTCATAACATAAATTGCTGGAGATTTTCATCATTCGAAGGAGGGGAGTCATTCAAGACCTAAAGATCCGGAGAAGAAGACCATGGAGGGCGATACTACATCAATGATGCAGATATCTTCCACTATGAGCAACTAATTCGGTATCTAGAATTTTCTAACGAACCCCTATCCAAGTGATGTAGATTTATTTATTTATTTTAATTGTAAATAGGGGAAATTGAGTAATACACATGTGATAATTGTGTAGATAAGTGATCGGATTTATTCTTAAAAGAGATTCTATATTTATTATATTCTTGTCTTAGAATAGATGAATGTTGTATCTCAATCAATCATGTTTATTCAAAATGGGCTAGAACTTAGATGCTTAAATCATGATTTTTTACACAATGGATCTTCACACATGAAACCCTATGTTTACACATGTCATGCTAAGGAGAGGTGATATAGACATGCTTTAGTTTAATTTCATGCATTGTAGGAGTAGATTAGAGTAAAGTAGTTTGCATAGACTAGTCACACTTGGTCCGAAGATGGGTTGTAGCGAATCCGGTTGATTGTATCTCTTTAGGGATTGAAGCTGACTATTTGTAGTTCTAATCTGATTCACATGTGATGTATTATCCATTTACAGTTGAATGAATAAATAGCTACATTATGAGATTAGTGGTGGAGTTATGAAAAACCCTAGAATTTATCTATACTGTTCTTGTTTCATTTTATCTTTAATTGTTTTATTAGTTAATTAGTTGATAATAAAAATTCAAAATAATACTTTCATAGCAATTCAAGAGTATTACTTTACTAGAGCTTAAAGTACGACTTAGTCATTTGGGTTCGATAACATTTTTCAAGCCGAACTATACTATAGTACGACTCGTGCACTTGCGAGAGGTAAAACTAAGTCGTTGTAAGGGTTCATTCTTAAACACTATAGCCTGACCTTTTACCACACCAAGTTTTTTGCGTCGTTGCCGGGGAGTAACGGATATTTAGAATTTTATTAATTTAGTATATTTGAATTGTTTATTTGTAGTGTATTATATTTAAAGTCGGATTGTGTATTTTTGAGAAGTACACCGAAACAAGCAAAAGGAAAAGCAGAGGAGCGGTGACAATTGCTTTGATGGACCATTTGTGAGTTTTAGTATATTTCGAATTATTTCATAGCCAAAAAAATAATTGCTATATATTATTAGGTTAGAGTTATGTCTTATAATTTAGTTTTTAAGTGTATGTTTATTTTTAAGTATTTAGTTGTTTATATATTTGGTTGTCGCTCACCGTCGAAAGAAGCTCTTCCTTTGGATTCGGAAATCGAGCAAATTTTGCTTAATCCCTTAAAACATGAGGAAGAAAATAATAATTCAAGTGGAGAGAATATAGCGATTGGAGACATGACTAATCATAAAGTATAACCACTAACACTTAAAGATTATTGTAATCCTTCAGGTTACACTCCCCTATCTGATATTGAATTGTCGGGTGTTACGACAGATCATTTTGAGATCAACATGGACATCAATTCCGAGTTACCAAAATTTTATGGATATAATAATGATAACCCGTATCAACATATTGAATTGTTTCTAGAATTTTGTTCAACCACTAAAATAAAAGGACTGACAGATGAAGGACTTCGTTTACGCCTTTCTCCCCCTCTTTGAAGGATAAGACAAAGACGTGGTTTTAGACTTTAAAGCTAGAGGTCAGAACGAGTTGGGAGGCAATTCAACGAGAGTTTGTGCGTAAATTCTTTCCATTATGGAAAATTTATGAGATTCTGAATGCTATATTCACTTTTTCACAAAATGTGGGAGAGCACTTCCATGAAACATGGGAACGGTATGACGAAATTTTGAGGAAGTGTCCACACCATAAAATCCCAAAACCTGAATTGGTGTGTAATTTTTATAACGGGCTTGATGAGTCTTGTAGACAATTGGTAGATGCGGTATGTGGAGGAACATTTTATCTTAGACCAGTAGATGAACTTTGGAAGTTGTTTAAAGATTTGAGTGAGAATTCCCTACAGACTTTCTCTCTCTCTCTTCACCTAAAGAAGTTTATCCCGTATATTCCGAGTCCTCTCATTTTGCTGCAAACTGCTCGATGGTGTACCAAAGTAATGAGGTAATACTAGAGGAATTCAATACTACCTTCACAAATCCGGCCAATAATCCATATTTTAAAACATATAATCCAGATTGGAGCAATCATCCCAATTTCTCATATCACGAATTGGGTATGGGGAATCAAAACCTAAAACCCAAACTTCCCTACAAATCCACAAACTTTCAACACTCAATCAGAAGTCCAATTTTATCTTCACTCACCAAACAAACCTCAATTCATGCATCCTAGTCTAAACCTACTTCCAAGGCCAATGGACTTTGAAGAAGTTGATAATCAAATGAAGGAAATGATCGTGGATGAGGATGAGGAACACAAAGCTTCAAGAGAAACTTCATCAAAGGAGTATGAACAATTTATTCTCCCACCACAAGAACTAATTGAGATAACATATGAACCTAGAGCACAATTTCTCAAATATCTCAATAAGCCATCTCACTTTGGGAGACAAGAAAGTGATGAATGCTTCGTTACAATGGAGAGTGATGAATTGGTGGAAGGAACATTACCTAAAGTGTTGAAGGAGGATTTGTTGGAAACATTGACCATACAATGTACATTATCTTTCAGCTTCCGTTTTTCTTAAATATGTATACAAATCTTTGAGAGGTTCTCATGTTCATCCTCAATAAATTATGACAATGTTCATCCGATTGTGTGACATCGTTGATATATTCACGTTGAGTCAAATAATGAGTTTGCATGTTAAGTAGTGCACCATGTAAATATGTTATAATTGCAATGAATACACTAATAATGAAATTAAGTTCTTCATGTTTATTATTCGCATTCATTTGTAAAATTTAACAATTAAAAACAATGATATAAAAAAATAATTAAATAAATAAACCAAAAACAAAAGACACATAGACAAGAAGTCAAACTTTTCAATACAACTAAAAAAAATGTCCAGTTTTTTGGAAATAGAATAGTACAAGAAAATTGAATAAAAATTATATATATAAAATACATGCTGAAGAGATTTTCATTGCTACAAAGGAATAGTTTTTTTTTTTTTTTTTGACAACACTACTCGAAAGAAAACAGTTTTATAGGGACTCATTCGACATACATGCCTTTAACCCATGTTTCGTTGGTGGTAGGTGTGGTCCATAAGAAAGGTCTGCCTCATCTTTGACTCTTCTAAACCCTTCTATATTCAACAGCATGCGCTAAAGGACTCCAAGCATTATGAAAATGTAATTGAACGCCTGTCCTAGACCCCATAATTTCATAGGGACCATTTGATATTTTATGGAAACTTTTTTGCATTAAACCACTAATGATTTAAAAACAAAAACAAAAAGGAAACAGGGATCGATCACTGCAACCACTCAAGTCGATCATATATGACTCCTAATTCATGAATAGAATCATGCTTATATAATTTCAGGGAAAAAAGAAGAACAAAAAAGTGAGCAATCTATGATTTTGGGGCCATATAGATATCAATGGAGTGATTTCTTTTATGACGGAGTTAAAAGTTGATAGTTAATGAATTTGATGAAAGCAAAATTGAATGCTATTTTTATGGCAAACATTCACATGTTTATACACTCAATAATTTTTTTCATCCAACCATATGTTGGACAAAATCGTGCCCACGAAATTCTATATCACTATATTAATATTAATCGTTATATTCTATAATATTCAATATTGCCTGCTCGACCTAATCCGGACTCAATCCGAATGATGATACCAAAACGGGTATTTGGAATGATGCAAGATTCAGAAATGAGTTTAGTTATAATACCAACTAGAATAGATCAGGTGTTCGCTCCAAAAATCTAAACTGATAAAGGAGAGTAATATTTACCCATTTATATAATATAATTAACTCTTCCATCCCAATGCAATGCAATGCAAGTAGGACAAAACACTCAAAGAATACAATGTCCTATCAAAAAAGATAAAAGGCATATACTATATGAGATTATATTTCTCGAAGCAGCTTCTAATATAAGATAATATATGATATGACTAATTTATTGTAAAATGACGAAATTTTACGAAAATTACTCTTTTGCATAGACAGGGACTTGCTGGACTGATAACACTACAGTTATTAGCTAGGTGGGCTTGGTATCTTGCAAGTTAAATTAGTAAAAACTAATTCTCAGCCACTAAATCCACACAGTCGATATAATATAAGTGATATCTAATTCAGTTACTATAATTCTTTTGAAATTTGATATTTGCATTTTGCTTTTTAACACTCTTGTGTAGATAATAATTACACAGCTGACACCATTTTCACAAGCATATTATTTTTAACTTTTCAAAAAACAGAGCTATACTTTGAGATATGGTTGTTCTCCCTATATCTCTCAAATCTTTAATAAAAAAATGAATTCAACTGAAATCCTTCTCTTGGATGGAAATTACAAGAAGAGCAAATTAATGAAAAAGTTTTGAAAAAATATATTAAAAATCTTGCTTCTAAACATTTTGATATTGAATATATTAAAGGAGAGTCAAATTCTGAGGGAGATTAAACGCCGTTATTTGGGCGATGTGCAAAATTATGGTGCACCTCTCAATAAAGAGAGATATGTTTATGAAATGATTTTGCAAGAAACAAATTCTGTTATCATCACACATACTTATGAAAAGTCTGATGACAAAGTCAAAAGCCCAATTTCATATTCCAAAGCTGTTATCAAAAGGGTAATGAAACCCACTGATTGGGGGCTTGACCCTGCAAGACCCAGGACTTTTTCTCGTTCGGGAAAAATGTTTTCATTTAATTATTGGGACTATAAGGAAGCATGGAAACATGCATTTTTATACCAAAATGTCAAATACAAGCATACTTGGTTTTTTAAATTCTGTCCTGAATCTTTAAAGACCTCGTATCCAAATTGGATTTTCTATTGGTGGCGTTTATATGGCCCTGATCTTGATATATTACCTAAGATAATTCGTGATGAATTTAGTTCTTGGGCTGTCCATCATCCTCAATTAAGAGGACAGGAAAATCTTCCTGAAGGCTTTTCAAAATTACTCTTTTTTGCTGAATTTGGTATTCCTTGGATTTCTAAATGGGAATTAAATTGCAATTTTGATCATTTAAAAGTTCCTACTCTTTATAGAGAGTTTTATTATCGTTGGTGGTCTTCTGTTTCTTCTGAAGATTTGGCTACCCAGATTATTGAGAAAACTAATGTCTATGTTGAGAATGTGCAGAGGTCTTCTCAACTGGTAATTAAACCAGTTTCCAATCCATTTGAGGAAATTAAGTCCTCTTTCAGAATCCAATTCCCTAATTTGGGAGAATCAGAATTGATGGTCAAGTGTATGGAATTTATGAAGAATCAGTTCATGAGTTCTTTTGCTCCTTCTACTTCTGCTGTTCCAGAAGCTGTTCCTGATGATCAATCTATGGCTAGTCAGGACGACATTAATGCTTACTCTTGTCTTGCTGGTGAAGCTCAAAATCCAGAGGATGAGCTTGATGATGATGGTGAAGCCACTATGGGTGATTACTGGGATGCCATGATCACTGCTGTCTCCACCTCTGCCCCCAAGGGTCCTTCAAAGATTACCAAGCCATGACTTCAGCCATGACGAAGTATTTGTCACCAGTCGTCATCCATGACGTTTTGAAGCAATGATTGTGTTCTCAGACGTATGCAATGACGTCCTTGCAATTATTGGTTCTTTTGTTGTTTTATGTTTATTTTTCAATGTAGCAGATAATTGAGGTCTGTCGGTTATGTAGGTCCCATATCCCCGTGATTTGTGGATCTGGTCGGGTTTAGTTGTGAGACATCTCTGTCGATGGGGCCCATGTTGCGCACCCGAGAGATTCTTTCTGACTTTCTGACTTTTTCTTTTCTCTTTTCTTCTCTGAGTCTTTATAAGGCAAGAGAGTTGTCATTTCTCTTCCCTTCTTCTTTTTCTCTCAAGTTTTCAGGGCTTGTTTTCTCTCTTCGTTTCAGAGTGCCTCTAGTTTGTAATTTGTCCCTAAGTTTGTAATATTATTATCTTGTGTAATAAAGACAACCAGTGTTGCAGTTCATTGTAAGTATATGCGGATATTAAAAAGATAGATCAGAAGCATATACTTACAATGAACTGCAACACTGGTTGTCTTTATTACACAAGATAATAATATTACAAACTTAGGGACAAATTACAAACTAGAGGCACTCTGAAACGAAGAGAGAAAACAAGCCCTGAAAACTTGAGAGAAAAAGAAGAAGGGAAGAGAAATGACAACTCTCTTGCCTTATAAAGACTCAGAGAAGAAAAGAGAAAAGAAAAAGTCAGAAAGTCAGAAAGAATCTCTCGGGTGCGCAACATGGGCCCCATCGACAGAGATGTCTCACAACTAAACCCGACCAGATCCACAAATCACGGGGATATGGGACCTACATAACCGACAGACCTCAATTATCTGCTACATTGAAAAATAAACATAAAACAACAAAAGAACCAATAATTGCAAGGACGTCATTGCATACGTCTGAGAACACAATCATTGCTTCAAAACGTCATGGATGACGACTGGTGACAAATACTTCGTCATGGCTGAAGTTATGGCTTGGTAATCTTTGAAGGACCCTTGGGGGCAGAGGTGGAGACATCAGTGATCATGGCATCCCAGTAATCACCCATAGTGGCTTCACCATCATCATCAAGCTCATCCTCTGGATTTTGAGCTTCACCAGCAAGACAAGAGAAAGCATTAATGTCGTCCTGACTAGCCATAGATTGATCATCAGGAACAGCTTCTGGAACAGCAGAAGTAGAAGGAGCAAAAGAACTCATGAACTGATTCTTCATAAATTCCATACACTTGACCATCAATTCTGATTCTCCCAAATTAGGGAATTGGATTCTGAAAGAGGACTTAATTTCCTCAAATGGATTGGAAACTGGTTTAATTACCAGTTGAGAAGACCTCTGCACATTCTCAACATAGACATTAGTTTTCTCAATAATCTGGGTAGCCAAATCTTCAGAAGAAACAGAAGACCACCAACGATAAGAAAACTCTCTATAAAGAGTAGGAACTTTTAAATGATCAAAATTGCAATTTAATTCCCATTTAGAAATCCAAGGAATACCAAATTCAGCAAAAAAGAGTAATTTTGAAAAGCCTTCAGGAAGATTTTCCTGTCCTCTTAATTGAGGATGATGGACAGCCCAAGAACTAAATTCATCACGAATTATCTTAGGTAATATATCAAGATCAGGGCCATATAAACGCCACCAATAGAAAATCCAATTTGGATACGAGGTCTTTAAAGATTCAGGACAGAATTTAAAAAACCAAGTATGCTTGTATTTGACATTTTGGTATAAAAATGCATGTTTCCATGCTTCCTTATAGTCCCAATAATTAAATGAAAACATTTTTCCCGAACGAGAAAAAGTCCTGGGTCTTGCAGGGTCAAGCCCCCAATCAGTGGGTTTCATTACCCTTTTGATAACAGCTTTGGAATATGAAATTGGGCTTTTGACTTTGTCATCAGACTTTTCATAAGTATGTGTGATGATAACAGAATTTGTTTCTTGCAAAATCATTTCATAAACATATCTCTCTTTATTGAGAGGTGCACCATAATTTTGCACATCGCCCAAATAACGGCGTTTAGTCTCCCTAGGATCAGGCATCCATTGGACATCCTGAGGTTCCAAGGTTAAGACATACTGGGTTATCCTTGTATTAGGAATAAAAGGAGGAGGCTCCATAAGAAGAGCTTCCTTAGCAGAAGTAGGGACTTTATTTCCCTTTTTAGATAGAAGGTGAGGGAAAATTTCCTCATTTGTAAGATTCACTCTATTTGAATCTTTCTTTTTCTTACCCTTGCCTTTATTGGCTGGGTTACCCTGTGAAGAGCCGCTCATTGAATACCCTGCAAAAATTCACGGGTTAAGAAATCAGGTAGAGAATTTGACTCTCCTTTAATATATTCAATATCAAAATCAAATGCAGAAAGATCTGCTTGCCATCCTGCAAAAATCTGTTTAGAAGCAAGATTTTTAATATCTTTTTTCAAAACTTGTTTTGCTGCACTACAATCAACTCTAACCAGAAAATGCTGATTAAGTAAATCGTCATGAAATTTATAGACACATTTTACAATGGCTAAAACCTCCTGTTTAATTGTGGCATAATTAAGCTGTGCATTCTTCCAAGTACCAGAAGTAAATCTAACAAGTTCTTCTTTACTTGTAGAAGGATTCAACTGCTTTAAAATACCCCCATATCCTTTATTGGACGCATCAGTTTCAACAATTTTAGACCATAAAGGATTAGCTAAAGATAAACAAGGTAATTGTTTAGCCTTAAGCTTGATCTTCTTAACAGCCTCAGTATGCAGATTGGACCAAGGAATAGGATTCTTCCCTAATCTTTGGTACAAGATAGCACTATCCTGAGCAAAATCCTGATAATAATCAGAGATATAATTCAGACTACCAAGAAATCTTTGGAGCTGAGTTTTATCAGTAATTTCATCAGGAAATTTAGAAGCAAATTCAATACTTCTATCAATAGGAATAATTTTTCCTTGATTAATATTGTGACCTAAAAAACGAACTTTATCTTGAATAACCTCACCAAGTTTTAAGAATTATTGGTCTTAAGCTTCAGTTGAGTAAATTGTTTCTTAATTCCAGTGATTCTGAACAGAGTTATTCTGATTCTGAATCTGACAATGAAATTATGTTATTGTCAACCTCCACATCTTCAACTGAAGATGCTCCCCTTTGTACTACTAGTTCTTGTAACTGTGGTACAAATGAGGGCTCTTCCAATTATTGGAAAGCTATTGTTGAAATGAATGGTTTAAGTTTAAATGTCTTAACCAGTCAACAACAATCTTTTGTTGATTTGTTAGATCAAATTAATGATCCTCAGATTAAGCTTAAAATGATTGAGTTTTGTTACCAAAATCATATTAAGGAGGAAAAGGATACGATTAAGGTTCCTAATCAACCCTTTACCATGAAAGAGGTTTTCAATAGGTTAGAAGGATCAAGTTCCCAAAGACCAGTTAATATTAATGACCTTCTCCTGATTCAGTTGTTCCCAAACCTATTGAAGCTTCTGCTTATATTAGGCTTGGTAATAATTCTGCTAAGGATCCTGTCACTGCTGATTTTCATAATATTTTCAAACAGAACAATTACACTAATTTGTGTTTTCAAACTGTTGGACAACAATTGTCTCGAATTGAATCTAATCTTGATTCCATGATTTTGTCTAAAACCAAGCTTGAAGAAAAAGTTGTTTTAACTAATCCTTCTGTCAAACCTCCTATGGAGGTAAAAGGTTTTAAACTTAAAGCTCCTGTTTCTTCTCCTCCAATTAGTGAGGAATTTTATTCTGTCCTTTTGGATAAATTAAAAGATCTTAAATTAAATGTTCTATCTCAGAATGAATCTGAAATAGAAGATGATAGTTTTGATCTTTCTCTAAATCAAATAAATGATTTTGAACAATCCTTGATTTCTTCAAATAGCATGAATTTGAATAAAGTCAATTTTTCCAAAAATAAAACTCAAGTTGGAGATCTTGGTGGTAGTAGAAATTACTATCATCGACCTACTCCTCAAGATATTCTTTTTGAAGAAGCATATCTTTTTGGACAGGTGTCTTTCAATTCAAAAACTATCTATGAATGGAATATTGATGGTAAATCTGAATATTCTATTTATGAGATGGTACATCAAATGATGATGTACAGCACTGTCTGTAAAACTGCTGATAATAATGAACAACAAATTGTTGGTTTTATTACATGTGGTTTTACTGGCATTTTGAAAGGTTGGTGGGATAATATCCTTTCTCAACATCAAAAGAATGAGATTCAAAATTCTGTTAAGATTGTTAAGAATGAAGTTAATCAAGATATTTTTATCACTGATGCTGTTTACACATTGTTATTAACTATCATTCATCATTTCATTGGTCGTGAGGGTATTAACCATGAGCGTGGCCGTGAGATGTTACAGAATCTTAAATGTCCTTCCCTTACCCATTTTAGATGGTATAAGGATGTTTTCTTAGCTAGAGTTACCCAACGAACTGATGCTAATAGTGAGCATTGGAAAGCTAAATTCATTGATGGTCTACCAACTTTCTTTGCTGAAAAGGTTAGGAAGAAATTAAAAGATAAACATAATGGAATGTCAATCCCTTATAATGATTACAATTATGGTGATTTAATTAGTATTGTTATACAAGAAGGTCTCTCCTTGTGTAATGATTTAAAGTTAAGACACCAGTTGAAGGCTCAACGTCTTTCTGGTAGAAAGGAGTTGGGAGAATTCTGTGACCAATTTGGTTACAATGTCACTAATGATTATCCTAATAAGAGGAAAGATAAGGTGTCTAAAGATAGAAAACCTTATCACAGAAAACGTTATACTAAAAGTAAAAGTAAACGTCCAAGCACTAATAAGGAGTCTAAACCCAGATCAAGTTCTAAACATAAGGGTAGGGGTAGCTCTAAAATTAATGCTAAATGTTATAAATGTGGACGTATTGGCCATTATGCTAATAAATGTAAAACTAAGACTAAATTGGATAGTCTGGAGATTGAACCTGGTCTTAAGCTTCAGTTGAGTAAATTGTTTCTTAATTCCAGTGATTCTGAACAGAGTTATTCTGATTCTGAATCTGACAATGAAATTATGTTATTGTCAACCTCCACATCTTCATCTGAAGATGCTCCCCTTTGTACTACTAGTTCTTGTAACTGTGGTACAAATGAGGGCTCTTCCAATTATTGGAAAGCTATTGTTGAAATGAATGGTTTAAGTTTAAATGTCTTAACCAGTCAACAACAATCTTTTGTTGATTTGTTAGATCAAATTAATGATCCTCAGATTAAGCTTAAAATGATTGAGTTTTGTTACCAAAATCATATTAAGGAGGAAAAGGATACGATTAAGGTTCCTAATCAACCCTTTACCATGAAAGAGGTTTTCAATAGGTTAGAAGGATCAAGTTCCCAAAGACCTGTTAATATTAATGACCTTCGTCAGGAAGTTAATATTTTGAAAACTGAGGTTCAAATGTTGAAAGCTAATCAATCTAAGACTGAGTTAATTATAACCCAATTACAATTAGCCCAGGCTTCTCTTAATTCTTCTAGACTTGAGTCTGAAGAAAATGTTTCACCACATACTGAAAAGGAAACTGTTAAAGATGATTATTTGTGTCTTCTTGATCAGGTTACTTTTCAGAAATGGTACATTAATGTTAAAATTGTCATTAATGAAGAGTATGTGTTACCTGATTTAATGGCTCTTGTTGACAGTGGTGCTGATTTAAATTGCATCCAGGAAGGATTAATTCCTACACAGTATTTTGAGAAAACTACCCAAGGACTTTTAAGTGCTAATGGTAGTAAAATGCAAATCAATTATAAGCTTAATAAAGTTTATATTTGTAATGAAGGTTTTTGTTTACCAACTACTTTCTTGTTAATCAAAAATATGAGTTTACCAGTAATACTGGGTACTCCTTTTCTCACTTCGTTAATGCCTATTGACAAGATTGATTCTACAGGTATTTTCACTACTTTGCAGGGGACGTCAATTGTGTTTAAATTTATAACACAACCCCTTAATAAAAATATTAACTCTCTTCGAGATAATATATTTTTCAAAGAAAAGCAAATTAATTATTTGCAAAGGGAAATTATGTCCCTTACTATCAATCAAAGGTTGTCAAATTACGACATCCAAAATGATATACAAACTATTCAGAATCAGTTTCTTTCTGAAGTTTGCAGTGATATCCCTAATGCTTTTTGGGATAGACAGAAACATATTGTTTCCCTTCCTTATGAAGAAAGTTTTGATGAAAGATTTATTCCTACAAAAGCCCGTGCAGGTCAAATGAAAAAAGACTACATGGACTTATGTAAGAAGGAAATCCAAAACCTTCTTGATAAGAAATTAATTGTTCCAAGTAATTCTCCTTGGAGTTGTACTGCTTTTTATGTCAATAAACATTCTGAAAAGGAAAGAGGTGTTCCCAGATTGGTTATTAACTATAAACCTTTAAATGATGTTTTGAAATGGATTAGATATCCAATTCCAAATAAAAAAGATTTGTTGGATAGACTCAACACTGCTGTTTTATTTTCAAAATTTGATTTAAAATCTGGATTTTGGCAAATTCAGGTTAATCCTAAAGACAGATATAAAACTGCTTTTGTTGTCCCTTTTGGTCATTATGAATGGAACGTTATGCCTTTTGGGCTAAAGAATGCTCCTTCTGAATTTCAGCATATCATGAATGATATTTTCAATCCTTATTCTGATTTTGTGATTGTTTATATTGATGACATTCTTGTCTTTTCTAAATCCATTGAACAACATTTCAAACATTTAAAAATTCTTAAAGATGTTTTGAAACGTAGTGGTTTAGTTATTTCTGCTCCTAAAATGAAACTTTTTCAAGATAAAGTTCGTTTTTTAGGTCACAATATTAATCAAGGAAAAATTATTCCTATTGATAGAAGTATTGAATTTGCTTCTAAATTTCCTGATGAAATTACTGATAAAACTCAGCTCCAAAGATTTCTTGATAGTCTGAATTATATCTCTGATTATTATCAGAATTTTGCTCAGGATAATGCTATCTTGTACCAAAGATTAGGGAAGAATCCTATTCCTTGGTCCAATCTGCATACTGAGGCTGTTAAGAAGATCAAGCTTAAGGCTAAACAATTACCTTGTTTATCTTTAGCTAATCCTTTATGGTCTAAAATTGTTGAAACTGATGCGTCCAATAAAGGATATGGGGGTATTTTAAAGCAGTTGAATCCTTCTACAAGTAAAGAAGAACTTGTTAGATTTACTTCTGGTACTTGGAAGAATGCACAGCTTAATTATGCCACAATTAAACAGGAGGTTTTAGCCATTGTAAAATGTGTCTATAAATTTCATGACGATTTACTTAATCAGCATTTTCTGGTTAGAGTTGATTGTAGTGCAGCAAAACAAGTTTTGAAAAAAGATATTAAAAATCTTGCTTCTAAACAGATTTTTGCAGGATGGCAAGCAGATCTTTCTGCATTTGATTTTGATATTGAATATATTAAAGGAGAGTCAAATTCTCTACATGATTTCTTAACCCGTGAATTTTTGCAGGGTATTCAATGAGCGGCTCTTCACAGGGTAACCCAGCCAATAAAGGCAAGGGTAAGAAAAAGAAAGATTCAAATAGAGTGAATCTTACAAATGAGGAAATTTTCCCTCACCTTCTATCTAAAAAGGGAAATAAAGTCCCTACTTCTGCTAAGGAAGCTCTTCTTATGGAGCCTTCTCCTTTTATTCCTAATACAAGGATAACCCAGTATGTCTTAACCTTGGAACCTCAGGATGTCCAATGGATGCCTGATCCTAGGGAGATTAAACGCCGTTATTTGGGCGATGTGCAAAATTATGGTGCACCTCTCAATAAAGAGAGATATGTTTATGAAATGATTTTGCAAGAAACAAATTCTGTTATCATCACACATACTTATGAAAAGTCTGATGACAAAGTCAAAAGCCCAATTTCATATTCCAAAGCTGTTATCAAAAGGGTAATGAAACCCACTGATTGGGGGCTTGACCCTGCAAGACCCAGGACTTTTTCTCGTTTGGGAAAAATGTTTTCATTTAATTATTGGGACTATAAGGAAGCATGGAAACATGCATTTTTATACCAAAATGTCAAATACAAGCATACTTGGTTTTTTAAATTCTGTCCTGAATCTTTAAAGACCTCGTATCCAAATTGGATTTTCTATTGGTGGCGTTTATATGGCCCTGATCTTGATATATTACCTAAGATAATTCGTGATGAATTTAGTTCTTGGGCTGTCCATCATCCTCAATTAAGAGGACATGAAAATCTTCCTGAAGGCTTTTCAAAATTACTCTTTTTTGCTGAATTTGGTATTCCTTGGATTTCTAAATGGGAATTAAATTGCAATTTTGATCATTTAAAAGTTCCTACTCTTTATAGAGAGTTTTCTATTCCTCACTAATTGGAGGAGAAGAAACAGGAGCTTTAAGTTTAAAACCTTTTACCTCCATAGGAGGTTTGACAGAAGGATTAGTTAAAACAACTTTTTCTTCAAGCTTGGTTTTAGACAAAATCATGGAATCAAGATTAGATTCAATTCGAGACAATTGTTGTCCAACAGTTTGAAAACATAAATTAGTGTAATTGTTCTGTTTGAAAATATTATGAAAATCAACAGTGACAGGATCCTTAGCAGAATTATTACCAAGCCTAATACAAGCAGAAGCTTCAATAGGTTTGGGAACAACTGAATCAGGAGAGGTTTTACTACTTCCAGAAGATTCAATTTTCAAAGATTCTGGAGGTGGATGAACCGAGTAAATCACTTTACCATCAGAAGTAGTCCAAGTTTTAAGAAGTTTATCTAAAACAAGAACTGAAGGATTTTGAATACTATAATAGTAACAAAACCATTTGGCAAAAGGCACAATTTCTTTTGTCAAATCAATATAGCTATAAAACTGGGTTTTATAAAATTCAAGCTGTTCTTCATTGAACATTCCAAAATACCAACTTCGAAAAGCTTTATATTCTGGTTTCTGAAAATCATCATTAATAGCATTTCTATCTACGATAAAAACCATTAAAAATTCAATTCAGATGCGGTAGGGGTAGAAGATTCCCTACGAGTATAAATACCATGCGGAATTTGCTGGTCAGATAAACGTACACCATCTAAAGACACATGTTCTTCAGAGGAGACTTCAGTATTCAATTCAACATTAGACTTCCTGGAACTAGGGGGAATAGAGACTCTATATGGAGGAATACTCCTAAGAGATGACTCTCTAGTAGAAAGACTACGAGACAAAATATCAGACTGTTTGAAATTTAAAACAACCTCACCATCAACATGTTGAATGATTGAATTAATATCATGATTAATTAAAGGTCTTGGAGGAACAACATTTTGTATAGTCCAAGTATCAGGGAAAACAACTTCATCCCAGGGGATCATCCTAGGGGTAGCAACCTTAGAAGTCATTAAATTGGTGTCAATTAACACAGTTTGACCTGAACTAGACATGGTTCGAACCTTAGGACATAAGGTATTTAACACCTTATATTGTATCCTATAGTCAACACATATTAATTCAGTTCCAGGCATGTAATTATACCCATGAGTTTGAATACGAAGATGCAGTGCTTCATATAAATTAGGATATGTCAAAGACAATGACAAATTGGGGAAAACATTGAAATAAACTGGTCCATGACTTAGACTAGTTTCAACAACACCCATTAAGGAGGGTCTAAAATCGAGACACCTACCATCTCTCAAGGTGGCTTGAAGAGCAGAATTCATACCAAGTAAGGTTAAAGGCCGAAAGGCAACTTGGATTAACCCTATATGGATAAATTTATAATTTGAACCATAATTTTCCAAATCTTTTGGACTCAACAACTTAAGTGTAGTGTCCTGATCATCTAGACCTATGGTCTGCTCCATGGTTTTAATTGCCATGGTACTTATCATTTCGAAAATACCATATTTATATATGGTTTTGGGTTTAACCCGAGGAATTGTCTAGTCATTCATTAACTGGTTTTGGTTATTAAAAGAAATCAATTCTTTGTTCTTCGTGGAAGAACTGGAACTACTCATGAAGAATAGGTTTGATGATATATGAAAAATAATAGAGTGATTTATAAAATTCAAATTTTCCCTTTTTTATTTTTATTTATTTATTTATTATTATTATGCTAAATGGTTACTGGAACTATCATGATTCGTTTTAAACCTATGGTTACTCGACTGTCAACGATTTATGGGAAACATGGTACAAGGAACAATCAAATGCAAAAATACCTAAACATTCCACACGCGACTTTATGACGACCCATAACCGCAGAATAAAATCATGATGATAATTCAAATATACATTTAACAGAATAACAAAATTATAAAAATACCAGAAACATTAAACAATATAAATCATACTATACAGATTCATACATCATCAAATAAAACTACTCTAACATGGCTCTGATACCAAATTGCGGATATTAAAAAGATAGATCAGAAGCATATACTTACAATGAACTGCAACACTGGTTGTCTTTATTACACAAGATAATAATATTACAAACTTAGGGACAAATTACAAACTAGAGGCACTCTGAAACGAAGAGAGAAAACAAGCCCTGAAAACTTGAGAGAAAAAGAAGAAGGGAAGAGAAATGACAACTCTCTTGCCTTATAAAGACTCAGAGAAGAAAAGAGAAAAGAAAAAGTCAGAAAGTCAGAAAGAATCTCTCGGGTGCGCAACATGGGCCCCATCGACAGAGATGTCTCACAACTAAACCCGACCAGATCCACAAATCACGGGGATATGGGACCTACATAACCGACAGACCTCAAACCTATTCTTCATGAGTAGTTCCAGTTCTTCCAAGACTGAGTTAATTATAACCCAATTACAATTAGCCCAGGCTTCTCTTAATGAAAAAAAATGGCATTATTCGAAATGGAGATCGGAAAATGATAGATTTGAAAACAAAACTACATAAAACAATATTTTAAAGGGTAAAGTGCATTAAACCACCAGAATTATTTTCTCTCTCAACAAATTCCCCTGAACTATGTTTTAGACTCTAAACTCCCAAACTATCCCAACTTTTACAATTCACTCTCTCCCGTCATAACACCGTTAGTTAAAATTAGGATAATTTGCACTCAGATCCCCTGAGGTTTTGATCAATTGCACTCACCCCCTGAGATTTCTTTTTTCTTGCAATGACACCCCCTGAAGGAGAGAAATAACCGGAATGCCCTTGTGTTGCCTCCCTTATTTCATGAGACAAATATCTAGGTGGTGAAATTACCTCCATGCCCCAAGATGAAAACCCTATAATGTATATATATCTATAACAACTATTCTAAAATATGAGGGGTATGGAATATTTCCAAACATTTTCTTTAAAATAATAATTAAAGAATTAATATGTATTAGTTGAAGTG
The DNA here is from genome assembly GCA_963922005.1 of Cornus suecica. NCBI lineage: Eukaryota > Viridiplantae > Streptophyta > Magnoliopsida > Cornales > Cornaceae > Cornus > Cornus suecica. Next base: position 46,258,999 of record OY998240.1, read on the forward strand.
CAACTCTAAGGAGTATATCAAAACGATATAGAGTAAAAGAAAAGGGGTTGGAAATATGTCAATACTTTTAAAAAATAATAATAATTAATTAATATGCATTACTTGAAGTGTAATTCTAATGAATATTTCAAAAGATATAGAGTAAAAATATAAGACAAGGGGTTATAAATATTTTCATATTTGTTTTTAAAAAAATAAATTAATTAATATACATTAATTGAAATGTAATTCTAATGGATATAGAGTAAAGATATATGACAAATATATTTCGGCAAGAAAAAATAATATAAATTAAAATACAGAACTCTGCATATATTTATCTATCTATCTATATACTACTAATAAAAACACAAGGACTATCTAATATTTTGATTCATTATCACCTTTTACAATATAAAAAATTATAATAAGTAAAGTTTGTCATTATTTAAAGTGTAAGGGCTTAAATTAACTTTACAAAAAAATTAATAAATAATAAACCATTTTTCATATTTTTATAAAAATATAAAAAAATTACAATAAGTAAAGTTTGTTATTATTTTACACTGCAAGAGCTTAAATTAATTTTACACAAAGAATAATAAATTATAAACCATTTGTAATATTTTTATACATTTATCACCTCTTACAATACAACAAAAACTATAATTAAAATGTATTACTACTTGTTTAAATTGTAGGATTTGTATATTAATTATTTAAAAAATCAATTAAATTATATGAGCTGACAAATATTTTATACATGTATCACCTTCTAAAATACAAAAATTATATATAATCATAAATAAAGTGTATTATTATTATTTAATGTAAAAGATCACATCATTAGTTTTAGCGAAAAATAAAAAAATAATAACTTTTGGGGCTTATATTACAAAAATGATAATTTTAAAAAAATAATTTTAAAAAAGGTGATAATATTTCAAAATTCATTATATCCAAAGTACTTAAAGAGTTTTCCAAATTGAGCTTAAGACGTAAGGGTTGTTTGGTCCATTAATTTAGCCAACATATCTTTTACACTAAAGCAAGGGCAAAATAGTCATTTCATGGGGTCTTCACTCCTTCAGGGGGTGTTATTGCAAGGAAAATGAAATATCAGGGGGTGAGTGCAATTGACCAAAACCTCAGGGGATCTGAGTACAAATTATCATAATTTAACTAACGGTGTTATAACAGAGTGTCCTTGATTGTGTAACAATTTCATAATTTGAGGGGTCATCACATAGTTTAAGGGGGTTTGTTGAGAGGGAGAAAATAATTTAGAGGGGTTTAATACAGTTTACCCTATTTTAAATTTAGATAGATACAAGACTCTATACACATTCCCCAATATGAGCATTAAAATTGTTTCCTTTTTTTCTTTATTATTTCGTACTTGGTCGTCATATAACCCTTTTTAATGAGATTATATACCACTAGGACCTTAATTATTGGAAAGTGATAGATTTGAAAAAATAACTACATAAAATAATATTTTAAGTTTAGACGGACACAAGATTGAGAACAAAAATCCTTTCAAATACATTAATCAAATTAGGTTAGGTAGGTACCACACCTATCCAATGGTGTATATTCATTCATCCAAAAATATAAATTTTTAGATAAAGTGATGGGTGAATGTACACCATTGGATGAATATGAGACTCGCACTTGACTTGATGAACTCACTTAAGGAAGTGATTGTAGACAATTTGAGCTCCAAGATTAAATAGACATTCCAAATACGCTATAATAAAATGTTGTTTTTTATTTTCCAGCTAGTTTGTTGAAGAGGACTTTTAGTCCTCATCTATCCCTTTTAAAGGAGAATATATACCACTAGGACATTAATAATTGGATGGGTAACAATGGAACATGACTTTTAATTTTGTAACTATGGTTGTACCTTTGCCACGAGTACATGACAATGCAATAAAAAGTTTTAGGATTATTTACACTGACACCCTCTAAGATTTGGGAAAATTATAATTAGATGCAACGTTTGACAAGTGTGATTCAATCGCTCCCTTAAGCTTGAAAAAGTTGACAAAAACACCCCCAACACCTAGGAAATGTCCATAATACCCCTTAACTTTGGACTTGCAATATAAACATATTTTCCTTTCATTTCTTGTCATTTTCCCTCAAGCTAAATTGACTAAAATAACCATGCATATACTTTAATTTTTCAAACTTTTGTATTGTATTATTATTAATCCTCAAGTTAATATTTTTTTGAATTTACCATAAGTACTTTTTACCATAATCAATATACGCACCTGACCCAATTTTTTTGGTCTGACCCTGTGTGTAGATTTAAATTTTTTTAACTATTAATGATTGCTTCTATGTATAATTATAATACTTGTTAATTAACTTTATTTATAAAACTAATTTGAAAAAAACAGTGTCCACCTAGAATAGTAATCTGTATTTATATTTGGTAGAGTTGTTAGACAAATCTCAATTAACTAAATTTCAATAATGGTAATACATACACTTCCTTCTATCATTAGTAATGATTTTTTATAAATTTTACATATTTATCACACTTAAAATTAATTAAGTTGCAACTAATAATTTGTTGATAAAACTTAACTTTTTGGCACAAATTGCCAAATGAAAATATTCAGCAACCAAATGAAACTTTGTCATAAAAAATACACTTTTAAGCAACAAACATTCAAAATTGTTGCTAAAAAATATTTTTTACGCAATAAATCGAAAAGTTATTGCAAAAAACTAATTATTTACAATAAAAAAATTGTCACTAAAAAATTATTAATTTGCAACAAATAGTTTGTAGTTAAATTTTGTTTTGTATGAATTATATTTTTGTCGCTAAGTTCAAAAATTTTGCAACCAATTGGAACTTTATTGTAAAAAAAATGCAATTTTAGAAAATAAACTAAAAATTAAATTTTAGGCAATAAAATCCAATTTATTGCAAAATAATAATTATCTACAACAAAATTTCATGTTATTACATAGATGGATATATGAGTCATTTTATTATCTAGAGATTTTACTCATTAATCACTTTGTTAATAGAAGGGGTATATGCGTCATTGGAGTATCTTTGTCAACTTCTTCAAATCTCAGGAGGCTACTCAAACACACTCTCCAAACGTTGCATTTAGGTATAATTTTCCTAAACCTCATAGGGTGTAAATATAAATAATCCAAAGTTTTAATTGAATTGAGTGCTTGGATGTGAATATGAATTATATGATTGAAAGTTGAAACTCTTCTAATAAGCTCGATATGTTACTCGATAACGGTACCAAAATTAAAATTTTGTCCGTTAATTTCCTTGTAATCAAGTTCTAACAATTGAATATTTCATAGGGTAAAAGACAGGTTGAACAAGGTGGCCACGTGATATGTGTGGCGTAGGATGGTGCATATAGTTATCATCCAATAAATGTTTCGTTTTAATATTAGTTTGAGCTTGATGCATTTTGGGTACATTTTAGTAAATGTCAAGTTTGTTGAATTTATATTTATATATATATATATATATATGTGTGTATTTTATTTTAGGAAGACAATAAATGTCAACCTCCTATATCCATCTCGAGAAGATATTGTGTACCTCCTGAATAAATACACGTGGAACCCAAGTCAATAAGAAAAAGAGGTGTAATACATGCATGAATTCTATTACTTGCGCGTATAAATCACAACTTTTTCTAATTGGTTTGAGATACCACATCAGACTTATTCTCGTAATATTTAATAATTTTCTCTCTAACACTTTCAAGCACGTGTATAAGGTGTACTAGTCGATGACATGTACTAGTCACACTTTGTTCGGAGATGAATTGTAGGGAATCCGGTGGATAGTATCTTTTTTGGGACGTATTCGACTATTTGCAGTACGATCTGATTCACGGTGCTGGATCTCCCTCTTGCAATTGAGAAAGTAGATAGCTACATTATGCGGTTAGTGGTGAAGCATGAAAACCATAGTTTTTATCTCTATTGTTCTTGTCTTAATCTATCTTCACTTGCTTTATTAGTTAACTAGTTCAGAAATCACAAACAACAAACCATACTTTATAGTAATTCAAGAGTATTATTTTACGAAAGTTCAGAATACGACTTAGTCCCTTGGGTTTGATAACCTTTCTTAAGTCAAACTGTACTACAATACGACTCGTGCACTTGCGATAGGTAAAATCTTGTCGTCATAAAGGGTCGTTCTTCATCACTATTTTAAATCCAGTTCGACAAACATCAACCACATCCTCCCACGCCTCCCTGATTTCCGGAATACTAGACCGCCGGTAGCGAGAGACACTGCTTAGCTAGTTGTTGCGACGACCCAATGTTAACTCACATGATAACATGAGACATGCTTTACACGCAAAATTAAATATAAATTCTCAAGGTGCTCCAAAATCACAAACATGTCTCAAATAATTCATAATCAACCAAATAGCTACTTTTTAACAACAATCAATTTAAACATACTTCCATCTATTCAAGGAGCATAAATAATTATGTATACACAAACAAAGCTCACACATCAATTCACCAACTAATAATTAAAAAGGGAAAGCTAATATCATGTTTATACATTTTGACAACTATTTAGTATGTAAGAGTATACATACAAAGACGCACGCACCCAAGTAACCGAAAAAGAGAGTGAATCGCCAAACTTCCTGATCAAATAGGAGCTAAAGGGCCCAAGATCAAGTGATAAAAATCTTCAAGAAAGTCCCTGAAAGAGTTCAACTTTAACACTAAAGTTATTCAAACCAAGCAAGAGAAAAACATACTTTTAGAGAGCAACTTTCAAGAACAGAACCCTTGAAAAAAAAAATAGCCGAAAAGAAAGGAGAAGAAAATTAAACTCACCATCACAAATCTTCAAAAAGGTGGTTATGCCAAGGAAAGGAGTTCAATGATCACCTTTGTCAAAATTTTCTAGAGAAGAGAAAGGAAACTCTAAGATTAACCTCAAACCCCACAAAACAAACAAATCATCAAAATTTGTATAAGATAAACCAAATTAGGAGAAGACACTTACCAAGAATTGGATTAAATGAAAGCTTAGAACACTCCAATCAAACTTGTAATTGAAATAATCTTAAAATTCACAAAGAGAAGAGAAGATTTTTGAACTAGAAAAGGGTAGCAAGAGAGAGCCTCTAGAAGGCTCTAGGAGTCGGCCAAAAAGGGGGAGAGAATAAGAGTTGGGGTGTGTTTGCTTGAATGGAAAGATTAACTTAAGTGTTAACCACTCTCATACATATATATATATATAAGAAAATCCTTCCCCTACCCAATTGATCCAATGGTTCACAATAAAGATGAGAGAAATGAGATAGCAAGATGCAAGGTGGGTTTGATACATCACAAACACTAGAGGCTTCTACCAAAGTCCTTTGCCAAATGACACAAATCACCCTTTGACCAAAATGACTAAAGAAGAGGAGAGACGGTTAGAAAAGACAATCCACTCTTTAAGTTGGTCTAAATTACCCTCCTAAGGTCAATTTATTTACCACTTATGCCATGTGTAGAGATTGTGTAAGGTACACACTTAGAAAAAAATTCATAAATCTTCATATAATCCCCAAACTTTAAATTAATCCATAAGATTAACCGTAAGCTTAAAAATCACCAAACCAATTTCTAAAATCCTTATATAGCATAATGAAGCATACGCAACATTCGGATTTAAAACCGGACACTCCGGGGACCTACTTTCACCATATGCTTTTCCTAAATTTTCGGATTGCCAGATAGCGAAAATGTTAAAATAAAATAGAAGCCGATTTCAGAAAAATACCAAACTTTAAATCTTATATATATATATATAACATATATGAAAGCATCTAATACCATTTTGGCAATTAAATAAAATAATAGAAATAATCGCGAAAATTTACTCCTAATTTCGAAAAAAGAATTAACGGAACATTACAATCTCCCCACTTTAGGAGATTTCATCTTCAAAATCAAAACATAGCTAGTCGGAAAATAAGTTGGGGTACTTTTCTCACACCTTGCTCTCGCGCTCCCAAGTCGCTTCCTCGACACCATGGTGACGTCACAAGACTTTAACCAAAGTAATAGTATTGCCTCGCAATACTTGCTCTCTCGAGTCAACGTTGATAACGGGACACTCTTCATAAGTAACATCATCAGCGACATCAACATCTACCCAACTCAATACATGGGTTGGATCTGGTTCGTACTTGCATAGCATGGATACATGGAATACATTATGCACATTTGCTAACTCCGGAGGTAATGCAAGTCGATACGACACCTCTCCAATACGATCCAAAATCTAAAAAGGACCTATGAAACAAGGTGACAACTTCCCACTGCGACCAAATCACATCAAGCCTTTTCGAGAGAAACTTTCAAGAAAACATGGTCACCGGCCTCGAATGCTAATGGATGTCTACGTTTATTACCGTAACTCTTCTATCTACTCTGAGCCGTCACCAAATGCTGCCTAGCAATCCGTATCCGCTCAGTAGTCAAGTGAACCATCTCAGGACCCAAAAGTGCAGTCTCGCCTACCTCGATCCAACTAATAGGAGTACAACATGGCCTGTCGTACAGAGCTTCATAAGGTGTCATCCAGATACTCGACTGATAACTATTGTTGTAGGCAAACTCAATAAAATGCAGATGGTCCTCCCAACTACCCCTGAAATCAATAACACACGCTCTAAGCATGTCCTTGAGAATCTGGATAGTATACTCTGACTGTCTGTCCGTTTTAGGATGAAATGTTGTGCTGAATCGTAGTTAAGTATCAAGTGTTGTTTGAAAAGCCTACAAAAATCTTGACATGAATCTCCAGTCTCGATCCAAAACAATGCTAACTGGAACCCCATGAAGCTTCAAAATATCCTTTACATACAGCCTGCTGAGAGTCTCGACCCCATCAGTCTCTCGAATCGACAGAAAGTGCGTTGTCTTCATTAGTCGATCGACGATCACCCAAATAACATCCTTCTAATTCTTGGTCCTCGGTAGCCCTGTCACGAAGTCCATAGTGATATGCTCCCATTTCCACTCGGGAATCGGTAAAGGCTGCATCAATTCTGGTGGTGTTCGGTGTTCGGCCTTCACCTGCTGACAAGAAAGACATCAGTTCACAAAGTCTCCTACCGCTTTCTTTATCCCGTGCCACTAATACTACCGATGAGTATTGTGATACATCTTCGTGTCTCCAGGATGAACTGTAAATCTGGAACTGTGAAACTCAGTCAATACATCATCATGACACGACTTCGGAACATAAAGTCAACCTATAAAGCGAATTCCACCATCGGTGCCCATAGTCCAATCATCCAGAATCTCGCCACTAGTGATGCGAGCTTGAACTGAAGTGATATTGTCATCCTGTGCCTGAGCCTCAATAATCCTACTGACAAGAGAAGGTTGCGCCACTAAACTGAATAACCTAGCATGTCCTCCACTGTCACCTAAACGAAGGTGCAAAGCTGGAAAGTCCTCCATCATCTGCCACTCTCTAATAACGATACATACTAAAGAAGCTTGTGACTTACGACTTAAGGCATCCGTGAGCACATTTGCTTTTTCGGAGTGGTATTGGAGTTTAAAGTCGTAGTCCCTAAGGTACTCAATCCATCAGCGTTGCCTCAAATTCAAATAACACTGCGTGAACACGTACTAAAGGCTCTTGTGGTTAGAAAACACCTCAAACTTCTCACCATAAAGATAGTGTCGCCAACTCTTCAAAGCAAATAAAACCGCTGCAAGCTCAAGGTCGTGAGTCGGGTAATTGCTCTCGTGAGTTTTCAACTGTCGGGACCCATAAGCAACTACCTTGTCGAACTGCATCAACACACACCCAAGTCCCTCACGAGAAGCATCACAGTAAATAATATAGCCAACACCGCGCTCGAGAATAATCAGAACCGGTGCGGTGGTTAAGTGAGTCTTCAACTCAATAAAGGACTCCTCACATTTTTCATCACATACAAACTTAACCCCCTTCCGTATCAGGCGGGTCATCGGTGTAGCTAACCGTGAATTTGTTTTTTACAAATCACCGGTAGTAACCTGCTAATCCCAAGAAACTGCAAATCTTAAATACATTTGTAGGCCGCTTCCAATTTAACACCGCTTCCACCTTAGAAGGATCCACTGAAATACCACTTTCTGAAACCACATGCCCCAAAAACATCACTTCTCGAAGCCAAAACTCACACTTCTCGTACTTTGCAAACAAGTGATGTTCCCTTAGGATTTGGAGAACCGTCCTAAGGTGAACCTTATGCTCATCCTCTGTAGAATAATACACCAACATATCATCAATGAACGCGATCATAAAATTGTCCAAGTACTGTTGGAACACTCGATTCATAAGATCCATAAATGTCACAGGTGCATTAGTTAAACTGAAAGGCATCACTAAGAACATAAAATGTCCAAAACGAGTACTAAACGTCGTCTTTGGAATGTCCTCCCGCCTAACTCGCAACTGGTAATAGCCCGATAGCATGTCAATTTTGGAGAAGACCGCTGCACCTTTTAATTGGTCGAACAAGTCATCAATTCGCGACAACGGATACTTATTCTTAATCATAACTCGGTTCAACTTACGATAATCAATACACAACCGTAAGGAACCATCCTTCTTCTTGGCAAATAGAACCGGAGCGCCCCATGGTGAAACACTCGGTCGAATAAATCCCTTGTCCTGAAGTTCATCCAACTGTCTTCCCAACTCCTTTAATTCGAATGGTGCCATCCGGTACGGTGCTTGATAAATAGGTATAGTACCTGGTAAAGTCTCAATAACGAACTCAACCTTGCAAAACGGTGGCAACTCGGTCAAATCTTCAGGGAAAAAATCCCAAAACTCGCTAATAACTTTAGGTGTAACATCTGGATTACCTACCTCCTCATCAGCTAGTAGACTTGCCAATAGAAGGCTAGGTCGATCACCCAACATCAACCCGAAAGAATAAGCAAAAAAGTCGCCCTTGTCACCCACAAAGCGAAACTGCTCGCCCTCGGGCATACACAATGTCACGCGCCGTCGTAAGTAGTCAATCTTTCCGTGAAAAGTAGTCAACCAATCCATGCCCAATATAATATCAAAGCCCGTCATGTCGAGAATAATTAAATCGAATACTAAACGTCGGCCCTCGATCATTAACTCGCAATCGTGACAAACTCTAGATAAAGCAACACTACCCCCTACCGGAGTATCTACATACAAAACCTCATCGAGCAACGATACCTTTAACCCCAACACAGATGCAAATGATGATGAAACAAACGAATGCATAGCACCGGAATCAACTAGAATGTGAGCCAAATAACTATAAATAAAGAATGTACCTCTCACAAGTGAAGCTCCGGCTGAACTGTCTGCTACCCTAGGTGCCTCCACTAGTGTTGTTACTGCCTATGCAACTGTGTAAGCTTGGTTCTGTGGTGCCTGGCCCTGTCCAGTCCTCGGCCTCTGAGGCTGCTGAATAGAAGGTGCAGAAGTCACTGCATGAGAACCCTGTACCGACTAAGTTGGTTGAGGTGGTAGAGGTACTCTAAACCCAGATAGTGCAACTGATTGAGTCGGTCTCTGCTGATGACCACTCATAAAATAACCTGAAACACCACTCTTATATGGACAATCCCGACGGATGTGACCCTGCTAGCCATATTGGAAACAACCATGAGGACGCCCAGAATCACCACACTGTGTCTGCCGAAGTGTCGAACATTGGGGCCTAGTGTGCCCCGGCTGCTGATAGTGGAAACATACAACATCCCGATGCGTAGAACCTGACTGTGCTCGGGTAGAAGGTGTTGACTGTGCCTGGCGCTGTGATGGTGCAAACGGTACTGTGGTACTCTCTCGTTGCCTCTTCTTGCTACCACTAGCTAAAGACGACCCAGATAACACTCGGCCTCTGGACTCTCTCAACTTCTAATACTCATTTGCCTCTTCTTCTGCTACCAATGCCTTGGTAACTGCATCACGATATACTACGGGCTCAAAAAGTGACACTCTAGAATGGAGTGGCGGCTTCAACCCTTTCACAACCTTTCGAGTCTGAAGCTCCTTATTTGATACCACATCCGGAGCAAAATGAGACAAATTAGAGAATTGGTTCTCGTACACCGTAACTGATATATCTCCCAGGACCAAATTGGAGAAACTATCCCTCATTCTCATATGAGTAATGCAAGGAAAGTACTTCTCCATAAACAATTCATGGAATTCCGCCCAGGAGATAGTACTAATGTCCCGAGTGTTGATAATAGTCTTCAACCAACCATCCACCTCTTTCACAAACTTAAAAGTAGTCAGTGCCACCTTCACATCATCCTCCACTATGTTCAAAATCCTAAATTCTTTTATAACTCTCTCCATCCAATCATCGGCCACCAAAGGATCAGGTCCTCCCTCAAAATCCAGAACTCTTATCTTCGAGAAGTCATTAAACGCCTTTCTAACTTTATCACCCTCGTCCTCAACGTGGCCTTACCTCTCGGCATGTGTCATGGCAGTGGCCAAAGCACGCAATAACTGATTAGCGTCAATCGCCGGAGCAACCAATGCATGCTCCCCAACATCTGGCGAAGCAGGAACATTTTCCTTCATAATTGGAGGTATTAGACTTGGACCCTCATCGACATGAGGTTCCGGCTCTTATCCCTCAGCTTCCGGGGGGGGGGGGGGGGGCAAATCCCTCAAGAAACGCTGCGGTCGGCCTCGGCGTAGTGGTATGGTGACTATATAAAACAAAGAGAGGATGAAATACCAACATATAAAAATAAATTCAATTAAGCATCCTAACACCATGCCAACACACGCTTAAGCCCAAGACATGACAACAAGTAAAACAAAATACAATATATACATACAATAACAATTAGCATTTAACAAGTCGCAAGGCAAAAAGAATTCAACAACACATAAAGTCAAAATTATAAGTACCCAAAACTCTCATCCGCCATCCCTAGGTAAAAGAACTCTGCTTTGATACCAATTTATCACGCCCCGCTATTCGTAAACCCGAACAGAGTCCACAAATAGCAACACGTGACACCAAAAGTAAATAAAGTCCAAAAGTATAACTTCTTGATGCGACGTCGGGTGTATAAAAATATGTGGTTAAAAACAACACCTTAAAGACTCTAGATTTTACCCTACGCAAGCACACGTATCAATTGTAGAATAGAAAATGGCTTGAGTAAGGGATATCGATCCCACAGAGACTGTAATTGTTGACTTTAACAATTCAAAAACATTGAATTATATTTCTGAAAATTGTTTGTTTTGGTGGTCGAAAGATCAAATTATCTAATCTTAACTAAATTAACTAAAAAGCAAAGTAAATTGGTTGTGATTCAGTTGAGAGAGAAAACTTGGATTTTCATCACTCCATCACTAATCGCATAATATAGTTCCTCACTATATCAATTGTACGAGGGCGATCCATAACTGTGAATCAAATCGTACTACAAATAGCTAAATACGACCAAAAAGGAGTATCATCAACCGGATTACGACAACCCGTCTCATGACTGACCTAACTAGTACATGTAAATTATACTACTCTAATCTACTCCTTATATATGAAAATAATCTAAAGCATGTCTATATTAAATTGTCAAGGCACAACCTGTATCAACATAGGGTTTTAAGTTTCATTACCACCATTGTGTAGAAAACCATAATTAAGTATCCGAGTTCTTGTTCATATTGAATAATCATAGTTGTAAAAAATAATATATTCATTCTATCTAAGACAAGAATTTAGAACAATTATAGAATTTTATATTGCAAATCAGTACGGTTTCTTAACTACTACAATCATCACAGTATGATCAACAATTTTCCCTTGTTACAATTGAATAACAATAAAAGAACTACATTACTTGACTAGGGTTTTTCTAGAACCTAGATACCGAATTAGTTGCTCATGGTAGAAGGAGACTGCATTGTTGATGTAGAATAGCCCTCCATGGTCGTCTTCTCCGGATCTCTAGGTCTTGAATGGATCCTCCTTGGAATGATATATGAATATTCTGAAAACTTATGTGTAGAGAAGTCCCAAAATTGGGTGAAGAGGAGTACTAAAATTCTATAGCAAAGCTTGGTATTTATAGGTAAAGTTGAGGGAAATCCTAACATAGAGAATATGATTACCTTTTTTGGTAATTTCCCACCCAACCAAGCAAAACCCTAATATCTGATGTATAATATGTGTATATTTCATATATAGAGGTGTTGAGGTCGAACTTAAAGTCATTCGGGTCAAAATAGGATTTCAGCCCGAATCTAAAATTTACAGCTTTTCCTGCAGGACACCTCTCACTCTTTTGATCATATCTGGATTTACACATATTAGATGGAGACATGTAATATATCATTGGAAATATGACTTCAAGATCTTGATGATAGACTCAAGAATGACCCCATTTGAACCTTTTTTGACCGAGATATAAGCTCCCGAAGTTGACTGAAATTTTGTGCTAAAAACACTATAGCATTCCGCTGCTACGCTTCAGGCGTAACTTCCTACAATTGAAGCGTAGGGACAAGTGTAGAAACTCACTTTTTGACCACTTTTTGTAACTGAAAGCGTAGGTCAAGCGTAGCAAAACCCTCGGAAACCACTTTTCTTTATAATTGCTCCGTTTGAACCCCCTCAACTCCCTCGGTATAATTCTTGAAGTTGCGGCTCCAAAAAATGACGTTATTGCCCTCTGGGAGACACTTTTATCTTGAAAACACCTCTTTTGCTTTCTCTTTTAGATAGACACAAACACTTCTCTAGTTAATTCACCAAAGTTAGTTTCTAATCTTCATTAAGCTCCTGAAACACGCGTAAACACACAAATGACATAAAAATACCAAATAATGGATTGTAAAGACGTTACAACAGTAAGATAGGGGTTTAAAATGGATAATTTTGAGCACCTATCACTTCTTAGACCACCTTTTAGTAAAATACGTTTCTAAACTCATATTAGGGGTAAAATAATCATTTCAAACTTGAGAGAAATCATATAAGTCTTTTGAAATCGAAAAAAAAGCGAAAGAAACAAATCGGCTTATTAAAATATCATTTCAAAATCACATGTTCGCGCAAGGCTAAAATAATCGTTTCAGGGGCAAAATAGTAATTTCAAAGTTCCAATATTTAAATCCGTCATAGGAACAAACGGAACTCAATTTGAATCAATGAAATGAGATATATGAATTTTTTAAGTTGGCAGAAAATTTGACAAATCCTGAAATTTTTTGTGAACAAGCTTGAAGCTACTGACTTCATAAACTAAAGTCTACTAAAAAAAGTCAATTTTACAAACGGCATCCATTTTTGACACCTCCGGTCTCTAAAATTCACAAATATTAGGAAAATTAGTTATAAGTCTTCGGTTTTCAAAAATAACATGTGGAGCCCGGGGGTGAGCGAAAAATGCCATTTTCTTTAAAACTTTTGCAAGGTTGTGTTTGGAAAAGTTTGTAAAAATCATGTTTTCGAATCCAAGCTCACCTAATACCTGCTCTTACATCAAAATATCATCAACCACTTGGAAAACCTTATTTACAAGCTCATAAACTTATATAGAATCAATATCTTCAAAATATACATTCTTTGACAAAATAAACATAAAGTGATCTAAAGCCTCAAAATATACATGTTTTCATGCTTAAGCCTAACACCCTAGCCCGTCAAAATAATAGATACATGCCCAAGTTCACTTGAATTATCAAAATATATCACGCTTGGAAATAGAAAGTACACTAAGTGGCTCAAAATACACAAAAGGCCTTAATACTTCAGTCGCCAACCCGGACCTCCTAAAGTCCATCCTTTGCAACGTCACCACCTGAAAAATGTTAAATATGGGTTGAGCTTCAACTAGCTCAGTAGGAGATGATTCGCCACATCGATCTCGCCCTTCCGAGTGGTACACACCCAACCCCGTGTGCATGCTACTATCCTAAGTCGGTCCAATTATCCCATATGGCACGTGTGCCAATCCGGGACCCCAATCGTATCCCCAAGCAACCCCCAAGCATGGTACATAATAGTAATAGATAAAGGAAAACATAGATAACCATGAGAATCATAATAAAAAAAAAATGCAATTAAGTGACCGGATATGTTGTAGCCATAGTACTAAACATCACGAGGAATCTATCAACTCGTGATTGGACCACGTCCTCCCACGCCTCCCTGATTTCCAGAATACTAGTCCGCGGGTAGCGAGAGACCCCACCTGGCTAGTTGTTGCGACGACCCGAGGTTAACTCACATGATAACTTGAGACATGCTTTACATACCAAATTAAATGTAAATGCTCAGGGTGCTCCAAAATCACAAAACATGTCTTAAATAATTCATAATCAACTAAATAACTACTTTTTAACAATAATCAATTTAAACATACTTCCATCTTTTCAAGCAGCATAAATCGTTATGTATACACAAAGCTCACACATCAATTCACCAACCAATAATTAAAAAGGGGAACCTAATATCATGCTTCTACTTTTTGACAACTAGCTAGTATGTAAGAGTATACTTATAAAGACGCACGCACCCAAGCAACCGAAAAAGAGAGTGGATCGCCAATCCCCTACCTTAACTCCAAGCTTCCTGATCAAATAGAAGCTAAAGGCCCCAAGATCAACTGATAGAAATCTTTAAGAAAGTCCCCAAAAGAGTTCAACTTTAACACTAAAATTATTTAAACCAACCAAGAGAGAAACGTACTTCTAGAGAGCAACTTTCAAGAATAGAACCCTTGAAAAAATAAATAGTCTAAAGGAAAGGAGAGGAAAATTAAGCTCACCATCACAAGTCTTCAAAAAGGTAGTTATGACAAGGAAAGGAGTTCAATGATCACCTTTGTCAAAAAAATCTAAAGAAGAGGAAGGAAACTCCAAGATTAACCTCAAACCCCTTTAAAACAAACAAATCATCAAATTTTGTATAAGAGAAACCAAATTAGGAGAAGACACTTACCAAGACTTGGATTAAATGAAGCTTAGAACACTCTAAACAAACATATAATTGAAATAATCTTCAAATTCACAAAGAGAAGAGAAGATTTTTGAACTAGAAAAAGGTAGCAAGAGAGAGCCCTAGAAGGCTCTAGTAGCCGGCCAAAAAGGGGGAGAGAATGAGAGTTGGGGTATGTTTGCTTGAATGGAAAGATTAACTCGAGTGTTAACCACTCTCATACATATATATATGTAAGAAAATATTTCCCCTAACCAATTGATCCAATTCCTCACAATAAAGATGGGAGAAATGAGATAGCAAGATGCATGGTGGGTTTGACACATCACAAACACTAGAGGCTTCTACCAAAGTCCTTTGCCAAATGACACAAATCACCCATTGACCAAATTGACGATAGAAGAGGAGAGAGGGTTGGAAAAGATAATCCACTCTTTAAGTTAGTCTAAATTACCCTCCTAAGTTCAATTTATTTACCACTTATGCCATGCGTAGAGATTGTGTAGGGTAGAGATTTAGAAAAAAAATTCATAAATCTTCATATAATCCCCAAACTTTAAATTAATTCACAAGATTAACCATAAGCTCAAAACTCACCAAACCAATTTCTAAATTCCTTATTTAGCGTAACGAAACAGTTGCAACTTTTGGATTTGATGCCGGATACTTCGGGGACCTACTTCAACCATACGTTATTCCTAGGTTCTCGGATTGTTAGATAGCGAAAACGCTAAAATAAAATAGAAGTCTATTTCAGAAAAATACCAAACTTTAAATCTCATATATATAACATATATGAAAGAAGCTAATACTATTTTGGTAATTAAATAAAATAGAATAAATTGTGAAAACTTTACTCTTAATTTCGGGAAAAAAATTTTAACAGAACGTTACAATGTGACACAACACTAACCCATGGTACACACACTATCCACTATGGTCAATGGATATTAAGTCTCTAACCATTCACTTTTTAGAATACAAGCTCATTAAGGAAGGTAGAGTGCCGCCAAGATCATTCACTTGATAGAATGTGTACACTCAATAAGGAGGATCAAAATGCATGGGACGACCCGTGACGAAAGAAGGTTGGAACAATCCATCCCTATATCACAATTTTCGGACTTACTACTTTCATAGGTTGTAGAAACACCTCCTGGTCAGTTGTTGCGACGATCCGAAACAAGTTAACTCACACATGGTTATATGACCGGCATAGATCAACACCAAATGTATATCACATAAAAATGTGTACTCAATATGTAACTAAATCTCAATTGAACCATGCTTCATCATAATATGTTATACATCATATTTCAACATATTATGCTCAAGAATACCAACATGCTCATATTTATTCACATATAAGCAATTTCAACAACAAACATTTATATCATAATATCATGCTTTCAAAAGAGCCTAAATTCTCGTCTATGTTGTAAAGATTCAATTAGTATATACATGACATATATACATAGACGTACACACCCTCTTATACGAAACCAATGTGACTCGTTTTTCCCCTATCTCAAGTTCAAGCAAACACTAGCTAAAGGTCCAAGAGATCTCAAACAAAAGCTCACCAAAATGTCTCTAGATTCAACAAAGATCTTCACAAGCTAGCAATAAAAGTCAAGGATAAAAGACAAGGATTACAATGATATATTTTAATAAACTTTAACCACAATTGAAGTTAAATGACAAGGTTTGGTATGAAATTTCTAGAACTCACAAGGCTAGGGTTTTGAGAGATAAAGCCCTAATGAGAAGAGAACTCACCAATTCTTTAGGTGACAAGGAAACTTGTACTACCACAAGTAGAATTCAATCGGTGAATAAGGCTATCAACACCCTTCAACAAGAATCAAGCAAAAGAGGAAAAAAATTTCATATATAGAAGTTCATCTTCCTAGAATTTGGAAAGGAAGAAAAACTAGGGTTTGTGAGAAAACGCAAGAGAAAAATGGAACTTACCAAAATTTTAAGTTAAATTGGAGGCAAGAGTACCACCTCCAACTTTCATGTTCAACACTTTTTGTAATTCTTCACAAGTATGCAAAAATTTAATTTGGAAGAAAAGAAAGGAAGAGAAGAAGGAGAAGAAAGCAAAATGTAAGATAAGATTTTGAGTGGTTGAAGATAAAGTCTTCATGTGGAAGACTTGTGAGGATGTAAAGATCCTTCACTAACTCATAAACTCATCCTAGGGTCCACATTCAATGTAGGAGCAAAAGAAAAATTATCTAAATGGTAGAGATTTTTCACTCACAACTTTTCACTATCCAAGGGTTAAGATTGAGCTATAAAGGAGAGAAGAGATCCAAGGGGTGAGAATGAGTGTTGCAAATGAAAGACTTAAGCCAGTACACACAACTATTATACACTTGTCAAACAAGGCCTTAATATCCAATGGTTGAGATTGAAGATGGGAAAAAGTGGGTTTGATCCAATGGCTCACATGATGACAACACTAAAGGTGGTCACAAAAATCAAAGATATTTAACCCATTCACTACTTATTTACAAGTGTGCCATTATGATACAATTTTACCAAATAACCAAAGTCTTCTACTTAATCACTCCAATGTCTTTCCAACACTTAGCCAAATTCTAGCATTCTCCACTATCTCAACACTTAGTGCTTGTTTAGTATAAGGAATTGGTACCAAATATATGATTTTGGGCTGAAAATATTAACTCAACCCATGTTTGGTAGCCTTTGGAATGGAACAACAGTACAAAACCATCTGCACTAAATCCCCAATTTTATGCACCATCTCAATAGATGGTTTTGAAGGAGCGAATACTATTTCAGCCTTATACACCAAACCATCTCACTCCATAGTGTGTCATTTTGGAGTTCCATCGTCTTAGCCCATCTATTGAAACAGACCTTATATCTGAGAGAATGAGGAGGCGACGAACCCTAGATCGAGAGAGGAAGGAGGCGACGAACCCTATACAAGCTCCGTGTCTCGCAACAACACGCAAGTAATAGTGCTCTCTCTTTCGTTTGTGCTTTCTGTGTAAGGAAGCTCCTCTCTCTCTTCCAATTTTGAGTTTCTTTTGCTTTCTATATAGGGATTCTTGTATCGATTATACTGCGTACAGCTCTCTAGCCCTAGATTGCAACAACACGCAGGTAAATCTCATAGCTTTCTCATTTGGGGTTTCGATTTTGCATAAAGCTCCTCCCTCTCCCTCTTCCAATTTTGAGCTTTTTCCTATGTTGTTTCTATAGGGTTTCTTGTACATCTATATTTGTTAAAATGTGTGTGAATTGGGGATTTCTTGTACGTCTGTGTATGTCTGTGGTTTTGAATTTGTATATTTTTATAGACTAAAATATATTATTGAGAAAATATGAGAACAAATTACAGAAAATATTTATCCAATAATCTATGAACTGCTACTGAATTTATATATTTATATATATTTAAATATATAAATCTCCTCTATGTCTTATTTGGGTTTTCGATTTGCCATAAATCTCTTCCCTCTCTCTTCCAATTTTGAGCTTTTTCCTCTGTGATTTCTATAGGTTTCATTGTACATGAAATATATTATTCAGAAAATGTGAGAACAAATTACAGAGAAATAATCCAGATTCTATGAATTGCTACTGAATTTATATATTTATATATATTTAAATATATAAATCTCCTCTATGTCTCATTGCTCTCTTACATCTTTTTGCCTTAGGCGCTTGTGTAGCTTCTGGGCATCCTTTCCCTTTTTGAATGTTTCTAATACATATTTACTTATTTATATTGATATTCTTAAGTTTTTTCATTGCAGTATACTAACACCATATCGTTAATATTGTTACTTTTCAGATATTTTCAAATTTTATATGTTCGGAACTAGTTTAAAATGGTGGTAGTAACGTCTACAAACGTTGTTTATGGGTGTCATATGGTGCTTATCTAGATGTTATGGCCTGAGAGGACCGTATGTCATGAATGATTACTGCACCTAGGATTTTGATGGTGCTTTGAAGGTGATATAGCTATTATCAGAAGTACAGATGTTAAATCAAGGAGATGTAAAATGTATTGCCTTATTGTATCCTGTATCTATATATATGCTCCCTTGCCTCTAGTCGTATATTTTAGAATTTGCATTAGATAAAATTTTTGCTGGTATGGAACAAATCATAAATATGTGGAACTTGAATACGATAGTATTGAGATGCACCAATTGTACATTTGGAAGAATTGAAGAATCATGCCACTACTATTGGTAGTTTCGTCTTAAGTATTAATAACTTAAAACATTTAGAGAGTTGCACTGAACGTGACAATTCCTATTTTCTGGAATATTCATATGCACCATTAAAGATGGGTTTAGTAGAGTGGAAGCCCTTTTTTGAGTTGTTTTGTCTCATGGTTTACCTCTGACAATAGTGTCAGTGGGGGTGAATAAGAGGGACAAGAGTAGCAGAGTGAAAATACACTTACGTTTTGCAAATTATTATCATTGGTGATTTCGGCTCTGAGATTAAATTTTTTAATTTTTTTTAAATCTACATTTCGAGAAGTATTTCCTAGTTTGTGGAACATCATGTGCAAAACTAAAAGTTCCCTACTATTTATCACATGATTGGTTGATTAGTCATCTCATGTATTGAAGCAGGCTTAAAAATCAACTGTATGGGGTTTTTACTATTTATTAGATCATTTGTAGACTTTCTTTGAATCTATTGCGTCTTTGATTTTACGTATGGTTGCTTGCTTTCTTTGTAGTTTGGTTACTAGTTTGGTGTTAGATTTAGAGCTAAGCTATTAAAATTACATTATTCACAAGCTTTTGGTCTAAAAGATTTTTTATATATATATATAATCAATTAGGGCAGATGCGTATAATTATTGAGTAATAAATATATATATATATTCGTAGATGGCCACTAAAGCTAATAATGTTGAGAATGGTTCCGGAGCCGACCAAGTGGCAAACGAAAGTCTTCCTGATAAGAGAGATTTGTGGCCTGAAAAAAACACAGTCTACTTTGGGAACAAAATGGATGAAGAAGTGAAGGCAGGTAATATTGCAGGAAAGAGTTTTAATCAAGTGGGATGGCGTAATTTAAAAAAAAGGCAATGTTACAGTACACTGGAAAACCCTACACTATTCCCATATTTAGGAACAAGATTAAGTGGTTGTGTCGAGTTTATAATGAGTTAAAAAAACTCTTAGCCCAAATTGGAATAGGCTATGATCATACGACTGGTAAGTTCATACTCGACGAGGAGATATGGGATATGATGACTAAGGTTAATATTACTATTTAACATTAAATCATTAAACTTTTAGTTAATTTTTATAAAACTGTACTAATAACATGAAATTAATAACGTTGTAGATTACAGAAGGTTGCAACACTTTCAAGAAAAAAGGATGTCCCTATTACCCCCAATTGCAAAACATATTTGGAGGGAAGGAAGCAACTGGGAGTTTTGTTCGGCCTTCGACTAGGATACCCCCATCCGTTCCAGGGTCCTCCTCCTCTGAACCTCCAACCTGGTTCGAATTTATCCCCGATGATGATGAAGTTGTATACATTCCATTCCTGCCACTTGCTCCAACGAAATCCAAGAAGGATGGCGCTATTGCCACCGTTGCTTCTGCCATGATGTCCAAATGGAATGATGTCATAAATAAGCTATGTGAAAGTAACACAGACAAGCTAATTGCAGCTTTGGGCACCCAATCTTCATCATGTAATGCTGGATCCCACTATGTAAATGAGGATGAGGCTACCTCCCCACACCGTTCAGACAAAGGCCCAAGCAAGTTGTTCCATGAATGCAATGAGATTTTGAAGGGAATGGATGGAGTGGAGATGACACATTACATCCGGGCCACTAAGGCCCTACATGACTCAACGACATGGAGGGAGTTCTTTATGGCTAGTTTAGATGAGATCAGACGTGCTTGGTTGAAGGAGATTTGAGTTGCTTGGGTGCGTTGGTGATAGAGATTTATGTCTTTAGGTCTAGACTTTTATTTGGGATGAACTTAAGACTATATTTGATTTGGAGAGTGTTATTGATTTTATTTGGTATGAGTGTAAAACTATGTTAACATAAGACTATATTTGATTTGGATGTCTGAAACTTAAGACTATATTTGATTTGATTTGGATATTTTGCTTTAATACTGCTACTGCACTTCAATTTCAATACTGCACTTTAGTACATCTACATCAGTACTGATTTTGAAGTTCAATACTGCACTTCAATTTCAATACCTTTTTAAATTTGTTTCTTGGTTTGCATATGTAGAGTAACCATTATTAGACTAAGGTAGATGGAAACAATTAAATCGAAATCTATTTCACAACTATAATTTAGAAATAGAAGGATCCAAGGAACCCCAACATTTACCACTCAAGTTCTGCAAAAGTCAGCATAAATACTGGAAGATGGCATTTACCCCTAATTTATGGTTAATGGAGATACTGTCTCGACATAGGCTAGAATATCCACTGATGTAGTAAAGCGTGTGGAATGGCCTGAATGGGACATGAAGTAAACTTGTGGTTTAGAAGTCAAATGACATATCTGTTTTAGGAACAAATCGATGGGTAAGCAGTGAAGCAATCACACCTGAAAAAATGCCTTTGGTTTCAGCCACTAAGCCACAAAATTCTATATCTGGAATGGTCCATAACTCAGCTTATAGATCACACTGTAGTTGCATATAAGTTTTAGAAGTTTCTAGGGATCTTGCTTCCAACTTAATTAAGCATAAGATTTGTTAGGATGCATGTAAGCTAATAGAGATCTCGTTTTGGGGAGAACCCATTGTATACTCAAATTATGCTTTGGCAACTGGCAATATTACAACATGCATCAGAGATTGCATGTGTAGATCTTATAGGTTGGATGTATGACACCATGTAGCTGGAGATTGCATGACACAAAGTAAGCTTGGACAGGAATTGTTCAAATTTGAGGATAAATGTTGTTGTGGTGACCTTTGTTTGTATGGAAAAATCTTGTTTCGCCAAATATGTCAAGCTTTGAGGGCAAAGTGTTGCCTGTGTCGATCAAGAGATCATCATAAATAGTGAAAATACCAAAGTTAAGCAATTGCTGTGAGCTCGGAGAATAAAAGAATGGTAAAATCTGTAGGGGGTTTTGTATTCGGCATGCCAGGGTAGTGCTCTGTGGTCAGAAGGGTGCTCTGTGTTCATGAGCCATGTTGGAGAAGGATACTGAAGAGTGTGGTTGTAATTTATATATTGATAGGGTATATTACATATTGAATTGGAAGTTCATGAGATACTTGAATATTATAACTTAGACAATAGGCTACAAATTTGTTTTGAAATTCTTGATGAATAACATGCAAATAATCTACTGCTATAGTTATTGTTCTACTACTATATCTACTGCCAAATGTGAAGTTCCAATGCTTTTGTACAATGTTCCAAGTAATGTTGCAGGTTTCATTGAAGCATACAAAATATAACAAATCTACAACATTGATATTAGCAACTGGTATTGAATTTGTTATTTCCATTACTCTGTTTTGATTTGAATTTCAGTGGCGATGAAAAAGTTTCAGCTGGTTTTCCTGAATCACATCAGAAGCTTATATAACATTCCCAACGGGTAGGAAGCGGTGGATATAATGAAGATTATATTAGCTGAGTATTTGAAACATTATGATAAGACTCCTTGTAGGGATTTTGCCTTAACTGGGCACAACTATGTGGTTGAGATCCTGGAAGGTCACCCAATGCGTTGCCACGAAAATTTTAGGATGAACCCAAAAGTTTTCATATTACTCTGTGAGGAGCTCAAAAGTATAGGTCTTACACACTCGAGACATTTAACCATGCAAGAACAAGTAGCTATATTCTTATTAACGTTATCCCACAACGAGAGAAACCGAGTTGTCGCTGAACGATTCCAACACTCGACCTGGACGATTCACAAACACTTTCATTTTGTGCTAGACAAGGTTGTTGAATTGGGGAGCAAAGTAATTATTCCACCCGATTTAAGTGTTTGCCCAATTGAGATTA
The DNA here is from genome assembly GCA_963922005.1 of Cornus suecica. Taxonomy (NCBI): domain Eukaryota; kingdom Viridiplantae; phylum Streptophyta; class Magnoliopsida; order Cornales; family Cornaceae; genus Cornus; species Cornus suecica. The sequence goes on from OY998240.1 coordinate 46,282,011, forward strand.
GTGGTAATTCTAGATTCTAGCCCTATTTCCAAAATTGTGTGGGTGCACTAGATGGCACGCATGTCCATGCACATGTTCCTCTAAATGAGCAAATTCCATATCGTGGAAGGAAAGGGGATACAACACAAAACATCTTGGCAGTTTGTTCCTTCGACATGAAATTCACTTATATCCTCGCAGGATAGGAAGGGTATGTTCATGATTCACGAATTCTAAATGAGTGTCTGGCAAATGATTCATTACAATTCCCAAAGCCACCCCTAGGTATTTTTATTACAACGCTAACGTTCATTATATCCTATTATATTAATTGAAGCTTTAATAGTAACTGTGAAACAAATTTGTATACATTAACACCATGGCAGGTAAGTACTATTTGGTAGATTCAGGCTATGCCAATCGCGGTGGATTTTTGGCTCCATATCGGGGTCATCGTTATCATTTGCTAGACATTCGTAGGGCAGGTGGGATACCTCATGGTCGCAAGGAAATGTTCAATTATAGGCATTCCTCATTGAGAAATGTGATTGAAAGGTGTTTCGGTCTTCTAAAGATGAGGTTCCTTATACTAAGGCAAATGCCTGGTTACAAGTACACAACGCAAGTATCGATCGTGATTGCTTCTTGTGCACTTCATAATTTCATTCGGATTCAGGCTATGCCTGATACTCTTTTTGAGAACCCACCTTCTGAAGTTTCATCGTCATCCCAAAATGAAGACGCATATGACATTGACAATGAAGTACCATAGGACCATAACACAAATGTCATGGACCAGATTCGCAACAGTATTGCTCAGGAAATCTATGGTTCTACACCAACGACTTGAAATTCATTTGCATGTGTTGTACAATAAGTTTGATGGTAGAAGTGTCAATGTCCTAGTAAGCTTTTTTTTTATGTAGTTTTTTACTTCTGTCTTTGTGATTCTTTTCTTCTGAGTTGCTCAAGACTTTGCTTTAATCTTATGCACTCACGAGCTTTGTTTTTTATGTGTATGTGTTGATGCATACTTATGATATTTGTTACTAATTTAAAATGAGTTATCATGGACCAGTTGCTTTTTATCATTGTTTTTCTGGTTATGATTTTGTCTAGACTTTTATTAGAGATAAAACATGAGTTAATGGATGGATGAATAAGTTGAGTATGATATGGTTGATTCAACATGTTCACAACAGTAGGCATTATGATAAGACTCCTTACAGTATGGTGAAATTGATGCAACATGGATGAATAATAAATTGAATAATTTTTGCAATATGATGAAATATTATTATTCAATATTAATATTTTTTGTAAAAACAAATTAATCCTTAATGTATTTTTATTTATATATTTTATTTTTTAAAACATATATATTTACGAAATGTTATTATAAATAAATAAAAGGTCAAACGATTTCAAGTTACCAAACATGGTTTGATTTTGGATGGTGCGGTTACTATTCAAAAACTAACACCGCACCGCACTGTTACTAAACGCACCCTTAATGATAATTGAGTGAGGGCATAATACTAATTTTAGTGAGAAACAAAGATGGTAAGGTAAATAAAACAAATTCAATGAGGGCAATAATAATAACTAAATATCTGAATGGGGACATAATACTAATTTTAGTGAGAAACATAGATGGTAAGATAAATAAAACAAATTCAATGAGGGCAATAATAATAACTAAATATCTGAATAGGGGCATAATACTACTTTTAGTAAAAAAAAAAAGATGATAATATAAATAAAACAAATTCAATGAGGGAAAAAATAATAACTAAATATCTTAGTGGGTGAATAATACTAATTTTAGTAAACAAATAGATGGTAATATAAATAAAAAGAATTCAGTCACTACCATTGGCCTTAACTACATCCGTCTCTGCCCCTTTGCCAACCATTTTTTTTTTGAGACAATACTTGGGTCCTCATCCCTTATTTGGACCAATAAAATTAAGACACGTGCTTAATATTAATTAAAAAATAATAATGGGTATTACCCATTATTATGGGTTAAACCCAAATTTAATTTTTTATTTTTTTTCTTTTTTCCTTTTTTCCTCTCTTCATCAACAACCCATCAAAAACCCTACACGTTGAAATCAGTGGATCATTTTCCTCTCACTCTCCCTCTCTACGCGCGCGCGCACGCACACACACACACATATATATATATATATATATATATATATATATATATATATTTACAAGGTCAACAATTTCAATGCCACAATGCTTTTCTATACCAATGTCTGACAATTTCAGTGCCACAATACTTTTCTATACCAATACTTGAAATTCATCGTATGAATCATAATGTGATTGTTGTGTGGATACAAGTTTATACTTTGTTATAGCATGTTGTTTATATATTATGACAAAATTGTTTTTAACCATATCAATTTTTTCAAAGGTTCATATAAACTTTACGTTAGGGTTTTTGATGGGTTGTTGATGAAGAGAGGAAAAAAGGAAAAATAAAAAAAATAAACAATAAAATCCGGGTGTTTAACCCATAATAGTGGGTAATACCCATTATTATTTTTTAATTAACATTGAACACGTGTCTTAATTCTATTGGTCCAAATAAGGGGTGAGGACCCAAACATTATCCTCTTTTTTTTCGCCTGGCACAATGCCAACTTTCATTAAGGGCCTGTTTACTAACTGTTTCTGCTTTCTGTTTTCTGTTTCTGTTTCCTGAATTTTGACAATAATATGAAAAACACGTTTTTTAATTTATTTCTGTTTTTTGAGTTGAGAAAACGTTTCCTCTCATTACAAAGGAAAGAGGAAGCAAAAAAAAAGGTGCTTTCTTTTTTTGTTTCCTCAAACTCACCATAATCATCAATAATAAAAAGAATAAGAAATATTAAATCAATAATAAATAAATTATAATAATAATAAATAATAATTACATAAAATATTATTTAAATTAAAATAAATAAATAAATATAATAAGAAATAAAATAAAATGAATAGAAAATTAATAAAAAATAATATATTAATAAACAAAATAAAATAAGTAAAATAAATAATAAATAACTAAAATGATTAAAAAAAATAAAAAATTATTAAAAATAAAATTAATAAAAAATAATAAAATAAAAATTGATAAAACAATATTATTCATAAATTAAATAAAATAAAACTAATAATAAATAAAATTGAATAAATAAATAAATAAAATTAATTAATTAATTAATTAAATAAAATTAATTAATTAAATAAATAAAATTAAATAAATAAGTAAATAAAATTAATTAAATAAATAAATTAATAAAATTAATTAATTAATTAAATAAAATTAAATAAATAAATAAAATTAATTAATTAATTAATTAAATAAATGATAAATAAAATAAAATTTGGAAAAGGTAGCTTAATTTTTTTTTCAAAATAGTTTTAATGTTTGTTTTTGAAAAATTAGTAAACATAAATTTAGTTTTTGTTTCTTTTAGAGGCAACAGAATCTGATTCTGCTTTTTCAGAAATTAGAAACAGAAAGCAGAAACAGTTAGTAAACAGGTCCTAAGAATGAAATATTTATGTTGTGGGGTTGTAGCACAGTATAATTTTAATATTTTATACACATGTTGAGATTATATTATCGTGGGTGCACATAAACTCAATTATCAAATTACCTATATTCAATTCCGTCAATTAAATCATTTTTCCAAGTCATCTTAAATTCATATTAGAAAACATTGTTGCATAGGTTAGGATCACGATGTTTTGGATAATTTCAAGTAGACACGAATATTTTAATAAAGACGATTATTTTTTTTTTGACTCGATTGCAAATTGCAAATATCATGTGGTATTGACCAATGCAATAATTTGTTTTTTTTTTTTTTTTCCAAATTAGAGTCTATATATAAATTCTTGACAGTTGATTTCGCCTTTGTTTATATAATTGAACTTATTTTGAAATAATAAGCTATATAAAAGTTTAAATTAAATATACTTAACTAATGTCTGTTTGGTATGCGTTTGTGTTTGGTGTTTTTATTTTTTATTTAGTATCATAGCACTTTTTTTAACAAAAATATGTTTGTCTGACTTTATTTTGTTTTAAATAGTAAAAAATATTAGAAAAAAAACCAATTTTCCTAACAATAAAAATGTAACTTTTTTTTTATATTTTTGCACTATTCACTAAATATATATATATATATATATATGCATATATCTATATCATCATAACCACCGCCTCCGACCACTACCACTACCACTACCACTCTCTTTAACCCAAAACACCACATATGTATATTATATATCTATAACAAAAATAATTATACGGAACAAAAACTCATACCACTCCACAAATACAAACATATATTTGTGTTTTTCTAAAATTCAACAAATAACACAACCACATACCAAACATGTTAATTGACTGACGCATACACCTAAACTATACCGTTGGCAACCCTAAAAGTTAACAATACCTCATTTAGTTAAAGTGAAACTTGACGATACCATTCCAATACAAGACGCTAACACCAAAAATTTAACCCACACGAAACTCATCGCACTTTCATAAATTCATAATTATTTTTTACGATTTTATGATTTTAACACGATTTTACAATGTTAAAATAATTGTTGGGCAGTTAAGCCTGTAAAGAGTAACGATTCGCGAAATAACATAACGGCTAAATAACTCATTGGGATAATGGCCCAAGGATTAAATTATCTGGGATATGGCCCAACCTGTATTTATTTGGGATATGGCCCAGGTTTGGTATATTTGGGGAAACCGGCCCAAGTAAAAGATGATTTGGGAGATTGGCCCAAGTAATCGATTACTTGGGGAACTAGCCCAAATATGGTTCTTTTTACGCGAGAGCTTGCATTACACAGAGGGAAGTATGAGGAACTGATGTGTTTTATAGCTCGCATCAGTAACTCATAACCCTATATGCTGCTCGCGTGGCGAGTACTATGCGGAATCTAAGGGAAATGCTTGGGATGAGTAAGTAGTGGGTCGCGACCTTATTTACACAATCCTAAGTAAAAATACCTTAGAGAGGCCGCTAGTATTCAGGAACATGATCAAGGCATGCATGATTGGTTATGGCCCAGCAAAGCTATAAAGGCATCCTTGGCTAAGGATAAATCGGATCCGCGATGCAATAGGCGCGGATCACAGGGTTTGGTGCATAATATGATCCGCGAATTCGTTTCGCGGATGATATGTGCAAAGGTATTTATGGTGTGCAGTATTAGTTACGCATAAGAATACGCGAATCCGTTTTGCGTAGTCATGGGCGTAGAATAATACTGAACAAGGTATTTATATCACGGATTAAGTACGCAGGAACCATGTCGCGAGACAGGTGCTGACGTGGCAATAGAATCCGCGAGAATGATAGAACCATGTCGCGAGACAAGTGCTGACGTGGCAATACAATCCGCGATAATTACTCAGCGGTCGTGTCTATAAATAGAGGTGCGAGGATTCACTTGAGGAGGATGACAACTTTTTCAGAGACCAGTAGAGAGAAAATCCTAGAGAGAGAAAATACTTCAACTACTTGTACTTGGTGTCTTTTCCTCCATTTCTCTTTCATTTTTCTCTGTAAAAGAAAGTCAAAAGTAATAAGAGCATCAATACTGTAGTTTTAGCTGACGAACTTGTGTAGAAACTATCTTCATATCACTTAAATCCTGCGAACCCTTACAAAGCCTTTCATATAAAATATCTAAAAACTTAATGATCTAGTTCAATATCTCAATATATTGCCTAAATTTATGAGAAAATATTTAAAGTCCCAATGTATTAAAAAATTGGATAAATTACTCTGACCTCCCCTGAAGTTTTGTATAATTACTCTCATATGAAAGTTTGTGTAAATTTACTTTGACCTCTCCTGTAAAATTAATATTACACTAATATTTTTGTGCATTTACTAAAATACCCCTAACTTGAGAGTGACAAAAATATTAAAATAATCTCAAAAACTTGCTTGCAAAGTGATAAGAATGTTTTGAGTGGTGTCAGATGAGAGGTATTTTAGTATTTTAAATGATAGGAGGACATTAGACACGCAAATCATAAATTATTTCAGTTTAAAACAGTTAAGTTAGGGGTACTTTAGTAATTGCACAAAAATATTAGTGCAATATTAATTTTACAGGGAAGGTCAGAGTAAATTTACACAAACTTTAATTTAAGTGCAATTATGAGAAACCTCAGGGGAGGTCAAAATAATTTACCCTAGAAATTTTGAAAATTCTAATATGATTTAGACTTTTAAATTAAATATTTAATATTTAATTTCTTTTTTTAAAAAAATAATACATTTAGTTAGAATCCTACGATTCTTTTAAAAAAATTAATACATTTAGTTAGAATCTTACGATTCCCCAAAACGATTCTACCTAGACGCGGATCTAGCTTTGCATAATTATAATGCTCGCGTGATCCAACACTTTCACAACCTATTATAAATACTATTTAGGATTCGTTTGGCTCACAAGAAAACTGTTTTCTTTTTTTACTGTTCACCCATTTCAAAAATAAAAACACGTTTGACAAACGCGTTTACTGTTCACTTTTTTTTCCCAAGAAAATTGTTTTATGTGAATAGTGGATAAAAGTGGTGAAAACACTCAATACAACTTTTAGTTGTTTTTTGAGTTTTTTCACTGTTTAAGGTACCACCTCCGCCATCGCCCCCATCGCCGCCGCCGCCACCGCCGCCCACCGCCAGTCACCCATCACCACCGCCCCCCGCCGCTGCCGGCCACCACCGCCGCTCACCAATACCATTTTATTTTTCAATACAAATTTTGATCCAAACGCTTTTTTGTTTTTAGTTTTTTGCTGAAAAAAACAAATACAAATACAAATATAATTTTTATATTTGAAGACAGAAAACAAATACAAAAAACAGGTTTTCCAAACCCACCATTAGTATTTGCCAATTATAGGTTGATTTATCAATAACTCTACAATGATAGAAATTTAGAATAAGTTGAATTAAGATTCCCTTACCTTTTATTCATGGGTTGACTTCATTTACACCCTCTGAAGTTTGTCTTATTATCACTTTGACCTTCTCAGGTTTGCATATCCTCATTTATACTCTTATTTTACCTAACTCAACTCATTTACACCCCCTACTTTAGTTTATCAGTTTAACCCCTTCCAATAAAATGCATTAATTCATATTCTACCCCTCATCTAACTATCTGGATAAAAGGATACTGTTTGAATTTTTTTTGAAAAAAATTTAAATTTCTAGAAAACAAATATAAAAGATACGTAAAAAAAAATAGAAAAAGATATTTTTTGAAAAAAATAAATTCAGGAAACTATAAATGTTTGAAAATATATATATATATATTTTAGGGAAATTATATTTTGGAAAAAATATTTCCAAAAAATTATAAAATTTTCGCACTTTTTTTTATATTTTTTTAAAAGTGCGAAATATTTATATTTTATTACAAAATTTTCGCACTTTTTTTTTTTTAAAGTGCAAAATATTTATATTTTTTTCAGAAAATTATAAATTTTTCGCACTTTCCAGAAAATTAGATTTTCTGAAAAAATATTTCTAGAAAATTATAAAATTTTCGCACTTTTTTTATATATTTTTGTACATATAAAACAATGATTTTTTTAAAATTTGAATAAGATTAATGGAAGGGTAATTTGGACATTTCACTATAATTTTGACCAAAGTCAAATGAATAGTAATTAGAGGGGGTGTAAATGAAGATATGCAAATCTGAGGGGGTGTAAGTGATGATAAGACAAACCTCAGGGGGTGTAAATGAAATTAACCATTTATTCTTTCATACTTCCAACAGTACTTTGGGCCCTACGTTTATTTACTAATTGATATCAATAAGAGAGAAATTTTAGAAAATGAGTCCAATTAAGCTAATAAAAATAGATATGAGTAGTTTATTTGGTAACTATTCATTAAACACAAAACCCTTTTGGAGCCCCTTCTGTTTTTGGCCTTTTGTTTTTGGATTTGACGTTTTTTTATAGTGTTTTTAGTTGAAATCATAATTATACTTGGTAATGTAAATTTGAATTTTTTTAAAATTTAACTTAAATAAATTTAGGTAAAATGTAAAAGTAAATCGTGGGAAAAAAATCAAAAATATCAAATTAGTGTTTTTATTTTTAATTTTTTAAAATATTTTAACTATTTACATTAGTGTACAAAACAAAACAGACCCTTCCAAATAAGCCTTTTTCTTTTTTTTATTTAACTTAGTCCAAAAAATCATCCGTTTGATGAAAACAAAAACACAAAAAATAAAATGCCAAACAAGGCCTAAAGCTTGATATAATTATATAAATTTGGGAGATTTGGTCCACTAGTGCAAAACCCTTTTGGTGTGTTGATTGAGGTCCTGATCCAGCCAAGGATGGCCCTACATAAGCATGCTGAGACGCGTGAATGAAGAGAAAAGAGAGACCCAATTCTAATTAATGAACGTTTGGATAACTAAGATGGTGACGTCCAAACGAAGCTGTACACACCTCGTGACGGAGACGCGGAAAAGAGGGGTCCAAATTCTCCTTTCCTTTCATGGCGGTGCTTTTTTAGACTTCTAGATGTTTTCACACACTTGCTTCTGTTACAAGGGCTCATTGTTGGAGATACAATACAACTTTATATCTTATATACGCACTTTATGTTTTTTTTTTTTAAAGTTGCTGGTAACGGTTTTCGTGGTAATAATGATGTAATAAATTAAGATAACATAAGTATTAAAAATAAGTATCGAATTAGTATTGATATATTAGAATAAAAATCAATATTAATACTGTGTAACTGTATTAACACCGGAAGATATGTAATGAATAAAAAGATATGGCCAATCATGTTTGTATTTATGTTTTAAAAATGAGACTCAACAAAAGAATATTGAAAATTGAAAAACTAATAAATACTGAAATTTACTAGTTAAAAATTTGAAGTCCCGAAACTTTTTCAGTTGCAATTGAAATTTAATTTTTGTGATAATTTTCCTTTTCTCTTTTTATTTAACTTAATCATTTCAAATGACACCTATAGTTTTCTTCTTATTATTTTTCTTATGATATTCAAAATTGTGCTGTCGAATCAATTAAGAATTAATTATTGACTTCATTTATTGAACAACAACTTCTTAAGTTTAATTCTAGGATTACATTTTCCGAAAGTTTGAAATAATTAAACAGTTAGAGTTTATATTTTATTAATTTATTTGATTTTGCTAAATCTTTCAAAAACATGTGGAAAAAAGAGAGTTTGAAAGTCAGAAATTTAAGTATTGTTCAGTTGAACTTTAAGATATAACTTTCGTGAATAAGAGATATGAATTAGTTTCAATCTAATTTTATTTAACTGCATTCTAAAATCTATCTTAAATTGATCAAAGTCTTTTAACAAGTTATTAAGATAGGACGAGAATTCACATCGCTTATATCTCACATTATTATTTGTTCGGGACTTTCACTCGGACTAAAAGACCAACCCAATAAATATTAAAAATCTAAATATATAGCATCCAAGGAAACATCCTAATGAGAAAGATTATTCAAATTCATTATTATAAGTTTTCTTGTTTGTTTTCCAAATATAAACAACTGATAATCCTTTTTGTTTGCTTTTCTTTGTATGCGAATGATTCTAAGTTCTAACTAATTATGATAATTCCTTTTTGTCTGGTTTTCTTTGTACATAGAAATTGTGTCTTAGTTCTAAACAACTGTAGTAATTTTTTTTGTCAGCTTTTCTTTGTATAAGAATGAAAACCTAATTTTTAGATTCATAAGTAGCTGGAATATTAGCTTGGCAGATGCGAAAAGTTTTCATCAAATACAAGATAATGATGATTAATAAAAAGTGCTAGAACCAAAAGTACTAATTGATATATAGGGGTGATATGCGATATGCGATATGCTCTTTTATGTGATGTATTTGTGTTTTAAAAGAATGTAGTGCATAGTTTATGTGAAGGGTGTTAATATGCACATCCGCGCAAAACACCTTTATGATATGCATAGAGTGCATATAATCCCCTCATGGTTTCTAAACTTTCTATAATATTGATTTGGTACAGATTAATTCTCTATGAGAAGATTTTGTTCACTTTTTACCATCATATCTTTATTATTTATTTATTATTATTAATTTACAAAAATATTGAAATGTAAGAGGTTTGCTTTATCATCAATCAGACCCCTCAGGTTTGAAAAACTTCATTCTTACCCTTTAATTTTTCTTGACACATCATTTATACCCCCTAATGTCACTTAATACCTACACTAACCTCAATGTTGAGATATGTACGTGTTTGGAACACAAGGACTCAATTTCTTTACTACCCTCAAGTTTTATTATCTATATCCAACATTGTTTCACTTTTAAAATTATTATCTAGTCATATAAATAATTTATTTTTTCTCCACCAATACATCAGTCTTAAACAAAAAACAAAAAATCTAATTGGTAATTAAAGTTTTCATTTATTTTGCTATTTTTTAATGTTCGAAATATGTCCGATTTTTATTTTCCGTTTATAGTTCACTTTTTAAATTTAACGAAAAACAATATTTCGGATATTATCCGAATTTTTAATGTCAGAAATATGTCTGAAAATGTCTTTTCGTTTATAGTTTACTTTTTAAATTTAGCTACCACTTAGATTATTTGTTTTTTGTTTGAGACTTTGATGTATTGGTTGAGAAAAAATAAATTTTATATGTAACTAGATAATAATGTTAAAAGTGAGAAAATATTGGATAGAGATAATAAAATTTAAGGGTAGTAAATAAATTGAGTTATTGTTTCTGAACACCACCTATCTCAACATTGAGGGTAACTTAGGTTTAAAGTGACATTAGGGGGTGTAAATGATATGTGTCGAAAAAAAAAAGGATCTGAATGAAGTTTTTGAAACCTGATGGAGTTTGATTGAAGATAAAACAAACATCAGGGAGTGTAAATGAAGTTAACCCAATTATATATGAAAACATGGAAGAAGGGTATTTTGGTAAGTGAATAATGGTATTTTTTATATTTGGGGAGAAAGGATGGCAAAAAGTGAACAAAAACTTGTCATAAGGGATTATTCTACACATTTATGTAATAGTAGTGATACTTATATACACATTTTGAACTTCAGAGAGGATTATCTGCACATTTTTCATACTATAGAGGGGTTTTGCGTCATTTACCCTATATTAATTATAATAAGGGTAAAATGCAATAAATCTCCCTAAACTATGGTCAAATGTGCAAATAACCCCCCTGAACTTTGATTTATGCAACAAACCCTGTGAGCTATTCTATTTTGTTGCAATCTATCCCATTTTCTTAAAAGCATTTCTTAAATGACCAAAATACCCTTTCTTTATTGAATTTAGGGTTATTTACACTAACACCCCCTGAGTTTTTGGTAAATTATAGGTAGATGCAACATTTGGCAAGTGTGGTTCAACCGCCCCCTGAGGTTTGAAAAGGTAACAAAGATACCCTTAATGACGCATATGCCCCTTATGACACCCAGGAAATGTCCATAGTACCCCTTGACTTTGGATGTGGCGACCTATGTGGGCGGATGTGCCATGGACCGGTCCAAGTGGTACTGATAAGCTACCACACTAGGCGAGCTAGAGGTGCACAATCCCACATCGCCTAGGTAAGGAAAGGCTACGTACTATATGTGAGTTTCATACCCTTTTATGACATGACACGTTTTCAAACCATGGAGGTTGAGAACCTATCAGAACTCCACAGTGAAGCGTATTTGACGTGGAGTATTACCAGGATGGGTAAACCCTTGGGAAGTCTCTAGTCCGGGTAAGCCAAAAGCGGACAATATTGTGTCTAGATTTGGAGGGGGCTGTTACAAATGGTATCAGAGCTTGACCCAGCCGAAAGTGTACTGACGGGGATGTCGGGCCTCCTAGTGGGGTGGATTATGGTGACCTATGTGGGTGGGTGCAAGCGGCATTGGCAGGCTACCACACTGGGCGAGTTACAGGTGCACAATTCCACATCGCCAGGGTAAGGAAGGCTACGTGTTTTAGGTGAGTTTCATACCCTTCTATGACACGAAGCATTTTAAAACCATGATGGCTGAGAACCCATCAGAACTTCACAATTAAGTATGCTTGACCTGGAGTAGTACCAGGATGGGTGACCCCATGGGATGTCTCTGGGGTTCTTTTAACTATTAACGATTACTTCTATATATAATTGTAATACTTGTTAATTAATAGTAATTGATGAGTGCCAAATGTTGTCCATTTTAGGCACCTAACTCACTATTGTTACGTTTTATCATTACATTATTTGGTATTTTTATGCGGTTTGTGTGTTAAAACGTGTTTCAGGAGCTTAATGAAGAAGTGAGCTAACTTTGGTGAATTAACCAAAGACATGCTTGTGTCTATCCACAAAGAAAGCAAAAGAGGAGTTTTTAAGCAAAAAGTTTATCTGGGAGGGAAAACATGGCATTTTTTGGAGCAATAACTTCGGGAAACATACCAAACGAGTCGAGGGGGTTCTAACGAAGTAATTATCAAGAAACGTGGTTTTCAAGTATTTTGCTACGCTTACAGTAGCTAAACATGCCTAGAAAGTGCTAAAACTACGCTTGTGGAAAATGGCCTATAACTAAGCTACGCTTAAGCGTAGGAAAGCTATCCAAGTGTAGTCCTGGTCCGATTTGAACTCTTTTCACTTGTGTTCGACTCCACACCTCCAAGCACGTATATATGACATATTATACATCAGATTGAAGGGTTTGGCTCAGATTTGAGGAGAAACACAACACATCAAAGAGGAATCCAAGTCTCTGTGGGATCGATATTCCATTTCTCAAGCCGATTTGTACTACAAAACGATTCATGCATTTGCAATAGGTAAAACCTTGTCGTCATAAAGGGCCGATCTTAACCATTATTTTTATCAACCCTTGACGCACATCAAGTTTTTGGCGCCGTTGCTAGGGACTTGGCATTATTCTTAGCTTTAGTAGTTTAGTAATATTGCATTATTGTAGTATTTCTAAAGTTCGAATTTTTGTGTGATTGACAGGTACTTTGAAAAGCATAAAGGGATTTAGTAGAGCAGTGAAATTTGCGTCGTTGGATCTCTTGTGTGTTTTAGTTTAGCTTAACTTCATGCATAATTTTAGCTTTATTTCTGTTAATAGCTAGAATAGTTTAAAAGTAGTTAATTTTATTTTTGAAAAAAAAAAGTTTTCGCCTTGTGCATGAGCGATCGACAATCAATTTTCGATCCCAATGCTGAATTAGTACCTTTTAATTCGGAAATCGAGAGAATTTTTCGAAGGAATCGTCGAGCTAAATTAGAAGAGCTTCGAAGGAAGTTGGATTATGAAGGGATGGCGAATCATAATGCAGTAGTGAGACAAGCCCCTACTACATCATTGAAGGAGTATCATGCATATATAACTCATGAATCATATGTTGAATTTCCAGAGGATGAAGGGGTTAAACATTATGAGATCAAATCTAATGTTATCAACATGTTGCCAAAATTTTATGGACTCAGAAATGAGGAGCCATATCAACATGTTGACGAGTTCAGAGAGATGGCCTCGACTATGAAAATCGAGAATCTTAGCACTCATGCGTTGCGTGTGCGATTATTTCCCTTTTCCTTGAAATAAAAAGCTAAAATATGGTATATCACTTTGAATAGGGATGTAAAAATCACTTGGGAAACCTTAAAAGCTGAATTTTTAGAAAAATATTTTCCAATAGGTAGAACCCATGAGGCGCAACACGTAATTAACCACTTTAGAGAATTGCCTGGTGAGCAATTCCAAGATGCATGGGATAGATTCAATGAGATTTTGCGGAAGTGCCCCCATCACAAATTTGTTGAGCAAGATATTGTGCGTAACTTCTATCTTGATCTGGGTGCCAATCATAAAATTTTGATAGATGCAGCAGTGGGAGGTCAGTTTATAATGAAGCCAATAGATGAGGTATTGAAGCTGTTTGATAATGTGAGTGACAATTCGCTCGAACATGAGTCAGAAATGCGTGCTAGAGACGGAGTTGAAAGGAAATCTGACAAGCTCTTTAGTGTTTAGAGAGATGATGACGTTAGAGACTAGGTAGCCGCATTAGGACATAAACTCGATAAGTTTATTAATCTGAGTCAATCAGTTCCGAGAGAAGTCCTAGCAATAGGACCTGACCATTCGCAAAGTGATTATCAGGGTAATGAAATAATTGCCATTTATGTGAATGCATCATGGACCAACTCGAACAATAATCCTTATTCAAAAACATATAATTCAAGTTGGCGTAATCATCCAAATTTATCATATCGATATTAGAATGTGGAGAATCCTCAGCCAAGGTTCAATCAGAATCAAAAGTCGTTCAATTCCTAACAATCATACAATAACCGTAATTTTCAACCTAATCCTCAAGCAACCCGTTCTACTAATTACCAAACACAAAGAAGTCAAACCCCACCACCTAGACCATCTGGCTTTTATGACAGTGAATTGGCAGAGACCTTAAGAGGCTTGAAGAACATGAAGGGCTCACACTCCCAAGCCATTTCAAAGTTAGAAACCCAAATGGGGCAACTAGCTAACACATTGAATAGACGAGAGGATGGGATATTTTCTAGTCATCCGGTAGCGAATCCAAATAGTAGACAAACGATGGAAATTGGATCATTTACTGAAAATACTCATGAGACAGTCCAAGCCATCATGACTTTAAGAAGTTGAAAGGAGGTGGAGAATAGGGTTGAGCAGCAGTATGAAGAAAGGACATGCTAGCGTAAGGTGGCTGAAGAGGTACAGAAAGATCAAGCTCAGGAGGAGGAAGATATAAATCAAACATTACCAGAAGAGACGGAGAAGGCAAGTTATGAGGAAACATCGCCTTTTCCTCAACGTTTGCGAGAGTCAACCAAATATGGTAAGTATAAAGAGTTAAACATGTTGGAAACATTCCGACAAGTCAAGATTAATTTGCCTCTCTTAGACATCGTAGCCCAAATACTCGCCTATGCTAAGTTTTTGAAGGACCTCTGCACTCAAAAGAAAAAAAGTAGATCAAAGGTCCAGAAGAAAATTTTGTTGACTGACCAAATGAGTTCATTGCTATTAAGTAACACGCCTCCTAGGAGGAAAGATCCCGGTGCTCCCACTATTCCATGTGTCATTGGTGACCAGGAAATTAGTAGAGCTCTTCTTGATTTGGGTGTGAGTGTTAAGTTACTTCCATATTCAGTCTATCAACAACTAGGGTTGGGAGAGCTCAGTCCTACCTCGGTTGTGCTTCAATTAGTAAATACATCAATCAAGAAAGTGAGAGGGATTCTGGAAGATGTCATCGTTCAGGTGAACAAGTTATACTTTTCGGTAGATTTCATAATTCTCGATACAAAACATGTCCAGGAGTAGAAGAAACATATCCCTATGATATTAAGGAGACCGTTTTTAGCTATGGCTAATACATGTATCAATTTCCGAATAGGGGCTATGAATTTATCTCTTAGAAACCTGAAGGTGCGGATGAATGTGTTTGATGCCAATCATCAACTCTCGGAGTTAGTTGAATGTTTTTATATTGACGAGATGGATGATATAGTAGAGGAATTTACACGAAGGATGCTAGAGAAAGATGAGTTAGAGTCGTTGATGACTGGAGTAAGGTTGGAGACTGAAGTAGAAGACTGGATTGAGAAAATAAGGCAGAATAAGGAGGATATTGCTGTGATTGAGACTACATTATATGGCCAGTCATAGAAAGTGCCGATTAAACCGTTTCCCACACTCTCGAGTACACCACCAATACCATCTCTAATAACTTCTCCAACCTTGGAACTCAAGGAATTGCCTGAGAAGCTGAAATATGTCTTTTTAGGACTAGATGAGACTCTTCCTTTGATTATTTCATCAAAGCTGACAAAAGAACATGGATTGAGTTTAGTCAAGGTCTTAAGTGAGAATAAAAAGGTGATAGGATGGAGTCTTGCTGATCTTAGAGGAATAGATGCTTGAATTTGCATGCATCACATACATTTAGAGGAGACTGCAAAACCATCAAGGGAAATGCAACGAAGATTGAACCCAAACATGAAAGAGGTGGTGATGAAGGAGATTGTGAAGTTGCTAGATGTTGGTATCATATACCCTATATCTGACAGTACATGGGTGAGCCCTACATAGGTGGTACCAAAGAAATCAGGTATCACAGTTGTGCCTAACTCCAAATGTGAGTTGATCCCATAATGCACCACCATTGGGTGGCATGTTTGCATTGACTATAGAAAATTTAACTCACAGACTAGGAAGGATCATTTTCCATTGCCGTTTTTTGATTAAATCCTAAAAAGGTTGGCTCGATAGAGCTATTATTGCTTTATAGATGGATATTCCGGTTGCAACCAAGTTGTGATTGATCCTGTTGATCAGGAGAAAATCACTTTCATATGCCCTTATGGTACATTTTCGTACAGAAGAATGCCCTTTGGTTTGTGTAATGCGCCAACTACATTCCAGAGGTGTATGATGTCAATATTCTCTGATATGGTAGAGAAATTCTTAGATGTGTTCATGGATGATTTCTCGGTCTTTAGGGTAACCTTTAAGGACTGTTTGCAACATCTGACATTCGTGCTCAAGAGATGTAGAGAAACTAACTTGATTTTAAGTTGGGAAAAGAGCCATTTCATGGTTTAAGAGGGTATAGTACTTGGCCATATAATATCAAAAAAGGGATTGAGGTAGATTAAGTTAAAGTTGAGCTTATTTCAAAATTGCCTCCTCCCACGTCTATTAAACAGATAAGATCATTTTTTGGCCATATTGGTTTTTATAGATGATTTATTAAAGATTTTAGTAAGATCACCCGACCATGATGCAACTTATTTTCTAAAGATGTAGACTTTGTCTTTGACAAAGAGTGTCTTCGTGCTTTTGAGGAGCTTCGTACACAACTCTCTACAACCCCAATCATGCGACCACCAAATTGGTTTTTACCTTTTGAGGAGCTTCAAATTATGTCGTATGAGCAGTATTGGGACAGAGAAATGAGAAGTTGCCATACGTGGTGTATTATGCTAGTAAGATTTTGAATGATGCACAAATAAATTACACAAGAACAGAGAAAGAGTTGCTAGTAGTTGTTTTTGCCTTGGATAAATTCAGATCATATTTATTAGGAACCAAGGTGGTAGTATATTTGGATCATGCAACATTGAGACATTTGATGACAAAGAAAGACTCCAAACCCAGGCTTATTCGATGGATTTCGTTGTTACAAGAATTTGATTTAGAGATAAAAGATAAAAAGGGTTCGGAGAATGTAGTAGCAAACAATTTATCAAGGATCGTTGTGGAAACTACAAAGGAAAGTGTTCCTCTTAAGGATACATTCCTGGATGAACATCTGTTCAGTGTGGCTGTTGTGGAGGAGATACTGTGGTGCGTTGATATTGTCAATTGATAGGTGCTTAAAAGTGTCCATTTTAAGCCCCTATCTTACTATTGTAATCCCTTTACATTTCATTATTTGGTATTTTTATGTATTTTGTGTGTTCAAGAATTTTTAGGAGCTTAATGAAGAAACATAACTAACTTCAGTGAATTAACCAAGTTCATGTTCGTTTCTATCCAAGAAGATAATCAAAGAGGTGTTTTCGAGCAAAAATGGCTCCTAGAGGGCAAAAATGTCATTTCCTAAAGCCGTCACTTCAAGCAAAAAGTATTGTGGGTTCAGGATGGTCATTCTGGCTCAATTACGGAGAAAAGTAGTTTTCACCAAAATCCCTACGCTTTAGACTCAAAAAGTGGCAAGAAACTGCAAAATTACTCTTCATCCTATGCTTGGAGAAAACCAAGCTATGCTTGGTACCTACACTTGGAGCGTAGGACCCTACGCTTGGAGCGTAGCTGCAGAAAGTTTGGAGATTTTCTGCGGGGTTTTGCCTGTTTAGTCCTTGTTTTAAGTCCACGATACATCTGCGACTTCAGACCTTTACATACATGCATATACACAAATATATATCAAAACTTAGGGTTTGTATTAGTTTTAGTGTGAAATTACCAAAAAGGGCAACCATTAGGGTTTCCCTAGGCTTGTCTATAAATACAAAGTTATACATCAGAGGCCAGGGGTTCATTCATTGAGTTTTCTCACGTATATATTCAGAAGAACTGCTGTAGAGAAGAAGAACCATTCAATACCTAGAGTTCCGGAGAAGAAGACCATGGAAGCTGTCTCTACATCACCGATGCAATCACCTCCTACCATGAGCAACTAATTCGGTATCTAGGGTTTTCTAGCAAAATCCTATCCAAGTAATGTAGTTTTATCTTTGTATTCAATTGTAACGAGGGGAAGATGTGACTGTACTGTGATTATTGTAGTAGATGAGGGACCAATTTTATTCTTGAAACAAGTTTACATGTTTATTTTGATTCTCATCTTAGACTTAATAAATATGTTTATCCCACACAATCACAATAACTCACTATGAGCATGAACTTCGATGCTTAATTTGTGATTTTATACATAATGGTGGTTATGAAACTTAAAACCCTGGGTTGACACAGGCCATGCCTTGGCGAGTTGAGATAGACATGCTTTAGTTTATTTTCATGCATTAGGAGTAGATTAGAGTAATTTAATTGGAATCCACTAATTAGTTCAGTCTTGAGATGGGTTGTCACGATCTGGTTGATGGTAATCCTTTTTGGGGTCGTATTTAGCTATTTGCGGTACAACCTGATTCATAGTTTATGAACTGTCCTCTTACAATTGATGCATTGATATGATTATATTATGCGGTTAGTGATGGAGCGATGAAAACCCTACTTTTCTCTCTCTTGAATCACAAACCAATTTACTTTACTTTCTAGAATAATTTTGTTAATTTAGATAATTTGGTCTTCGACCACTCAAAACATAAAAAAATTGCAAAACAATAACTCATTATTTTCGGACTATTAAAGTTAACAATCTTAGTCTCTGTGTGATCGATATCCCTTACTCAAGCTTTACTATTCTACAATTGATATGTGCGCTTGCGTAGGGTAAAACCTAGTGCTGTGATAAGAGGTTATTTTTAACACATATTTTTAACTCTTCTAGACAGACATCATCAATTACAAAGCCACGGGTCAAATTCCAAAAGGTTGGTCTAAGAGTGATAAAGATCAATTTTTCAGCCAAGTTAAATTCTATATCTGGGATAATCCGCGTTTGTATAAGTATGGCTTTGATCAGATTATCAGAAAGTGTGTTACCGAAAGTGAAGTGGAGAGTATCTGAAGATTTTGCCATACGCTAGAATATGGGGGGCATTTTGGAGCTCAAAAGATAGGCCATAAGGTGCTTCAAAGTGGGTTCTATTGGCCGACCTTATTCAAATATGCATTTGAATATTGTAAAGCATGTGTGCGATGTTAGAAGTTGGGATCTATATCTTGATGTGATATGATGCCTCTGACCTCGATTTTGATCATTGAATTATCTGATGTATGGGGTATAGACTTCATGAGACCATTTCCAAAAGCGGGCGAGAAAGAGTATATAATCGGGCGAGAAAGAGTATTTCCAAAAGCGGGCGAGAAAGAGTATTTCCAAAAGGGGTTGACTATGTGTCAAAATGGGTAGAAGCTGTAGCTACTTCACACGCCGACCATAAGGCAGTTGTGGAGTTTATGCAGTCAAATATCTTGTCGAGATTTAGTATACCACGTGTGATAATCAGTGATGGCGGAAAGCATTTTGATAACCATTTTCTTGGTGGTCTATGTCAGAAATACGGTGTCAATCATAAAATTGGTACGCCATATCACCCCCAAACGAGTGGACAAGTGGAGATTTCTTATTGGGAAGTGAATAATATTTTGGAGAAAACAGTGCATGTGGATTTGAAGGACTGGCCTCAGAGGCTAAATGACGCATTGTGGGCTTATAGAACCACTTATAAGACTCCGATAGGTATGACACCGTATTGGCTTGTTTACGGTAAAACATTTCACCTCCCTATTGAGCTAGAGCACTGAACATATTGGGCAGTTCAAAGGTTGAACATCGATCTGAAAAGATCCGGTGCTCAATGAAAACTTCAACTTCCAGAGCTTGAAGAACTATGTAATAATGCGTATGAGAATTCTCGGATTTATAAAGCTCGGATGAAGGGGTTTCACTATAAACATATTCGGAAGAAGTCCTTTGAGCTCGGCCAGAGAGTTTTGCTGTTTAAGTCGAGATTTAATTTTTTTCCTGGCAAGCTTTAATCAAGATGGGATGGACCGTATGAAATTACAAAGGTATACCCCTATGGAGCAGTATAACTCGATGATCTGGAAAAAGGAAAGAGATTTACGGTGAATGGTCACATGCTTAAAAATAATTTTGATGTCCAACCAGTAGAGTGTGTTGCTGAGTCAATGGATTTGACTGATGCAACACACGAACATGATTCCGGATGTTGAGAAACAACAACATCGTGCCAACAACACTAAACATTGACACTAAAGGATGAAAATTAGTTTTTAAACCTAGTTTTTGAATTTGTATTTTAGTTCGTTAGTCATAAGATCGAGTCATAATATCGTCATTGTCACGGTAGGTGTGGTGAAATATTGAATGAAGTGTATGGAGTGTGTGGAGAGTCATTGCGCTTAACAAGGCATGAGAAGAGAAAAAGAGTGAAGCTGAAAAATTAACCTATGCTGGAGTTTTAGACTCCAGCCGACGCGACTCTATATTTATATATGGAGGCTCAAAACATTTCCCTTTCATTCTATTCTCCACCAAACTCTCTTAAACCATTCCCATATCAACCCTAAGGGGATTTCGACCCAACCCACTCATATCTTGCGTCAGATCTGTTACTGAATCGTCCAGATTCTCGTGGAGAACTCGAAGAGTCTCGAAAGCCAATTTTTTTAGAAATCATCAAATCTTTTGATTCAGTGAGTTTTTCTTCTACATTTGTGTTTCTAATTACGTTTTTAATCATTTGAAATTAATATTGACGAACGAATTCGGTCAAAAACATGTTTTGATTCGTTTTTCAAAAGTTGAGATTTTCGACTAGAAGAACGGGTTGGATTTCAAATTGTTCGAGTGTTTTTGATCTAGGGATTTGTTTAAATGTCATATTAGGTTCATTTAGAAATGGTTTTGAGTTTGATTCGGTGTCTGGAACGATTTTTTTATTTTTGTTGATTCAGACTATAGGGATGAAGATGAGAGGCCGTGGGGCAACGCGTACATCGAGAATGAGACTGAGGTCTCCTAACCCAGCACCAGTAGCTCATATACCTAGGGCACGTAGACAATTGATTATGTCACCCTCACCATCATCATTATCGTCAGAGGCGACACGTAGTGACCTTGTGGATACGACCATCGTTTCACCGATTGCTTCAACACCCATATCATCACCATTACCACAGCCAACACCAATTATGGCTGGTGGTGTGGAGTAGAGGGTGTTGGAGTCTTTTAGGCTGGTACCTCCTGAGGACCCAGTAGAGGATATGACAGGGGTCAAACTTCACCCCAAAATTTTGGCCCTATGATGGCACTTGGACACTCACCAAGTCAGCTAATCCACATTTGATGCCTTTGAGATACAACAAGTAATGCACTCAACAAACACACACAGAGTATATATGAAGAGTAATATAAGCAACACCCACAAATTTACAGAAAACCACAACCATGGTTTTCCAACCTTTTACTATAAACTTAAGTAGTATAATGATTCTCCCTCAAGCCACACTACAACAATTATAGAAACACTTCTCTTTGAATTCGTGATTCTCTGCCTATACAAATGCCATACTTGTGTCTATATAGGCACAAACATACAAAACTGCCTATATCTGATGTGGATGACAACCCCATCCACTTAGACTGCGTTGGCACCAATCAGAGGCTGCCAATACTCATCACACAATTGCACTCTCAACTGATGATTTTTTGTGGCATTCTCTTATAATGCCACCTTGCCTCTTGATGGTTAGAGTCAGTTGTGTGTCACCAAACTACCTAAACTGCCTGTCTGAGTCACACTTTAGCCTTGACCAACCTTGTCTTGCCAAATTGTCTGAGCCAAATAACACCATCATGAGCTATCTCAATGTCAAGTATATGTCACACTTCATAATACTTGCATTTGTTAAGCCAACATCAATGCCTCAGCCTTCCCATGCCTTCGCGCACATAAGAACATGTCTTTGCTAAGCTTACACCAAGAGCCCTCATTAGCTAACATGTACCACGCCATGTTATGTCTTGTTTTATTAAATGCCTTGGCATAAAGGTCATACTGTGCCATGCCTATGTCTTGAACCATTCAGCACCAACCATCACTTGTCTCATGTCACAACCTTGCCCTATGGGCAAGTTGGCCTATCCAAAGCTTGGTGTGCACATGAATTGCTGAGCCAAGTGCATTGCATGCACATCAGTGCATGCCAAGTTAAGGCATGACCTTGCCAAAGGCAAATTAGCACACTCGTGGGCATTCACACATGGCTTGCTAAGCCATGCGTTCTCCAACACAGCCCACCGTGTTTGCATCGAGCCATCTCACCAACCGTGCCCACCAAACCATGTCTAAACATGCCAACAAGCTTCTCCATACTTGCCTTAGACAAGGCTTGTCATGACCTTGCTAAGTGGTTGAATACCCTCTTAGGTCAGGAACAGTCCCCTCCCTATTATGCAGAAAACACTATTATAGCTGTGACCATAATAAATATCAGCCTTACTCGAGGAGTCATAATGACCATATTTAATCTTTCTGACCTCCAAATCCAAAATCCTTTAGCAGATCATCTTCTTAAGTCACAAGGATCTTATAACTAAATTCCTGTAATTTTCCAACACACCTAAGCCACACTTCTAAAGTTGGACTTATGCCACTGTGCCATCTTCCCATGTCACACTGGCATGCCACAACACACTCCGAGACTTCACCTGGTGATTCGTGATTCGGTGTACGAATCTTTAGTCATTTGAGGTAGGGGAAAACATCTCTAATCTCTCGTTCTTTGATTCGTGAGTGTCCGATTTCGTTTCTGTACTTTATAACCCTAGATATATTTTTGCTAAGTGTAAACTTGAGAATATGAATTTAGGGTTTATTGGTGTTTATGTGCTATAATCCAGTTTTATATCATCCTTGAAATAGGTATATGATGCATGCTAGATGGGTTATGAGTCGTGGAATTTTGAAGTTGAATTATATTTGTATGCATATATATATGAATATGAGTATTGAGGTGTATATGTATAAGTGTAAGTATACATATAGAATTTCGGGTGTTAGTAGTGTAGCCTTGATAGCGTAAGTAGGCTAGCTACCTTGGTTAGTGAATTGAGATGTGGAACTTAGAGTGTTATTCTAGTTTCCCCATTCTTGTGAATTTTAAGGGTTCTATATTGAACATTAAACTTGTGTATGAAAATGAGTTAATGTGTTGATTAAATGTTTTAATTAAGATAAAAACATGTTAAATGAATGGTAAAGTTATCTTTGTGAATTAAAGAGTAACTTGAGATTTGGAGCATTATTTGTGCATAATAATGTATCCTTGTGATATAAATGCTTTAATTGAGATAGAGCATGGAATGGAAATGTTATCTTTGTGTATTAAAGGATAACTTGATGATTTGGGATCATGAATGGTGCATGAGAAAGCATACTTGTTGATTATTGCTTTAAATGAAATATAAAAGCATGTTGAATGATGAAAAACATTCGTGTTGACATTTTGGGAATGTTGGTTATAAATATGGTGTGATACATATTTATGTTGATGCATGGGTCATTGAGGACATAGTGCATGGGTTCACCTTTTGTATTGAGAACTCAATTGGTGTTGGGCTATGCCCGGTTGTGTAACCTTGGGTGAGTAGTCTTGTGCTGAATCATCACAACAACAGGCCAGAAGGTGTCCCCCACCTACGGAACTAAAAAGCCAAAAATTATTGATATAGGTTGGATCATCCCATCCTCAAAGTCGTGGGTCATCTCGTGCATTCGGTGTATGAATCTTTAGTCACGGGTCGTCTCGTGCAACCAACTTCCTTGTTAAAAGTGAGAAGTGTCAAAATCACTTGGGAAGAATCGGTTCTGTACTCTTTCTCAGTGTAAATGGGTAGAGTGCATATTTGTTAACTTGTAATGGGCAAAGTGTATTTCATGAGGTGTGTGAGTCACATTGCATATGAGTTGCTAATATGTGATTATGTTACACTTGGATCATGATGTTATCCCATGTGGTTGATGAGCATGTTTAATGTGGATTTTGAGATATATAATTCATATGTTATTAAACTACTAAAGTGAAATGGAAGGATGTGAGAATATGATTTCCATGCCTTGTTTAAAGTATAATGTGAGATAAATGCATATACTCGTTGTTATGTGTTTATATGCCCTTAGGTGGGGTTCTGAGTTGGTTTTCTATGACTTTCTTGTGATAAGTAAACTCGATAGTGGATAATAGGGTCGATTGTGAAATGAGACCTTAGAAAATCGGGTGTTAGTTTTGTGACATCGGTTGATAGTGTGCTATTGACCACTTGATGTTTTTATACCTTTGAGAGGTGTACGATCCTTGATACTTTGGGGATTTTGGTTGGCTATATATGATGGCTATTTTGTACTTCTTTTGCATTTGAGGAATGTATCGTTTAATTTACTTCGGGGTTTGAAGTTTGATTAAGTGAGGGTAGGTTTGATCGTAGTCACTTGTGTGGTAATAGTTTCTTGATTCTGTTAGTAATCTAAGAGAAGTGATATGAAGTGTTGATTGAGGTTTGAATGGATTGGATGAGGTTTTGATTAAACCAATTTTGTCCCATAGTATTGGCTACTAGGGTTTTCCTTTTTACATCCTAAGAATAGGAGTATTCTTGAGGTGGTTGAGACGAGTTGTCGTTCTGAAAGTGAATTGAGTTCCCGGTTGGGAATAGAGTTTGGGATCGTATTTCCTGGTTTCGTTGAAGTGTTGTCATTTTTGGACTTTATTCTTCATTCTTCATTCTCCGTGGTTCATGTCGAAGGTTGAATCACTCCGCATGGTGTTGTAGATATTTTGGTGCGTTCGGGTTTGGCCCGAAGTTGTCCGGTTTCGTTTCGGACGTTTTTGGGTTCATTCCTTGACTTTTCATTTTTTGGGTCTCCGAGTACTCGATGATGATTCTACTGAATACTCGGTGAATGCGTAAGTGCACGCACTTGCGTACGAGCCTCATTTTTCACCCGAGAGTTTTGGGCATTTCTAATTGTACTGAGTACTCGGTGTACAACTCGATGGAAGAGCCACCGAGTACTCAAAGCTTCCACCACTGATTATTCAATGTACAACTCGTTGGCACCTGTTTGTGTATTTCTTGCAGCTTCTTTCTATTCTCTCCTTTTTGCTTCACCACTTCTCCTACTATGCTTGAGGCATTGATTAGAGGTCTTTAGGGATGCATTTTGTTAGGTTGAAGGATCGGTTTAGATCCATCTTTCTTGAGTGTTGGTCGTGGCATGATGCCGAGCCACTCATTTTGGGTCATCATTTGATCCGTGGGGTTGGAAATGGATGTTGGGTTCCGTAGTTGTAGTGTGTTACTTTGTTCCTTCTTCGTCCTCGTGGGGTGTCATAGTAATCCTTGAGTTGTGGTTGTTCGGTTGATTTGAGAGTGTTTATCTCGGTATGTGTTTATCATACCTTATTTCATTCCGAGTTTCGGTTATGATGCGTGTGTCTTAGTGCACATACATATTGGTGGTTTTCCTCGTCATGGGTGGATATCCCTCCATGTTAACGAGATGTTCCGGTTATTCTTTTGGTTAGCATTGGAGTTTCATTCTTTGATTGATGTCATGGTCTTGTGTGGCCATTCTTAAGGGTAGAGTTCACGTACCCTTCATGGTTGAGTAGTTATCCTTCCTTGTTCATAGTGAGAATGTTAGTGATTGAATTGATCCCCTTGCAGATGGTATCATGAGATTGATGTTGTGGCATCAATAGTGATATTAAGGTTAATCTTGTTTACCTTTGTGAAGAGATTGAGGTGTCGTATGTGTATTGTGTATATATGCATTGACGATGATTATGTGGGTACATAAGGACTTGAGAGTTTCCTTAGTACTAGTTATGGATGTTCTTTCTTATTGGCATCACGGTGATTTTAGTTCCTTTAGAGCCTATGGTTATTGTTGTGGCCACTAGAGTGATTGTCTATGTTACTCTAGGGTATTATGTACTTGGAGTACGGTTATGTTAGTAATGTAGACTACTAGTGTTGGATTGGGGGTATAAGTTATAGTGTTCTCCTATGAGGTTAGAACTACATGACTTGTACTTATTTGTTTTATCTCTTTATATATATACGTATATATATAGGTGTGCGTTTGCCATATGATGTGATATTATGGATTCGTTATGTCTAGTTGCCTTGATGATGCACAGTGGGGGACAAGAGGGATTTGTTTCAGGGGTCTCGTATTGGTGTGATTGCCATATGGGACGATTGACTGGCCTAGGGTAGATGCATGTATATGGGTTGGTTCACACTAGGTTTGTACGGTCGGAGGATGTGATGATTAAGATTTCGTTTTTCCTACGGGGCTCAATAAGCTCACCACGGCATTGGTTTGCCTTGGTGGTCTACACCAGTTTGTAGGTAATGTTTCGGCTACGGACATCTTGTAGTACAAGATAGCTCGTGGCACTGATGCTGTTGCGGGATTTGGGATGTTAGTATGTAGTGTTGTTCCATATTAATTTCCTTTATTTGTCCCCTGTATTGGGACCGCTATTGTTGTATTTCTTGGGAGCCACCCTGTTGGCGCATCCCTTCCTTATATTTGGTATCGTTGTATCTTTGTAGAGATGTATTCTTTCGGCACCTAGATGTGCCTTGCGTATCATTTGGTTTAGCTTCCGCTTTATTGTGCATGAAATTATTATTGTTAATAATATTCCATTCGGTTTATGGTATTGATATTCTTAGTTTGTCGCTCATTTTATGGATCACAACCCCGGATTCCTCAAATTTCCCAGTTCGGGACTCTTTGGAAATTCGGGGCGTGACAACCAAGGCTTGTCATGACCTTGCTAAGTGGTTGAATGTCCTCTTGGGTCAGGAACACTCCCCTCCCTATATATGTAGATAACACTATTACAACTGTGACCAAAACAAATATCAGCCCTGCTCGAGGAGTCATAATGGCCATATTTAATCTTTCTGACGTCCAAATCCAAAATCCTTTGGCAGATCATCTTCTTAGGTCACAAGGATGTTGTAATTAAATTCCTACAATTTTCCAACACCCCTAAGTCCCACTTCCAAAGTTGGACTTATGCCACTGTGCCATCTTCCCATGTCACACTGGCATGCCACAACACACTTCGAGACTTCACCGGGTAACAAATGGCCTATTGGATCAGGCTATGTTGAGGGGGTACATTATGAGCGGACATACTCTGAGGAGAGTTTTGAGAGGGAGGAGGTGTCAGCGTTGAATATTCGGTGTTTATAGGCACAATGCTTATTGCCGATTCTATCTCCTCCTTCTACTTCAGTGTGCCCGGATCCTATCCGAGAGTTCTGGCATCACATGCAGCATTATAGAAGAGAGCTCCGAATGGTTACTGAGGTCAGAAGAGTGCAGTTTGAGATCACGCCACAGAGCATTGCAGAGGCCTGGGGTATACCTGATGAGTGTCCACTAGAGTTGGTGGGTGGTTTCACATCACTACCAGAGCCATTCCTGGTGTTGACTGAGATTGTTCATTTGCAGACTGAGGGGAGTTGAGGGGAGGAGATGAACAATTGCATGAAGAAGTCAGATTATCATCTAAAGTTGTGGTTCCTGGACACTTTGCTTCGATCCCATATACATCCACAAGGGCACGCGACTCCAAGGTGACAACTATTTTTTATATTACATTATTCCTTTGAGTTTGATAATTGGATTTCTCTTTCTCAGATCCTATGGAGAGGATTATACCAGCATTACACAGATTAATGGACTGCGACCAAGGTTGGGTAGAACGGATTTCATATGAGATTCCCGACCTTGGTTATGCGATTGATTATAGATGCTGGTGTAAAGATTGACGAGGAAGTGGATGTGGATCGATAGATACCTGGTGTCTATACAGCGGGGCTGTGAAGGAACTAGTGGTCGAGATTAGGTGGAGAGTTAGTATTACAGAGGAGGTCGATGGTGGCTCCTGCTGGAGTAGTACCTCTTGATATGCCGGCTGAGCTAGAGGCTAGACATGATGATGTCGTGCCACTTCATGGAGAGGGGATACATGTTGTTGAAAGAGAGATGCCTCAGGCACCTGCTGATGCGCCAGTTATTTTGACTCACGTACAATTTGACGAGTTATTTGCAGGGCAGACAACGCTTAAAGATGAGGTTTGACAGAGTAGCGAGGAGGTAAGGCCGGCTTGAGAGGAGGCTCGTTTATTCAGAGAGAAGTTTAGGGCTGGACAGAGGGTAGCTTTGAAAGATTTATAGATGAGATGAGAGGAGATTACACAGCTCAGGCGTGGTCAGAGAAAGATACGTGGAATCTTACAGGCACATATGTTTCACATGGGACTTGATCCACCTTCACCATCACCACCGTCAGATGCCGATGATTAGTTTAGTTGTAGTATAGTTTTTGCAGTTTTTTTTATCACTTGAGTGGAATTGTTAGGCGGTTATTCTGTTATTGTGTGATTTATGTCACCACCTAAATGATCGATCTATAAGTGTATTTTTTATTTTTGACTTTATAAAACTATACATTTTTGTATATATATGATGGTATTTCTCGTGTTTTACATTCCAAAGACTATGATGATACATGTGCTAAGTGTGAATTGATTTTTGAGGTTTGATTGAGCTTCGAAGTTACACAATGAGGACATGTGTGTGTTTAAGTTTGGGGGAGTGTGAGTTCGTATTATATGAGGATATTAGAGCATGTGTATGGCGATTGGGTAGAAGAAAATAAACCAATTTGTTTTTTTTTGCAAAAGAACCAAGCCAATCCTATGTTTGGACCTATGCTTAAGCGTAGGGACCATCGTAGCTAGTCCAGAAAAATAAAAAATTTGCCTAAAAATTGGATTTTCAGATGGCTTTGTGTTTATACTGTATTAGGGTTTAATTAGGAGTAGGTTTTCAGAATTTTTAGGATTTAGATAGGAATTTAGACAAAAATCCTAGTTTTGATAGGAGATGGAATCCAAGTACATGTTAAAGTTTGTTTGATGGTTTGATTCTGTTGGCTTTGAAATTTACGGTCGGACGATAATACCTGTTTTGATGATCACAAACCATTTATGCGTGTTTGGTACTAATGAAAATTGAGTTAAAAGTTTAAGCAAAAGACAGGAAAAGAACACTCAGAAATGAATGCTTACCACAAAAGCGAAAAATGAAATTCAAAAGAGCAAAAACAAAAAAAACAAAATGGTCAACGAAAAGCAGAAATTGAAGACTCAAGACCGGGGTAGATAGGTCGGGGTCTGAATACTATAAAAAGGTATTTTATGCATTGATTAGTCTTATAAGCTTATGTGATTAAAGAACCTAACTCAAAACGAAACAAAAATGAACAATTTAAGTCCCCGAGTTTCACCCAGTTGACTGGGCAAGCCGCGACAGACGAATGACACTGACCCAGTCGACTGCCAGTACAAAACTAGGCAGTTAACTGGAATAGACAAAGAGTTTGAGGGGTTTTAATCGCATTAGGAAGTCGATTGGCTTTTTCAAGGCGGCCAGTCAACTGGGTTTCTTGAGGCAGTCGACTGGCAGTGACCGTTGGGAAAAATATTTTAAAATTCAGCTTGGAGGCAGTCGACTGGTTGACCCAACTTTTGACTAAAAGTGATTTTGAAAAATATTTTTGCCCATCACTTGGTGTTTCATTTTCCCAACTTTTCCATGCTCACTCTCCTATTCTTCATGAGTGAGATTCACTCTCTCAAACCCTAATATACACTATAGAAGAATGAGATGAGATTTTGAAAATTAGATATTTCTAGTGTGAGAAAATTTACAAGTCTTCATCTTCATCTTTCTCTCTAGCAGACTTTGAAAAGCCATTGAAGGCAAGAAACAAGAAGCTTGATTTTCAACTCAAATCTTTTGAAGCTTTAAACTCTAGTGTCATTTTTATTCTCTTAAGCACACTAGTTGAAATCATTCATTTGAGAATATTCATCTAGAGTTCTTGAAATATCACTTAAAAACACTTGAACTTATATTGATCAATCTTCCATAAAAACCTCAAGGTTGAGTGTTTTTATTTCTTTAGTGATATATTGATTGCATACACAAATTTGTAATCTTGGGTAAGTGAGGCCCATTGGTTCAAGAGAGGATTGTTCTCTTGAATGTGAGACAAGCTTGTTAGCTCATGTGTAAAGGTTTGCTATTCCACCTATGAAGGAAGATCCATAGTGAAAGGATTTGGAAAAGTCTCAAGAAGGGGTTCTTTAGCCGAGGAGTAGGAGTTACCGAACCTCAAAAAATCGCGGTATCAATCTCTCTATCTCTATCTCTATTTTTTTACTTCAATATCTTGCATGCTATATTTATTTCATTATTTTGAATGCTATGTTAATCTTGTGATAAATTGTCAGATCAATTAACTTGAACTTTCAAATTGGAACTATTGCTTGTTCATTGAACTAATTGATTATTAGATATAGATTGTTTTATTTTTCGAAAAGAGTTAAAGAATTTATTAAAACACCATATTCATCCCCTCTTAGGTTAATTAGTGACTAACAATTGGTATTAGAGCCTAATCTCTACTTGTTTTTGATATAACCATCTTATAGAACGATCATGGAGTCTTATTTTGTCACTCACGCTGAAGGACAATCGAACAATAGGCCGCCATGGTTTGATGGATCAAACTATAGCTATTGGAAGACTAGGATGATAGATTTCCTTCAAGTTATTGTTAATGGACCTTTTGTTATAACCAAAGTTATGGACGGTAAAACAATTCCTAAATTACCAAATGAATGGGATAATGATGTGTGTAAGCTTATGTCCTTTAATGCTAAAGCCAGGGTTAATTTAAATTGTGCTTTAAGCCCAAATGAATTTAATCATGTTTCTACTTGCACTACGACTAAAGAAATGTTGGATAAGCTAGAAGTAACTTATGAAGGAACTACTCAAGTGCGAGAATCTAAAATTGATATACTCATGCATGAATATGAATTATTTACCATGAAGGATGATGAAAATGTCAATTCAATGATGTCTCATTTTACTAATATTTTGAATGGACTAAAGCATCTTGGTAGAATTATTCCTAGATCTGATGCTTCACGCAAAGTTCTTATAAGCCTTCCGGTCAAATCGGATGCAAAGGTAATGGCAATAAAAGAAGCTCATGATCTCAACACCATGAGCCTTGACAAGATATTTGGATCCTTTCTCACTTGGGAAATCATTCTAAAATCTCGTGAGGAAGACACCAAGCCGAGAAAAGGTATAGCTTTGCGAGCCTCTACCAAAAATAAAGCCAATGAGAAAATTGAAGATGAGGTAGATGAAGACATCTCATTGATCACCCAAATATTCAAGAGATTTCTTCAAAGAAAGAAAGCCAACAGTGATAGATTCATAAGGAGGAAAGAGCAAATAGGCAAGCCTAGCAAGAGGGAGCCTCCAACTTGCTTCAATTGTGGGAAGCCGGGACACTATAAGTTCGACTGCTTCAATCTAAAAAAGGAGAACGAGAAAAGGCCAAACAAGATGGCTATGAATGCTACATGCGATGATTATGACTCAATTGAATTGGATGAGGAAGAAAATGACGAGGAAATGGCAAACCTTTGTCTCATGGCAAACGAAGATGAGGTAAATCTAAACTCCCATACTTTAGATAAATCTAAATTGTCGTATGTAGAACTTCTTAGCTCTTATAATGAATTACAAGATGCATTTGAAGAGTTGGACGAAGAATTTAAAAAATTAGCTAGTAAACACATGACGCTCAAGAAAACAAAATCTTCATGTAGTTCTACTTGTTCCAATTCAATTGTGTCAAGTGTAACGGATGATAAGAATATTGAACTAGCAAAGGAGAATGTTGTTTTGAAAAAGACTATTGATGATCAAATCAATATTTTGGCAAAATTTACAAAAGGAAAAGAAAACCTCAGCATCATGTTAGGAAAACAAAGAAAATCATTTGATAAAAGTTGATTAGGGTATGATGCTTTTGACAAAGATGCTATTCTTTTAAAAAAGAGAAAATCGTTGAGGCATACATTTACTAAACAATCATCTCATGCATCTTCAAATGATCATAAGCATGTTACATGTTATTATTGCAAGAAAATGGGACATAAAGTGAATGTTTGCTTGTGTAGAAAGGAGAAAGTGATAACAAAAATGATTTGGGTTCCAAAAGGAACCATTGCATCTCTTTCTAACCTTAGCGGACCCAAAGTAAAATTGGGTACCAATGAACTTCACTTATTTTTGTAGGTAGGCTTGAAGTCCACTACAAAGGATAAGTGGTTCATTGATAGTGGATGCTCAAGGCATATGACGGGAGACAAATCAAAGTTCATTTCTCTTAAATCCTATGAAGGAGGAAATTGCACTTTTAAGGACAACTCTAAAGGTAAAATTATTGGAATTGACACCATCGGTATATCTTCCTCTATCTCTATAGATAATGTGTTATTGGTTGATGGTTTGAAGCATAACTTATTTACTATTAGTCAGTTATGTGACAAAGGCTATGATGTTATTTTTAGGTCCAATGCATGCATAGTTAAGAAAGATGGAAAACAATTATTTAATGCTAAATGAAATGGAAACTTGTATCCTATGTTGCTATGTGAATTGCATGAACAAGATGTTAATTTTTTTTTCACATCTAGTGAAAATAGTTGGCTATGGCATAGGCGTTTAGGATCTGCTAGTATGGACCTCATTCATCGTTTATCTAAAAATAAGTTAGTCAAAGGCCTCCCGAAGACTAAGTTTTCAAAAGATAAAGTATGCAGTGCATGTCAAGTAGGTAAATAAGTCAAGTCTTCTTTCAAGAAAAATAAAGACATCACCACTTCTAAACCCTTAGAGCTACTCCAAATGGATCTTTTTGGTCTGGAAAGAACGGCTAGCTTAGCCGGAAAGCTCTATGTACTTTATATAGTTGATGACTACTATAGATTTACTTGGGTTCACTTTCTTGCTCAAAAGAATGAAACTTACTCCATTCTTGATAAATTTTATAGAGTTATTCAAAATGATAAGGAATTGAAAATCAAGAAAATTCGAAGTGATAGGGGTAGGGAATTTGACAATAAAGATTTAGAGAAATTATGTGATGAACTTGGTGTATCTCATGATCTCTCGGCCCCTAGAACTCCTCAACAAAATGGTGTAGTTAAAAGGAATAATATGTCATTGCAAGAAATGGCTAAAACTATGTTAAATGAACACAACCTTCCCCGAAGTCTTTGGGTGGAAGCGGAAAATACCACTTGCCATATAATTAATAGAGGGGAAAACACTTTATGAGTTATGTAATGGTCGAAGGCCCAATATTGGGTATTTTAAGGTGTTCGGTCGTAATTGTTTTGTGTTAAATGATAAAAATAACTTAGGAAAATTTGACTCCAAATCGGATTAAGCAATTTTCCTAGGATATTATTCAAGAAGTAGAGTTTTTCAAGTCTATAACAAGAAGACTCTAACCATGGTTGAGTCAATTCACGTTGTCTTTGATGAATCACCACCACCACCACCATTACATAGAGTTGACCTAGATGATGATGAAGTTGTAGGGATTGAGGATAGTTTAAATAATCTCAATATCTCTAACTCATCAAGTAGCCAAAAGGAAAAGGGTAAAGTTGAACATCAATCTAATGATGACTTGACAAACTCAATTCCTAAATCATGGAAGATTGTACACAATTATCCTTTTGATTAAGTCATAGGTAATCCATCAAAAGGGGTTAGCACTAGATCTCAACTTAGAGACTTTTGCAATCACATGGCATTTATGTCCCAAATCGAGCCCAAGAACTTCCACGAAGCTCAATGTGGTGATTCTTGGATCGTTGTCATGCAAGAGGAACTAAATCAATTTGAACACAATCAAATTTGGTATTTAGTTCCTAAACCCGAAAATCAATCTATCATTGGCACAAAGTAGGTTTTTCGAAATAAAAGGGATGAAAATGAAGTGATTATTCGAAATAAAGCAAGACTAGTAGCTCAAGGTTATAATCAAGAGGAAGACATTGATTACAATAAGACCTTTGTACCCGTAGCTAGATTAGAATCAATTAGAATGCTTCTTGCATTTGCATCATCTAGAAATTTTACTCTTTATCAAATGGATGTCAAAAGTGCTTTCTTAAATGGTGTCATAGAAGAAGAAGTTTTTGTAAAGCAACCACCCGGTTTTGAAAATGAACTTTTTCTAAATCATATTTTCAAATTGACTAAGGCCTTATATGGTTTCAAGCAAGCTCCTAGAGCTTGGTATGAAAGACTTAGTGGATGTTTTTATTCTACATGGTTTTACAAGAGGAAAAATTGATAACACACTTGTTACAAAAACCATTAAGAAAAATTTGTTGATTGTCCAAATATATGTTGACGACATTATATTTGGCTCAACAAATGATTCTCTTTGTAAAGAATTTGCTACAAGTATGCAAAATAAATTTGAAATGAGCATGATGGGTGAGTTGAACTTCTTTTTAGGTTTCCAAATCAAGCGAAGCTCGGATGACTTATTTGTTAGGAAATCCATGTACACTAAAGATTTGCTAAAGCGATTTGGTATGAAGGTTACCAAACATGCCATAACTCCTATGAGTATCTCTATTAACCTTGAAAAAGTTGAAAATGGTAAATGTGTTGACATTACTAAATATAGAGGCATAATCGGTAGTTTGCTTTACTTAACCGCTAGTAGACCGGATATAATGTTTAGTGTGTGCTTATGTGCTCGTTTTCAATCTTGTCATAAGGAATCTCATTTGCTTGTTGTGAAACGTATTTTTTGTTATTTAAGTGGCATAATCAATCTAGGACATTGGTATCCTCAAGGCACTTCACTTGATCTCATTAGCTATTCGGATGCCGACTTTGCCGGATGCAAAGTGGATTGCTGAAGCACAAGCAACACATGTCACTTTCTAGGACACTCCCTTGTATCTTGGTCAAGTAAAAAGCAAAACACCATTGCCTTGTCTACCGCCGAAGCCGAATATGTTGTGGCCGATAGTAGTTGAGCTCAAAATCTTTACATTAAGCAACAATTACTTGATTTCAGTATTATTTTTAATAAAGTGCTTTTTAAATGTGATAATACTAGTGCTATTTGCATTTCTAAGAATCCTATTCAACACTCACGCACCAAGTACTTCGAGATTAGGCATCATTTCTTACGTGATCATGTAGCTAAATGAGACGTTGAGTTAATTTTTATCAACACTAGTAATGAATTAGCGGATATTTTCACAAAACCCCTCCAGGAGGAATCTTTTTCAAAAATTCGTAGGGAAATTGGAATGGCCATTGACATTGAAGTGTTAGTATAATTATTTCGAGCACCGAACTTGCAAAATATTGTTTTTCAAAAGTTCAAATTTTCAAAATTTTAAAGGTGCCAGTGTACTGCCTATATAAAACAGGCCAGTTGATTGAGTTTGGTAGAGAGTTTGGGCATTTTTATGAAGTTTAGCCAGTTGACTACTTCCTTTTGGCCAGTCGACTGGGTGAAGAGCCAGTCAACTGCCTCCATTTGGCCAGTCGACTACCTCTGCACGAACTAGTTTTTTAAATCGTTTATCTTCCCCTTCTCTGCACTTCTCTCAAATCCCTCTCAACCACTTCCCCATTTCACGCCACCTCTTCACACCCATTCATTCCCCCACTCATCCTCATTCATCCACTATCTTTATATCACTTTGTCTCTCCTTCACCTATATATATATATATGGGATACATACACCCATCTCTACATACCCTTTCTCTACCTAAATTCTCCTCACCATATCTCCACTCCTACTGATTCTGGCCATTCTCATGGCTCCAAAGCCAGCTCAAGGTCATCCTATCGGCAATAGAACTCATTGCGGTGGCAGTTCTCCTCCTCCTGCGCCCCCTGTCATACCAGAGGATACTGAAACCGAGTCCGATGATGACCTTGCGCCATTAAGTCTTTTTGATCTCCTCGGAGTTGACGCCGACTATATTCATGCCTATGAGACCAAGTTCTTGCCTCGAAAGATTACTCATTGTGGTATTGTTACCTGGAGGTTGTGCGACGATATCGCACCAACACCTTCAATCTCTTCAAAAATATGGGCTGAGATTTCTTTATCTCGCTCAATATTCCTCATTACTTGCGAGCCGTCAGAGCCTTCTACACCAAGCTTCACAATCCATCTCCGCCGCAGGCCCCCGCATTTTCTCTCTATGCCAATATTGGCGGTGTTGAAATCAACCTTAGTGATGCTCTTTCGACCCCTTCGAAGTATTTGCATCAATAAAGAAACCAACACAATTACTGAGTTTCCGAACTCTGCGCTCACTCCCGAGGCCCGAATTATCCACAACATTGTCACCTACTCCATCTTGCCTAAAACCGGCAGCTGCAACCTTATTTTGATTATAGAGGCCTTCCTTGTTGCTTGCATTATGTCCGGCACAAAGGTTAACTTGGCATTCATTTTTTGCACCGTTATCCTTGAGCGGCAAAAGAAGGAAAGTGGCACTCTCGTGTTTCCCGCTCACATTTCTTATCTTCTCGAGAAATGCGGCGTTCCACTTGCTGGCGAGCCTACCGAGAATACCCCCATCTTTCTGGATGCCACCCATCTCAAGCAAATGTGCAGTGCAAAGAATGTCGATGGGGTTTTAATATCGTTGAAAGATGCTCCTTCGTAGGACTAGGCTGGACCCTCTCCTCCTCCTCCTCCTGTCGCTCCGACTTCTTCTTTCCCCTCTCTGGGTAGCTCTTTGATATCCCTGATTTTGGGTTGGGAGCTAATTTTCGAGCTCCTAAATCAAATTCTCGATGTCGGAAAGCGTAATGAGGAGGCTCATAAGTGCAACAAGGAGGCTCAAAAGAAGAATGCCGAGACTCTGGAACGACTTGAAGGGAAAGTTGATGTACTCACCACCGACTTCTCCGCTCGTCTTGGCTCTCTTTCCTCGGTTATGACAGACATTCAACGCTACCTCCCTCCTTTTTGATGTTGCCATAGGGGGAGAAGAAATTAGGATTTCGTGTTTAGAATTTCTATTTCGTGTATGTTTTTGTATGATTCATTTCATGTTTTTGGCTTATTGTAGTAATCATCATGTAGTTGAAATGAAAATATTGCATTGTGTTTATTTTCAACTTCAATACATCTTTTTTGCTTAAATGCTTATATAATTGAGGCAGTCGATTGGGTTTCTTGAGGCAGTCGACTAGCAGTGACTGGTGGGAAAAATATTTTAAAACTCAGCTTGGAGGCATTCGACTGGCTGACCCAACTTTTGACAAAAAGTGATTTTGAAAAATATTTTTGCCCATTACTTGGTGTTTTATTCTCCCAACTTATCCATGCTCACTCTCCTACTCTTCATGACTGAGATTCACTTTCTCAAACCCTAATATACACTATAGAAAGAATGAGATGAGATTTTGAAAATTAGAGATTTCTAGTGTGCGAAAATTTACAAGTCTTCATCTTCATCTTTATCTCTAGCACACTTTGAAAAGCCATTGAAGGCAAGAAACATGAAGCTTGATTTTCAACTCAAATCTTTTGAAGCTTTAAACTCTAGTGTCGTTTTTATTCTCTTGAGCACACTAGTTGAAATCATTCATTTGAGAATATTCATCTAGAGTTCTTGAAATATCACTTAAAAACACTTGAACTTATATTGATCAATCTTCCATAAAAACCTTAGGGTTGAGTGTTTTTATTTCTTAAGTGATATATTGATTACATACACAAATTTGTAATCTTGGGTAAGTGAGGCCCATTGGTTCAAGAGAGGATTGTTCTCTTGAATGTGAGACGAGCTTGTTAGCTCATGTGTAAAGGTTTGCTATTCGACCTGTGAAGGAAAAGCCATAGTGAAAGGATCTGGAAAAGTCTCAAGAAGGGGTTCTTGAGCCGAGGAGTAGGAGTTACCGAACCTCGAAAAATTGCGGTATCAATTTCTCTATCTCTATCTCTATTTTTTTATTTCAATATCTTGCATGCTATATTTATTTCATTATTTAGAATGCTATGTTAATCTTGTGATAAATTGTCAGATCAATTAACTTGAACTTTCAAATTGGAACGATTGCATGCTCATTTAACTAATTGATTATTAGATATAGATTGTTTTATTTTTCAAAAAGAGTTAAAGAATTTATTAAAACACTCTATTCACCCCCCTCTAGGGTTAATTAGTGACTAACAGATTCTATTCTCCAACTTCATAGATGAATTAAATTCCTTTTCACTGTAGAATACAAATCATTCATCTATAAATACAGCCTTAGGGGTTCCTAATTCCCATAATTCAATACAAAAACTTGTGAGGCATAAAAAGCTGGGAGTGAAGTTGCTAAGAGAAATAGGGTTGGAGAATTTGGAAAGTTCGACGGGCTTAAGGGTGTACCCGAATTTAGTTCGTAGGTTTTATGAAAGGATGACCATGGAAGGACCGGAGGGACGAGAAGTAATAAAAGTGAAGATTGATTAGTGGAGTGATCCTATAGTGGTTAATGAGGAGATAGTTTTAAAAATTAGAAAAATTTGTGTCCGGATCACTTACTTAAAAAGTTTAAGCTAATCCCGAAGGAATGGCCACTCTCGGAGGCGGACATGATTATAGATATATATGATATGCATACTCCAAAACATATGGATGAGAATGTGGATAATTACCTTTTGAGCCCGGATTTATTGTATCTAGATTGTGTGCTTAAATCACAAACATGTCAAAATCATAGGACAAGTTGGAGAGGACATACAATGATCAGAATCTTATATTACATGCTTAAAGAATATTGGATAACAATGCCGGAGTTGATCATGGGAAATATGATTATGGTGCAGTGAATTATGAAAAGAGAGGTAGAAGGCTGGGATTTGATGGAGTTTTATCTCCTTTATCCATTTTTGATTTCAAGGATTCTTGAGGAGCAATTGGGCTATAGATTCGGAAATATGAATTAGAAGTGCTTGTCATTCATAAAGTGTTACAAAGAAGCAGATTTTGAGTATCTTGAAGTAGAATCGACTATCAAGGCTTCTTGGGTAAAATTTTCAAGTGAAAGCGAATGATGAGCGGTAGGAGCAAGAAATGAAGGAATCATAAGTGGACTAGGATTTGTAGGAGTAGGTTGTTTATACTTTAGTAGATAGGTTGCAATTTTCAATTCTTAGTGATTGTAGGCCCTTAAGGCCAAATCATTGCAATTTCAATTTCTTAGGGATTGTAGGCCCTTAATGCCAAATCATTGTTTATATATATATATATATATATATATATATATATATATATATTTTAAAAAACTCATTCCTTGTGCTATATTGCGTAATAATTTTTGGAAAGCGATGATTGAATTTCTTCTTCCCTTGCTATGATATTGGGTATGTGTTCTTTGTTGAATATTTCTATAGGTAGCTCGATTCAAGTTTGGGGGGGGGGGGGGGGGGGGGGGGGCAGAACGTACATGAAGAGAGGAAATACCGGAACTGCGCTTCAAGGGTAACTATATTCTTTCTCATGAATATGATTGTGAACCATGAGGACATGAATTAAATTAAGTTTGGGTTTGAAAAAATAATGAAAAAATTGATTTTTTTTAAAATTCTTTGTTTTTATGCATGAGTGTTTTGCATTACAAGTTGATTAAGTTTATGTTTATGATTTATGAGTAGTATGTGATGCGATATTCCCACTCATGAGAGTAATGATTAGATTGAGTTAGTAAGGTGATATGGTTGTACATAGGTGAATGAATTAGTGAAATTGAAACTGAGAAAGACGATCTTGACCTATAAGCACAAACACATATTCACTATTGGACAATTAATTGATCTTTGAGTATATAGTTAAAAAATTAGCTTTGCCACTATAAAAAAAGGAGAAGGGGAGTTGAAATGGAGGAAATAAAAAAAAATTTGAATTTTTTTTCTAAATAAATAAAATGCAAAAAGTAGTTCCTCGATCTGAGTAACCGGGCCACCTACCACAAAGTAGTAGAGTGTTCATGTAAAAAGGGAAGAAAACTAATGAGTATAAATCCCATGGAAGAAGCTCTGGCCCAGTTGGTTGGGATTGAAAATCCTCGCTGGAAAGTTCAGAGCATAGAAAGATAAAAAGGGATAATGGAAAGAAGGAGTGTTACATTTGGAAAGGCAAAGTTTGATCAATAAAGTAGAAGAAGAAAGATTAGTCTACCATAGTAGAATGTTCACAAAAACACGGAAGGTTGTCCGAATTTATAGTAGAGATTAACGAAGTTGTCTACTTCTGTGAGGACCATTCTCAATATTAGCTCGAAATAGTTGTTATTTGGTAGTGAGTGGGAATGTCTATGTCCACGTTATTTTGTATATTGTAGTATGACTTGGTTAATGAGTATGTGAATGCATGAATGCGTGACAATGAAGAATTGAGAAGTTGTGGGTAGTATAGATAACCCTTACGTGACTTAACTCGTCCACTCAGCGTTGCCGAGGGGTTTAAAAGACTTGTTACACGTGCTAAGTGTAATCGTCAACCCTCATGAAAGTAAGGTAGTAGTGTAGAGTAGTTAGGATAAATAAATCATCATGAGATGTTTTAAGAGTTCTCCCATGTTCATTTCTAAGATACTAGCAATATGTAAGTTTGAAGCTGTGATTAGTGCCAAATGTTGTCCATTTTAGGCACCTAACTCACTATTATTACATTTTATCATTATATTATTTGTTATTTTTATGCGGTTTGTGTGTTAAAGCGTGTTTCAGGAGCTTAACGAAGAAACGAGCTAAATTTTGTGAAGTAACCAAAGACATGCTTTTGTTTATCCATAAAGAAAGCAAAAGCGGAGTTTTCAAGCAAAAAGTGTCTCCCGGAGAGCAAAAACGATATTTTTTGGAGCCGTAACTTTGGAAAACATACCAAATGTGTCGATGGGGTTCTAACAGAGCAATTATCAAGAAAAGTGGTTTCCCAATATTTTGCTACGCTTGTACTAAAACTACGCTTGTGGAAAATGGCCTACGACTAAGCTACGCTTAAGCGTAAGAAAGCTGTGCACGTGCAGTCCTGGTCTGATTTGAACTCTTTTCACTTTTGTTCAACTCCAACACCTGTAAGCATGTATATATGACATATTATACATTAGATTGAAGGGTTTGACTCAGATTTGAGGAGAAACACATCAAAGAGGAATCGAAGTCTGTGGGATTGATTTTCTCTTTCTCATGCTGATTTGTACTACAAAACGATTCGTGCACTTGCGATAGGTAAAACCTTGTCGTCATAAGGGGTTGTTCTTAACCATTATTTTTATCACCCCTAGATGCGCAACAATAATCTGTACCTATATTTGATAGAATTGTTAGACAAATCTCAATTAACTAAATTTCAATTATAGTAATATAAACATTCCATTATATCATTCGTAATGATTTTCACAAATTTTACATATTTGACAGGCTTAAAAATAATTAATTTGCAATGAATAATTTGTTGTTTAAACTTAACTTTTTGTCACAAATTATACTTTTGTTGCCAAATGCAAATATTCTGCAACCAAACGAAACTTTGTCATAAAAGATACATTTTTAAGTGATAGGAGCCGAATGTTATCCATTTTAGGCCCCTAACTTGGTATTGTAAAGTCTTATCATCACATTACTTGGTATTTTTATCCGGTTTGCATGTCTAAGTGTGTTTCAGGAGCTTAACAAAGAAAACAAACTAATTTTGGCGAATTAACCAAGGTTGTGTTTGTGACAAATCGAAAAGAGAAGGAAAGAGGAGTTTTCAAGCCAAAAATGCATTTCGGATGGAAAAACGGATACTTTTCAAAGTGGAAACTTTGGGAAACATGTTAGATGAATAAAAGACGTGTAAATGGAAAAAAATGGAAAAAGTGGTTTTCATGATTGTTTTTACGCCTACTAGTGCACACAGCAAGCAAAAAGTGGCTGGAAACTTCATTTATGTGCAAACCTGCGCAGACCACCTAAGCACATGGCTACTCCTAGGCGTAGTACATGTTACACATAGGCGTAGTGGTAGGCATACGTAGCAGACCTGCAATTTCCAGAATTCGTGTTTTGATACAACTCAACTTCATTTAACTTGTTCTCCACTCTAGCACGTCCAATGATGTATATGAGGAATATTTATATCAGATTGAAGGGTTTTTGCTCTGATTTGAAGAGAAACACATACAAAACGAATGCTACTTAAACTAGGACAAGCCTAATACAAGTGGGACTCTTCTCAACCTCTTCTATAAATACCAAAGTTTGGACATGATTTAGGGAGACTCCCATTACATCATTTTCAGAGCTCAGATAACATAAATTGATGGAGATTTTCATCATTCGAAGAAGGGAGTCATTCAAGACCTAGAGATCTGGAGAAGAAAACCATGGAGGGCGATTCTACATTAACGATGAAAATCTTTTCCACTATGAGCAACTAATTCGTTATCTAGGATTTTTCTATAAAAACCCTAACCAAGTAATGTAGATTTATTAATGTATTTCAATTGTAATTAGGGGAAACTAAAGAACACACATGTGGTGATTGTGTAAATGAGTGAACGGTTTTATTCTTGAAATGAGATTATAAGTTTATTCTACTCTTGTCTTAGACTGGATGAATGTTTCATCATAACCAATCATGTTTATTCAATATGGACTAGAACTCGGATGCTTAAATCATGATTTTCTACCCAATGGTTCTTAACACATAAAGCCCTAGGTTTACACAGGCTATGCCTCGGCGAGGTGACATAGACATGCTTTAGTTTAATTTCATGTTGTAGGAGTATATTAGAGTAAAGTAGTTTGCATGCATTAATCACACTCAGTCCGGATATGTATCGTCCGTTTATAATTGACATAGACTATTTGCAACTCTAATTTGATTCACAAGTGATGTATCATCCGTTTATAATTGAATGAATGAATAGCTACAATATGAGGTTAGTGGTGGAGTTGTGATAACCCTAGTTTTTATACCTGCACAATTCAATATAATTCCTGTTTTTAGATAGATTTAATTAGAAAATAAATTTCAAAACCAAACAAAACCCTTTTAAAAACATAATTCAGTACTGTTAGAAAACTAAAGTTAATAAATCCAAGTCTCTATGGGTTCGACATTCCCGTTCTCAAGCCGTGCTATACTATAATACATTTTGTGCACTTACAAACGGTAAAACTAGGGTTTGGCCGCTTCATTAAGCAACAAACATTCTAATTTGTTGCTAAAAATTATATTTTACGCAACAAATCGAAAAGTATTGCAAAAATCTAATTATCTACAACACAAAATTTTGTCACTAAAAGTTAATTAATTTGCAACTAATAGTTTGTGGCTAAAAATTAAAGTTTACAACAAACCTAAGTTGTTACAAAAAATTAATTATCGATAACAAAATCTTATGTTATTAGATAGAGGGGTATATAAGTCATTTTATTATTCAAAAATTTTACTCATTTAATTAATTCTTTAATTGAAGGGGCATATACGTCACTGGGGTGTATTTGTCAATTATTTCAAGTCTCAAGGGGTGATTGAACTACACTTGCCAAAGGTTGCATCCCATGTTGGGTGTTCATATATTTTTATTATCTCATGTTGAGGTAGGGTTGTGTAGATTCTAGTATCTTGGGTCATTTTATTCTATATTTATGAATTTTAAGCTTAACTGATGAGACCACAATATTTGGTATTCTAGGCGTTAATAAACCCTTAGTTAGTCTCATTATTTTATTAATAAGATATTCTTATTTGAGTTGCGTGTTTAAGCATGTTTCAGGGGTCTTAACGCAAATCTGAGTTAATTTTGGATTTTTAGAAAATATGTCTGATCTGGAATAATACTTAGAGGATAAATGCACCCAGTTCTGAGCAAGGTATAAGTTAGCAAAGTAGAGTACAAACGGCTGAAGCACAAAATCACAGAATAAAGAAATATTAAAATTCAGGAGCCACCGATCGATCGGTGGAAACTCACCGATCGGCCACCGCC
Source organism: Cornus suecica (assembly GCA_963922005.1). Taxonomy (NCBI): domain Eukaryota; kingdom Viridiplantae; phylum Streptophyta; class Magnoliopsida; order Cornales; family Cornaceae; genus Cornus; species Cornus suecica. The sequence continues at coordinate 46,326,273 of OY998240.1, forward strand.
GACATTGGGAAATGTGTGCGAAGATACTGCAGAATTCTGACTTTGTGTGCAAGTATATCAGAGGGCAGATTGATCCATTCACAGGTTTTACTTGGTCCTCACACCAAGTCTTCTTGGAGTGCAAGAAAATACATGTCATATTTACACAAACTTTTGTCTATAAATATATGAAGGCTTCATAAACAAAAGATATCTTGGATCCTTGGATCATATATCAACGTTCATACAAAAAGTCTCTCTAAAGAGAGAGGCTCCTCAAGAACCATGAGCCAATCGTGAGGAGGATGTCTACATCAACGATGTAGTCTCCTTTTTCCATGAGTGGCTAGTCGGTATCTAGGGTTTCCAACGAAACCCTAGTCAAGTAATGTATAACTTTTATTGATTTTATTGCAAAGAGGGAAAGCTAAAGAGCATTTATATGATGATTATGTAGTGAGAGACCGAATGAATTACCTAAATAAGATTTATTTATTAATTCTCTTCTTAAGATGATATTGAATTAATGATTTATCTTGAACAACCATGTTTTTACTAAGGGCAAGAAATCTAAGGTTTAAATAGTGGTTTCTATATAGTGGTACTTAATGGCATGATAAGGTTTTAGGTGCATATGGTTCATACTAAGAGAAGATGACCATTAGTGTTTTTTTAATTTCATGTTTTAGGAGTAGTTGTAGTATAGAGGCATACCATGGTCATGCCAATCAAAGATGAATTGTAGTAAACGAAACTTGATTGCATATTTTTTGGGATTAGGCAACTGCTTGTAACGTTATTAATTTGATTCGTATAAGCTGTGTCTCCCTTTTGCAATAATAAGATTACATGTAAAACCCTAAACTTGTTTATCTTGATTTACAACATAAAAACTATTTGTTAATTTATTTTATGTTTAGTAGTTATAAAACCAACTAATCAAAACAACGTTTATAGTATAATTCAATTTTCTGCTTTACAATTATTTGAAATACGACTCTGATCTCTCTGGTTCGATACTTTCTTTACCCAACTATACTATATACTATTCGCGTACTTGTGACCGAGAGGTAAAACTAGATCATGCTAATTCTTCATTTTAAACACTTTTGTTTTCATACAACTAAAACCGATCATAAGTTTTTGGCGCCGTTACCGGGGACCAAACGGATATTTCAGATTATTGTATTATTGTACTAATTTGAGTTTATTTTAAGAAAACTCACAGACTCTAGTATCCAATTGACCGACTTCTTCATCGATCGTTCGGTAAGTTCAACGATCGTTCGTAACATCCTCTGATCAATCGGTAATCACCCCGATCGTTGGGTTGACTTTCTTATCGATCGAAATACTTCCATTCGTATAAAAACAAAGATAGATGTAAAAGATATAGATCAATCATATCAGAACTGTATCAGAAAAAATAAAAGGATAATCTTTTCTTAAAATAAAAATATAAACAGATTGGCATAACATATATATTTGATTGCTATGTTTATGCTTGGATGTCATTCAATTAATAGTCCTCTTGAAGCATTTGATCCCGAAATTGATCGAATGTAGCAAATATATAAAAGAAATAATTTAAATAATATAAACATGGGTGATAATGCAATAATAGCTCCGCCTGCTGTCTTTAAAGACTTCTATACTCCTCAAGAGTATACTTCCCCATTAGAAATCACAATGCCAGCAGGGGCGGACCAATATGAAATTAAACCCACTATAGTTAATATGTTATATAAGTTTCATGGGAACGCTTATGAGGATCCCTATCATCATATAGATGAATTCTTAGAGGTCTGTAACACTGTGCGTATAAGAGGATGTACGGATGACGATTTTAAAATTAGATTATTCTCTCATTCCTTAAAAGATAAAATGAAACTTTGGTATGGTACGATAACAGAAGATATTAGAAATAACTGGAAGAAGCTTCAGAAAGAATTTTTACACAAATTATTCCTAGTGGGAAAAACGCACGAGACCCGTAGAGTTATCTTAATGTTGTCACAAGTACCTAGTGAGCAATTCTATGAAACTTGGGAATGATTTAACGAAATTTTATGAAAATGCCCTCATCACAGATTCCCTAGTCACGAATTAGTCCGTAGTTTCTATGTAGGATAGGAGAGGACCACAAAAATACAGTTGATACAGCATGTGGAGAAACATTTACACAGAAAGCCGTAGACTTCATATGGAATCTTTTTAAGAATCTTAGTGAAGATTCCCGAAAAAATATGTCTGATATTAGAGCTCCACGAATTATCCTTTCCAATCCTAAAAGAACTGATAATGCATTCGAAGCAAGTTAGATATATGAAGTAACATAAAAAATGGATGAGCTAAATAAGAAATTTGATCAACTAATGAAAACTACTCATATGAACCCCACACCCCAAGAAGTCTGTTCGATATATGTTAATCATTCACACTATGCCAACAACTATCCTTATACACAACCAGAATCTGAGTATATCACTGAGGATGTTAATACCACCATTACCAATCTGAATAATGACCCATTTTCAAATAGCTACAACTCCGGTTGGTGAAATCATCCTAATTTCTCATATAAAACTCATAATAACACCTTTAATCAAGGCCCTAACCAACAAACCAACCAATTTCGATCATTTAACCAAAATCCTAATCAACAACCAAATCAATTTCCTCAATTGAATAAAAACCCTAATCAGCCACCTTTTAGAAACCCGAATAATACACAACCTATGAGAACACGTGGTTTTGAACAAGAACTCAGGAGTGTGCTAAACGAGTTCAAAAATGCCACCAACTCCTACATATCCATTCCCAATCTATCTCTAAACTTGAGACCCAAATTGGGCAGATAGCTAATTCTATGAATAAAAGAGAAGAAGGGAAACTACCGAGTCAACCACTCATAAACCTAAAAGGGCAACATATGATTGAACAAATAACACAAGTAGGAGAACCAATAATAGAAATCATTCAAGTTATAACTACACCTCGAAGTGGTAGAGTCGTAGACAATAAGGCTGAGGAACAATTTGAGGAAAGGACGAATAAGCAAAATAATAAAGAAACCAATCCTGAAGAGGAAAAAGAATTAGTTTATAACAAGAAAGAAAGAAATCTCGAAATAGAGGAAGAATTAGTTTCTAAAAAGAAACAAGAACTAGTTATGGAAAGACAAAATTCTACACCAACAAAAGAAATAGGAGAAACGAGCTACGAACCTAAAGCTCTGTTTCCACAGCGTTTAAAAGAGCATGTTCCTTATGAAAAATTAGGAGAAAAGTTTCAAGAAATGTTTGAGAATATTCCAACAAATTCCTCCTTATGCTAAATTCTTAAAAGATTTATGTACGCATAAAAGGAGGAACATAACTCATAACGCAAAGAAAATAGTGTTGACCAATCATGTGAGTTCTATAATATCTAACAATACACCTCTAAAATATAAAGATCCGGGAGCACCAACTATTTCTTGTACAATAGGAGATTAAGAAATTGGAAAAGCCCTGCTCGATTTAGGAGCTAGTGTAAATCTTTTACCGTATTCCGTATATCGGCAATTAGGACTGGGAGAACTAACTCCAACATCCGTTATTTTATAACTTGCTGATAGATACACTAAACAACCACGAGGAGTAATATAGGATGTTATTGTTGAAATTGATAAGTTTTATTTCCCAGTTGACTTCATTATTCTATATACGGAACTTGTTTATGACCATAAAAGGCAAATACCTGTAATCCTAGGTCGTCCATTTTAGGAACTGCGAATGCATGTATAAACTACAGAACGAGAGTTATAGATTTATCATTTGGGAATATGAAAATCAGAAATAATATTTTTTCAAATCCATTTCAATTACCTAAAGGAGAACAGTGTTTTCTTACCGACATAATTGACTAAGTAGTGGAGGAAATGTCACCAGAAATATTGACTAAAGACCCATTAGTGAGGGGAGTGAATAACAAAATTCTAGACGACTATGTTGAGTCTCTAAATATCAGCGGTTACCAAAACTAGAAAAAATAGCCCTGAAGAAACCTAGAAGATGGCGGCAGACAAATACTCTGCCGTCTCCATTATTCAGCAATCCAAGGGTGCGTGGGAAGATTTCTAGCAAAAATGGGAGAGACTTTAATGACCAATTTGAACAATTAATGATTTATGCTTTTTGCCTTGGCCATGTTTCGAACACTTTAAATTTCTAACTCTTAACTTCTTTTCCTGGACGTGTCTTGGTAAATGGCCATTTTTGTTTATGTTATCGTTTCACCTTCATGCTTGACATACTTGCAAACATTTCCACAAACATACACAAACACTTTGCTAACAGATTTACTAAAATAGATTAACTTAAGAAAAATATTTACAACCAGCAATAGATGGTTTACAACTTCCAAGGTACTCGAGCAAGCATTCGAGGTACCAACCTGGAGAACACCGAAAGAGCCTTTGCCTACAATATCAGGTACTCCTCCAGGACCGTCATAAGTATCCCCGCCCAAGATGGAACTAAAAGAATTACCCAGCCATTTAAAATATGTATTTCTAGGGCCAAACAAAACACTACTCATAATTATTTTAGCATAACTAAATCCAGAACAAGAGATATAATTAATAAGAATATTAGGCAAGAACAAAGAAGCAATAGGGTGGAGTGTGGCTGATTTCAAAGGAATAGATCCTTCAATATGTATACATCGGATCCACCTAGAAGAAGATGCAAAACCATCAAGGGAAATGCAGAAAATATTGAACTCTAATATGAAAGAGGTAGTAAAGAAAGAGGTAGTGAAACTACTAGATGCGGGAATAATATATCCAATCTCAGATAGCACATGGGCCAGCCCGACACATGTAGTACCTAAGAAATCTAGTATTACGGTAGTACCAAATGGAATAGGGGAATTAATTCCTCAACGTATAACTACTGGATGTCGGGTATGCATTGACTATAGGAAGTTAAATTACCATACTAGGAAAGATCATTTTCCATTACCCTTTATAGACCAGATCTTAGAAAGATTGGTAGGACAAAGTTACTTTTATTTCTTACACGAGTATTCTGGGTATAACTAATAGGTGTCAACTGTTAAATATTTTGACACCTTAACTCACTGCAGTTACGTCCTTTCATTCCATTATTTGATGTTTTTTTTGTTTGCGTACTTGAGCATGTTTCAAGAGCTTAATGAAGAAATAAAGCTAACTTTGGTGAATTAACCAAGTACATGTTCGTTTCTATCCAAGAGGAGAGTCAAAGAGGTGTTTTTGAGACAAAAACGGCTCCCGGAAGGCAAAAATGACATTTTTCGAAGCCAACCCCTAAAGCAAAAAGTTTCTTGTAATCAAGATGGTCATATTGGCACAGTTGCAGAAAAAATTGGTTTTCATGAAGAAGTTACGCTCAAGCCTACGCCTATAGAAGTAAAAAGTGGTCAGAAAGTGAATTTCTACGCTTAAGGCTACATTTAGGGGCTACGCTTAGGACCTATGCCTATGACGTAAGTGCGGCAGGAATTATCTAAATTATGTTGTAATGTCCGATACGTCCCCATTTTGATTTTGTGATGTGTGCACGACTCATATACCTCAAAGTACGTACGAAACACATATTTTTCATCAGAAAGAAGTGTTTGGATTGATTGATGGTGAAATAACCAAAAAGGGCGAACTTAGGGTTTGCCTCTAACCTTGTCTATAAATACAAGGCTTCACATCAGTTCAAGAGTTTGTTTATAGAGTTCTTCTACATTTACATTCAGAATTGGTGTTGCGGTCAAGGTGTGGAGATTCCATTCAGAAGGAGGAACCATTTAAGACCTAGAGATCCAAGGAGGAAGATTATGCAAGGCGATTCTACACCAAAGATGCAGTTCACCTCAGCCATGATCAACTAACTCGGTATCTAGGATTTTGTAGCAAAATCCTAGCCAAGTAATGTAGCTCTTATTTGTTTTTAATTATAACGAGGGAAAACTGTGACCATACTGTGATGATTATAGTAGATGAGAGACTGTTTTTATTCTTGATACAAAATTCTATATTTCTTCTAAATTTTTGACTTAGATGGAATGAATATTTATTTTACACAATTATGATTATTCACTATTGGTTGAAACTCAGATGTTTAATTTATGATTTTTTACACAATAGTGGTAATAAAACTTGAAACCCTAGGTTGACACAGGCCATGCCTTGGCGAATTGGGATAGATATGCTTTAGTTTATTTTCATGCATTAGGAGTAGATTAGAATAATTTAATTGGCATGTACTAATCAGTTCAGTTATGAGATGGGTTGTCGCAATCCGGTTGATGGTATTCCTTTTTGGGGTCGTATTTAACTATTTGTGGTACGACCTGATTCACAGTTTATGGATCATCCTCTTGCAATTGTTAGATTGATTGAACTATGTTATGCGATTAGTGGTGGAGCGATGAAAATCCTAGTTTCTCTCTCTATTGAATCACAAACCAATTTACTTTACTTTTTTAGAATAATTTGGTCTTCGACCACCAAAACAAACAACTTTTCAGAAATATAATTCATTGTCTTTGCACTGTTAAAGTGAATAATCTTAGTCTTTGTGGGATTGATATCCCTTACTCAAGCTATTGCTATTCTACACTTGATTTGTGCCCTTACGTAAGGTAAAACCTAGTGTCCTTGAGGTGTTGTTTTTAACCATATATTTTGTACACACCTGGACCACATCAAGTTTTTGGCACCGTTGCCAGGGACTAAGCATTGTTCAATAGCTTTAGTAGTTTATTTACATCGTGTTATTGTAGTTGTAGCTAAAGTAAGATTTTTGTGTGATTGATAGATACTCTGAAAAGCATAAAGGGAGAAAACAGAGTTTTTGAAGTTGCGTTTGGAACCATTTGTGAGTTTTAGTTATGCCTTGATTTTTTCATTTAATTCTATCTTTATTTTATGTTCATAGTTAAAATAAATTAGAAGTAGTTAATTTACTTCGTATTTATTTCATAAATTTTCAAAAAAGAAAAAAAATAGTCGTTAGTATAGTGTATGACCGATAGATCGACCCGTTATAATCCTAGCACTGAGATAGTCAAGTACAATCCTAAGATCGAAAATACTCTCCGTCGTTTACATCGAGCTATTGAAGAATGTCATCGTCAGTAGAGGAAGGCACCAGCCAAATCATTGAAGAAGGCGAGATGGGTGACCAAAGAGCCAACTAACTAAGGGCACCGAAGACACCACTGAAAGGATACTACGAACCGAATATGTATGATTCTTATGCTAATTTTCCAGAATAAGAAGGTGCGAAGCAGTTTGAAATCAAGACAAGCGTTATTAATATATTGCCTAAATTTTCTGGACTTAGAATTAAGGACCCATACCAACACATAAATGATTGCTTAGAGGTAGCCTCTACTGTTAGGTATGATAATTTGTTTAAGAATGACCTGCGAGTGTGATTATTTCCTTGGTCATTGAGGGAAAAAGCCAAGAAATGATATATCAAATTGGCTAAAGCAACTAAAATTGATTGGGAAGCCCTTAAAACAAAATTCATAGAAAAACATTATCCCAGAGGAAAGACCTCAAAAGCACAAGATGCAATCAAAAGATTTAGAGAGTTTCCTAGTGAGCAGTTTCATGATGCTTGGGAAAGATATAATAAAATCTTGTATAACTGTCCTCGCCATAGGTTCTCTGAACAAGATATAGCTATGAATTTTTACATAGAACTTGGAGATGCACAAAAGACTTTGATGGATGCATCAACACATGGTCAATTTACATTGAAGCCGGAAAAAGAACTCTTAGAGATGTTTGAAAATATTACTGAGAATACAATTCAATATGAATATGAGTTGAGGTCTAGAGGTGGACAAGATAGAAGGTCTGAGAAAACTTATCTTGTGAATCATGATGATGTGAGATATTCAGTGGCATTGATAAGAGAGAGATTAGAAAGAATTGAAAAGTTTCTTCAACAAAGTCATTCCCCTCCTAGACAAATGTTAGACGTAGAAGCTAAGTATTCTCAAAATGAGTATCAGGACATAATGGCTGTCGATGCCAACGCATCGTGGAACTATTCAAATAATGATCCTTTCATTAATTCATACACCTCAAATGCCAGAAATCACCCACTTTTGCCATACCATAAAGGTTCCAAATAGGATAATTGGCCAATCCACAACCAAGGTTCACTGAGAGACAATAGTCATATAATCCACATCCAAGGTTTCAACAAAGTCAACAATCATTCGACTCCCAATCAACAATCTTGGCTCAAAATCCTCTGTCAAATTACCAACCTAGACAACCCTTCAATAATTCTCAAGCCCTCCAGCCATTCAATAATAATCAGGTTGTCTAACCATATAACTACTAGACCCAGCCTCAAAGAAGACAAACTCCTCCACCCTATTTCCATAATGATAGGCTAGACTAGAATTTAATAGGCATTCAGAACAAGCTAGGTGTTCATACTCAAGCGTTGGCACAACTGCACATCTAAATGGGCCAACTAGCTAATTAGATGAATAGAAAAGAACCAGGAAAATTGCCTAATTAGTCGATAATCAGTACAAAGCCTCAACACGCACTAGAGCTTGGATCCTTCACTAATGATCCTCATGAGTCAGTTCAAACAATCACGACTCTGAGAAGTGGAAGGGAATCAGAACGTAGAATTGAGGAGGAATATGTAGAGAGGTTGCAGAAAAGAAAGGAGGTCGAACAAGCACAAAGAAAGGAAGCTGAAAGAATCCAGAAGGATCAACCATAAGTGGATGACAATGTCAATCAGATAGTACTCAAATAACACAAGTTACGAGGAGGCGGTGCCATTCCCTCAACGTTTTCGAGTCGTGATTGTACGGGAAGCTTAAAAGCGAAAGAGCAAAGGAAAGGGTCCAAAGAAAATACTATTGACTGAGCAAGTAAGTTTATTGCTTTGAAGTGATACACCACCTAAGAGGAAAGATCCCGGTGCTCCCACTATTCCATGTGTCATCGGTGACCAGGAAATTTGTAGAGCTATTCTTGATTTAGGTGCGAGTATTAACTTGTTTTCTTATTCAGTCTACCAACAGCTAGGGTTGGGTGAGCTCAATCCCACTGAGGTCATACTTCAATTTGTTGATTGATCAGTCAAGCAGGCATGAAGATTTCTTGAAGATGTCATTGTTCAAGTGGACAAGTTTTATTTTCCGGTTGATTTTGTAGTCTTGGATACAGAACCTGTCCCTGACTCAAAGAAACACATCCCAGTGATATTAGGAAGACCATTCTTGGCCATGAAAAATACATCTATCAACTACAGAACCAGAGTCATGGATCTGACCTTTGGAAATATGAAAGTCCGGATGAATGTATTCGAAGGGAGTCACCAATTTCCTGAATCAGGGGATTGCTTCCAGATTAATGAGTGTGCTGAACTTGATGATATCATAGAAGATTTTAAGACTCAAATTCTGGAGAAAGATGAACTAGAGTCATTTGTGACTAGAGAGTGGCCGGATGAAGAAGTTGATGATTGGGATGCGCAGTTGAAGCTATACAATGAAGAAATTGATGAAATATAAACTATTTTATACACTCAACCATGGAGCGAGCCGATGGAGCCGCTTCCTATAATCTTGAGTACTCCACCAATTCTATCTCTAGCAACTCCTCCTACCTTGGAACTCAATGAATTGCCTAAAAAGTTGAAATATGTCTTCTTAGGACCAAACGAGACTCTTCCTGTGATTATATCATCAAAATTGACAAAAAAACAGGAATCGAGTCTGATGGAGGTCTTGAGTAAGAACAAAGAGGTAATAGGATGAAGCGTTGCTGATCTGAAAGGCATAGATCCCTCGATTTGCACGTATTACATACATCTTGAGGAGGATGCAAAACCATTAAGGGAGATGCAATGGAGGTTGAATCCAAACATGAATGAGGTGATAATGAAACAAGTAGTGAAGTTGCTAGATGCGGGTATTATTTATCCCATCTCTGATAGCACATGGGTGAACTCAACACAGGTGGTGCTAAAGAAGTCAGGCATCACAGTTGTTGCAAATGCAAAGGGTGAGCTAATTCCACAATGCACTACCATAAGGTGGTACATGTGCATTGACTACAGAAAGCTCAACTAAAACACCAGGAAATATCATTTCCCTTTACCATTTATTGATCAGATCCTGGAAAGATTAGCCAGGCAAAGCTACTACTACTTTTTGGATGGATATTCCGGTTACAACCAAGTGGTAATTGATTATGTCAATCATGAGAAAACCACTTTAACTTGTTCGTATGGCCCATTTGCTTATAGAAGAATGCTTTTTGGTTTATGTAACGCCCTTGCAACATTCCAAAAGTGCATGATGTCAATATTCTCCGATATGGTGGAAAAATTCCTTGAAGTGTTCATGGATGAATTTTCAGTCTTTGGGGAAACCTTTGAGGATTGTTTGAAACATCTAACACTAGTGCTTGAAAGGTGCAAAGAGACAAATCTGATTCTGAGTTGGGAAAAGAGCCATTTCATGGTTGAGGGGGAGCATCACTTGATGTTTCGCCAAATGCCAAGCAAACACAAAATGTTTTGTCATCATCAAGGGGGAGATTGTTGGCTTTGAAATTTACTTTCGGCAAACAATTCCAAAATTGATGATAACAAACCATTGAAGAGTGTTTGATACTAATGAATTATCGAGTTTATATTTTCAGCAAAAGACAGGTGAACGACTCAGAAATCAAACTCGAAAAGGAAACTACTCGAAAAACAAGCTCGGAAAGAAAGCTTGATTTAAAGCAAAAAGCTGTGAAAGAAATTGAAGCGCAAATGGAAAATCAATTTATTCAACGGCATAAGCGAAAGTCGAAGACTCAAGACTCGGGGTAGATAGGTCGGGGAGCGATCACTGTAACAAGGTAATTTTATGTGTCGATTTTATCGTATAAGCTCAAGTATAAAATGAACCGAACTCAAATGGAATGGAAAACGCTTTACCAAACTTAAATGGAAAGAAAAATATTTTTATTAAATATTTTTCATGTTGTAGTCGACTAGAATAGACCTGTGTATTTTCTAGTAGTCGACTAGAACAATCAGTAGCTATTGGTTTTTCATCCACATCAAAAGAGTCGACTGAATGACCATTGAGTCGACTAGACTACAAGAAGTAGTCGACTAGAACTCATTCTAGTCGACTAGATTAACCATTGTAGTCGACTAGAACTAAATCTAGTCGACTAGATGAAGCAATGTAGTCGACTCAAATGCAAAGGAGTCGACTAGTTCATCCTTAAAATCTGCAGATTTTTCAGAAAACATTTCCCCTGTTTTGTGGATTGTTTGTAATGGTGTTCAAACGGCTCTTGTCTTTCAATTACAATATTCACTCTTCAAAACCCTAATACAGTGCTATATATAGAATGAGATGTGTATTGTGAAGACTAAGAGATTGAAATACAAAGAGAAAGAAAGCTAGCAAAAATTCTGCAGAAATTTTCTCTACAAAAGCCATTGAAACCAAGCTTTGAAAATCTGATTTTCTTCAAGTTTCTTTGAAAATCAAAACCTCTAGTATCTCTTCTTATTCTCCAAATATCATTCATTGATTATATCCTTTGAGAATACATTTCTAGAGCTATTGTAAAATCACCAAAAACACTTGAGCTTATATTGATTTATCTTCCATAAAAACCTTTGGGTTTTGAGTGTTTTTGTTCTTGAGTGATTTTATTGATTACATACAAATTTGTAATCTCGGACAAGTGAAGTCCACCGATTGTTCAAGAGAGGGTTGTTCTCTTGATTGAGAGACAAGCTCGAGAGGCTTGTATTGTAAAGGTTTGCCATTCCACCTGTGAAGGAAGGGCCATAGTGAAAGGATCGGGAAAAGTCTCAAGAAGGGGTTCTTGAGCCGAGGAGTAGGAGTTACCGAACCTCGAAAAAATCACGGTGTCAATCTCTCTATCTCTTTCTCTTTACTTGATTTATTTGCATGTTATAATTGCTTAAATATCTTTGTATGCTATCTTGTCTTGAAATTAATAGTTAGAAAAGTTTAAATTGAATCATGCACTTGATTTTTGAGAAATTGATTTTTGTTTAAAGTGTATTCAAATTTTGAAAAGAATTAGAATTATTTTTGAACACCCTATTCACCCCCCTTCTAGGGTTAATTAGTGACTAACAATTGGTATCAGAGCCTAATCTCTATTTATTTTAGACTTAACCGTCTTAGAGAACGATCATGTCATCAAATTTAGTCACTCATGTTGAAGGACAATCGAATAATAGGCCCCCATGGTTTGATGGATCAAATTATAGCTATTGGAAAACTAGAATGATAGATTTTCTTCAAGCTATCGATTACCAAATTTGGCAAGTAGTTCTTGAAGGACCATTTGTATTGACCAAAATTGTTGATGGAAAAACCGTCCCCAAATTACCCAATGAATGGGATAATGATGACCGTAAACTCATGTCGTACAATGCTAAAGCCAAAGTAAATTTAAATTGCGCTTTAAGTCCAAATGAATTTAATCGTGTATCTACTTGTTCATCGGCAAAAGAAATGTGGGATAAACTTGAGGTAACCTATGAAGGTACATCTCAAGTACGAGAATATAAAATTGACATACTCATGCATGAATATGAATTATTTGCTATGAAAGATGATGAAAATGTGAATTCCATGATGTCTCGCTTTACAAATATTTTGAATGGACTAAAGCATCTTGGTAGAATTGTTCCTAGATCCGATGCGTCACGAAAAGTGTAACACCCCGTGTTATTTTCCTTTTTCCTGAAATTATATTTAATTTAATTTCGGTAATGACGTCACTTGTTCATGACGTATTATTTATTTTTGGTATTTGATACCTGTAAATTTTTCGCGTTTAGTTTTAAAGTCGACTGAATGACTTTACGGTTTCTCTTTGACGACTACGCGAATTCTTATTCTCGACTACACGGTATTAGTGCTTTTACGGAACCGGTGTGAAGAGTATTAAATTACTTTCTCGGTGTTCCGGTTGTTGGATTTCTAAACCGGTATAATTCTTTCGGACTAATTTGGTAAATTGGTGTCCCGTGTAATTTCCAGTTACCTAAATTACACTTGGGGGTTGGTCCATATAAGTTGGGATTTATTATATATATTTAATTATATATATATATATTGAAGTGGGGGTCATTTCGCAATTTAGGGTAATTAAAGGGTTGCATTTGCAAATAGTACATATATATGTATACATGTATACGCTTCAACCTGCTACAACAGATCTGCTCCTTCTCCTCTTCACGTTGCAGACACCACCCAACTTTCTCCTCTCAACAGACCCGGCCACACTCCTTCACCTCCATGGTCGCCGGCGAGAGGGAGAGAGAGAGAGAGAGAGAGAGAGAGAGAGAGAGTCGGCAACAGAGAGAGAGGAAACCGGACGGAGAGGCGCGGCCATGGTGGTCCGCCGCTGATATAGCAGCGGCAATGGCGGCGCGTTGCAGACGGGGTTGCTGGGCGGTGGACGGCAGCGGCGACCTTGGCAGACGGCGGCGCAGGGGCGAGTAGCTGCGGCTGGTGCACGCAGCAGGGACGGCCAGTGCTGTTCGCGTGAGCAGTGGCGACTCAGGCTGGGCTTCGGCCAATTTTTCGGCGACCTTCCGGTGATCGGTTTGAGCCGATATTCGGTGAGTAGCTCCGTATATACGTAGTATTCATCATATATTAATTTCGTGATTTTAGGATGAACGATTTGCCCGGAAATCGCACTTTTAGGTTATAGATTTCGTTTGGGTTATTTTAGATTTAACCCAATTAATTAACCGATTATTAATGGGCTTCGTATATATCGTATAGGTTGTCAAGACGGACATTTCGATATATTCGAAATAGTTTTTGGACGATTTTGGTCGGCGGGCTTCGTGTTCGGGCGCCGATACTGTGCTGTTTCGGACTGTTCGGTAACGTATATTTAGGTGGGAAACTTTATTTCTCACTCCACATTATTGAAGTAGTTTTGGGTGTGCAAACCCTTATTTAATTTATTATAGATATATTAAATCGTTAATTTAAATATCTATAATTCGTTTAGAATCGGAATTGGACTTAGGAATTAATTTAAGAAAATTAATTAAATTATTTCCTACGAGATTAAATATATTCCTAATTGAATTGAATAGGAATAGACGACTTAGAAATTCCTTTGAGAATTAAATGAGCTAGAAGATTTGTAAACGTTGGACGTGAGAGACTTAGACGCTATTCTAGGTTCCTTTTTATTACGTGGATTATCTGTTTAAATTATTTTAAAGAAATGATAAGGGAAATTGAAATATTTTCTAAAGAATTAAGAAAATATATTTTTGAAAATATGAGTTATATATGAAATTGTTTTCATATGATTTAAATGCTTTATTGTATTTTAAAGCATGAAAAGAGATTTTGAGATTTATATTACCATGTGGGTATTTTTATAAATATGATGTATTACATATTTATGATTGAGATATGATTTGATTGTACACCATGTCGTGTGAGCACATGGGTGTTGGTGCATGTAGTGCACGGTTTCACCATTGGCAGAGAGAGTTCATTTGGTGTGGTCTACTTCCTTTGTGCGTGGGGCACGAGTAGACGTTTGTGTCGGATCATCACAACAACTGGCCAGGAGGTATCACGCCTACGGAACTAAAAAGCTGGCAAATGTGAGTTAGGAGTCCAGGTAGAGGCTCATGTTCTTGACTCAAGGGTAGTCATGGCGTACGGAGTTGCATGTTGTGCTCTCGTACAACCGTCTTCCCTGTTGAAGTGATAGAGAGAAAAATCACTTGGGAAAGGTCGGTGTGGTAACTCTACACTATGATGAGTGGACAGAGTTTGTATCCGTTACCCTTGGGAAGGGTGTGTTGTGTGTGAGTATCACGGGGAGTGTTGAGTCACATTACACTGCCTATTATTTATGTGATCTCGTTTGACATGTATATGTGCTATATTACATGTGTTGTTGGAGCATGCTATTTATGAATATTGTAAATTAAATTCATATTTTATAAATGCTCAGTTGAAAGTAATTAATGTGGAAGAAAATGATAATATGCCATGATTAATAAGTATAAATGAAACGAATATATTTATACTTGTTGTTGTATACCTTAGTACCCTTGGGGGAGGTTATGCGTGTTGGCATAGTGATTCATGTGGCTAGCGGAGGCTAGTGGTGGACCGTAGGCTTGACTTGAGTTGAGGCCTTAGAGATTGTGGTTAGTAGCCTTAGAGATTGTGGTTAGCAGCCTTGTGATTGTGGTTAGTAGCCCTGTGATTGTGGTTAGTAGTTTGGTGATCGTGGTTAGTTGTGTGAACTCTTTTGAAGATGTGAGGTTAGGGATGATTTTTGTATCAATTGATAATTGAGGCCTTAGAGAAGGCGAGTGATGAGTTGTGTGAGATTTTGATTGATGAGAAGGGGTTATGATTAGGGATTTATTTAGTACTCGAGGTACCGTAGCTTGACAGTCTCGGTTCTTGTGCTTAGTTCATTCCCCTAAACATTCCTTGTACGGTGTTTTGTACACTAGTACGTGGTCGTTGACTTGTATGTCATTCCTAGATTCCTTGGTTACGGCGTGGTGCCGAACCTCTTCCTCGTGGTATCATTTGGTTAGAAGGCTTGGTGTTGTTCTTCCTTTATTGTCCTTTTGGGCATTATAGGAATCCGTGGAGTTGTTCATTCTTATGTGGCTGTCATTTCGAAAACGGTGCTTTCTAAGTTTTGAATGTAAACTTTTGTATTTAAAAGGAAAAACCCGTTTTCGCCTACCCCCGAATAAACGAACAGTTTTAATACTTATAAAATGATCTTGAGATCTTCTTTGAAATGATTTTCAACTTTTAAAAGCCTGTGATGGCGACTGACGGAGACCGGGGGCAAGACGGTCATTTTTACTGTGTGATTTCTAAAAAGAAAACTATTTTATCACTTGTCTAGAGATTCTGAGATTTTGAGACTTCTTTCTCAAAATCTCGACTTGTAGTATTTTGAAAGGTGGTTTCTTGTTTCACCTTTTCTTCGGATCGTTCTAAGTCTCGGTTAGGAGGCTTGGTGTTGTTCAGTGCACACTTATAGTGTTGCCTTTCCTTTTCTTTGGGTTGTTGATGTCACCATCTAGGTGATTGGGGTTTTTCACTTGTTAGGGGCATGGATGCCGAATGAAATGGTTTGAGTTTTAAAAACCTTTTTCTTAAAAACTATGGAAATCCTTGGGATTCCTCTTTTATTTACTTTCATACTCGGCCATTCGCTTTTGGTTCCTTTGTCCACTTGTGGTGTTCCTTTCTGGTTCATTCGTGATGTTCTTTCCTTGTTTGGGTATTCTTAACCTTGACATTGTGTCTCGGTTATCTGTTGGTGTAGCATTGGGACTCCTTTTCCCTTGCTTGGGTTCTTGACTCTTACGTGGTTTTTCATATCCTTAGTGAGAGCGTTGGTGATTAATTGACATTGTTGGAGATAGCAATTGAGGTTTGTTATATATATATATATGTATATATATATATTGGTGATAGTATTATGAGGTTAATGTGATGATGTGACTTATGGTATCGAGGAATAGATGTGATTGAGGTGATCTAGTTCCTGAGAGGTAGATTCCTCTAGGAGTGGGATGAGATTTGTTATATATATATATTGTATAAATATATATATATATATTGATGATGGTTGTGTTAGTACGCAAGGACGTGGGTGTTTTCCTTCCTGTGTTATCGGGGTGTAGGATTTGAGCCTTCCTTGGTACTATTGGTGGATTTTGTTTCCTTGTGGATATTAGAGGTGAGTGTGATCTCCTCGGTTGGATCTTCTGAATTGTGTTGTGAGTAATTGGCGATTTGTTAGACTGGATCTTAGTATCGTGTACTTAGTGTACGTTGATGAGAGTAGTGTAGACTACTGGTGTTGGGTACTTGGAGTACGAGTTTTAGAGACTCATGTTGTGTATTTATATATATATACGTGTAGATATATATATATATATATATATATTCCCTATATACTTATGTATACTCGTTTACGATAGTATATGAGCATGTGACTTGGGTTTGCGTGGATGGGACTAGTTGGGCTATATTTATATCTTATTAGACGGTTTAGCTTTACCTAAACTATCAGAGGATGTGGTAGTTAGGATATCTTTTCCCACTGAGCTTATTTGCTCACGGAGGGAATTTCATTGGCCCCCCTGGTATTCCACGCCAGGTTGCAGGAAACATACGGCTATGAGCAGGATGCAGTGCAACGGCGGCTTCTTTTGTTTCCTTGTTACAGGTTTTAGAGTTGCGTTAGGTGATGCGGTTACGGTTGCAGCGCGACTGGGTTTGGGGACGGTAGTATTCTTCTTTCAGCTTCTTTACCCATTGTTATGGGATTATCATGTATTTCTTTTGGGAGCCAGTCTGTTGGCATATCCCTGTTGATGTATCTTTTACTTCCTGTATTTATTCTTTCAGGATGTATTGTATCTATTCTGTACAGCTAGACGCTTTTCTGTATTCTTATTCGAGCATTTGTGGCTCTGTTGATATTAGAGGGTTTGGAGGGGTTTTGGCTTCTTTCCATTACCTCGGCCTTAGTAGGATTGATGAATGTGGGGCTTGGAAGCCATTGTGATTATTGAATTGCTTTGGGCAGGTTATTGTGTTGTGTTTGGTTGTCCGGATGTTCCATTTACAAACGGAACTCTGCCGGATTTTCGTTAGATTCCGCTGCTTAGTTTATTATCCATTTGGGTATGGAATATACCATTTCTATCATTAACCCATATGTTTTCATGGTTAATGATGTCTTAGTTGATCATTCATGTTAAGGGTTACATTCTGGATTCCTTGGATATCCCAGTTTGGGAGTCTTAGGGATTTAGGAGCGTGTCTGTTGGTATCTGAGGATACTTTTGAGTTCTAGTATCCTATTTGGCATGGAGTATAGTTTTCATTGTTATTCCATGTATTTCCTTTGTTATTATTGACTATAGTAGTCGCTTGGTTTGCGTCACCCTTTAGGGGCGTGACAGCATGGTATCTGGACATTCATTGCAACCCTTTATGGGTGTTTGATGACTGAATGTCTTTTGGTTCTCGTTTCTTTTTACTTCCGCAATCACTCCCTTAACTCTTAGGCTCGGGTTTCGGAGTCCTAGGAATTCGGGGCGTGACAAAAAGTGCTTAGAAGTCTCCCGGCAAAGCGGGATGCAAAAGTAACGGCTATCAAAGAAGCTCATGACCTCAACACCATGAGTCTCGATGAAATCTTCGGCTCTCTACTCACTTGGGAAATAACATTAAAAGCTCGTGAAGACGACATCAAGCCAAGAAAGGGGATAGCTTTGCAAGCCTTCACCAAAAATGAAAATAATGAGCCGAGTGAAGAAGAAGAGGATGAGGACATTGCCTTGTTCACCCAAAAAATTCAAGAGACATCTTCAAAGAAAGAAAGCAAATGGTGGAAGATTCGTGAAGAGAATCGAACCAAGAGGCGAGCCTAGCAAAAGAGAACCCCCAACGTGTTTTAATTGCGGAAAGCCGGGACACTACAAAAGTGATTGCTTCAAGCTCAAAAAGGAAAACGAGAAAAGACCTAGCAAGATGGCAATGAATGTCACATGGGAGGACTATGACTCATGCGACTCGGATGAGGAGAAAAGTAGTGAGGAAACGGCCAACATTTGTCTCATGGCAAATGAAGAAGAGGTACATTTAAATTTAAATGATTTAGATAAACTATCATATGATGAACTTCTTCTTGATTACAATGAATTGCAAGATGTGTTTGAAGAATTACATGATGAATTCGAAAAATTAGCTAGAAAATATATCCTTCTTAAGAAAGCTAAACCTTCATGTAGTCTCACTAGTGCAAGCTTAGAAGTTTCTTGCAATGACAAAAGCATTGAGCTAGAAAAGGAAAATATTCGTTTGAAAAATACTATTGATGATAAAATAAATGTTTTAGCAAAATTTACAAAAGGAAAAGAGAACCTTAGTATCATGTTAGGAAGACAAAAATGATCATTTGATAAATGCGGTCTAGGGTATGATGCTTTTGACAAAAATGCTCTCATTTTGAAAAAGAGAAAATCACTTAGCTCTACATTTACTAGAAAATCATCTCATGCTTCTTCAAATGATTATAAACATGTTACTTGCTACTATTGCAATAGAAAAGGACACAAAGCAAATGTATGCTTTCATAGAAAGAAGAAAATTATGTCAAAAATGGTTTGGGTTCTGAAAGGATCTATTGCATGCTCTCATAGAAAAGAAAATGTTGTAACAAAACAAATTTGGGTTCCAAAAGGAACTATTGCATATCTATCTAACCAAAATGGACCCAAAACAGATTGGGTACTAATAAAAGTTACTTGAACTTGTTTTGTAGGTATGCTTGAAGTCCGCATCAAAAGAAAAATGGTTTCTCGATAGCGGATGCTCAAGGCATATGACGGGAGATAAATCAAAGTTTATTTCACTAAAAACATATGAAGGAGGAAACGTAACTTTTGGAGACAACTCTAAAGGCAAAATTATAGGAATTGGCTCAATCGGTATTTCCTCTTCTCTCTCTATAGATGATGTGCTTTTAGTTGATGGGTTGAAGCATAATTTGTTTAGTATTAGTCAATTATGTGACAAAGGCTATGATGTTATATTTAGGACAAATGCATGCATAATCAAGAAACATGGGAAGCAAATGTTCAATGCCAAAAGAAATGGAAACTTGTATACTTTGTTGCTATGTGAATTGCATGATCAAGATGTTAAATGTTTTGTCACATCTAGCGAAAATAGTTGGTTATGGCATAGACGTCTAGGACATGCTAGTATGGACCTCATTCATCGTTTATCCAAAAATGATTTAGTCAAAGGCCTCCCAAAGACTAAATTTTCGAAAGATAAAATATGTAGCGCATGTCAAGTAGGCAAGCAAGTTAAATCCTCTTTCAAGAGAAAGAAAGATATTACCACTTCTAGACCTCTAGAGTTACTTCACATGGATCTCTTTGGTCCGGAGAGAACGGCTAGCTTAGCCGGGAAACTCTATGTACTTGTTATAGTTGATGACTACTCTAGATATACTTGGGTTCACTTTCTTGCTCATAAAAATGAAACTCACTCCATTCTTGAAAGATTTTATAGAGTCATTCAAAATGAAAAAGATTTGAAGATCAAGAAAATAAGAAGTGATAGAGGTAGGGAGTTTGAAAATCAAGACTTAGAGAAATTATGTGATGACCTCGGTGTTTCTCATGATCTCTCGGCCCCTAGAACCCCTCAACAAAACGGTGTAGTTGAAAGAAAGAATCGATCTCTACAAGAGATGGCTCGAACCATGTTAAATGAGCACAACCTTCCCCGAAGCCTTTGGGCGGAAGCGGTAAACACCGCTTGCCATATAATTAATCGTGTTATTATTCGGATGAAGTTGGGGAAAACACCCTATGAGTTGTGGAATGGTCGAAAGCCCAATATTGGGTATTTCAAAGTTTTCGGGTGTAAATGTTTTGTGTTAAATGATAAAGATAACCTTGGAAAATTCGACTCCAAATCGGATGAAGCAATTTTCCTAGGATATTCTACAAGAAGTAAAGCATTTCGGGTTTATAACAAAAGGACTCTAACCATTGTTGAGTCTATTCATGTTGTCTTTGATGAATCACCCTCACCACCATCACCTAGAATTGACCTAGAAGAAGATGAGGTTGTTGGGATTGAGGATAATCTAAATACTCTCAATATCTCCAACTCATCATGTAGCCAAAAGGAAATGAGGGATGTTGAGCATCAATCCAATGATGACTTGACCAACTCAATGCCTAAAGCATGGAGGATTGTTCACAATCATCCTCTTGATCAAGTCATAGGTAATCCTTCAAAAGGGGTTAGTACTAGATCTCAACTTAAAGATTTTTGCAACCACATGGCCTTTGTATCGCAAATCGAACCCAAGAACTTCCACGAAGCTCAATGTGATGATTCTTGGATCGTAGCAATGCAAGAGGAACTAAATCAATTTGAACGCAATCAAGTTTGGCGTTTAGTTCCTAGACCCGAAAATCAAACTATAATTGACACAAAATGGATTTTTCGAAACAAAAAGGATGAGAATGGAGTAATTATTCGAAATAAAGCAAGATTGGTAGCTCAATGATATAATCAAGAGGAAGGCATTGACTACGATGAAACCTTTGCACCGGTAGCTAGATTAGAAGCAATTAGAATGCTTCTTGCATTTGCATCATATAGAAATTTCACTCTTTATCAAATGGATGTCAAAAGTGCTTTCTTAAATTGTGTCATAGAAGAAGAAGTTTTTGTGAAGCAACCACCCGGTTTTGAAAATAATCTTTTTCCAAATCATGTTTTCAAATTGGCTAAAGCTCTATATGGTTTAAAGCAAGCTCCTCGAGCTTGGTATGAGAGACTTAGCGGGTTTTTAACTCAAAATGGTTTTACAAGAGGGAAAATTGATAACACACTTTTTACAAAAACCATTAAGAATAATTTGTTGATTGTCCAAATTTATGTTGACGACATTATTTTCGGCTCAACAAATAATTCTTTATGTAGGGAATTTGCCACAAGTATGCAAAACGAATTTGAAATGAGCATGATGGGTGAATTGACTTTCTTCTTAGGGTTGCAAATCAAGCAAAGATCGGATGGCTTATTCATTAGCCAATCCAAGTACACTAAAGATTTGCTAAAGCGATTTGGTATGGAGGCTACCAAACATGCCATAACTCATATGAGTTCCTCTATTAAGATTGATAAAGATGAAAATGGTAAATGTGTTGATATTACTAATTATAGAGGCATGATCGGTAGTTTGCTTTATTTAACCGCTAGTAGACCGGATATAATGTTTAGTGTATGCTTATATGCCCGGTTTCAATCATGTCCTAAGGAATCTCATTTGCTTGCGGTCAAACGCATTTTTCGCTACCTAAGTGGTACAATAAACTTAGGGCTTTGGTATCCACGTGGAACTTCAATTGATCTTATTAGTTATTCGGATCCCGATTTTGCGGGATGTAGAATTGATCGTAAAAGCACAAGCGGTACTTGTCATTTTCTAGGACACTCACTAGTATCTTGGTCAAGTAAAAAGCAAAATTCCGTTGCATTATCTACGGCCGAAGCCGAATATGTGGCAGCCGGTAGCAGTTGCGCTCAAACTCTTTATATCAAGCAACGACTACTTGATTTCGGTCTTACCTTCTCTCACGTGCCTATTAAATGCGATAATACGAGTGCGATTTGTATTTCAAAGAATCCTATTCATCACTCACGCACCAAGCATATAGAGATTAGGCATCATTTCTTACGTGATCATGTTGCTAAGGGTGACGTTGAATTGGTTTTCATCGACACTAAAAATCAATTGGCGGATATTTTTACAAAACCACTTGCGGACGAATCATTTTCTAAAATACGTCGAGAAATCGGAATGGCCATGGATTTTGATGTTTTATCTTAATTTCTGTCATAATATTTATTTTTCATATTTTTGCTATTTTTGTGTATTTATTTCCTAATTTTTATCTATTTTTATCATTTTTATTCTCCCTTTTCTCTTCTAGTCGACTTATCCTGTGTAGTATAAACCATTCTAGTCGACTACAATGATCAGTAGCTACACCATTTCATGGTCTTCACCTTCAAGTCGACTCAATCACCTTCTAGTCGACTCATTGCCCATTCTAGTCGACTCAAACACTATTGTAGTCGACTACTTTGCCTTCCTAACCGACTCAACCCTTGCCTAGTCGACTCAAACCCTCTACCTAACCGACTCAACCTAGCCCTAGTCGACTCAAGCCCTATAAAACCTAACCCCCTTTCATCTTCTCCATCCGCCTCCTTCAAACCCTCACTCACATTCAAACCCTCTCCTCTCAATCCCTCTCCTACTACCACTTATATCCTCAAATCTTCACCTATCTCTCATTAATTTCACATTTCCATCATCCTCCACCCATTTCCTTCTCCAAATTTCATCATTCTCACTCTCTCACACATCTATATATATACACCATCATATATCTATATATCTCTATATATTTGTGCATCATCTTCTACAATGCCACCGAAGACTCGAGGTCTATTTCAGAAACGTTCACGCATTGATGGAGGCCAAAGCTCCACCAATCCACACATTCCTACGGCTATTGATGAAGAGGAGTCGAATGAACCTCTTCTTCTTGAGGTACTTCTTCTTGATGATGATAATAGAAATAATTTCATCACTGTTTTTGATCACCGTGCTCCTACACCTTGCCGTATTGTCACACAAGATTTATGCACTGAAATTCGGGCTCGAACTTTCGAGTTGTTCCAAGCAATGGGTTGGGATTTTTTCGTTTCTCTTGACATTCCGGTATTTCCGCGAATCGTCAAAGCCTTCTACGCTTCTCTTGCAAATCACAAGGAGAAATTACTCCCTCATCTTCATTTTAATCTATGTGGTGAAGACGAGACCGTTGATGACAGCGAAATCAAGCGCATTTTCTTGCTTCCAAATGACGGCATCCGCCACTTCTCCAAGGATTGGTATAAGGCTGATGGTTTCGATTGTATTGAGGCTGTTCGGGCAATATGCATCGACAAGGAAATTTCGCAAAACGCCGGTATTACCTCTTCTATGCTACTACCCGAGGCTAGATTAATTCATAATGTTATTACTTACTCTATTCTGCCTAAAACTGGTAGTCGTAGCAGTGTTTCTCGTATGGAGGCTTTTTTGGTTTATTGCGTTTTGACAGGAACCCGTGTTGATTTAGCTCATATTTTTCGTTCCGTCATCCTCACATGTCAGCGCAAGCCATCTGGCCCGCTTTTCTTTCCTGCACATATTACATATCTACTACAGCGGAAAGGTTTTAATTTTCCGAATGAAGTGTCCGAGCATCACCCTATTTTTCTTGACGCCACTCATGTCAAGCATATGCATATTTCTTCTGATGCGGAAGGAAATTTCATTTCTGAAATTGCACCTGCTCCTCGTTCGCGTACCGCTCCTAGCGGTTCTGCATCGCGCCAGGAAGCCTCTTCCTCGGTCCCTTCGTTGGACGGTGCTTCGGCTTCTCAGGCTGCTCTTCTCAACCAACTTCTTGGGGTTGTTCAAAGCAATACGGAGCTACTTAGGCAGCAGGAACAAATGCTTCAGCGCCTTGATACGACCGTGAACCAGAATACGGAAGCCATTCGTTTGATCAATGAGCGCCTTGTCCTTCATGGTGAGGAAATGTCTACCCGTATTACAAATTTGGCCGGGTCACTTGATGACCTCACTCTTGCACACAGGAACCCTCGCTCACGCACCCCTCGACGCTGACAAAAAGGGGGAGAAATTATGCTATTGTACTGTCATGCATTTAATTATCCGACATTAGCAATTTCTGTTTTTGTGTGGCTTGTTATGGTTATTTGCGAACTTGTTTGTTTTCCTTTCCATGTTTTTCATTAGTATAAACAGCTTGTATTAAACTGAAACATCTATGATAAGCTGTTTATTCTTGCTATCTCAAATGTGCGCCTATTGTTATTGTTATATATTGTATCAAAATGCCTATTAAACTGCAAATTTCATTTACTAAAGGGGAGCATTTGATCAAAATATTATGCACATGTTGAGGGGGAGCATCACTTGATGTTTCGCCAAATGCCAAGCAAACACAAAATGTTTTGTCATCATCAAGGGGGAGATTGTTGGCTTTGAAATTTACTTTCGGCAAACAATTCCAAAATTGATGATAACAAACCATTGAAGAGTGTTTGATACTAATGAATTATCGAGTTTATATTTTCAGCAAAAGACAGGTGAACGACTCAGAAATCAAACTCGAAAAGGAAACTACTCGAAAAACAAGCTCGGAAAGAAACCTTGATTTAAAGCAAAAAGCTGTGAAAGAAATTGAAGCGCAAATGGAAAATCAATTTATTCAACGGCATAAGCGAAAGTCGAAGACTCAAGACTCGGGGTAGATAGGTCGGGGAGCGATCACTGTAACAAGGTAATTTTATGTGTCGATTTTATCGTATAAGCTCAAGTATAAAATGAACCGAACTCAAATGGAATGGAAAACGCTTTACCAAACTTAAATGGAAAGAAAAATATTTTTATTAAATATTTTTCATGTTGTAGTCGACTAGAATAGACCTGTGTATTTTCTAGTAGTCGACTAGAACAATCAGTAGCTATTGGTTTTTCATCCACATCAAAAGAGTCGACTGAATGACCATTGAGTCGACTAGACTACAAGAAGTAGTCGACTAGAACTCATTCTAGTCGACTAGATTAACCATTGTAGTCGACTATAACTAAATCTAGTCGACTAGATGAAGCAATGTAGTCGACTCAAATGCAAAGGAGTCGACTAGTTCATCCTTAAAATCTGCAGATTTTTCAGAAAACATTTCCCCTGTTTTGTGGATTGTTTGTAATGGTGTTCAAACGGCTCTTGTCTTTCAATTACAATATTCACTCTTCAAAACCCTAATACAGTGCTATATATAGAATGAGATGTGTATTGTGAAGACTAAGAGATTGAAATACAAAGAGAAAGAAAGCTAGCAAAAATTCTGCATAAATTTTCTCTACAAAAGCCATTGAAACCAAGCTTTGAAAATCTGATTTTCTTCAAGTTTCTTTGAAAATCAAAACCTCTAGTATCTCTTCTTATTCTCCAAATATCATTCATTGATTATATCCTTTGAGAATACATTTCTAGAGCTATTGTAAAATCACCAAAAACACTTGAGCTTATATTGATTTATCTTCCATAAAAACCTTTGGGTTTTGAGTGTTTTTGTTCTTGAGTGATTTTATTGATTACATACGAATTTGTAATCTCGGACAAGTGAAGTCCACCGATTGTTCAAGAGAGGGTTGTTCTCTTGATTGAGAGACAAGCTCGAGAGGCTTGTATTGTAAAGGTTTGCCATTCCACCTGTGAAGGAAGGGCCATAGTGAAAGGATCGGGAAAAGTCTCAAGAAGGGGTTCTTGAGCCGAGGAGTAGGAGTTACCGAACCTCAAAAAAATCACGGTGTCAATCTCTCTATCTCTTTCTCTTTACTTGATTTATTTGCATGCTATAATTGCTTAAATATCTTGTATGCTATCTTGTCTTGAAATTAATAGTTAGAAAAGTTTAAATTGAATCATCCACTTGATTTTTGAGAAATTGATTTTTGTTTAAAGTGTATTCAAATTTCGAAAAGAATTAGAATTATTTTTGAACACCCTATTCACCCCCCCCCCCCCCCCTCTAGGGTTAATTAGTGACTAACAGATTGTACTAGCCTACCATATTCCAAGATGTTTTCGAGTACTATAAAGCATGACTCCAATGTCAAAAGTTGGGATCTATCTCTCGACATGACATGATGCCTCTAACCCCTATTTTAGTCATTGAGTTATTTGATGTGTGGGGTATAGACTTTATGGGACCATTCCCGAAGGCGGGCGACAAAGAGTATATACTTGTGGGAGTTAATTATGTATCCAAGTAGGTTGAGGCCATTTCCACCTCACATGTGAATCGTACTATGGTGGAAGAATTTGTGAAATCCGATATCTTGTCAAGATTTGGTATGCCACGAGTTTTGATTAGTGATGGTGGAAACCACTTTGATAATCAGTTTCTTCTTGCTTTGTGTAAGAAGTATGGTGTCACTCACAAGATAGGAACACCATATCACCCCCAGTCGAGTGGACAAGTGGAAGTTTTGAACAGGGAAATCAAGAATATTATAGAGAAATCAGTGGATCCCGATTTGAAAAATTGGCCAAAGAGGCTAAATGATGCACTGTGGGCGTACAAGACAGCTTCCAAGACCCCGATCGGTATGACACTGTATCGGTTGGTCAATGTTAAGGCTTATCATATCCCTATTAAGCTAGAGCACCGCACATATTGGGCAATTCGAAAGTTGAACTTCAATATAAGGAAATCGGGTGATCAGTGGAAACTCCAACTCGTAGAGCTTGAGGAGTTAAGAAATAATGCTTATGAGAATTCTCAAATTTACAAAGCTTGGACCAAAGCATTTCATGATAAACACATTCGAAACAAGGTCTTTAAGGTTGGCTAGAGGGTTTGGCTATTTAATTCGAGACTCAAGCTATTTCCTGGTAAGCTTCAGTCAAGATGGGATGGGTCATATGAAATTACAATTGTTTACCCCCATGGAGCAGTAGAGCTTGATGATCCTGATACCAGAAAGAGGTTCGTAGTGAATGGTCAGCGATTGAAACACTACATTGATGTCCAGCCAGTCGAGTGTGTTATGGAGACAATTGATTTGACTGATACAATACCCGAGCTGGATGAGTTTGATCCAGAATACTGAGGGACAACAATGTCATGCCAACGATGTTAAACATTGGTACTAGGTGATTTAGATTAGCTTTTGATCCTAGTTTTTCCTTGTAAAAGGTAGTTTAGTTCAAATTAGCTTTGTTATGTTGAGACGTATGATCGAGTTGCAGAGTCGACATCATCTTAATAAGAGGAGCATTCTAGTCCAAAAGGGTACATAGGAATGCATATGGAACAGTAGGATTGCACATAACGAGAAAAGATGGGAGTTGAAACAGAAAATTTTTTTTGACCCTTGGTGACCTACACCTAAGGCGTAGTTGCGGGACTGTAATAAAACAGTCCCGCGGCGGCCATTCCCCCTATTTTCATTTCAAAATTCTCTCTCCTTCATTTTTCCATCAAATCATTTGAGACTTGTTCCTATCAACTCATGATATTTCTCATCATTCCTTGGTGGCGGATATTCAGATTAATGCATGTATTGTTCGGATTCTTGTGTAGAACTCGAAAGGTCTCTAAATCTGAATTTTGGGGAATTCATCATATTGCTTGATTCGGTGAGTTTCGTTCCATTATTTTGATTTCTACTGACTAATATAACTATTCTAAACTAGCATTGATGAACGAGTCCGATCAAAATCATGTTTTGATATGTTTTTCAAAAGTAGAGATTATCGACTTTGAATACAAATTGAATATCAGATTTTTGAGATGAGGGTTGTTTAAGTGTCATATTAAATCTATTTAGATATAGTTTTGAGTTTGATTCGGTATCTGGGATGTTGACACTTATTTTTCGTAAAAACTCCATATTGTAGGCATGACAAGGGTTAAGGGCACGACTAGACTTGTGGCCGAAGATGCCAATCCGATCGACAACACAGTTAGGCAGAGGTCACCACCTCCTAACCCCACATCTGATAGGCGCCAAAGCACTTGTACCACGAGGCGCCGATATATCGAGCCGTCATCCTCGTCTTCATCATCTTTCGCTGCTGATGTGCCAGAGTCATCCACAAAAGGCCGTGATCTTGACTTGCTGTATGGTAGGCTTATAGTTGATCCAGTTATTCCGTCGGCATCATCTTCGTCTCATGAGCCTGAGCCGCATGATGAGGAGATAGATGAGGCCAATCATAGTGATCATGTTGTTCAGGAAGAGGAACATATTGATGAGGCTGACCATAGCGATCACGCTGGTCTGCCTGATGAGGAGTTTCCTGAGCCACTGGCAGATGGTGAGCCAGGAGTTTTGACTACTTTCCGTACGGTGCCTCTAATAGCATCAGTTACTGATTTACTAGAGCAGGCGATCGCCAAGAAGTATTAGCATGGATTATTGATAGATTGAGGGCACGATGCTTATTGGTCATCCTTTCCCCTACATCCCTGTACATTTGTGAGAGCACGATTCGTGAGTTATGGCTCAACATGCAACATTACAGCCGAGGGATGCAACTACAGACAATTATCAGGGGTATTGAGTTTGAGATCACACCGCAGACTACTGCGGTAGCTTGGGGCATTCCTAATGATTGTTCACCTGATCTGGCAGCTGAGTTTTGACCGATGCCCAAAGTATTTCCCCCTATTAAGGAGATTATTCACTTACAGATCGCGGGGCGTTGGGGTGACAAGCATAGGAACTGCACGAAGAAAGTCAATGATCACCTGATGTTGTGGTTCTGGGATGTGATTGTCCGTTCACAGATCATTCAGCATAATCATCACACCTTGCATTAACATCATTCCCGACCCTCCATTATGCTTTCGAGTTTGGGAGGTGGATTTCTATTCCACGGATTTTGTGATAGGGCCTATATGTGCATTATGTCCAGCTACACACGGAGACCGAGGTTGAGCAGAGAGGATTCCAGATTCGATTTCCTTGCTTGACGATGAAGCTAATGTTTGATGTTGGTATAAAGATGGAGGTGGGTGAGTGGAACGAGTTCAGGAAAGGGTCACCGTACACAGTAGGGAAGTGGATAGGGAACTGGAACCGGTTGCATGGTGATAAGGTTATACTGAGGAGATCGATGTTTGGTCCATTTCCGCCACCCGCACAGGATGCGTATGCTGAGGATATGGGTGAGGTTCCCCCACAGGACGAGGATGCATAGGTTGTGGAGGATCCACATATGCCAACTATTGAGGATGATGGTGCTATGCCACAGGCACCCACTGGTGGTACTATTATTTTGTCTCAGGCTCAATTTGATACCATAATAGCACGGATGCAGGGGTTAGAGGAGATGTTGACTCAGGAGAGACAGGCTCATAGGCGTGATCATAGGCGGTTGTTTCATAGGATTGATGGTGTTAGTCACTAATTAACCCTAGAGGGGGGGGGGGGGTGAATAGAGTGTTCAAAAATATTTCTAACTCTTTTCGAAATTGGAACACGCTATAACCAAAAAAAAATTTCTCAATAAACAAGTGAATGATTCAATTTCAATTCTCTAACAATTAATCTCAAGACAAATTATAGCATACAAGATATTCAAGTGATTATAGCATGCAAGTTCATCAAGTAAAGAGAAAGAGATAGAGAGATTGACACCGTGATTTTTTCGATGTTCGGTAACTCCTACTACTCGGCTCAAGAACCCCTTCTTGAGACTTTTCCCGATCCTTTCACTATGGCCCTTCCTTCACAGGTGGAATGGAAAACCTCCACAACACAAGCCTCTCGAGCTTGTCTCTCAATCAAGAGAACAACCCTCTCTTGAATAGTCGGTGGACTTCACTTGTCCGAGATTACAAATTCGTATGTAATCAATAAAATCACTCAAGAACAAAAAACACTCAAAACCCAAAGGTTTTTATGGAAGATAAATCAATATAAGCTCAAGTGTTTTTGGTGATTTTTGAATAGCTCTAGAAATATATTCTCAAAGGATGTATCAATGAATAATATTTGGAGAATAAGAAGAGAAGCTACAGTTTTTGTTTTTCAAAGATTTTGCAGAAAATCAGATTTTTGCTTTTTGCCTTCAATGAATTTTGCAGAAATATTTCTGTAGAAGATGAAGCCTTCTTTTTCTATTTGATTCAACTCTCTTGATCTTCAATAAACTCATCTTATTCTATATATAGCATTGTATTAGGGTTAAGACATTGAGTATTGAATTATTAGAGTCAAGAGCCGTTTGAAAACAATTAAGCACGATCCTTAAAACATGGAAAATGTTTTCTGATAAAACTGCAGGTTTTAAGGTGCAACTAGTCGACTACTCTTTCCTTTTACTCGACTACAATGCTTTATCTAGTCGACTAGATTGAGTTCTAGTCGACTACATTGATTCATCTAGTCGACTAGAATGAGTTCTAGTCGACTACTTCTTATAGTCTAGTCGACTCAAAGTTCTTTTACTCGACTACTTTGATATGGATGAAAAGCCTGAAGCTACTGATTGTTTTAGTCGACTATATGGAAATACACAGGGTGATTCTAGTCGACTACAACTTGAAAAACATTTGATAAAACTATTTTTCTTTCCGTTTAAGTTCGGTAAAGCGTTTTTCATTCTATCTAAGTTCGGTTCATTTTATAATTGAGCTTATTCGATAATATCGTCGCATAAAATTACCTTGTTGCAATGATCGTTCCCCGACCTATCTACCCCGAGTCTTAAGTCTTCGAATTTCGCCTTTGCCGTTGAATTAATTGATTTTCCATTTGCGCTTCAATTTCTTTCACAGCTTTTCGCTTTAAATCAAGCTTTCTTTCCGAGCTTGTATTCTGAGTCGTTTCCTTTCCGAGTTTGTTTTCCGAGTCGTTCACCTGTCTTTTGCTGAAAACATAAACTTGATAATTCATTAGTATCAAACACTCTTCAATGGTTTGTTATCATCAATTTTGGAATTGTTTGCCGAAAGTAAATTTCAAAGCCTACAATCTCCCCCTTGATGATGACAAAACATTTTGTGTGTGCTTGGTAATTGGCGAAACATCAAGTGATGCTCCCCCTCAACATGTGCATAATATTTTGTTCAAATGCTCCCCCTTGGTAAATGAAATTTGCAATTTAATGGGCATTTTGATACAATATATAAGTAGACGCACATTTGAGATAATAAAAGAAACAACATTTCATAGATGGTTCGATTTAATACAAGCTATTTGAGCTAATGAAAATACGGAAATAACAAACAAGTCGCAAATAAACATAACAAGCCACACAAAAACAGAAATTGCTATTGTCGGATAATGAAATACATGACAATACGATATCATAATTTCTCCCCCTTTTTGTCAGCGTCGAGGGGTGCGTGAGCGAGGGTGCGAAGAGTGATGTCATCAAGTGACCCGGCCAGATTTGTAATACGGGTAGACATTTCCTCATCATGAAGAACAAGGCGCTCATTGATCAATCTAATGGCTTCCGTATTCTAGTTCACGGTCGTATTAATGCGCTGAAACACTTGTTCCTATTGCCTAAGTAACTCCGTATTGCCCTGAACAGCCCCAAGAATTTATTGGAGAAGAGCAGCCTGAGAAGCCGATGCACTGTCCAACTGAGGAGCCGACGAAGAGGCTTCCTGGCACAGTGTAAAACCACTAGGAGCTGGGCGCGAACTAGGAGCAGGTGCACTTTCAGAAATGAAATTTTTGTCCGCATCAGAGGAAATGTGTATATGTTTGACACGAGTGGCGCCAAGAAAAATAGGGTGATGCTCAGACACTTCATTCGGAAATGAAAAACCTTTCCGCTGCAGTAAATATGTAATGTGTGCGGGAAAGAAAAGCGGGCCGGATGGATTGCGCTGACAGGTAAGTATGACGGAACAAAACATATACGCTAAATCAACTCGGGTTCCTGTCATGACGCAGTAAACTAAAAAGGCCTTCATGCGAGATACACTACTAGGACTACCAGTTTTAGGTAAAATAGAGTAAGTAATGACATTATGGATTAATCTAGCCTCGGGTAGTAGCATAGAAGAGAGAATACCGGCATCTTGTGAGATGTCCTTGTCGACGCATATAGTTCAAACTGCTTCAATACAGTCAAACCCATTAGCCCTATACCAATCCTTAGAGAAATGGCAGATTCCATCAGTCAGAAGCGAGAAAATGCGGTTGATATCGTCGTCATCAACATATACCTCATTACCACACAAATTGAACAGAAGATGAGGGAGGAGTTTTTCTTTGTGATTGTCAAGAGAAGCATAAAAAGCTTTGACAATTCACGGAAGTACTGGAATGTCGAGTGAGATGAAAAAATCCCAACCAATTGCTCGGAATAACTCGAAAGTTCGAGCCCTAATTTCAGTGCATAAAATTTGTGTGACAATACGGCAAGGAGTAGGAGCGCGATGATCAAAAATAGTGATAAATTTATTTCTATCATCATCATCAAGAAGAAGTACCTCAAGAAGAAGAGGTTCATTCAAATCCTCTTCGTCAACAGCCGTAGGAATGCTAGGATTGGTGGAGCTTTGATCTCCATCAATGCGAGAACGTTTCCGAAAAAGACCTCGAGTCTTTGGTGGCATTGTGGATGATAATACACAAAAATGTAAAAAGGATGGTGTATATATAGATATATGATGGTGTATATATATAGATATATGAATGTGTATATATGAATGTGATGAAGATGATGAAAGTGATGAAAATAAGTGAAGGAAATGGGTGAATGATGGTAGAAATGCAAAATAAATGAAGGATTTATGAAGATTTGAAGGTAGAATTGGGAATATGAGAGGTATTGAGATGGGATGAATTGAAGGTGTGTGAAGATGGAGGGAGGCGGATGGAGAGAAAGAGAAGAGGTTTAGGTTATAAAGGGGTTGAGTCGACTAGGACTAGGGTTGAGTCGGTTAGAATAGGGTTTGAGTCGACTAGGTTTGGGTTGAGTCGACTAGGGAGACCAAGTAGTTGACTAAAACAATGGTTTGAGTCGACTAGAATGGAAACTGAGTCGACTAAAAGGTTAATGTAGTCGACTAGAAGGTGAAGAACATGAAATAGTGAAGCTACTGACCAAAGTAGTCGACTAGAATGGTTAGAACTACACAGCATGAGTCGACTAGAAGGAAAAAATGATAAAAATTGATAAAAAACAAGAAATAAATACACAAAAATAGAAAAAATATGAAAAATAAATATTATGACATAAATTAAGATAAAACATCAAAATCCATGGCCATTCCAATTTCTCGACAAATTTTAGAAAATGATTCGTCCACAAGTGGTTTTGTAAAAATATCCGCCAATTGATTTTTAGTGTCGATAAAAACCAATTCAACGTCACCCTTAGCAACATGATCACGTAAAAAATGATGTCTAATCTCTATATGCTTGGTGCATGAGTGATGAATAGGATTCTTTGAAATACAAATCGCACTCGTATTATCTCATTTAATAGGCACGTGAGAGAAAGTAAGACCGAAATAAAGTAATTGTTGCTTAATATAAAGAGTTTGAGCGCAACTGCTACCGGCGGCAACATATTCGGCTTCGGTCGTAGATAATGCAATGGAATTTTGCTTTTTACTTGACCAAGATACTAGTGAGTGACCTAGAAAATGACAAGTGTCGCTTGTGCCCTTTCGATCAATTCTACATCCCGCAAACTCAGCATCCGAATAACTAATAAGATCAATTGAAGTTTCACGTGGATACGAAAGCCCTAAGTTTATTGTTCCACTTAGATAGCGAAAAATGCGTTTTACCGCAAGCAAATGAGATTCCTTAGGACATGATTGAAACCGGGCACATAAGCATACACTAAACATTATATCCGGTCTACTAGCGGTTAAATAAATCAATCTACCGATCATGCCTCTATAGTTAGTAATATCAACACATTTACCATTTTCATCTTTATCAATCTTAATAGAGGAACTCATAGGAGTTATGGCATGTTTGGTAGCCTCCATACCAAATCGCTTTAGCAAATATTTAGGGTACTTGGATTGACTAATGAATGAGCCATCCGAGCTTTGCTTGATTTGCAACTCTAAGAAGAAATTAAACTCACCCATCATGCTCATTTCAAATTCATTTTGCATGCTTGTAGCAAAATCCCTACATAAAGAATTATTTGTTGAGCCGAATATGATGTCGTCAACATAAATTTGGACAATCAACAAATTATTCTTGATGGTTTTTGTAAAAAGTGTGTTGTCAACTTTTCCTCTTGTAAAATCATTTTTAGTCAAAATTCCTCTAAGTCTCTTATACCAAGCTCGAGGAGCTTGCTTTAAACTATATAGAGCTTTAGCTAATTTGAAAACATGATTTGGAAAAAGATTATTTTCAAAACCAGGTGGTTGCTTCACAAAGACTTCTTCTTCTATGACACCATTTAAGAAAGCACTTTTGGCATCCATTTGATAAAGAGTGAAATTTCTATATGATGCAAATGTAAGAAGCATTCTAATTGTTTCTAATCTAGCTACCGGTGCAAAGGTCTCATCGTAGTCGATGCCTTCCTCTTGATTATATCCTCGAGCTACCAATCTTGCTTTATTTCAAATAATTACTCCATTCTCATCCTTTTTGTTTCAAAAAACCCATTTTGTGTCAATTATAGTTTGATTTTCGGGTCTAGGAACTAAACGCCAACTTGATTGCGTTCAAATTGATCCTCTTACATTGCTACGATCCAAGAATCATCACATTGAGCTTCGTGGAAGGTCTTGGGTTCGATTTGCGATACAAAAGCCATGTGGTTGCAAAAATCTTTAAGTTGAGATCTAGTACTAACCCCTTTTGATGGATTAGCTATGACTTGATCTAGAGGATGATTGTGAACAATCCTCCATGCTTTAGGCATTGAGTTGGTCAAGTCATCATTGGATTGATGCTCAACTTCCCTCATTTCCTTTTGGCAACTTGATGAATTGAAGATATTGAGAGTATTTAAATTATCCTCAATCCCAACAACCTCATCGTCTTCTAGGTCAATTCTAAGTGATGGTGATGAGGGTGATTCATCAAAGACAACATGAATAGACTCAACCATAGTTAAAGTCCGTTTATTAAAAACACGAAAGGCTTTACTCCTTGTAGAATATCCTAGAAAAATTGCTTCATCCGATTTGGAATCAAATTTTCCAAGGTTATCCTTAACATTTAACACAAAACATTTGCACCCGAAAACTTTGAAATACCCAATATTGGGCTTTCGACCATTCCACAACTCATAAGGCGTCTTCCCCAACTTCATCCGAATAATAACACGATTAATTATATGGCAAGCGGTGTTTACCGCTTCCGCCCAAAGGCTTCGAGGAAGGTTGTGCTAATTTAACATGGTTCTAGCCATCTCTTGTAGAGATCGATTCTTTCTTTCAACTACACCATTTTGTTGAGGGGTTCTAGGGGCCGAGAGATCATGAGAAACACCGAGGTCATCACATAATTTCTCTAAGTCTTGATTTTCAAACTCCCTACCTCTATCACTTCTAATTTTCTTGATTTTCAAATCTTTTTCATTTTGAATGACTGTATAAAATCTTTCAAGAATGGAGTGAGTTTCATTTTTATGAGCGAGAAAGTGAACCCAAGTATATCTAGAGTAGTCATCAACTATAACAAGTACATAGAGTCTCCCGGCTATGCTAGCCGTTCTCTCCGGACAAAAAAGATCCATGTGAAGTAACTCTAAAGGTCTAGAAGTGGTAATGTCTTTCTTTCTCTTGAAAGAGGACTTTACTTGCTTCCCTACTTGACATGCGTTACATATTTCATCTTTCGAAAATTTAGTCTTTGGGAGGCCCTTCACTAAGTCATTTTTGGATAAACGATGAATGAGATCCATACTAGCATGTCCTAGGCGTCTATGTCATAACCAACTATTTTCGCTAGATGTGACAAAACATTTAACATCTTATTCATGCAATTCATATAGCAACAAATTATACAAATTTCCGTTTCGTTTGACATTGAACATTTGTTTCCCATCTTTCTCGATTATGCATGCATTTGTCCTAAAGATAACATCATAGCCTTTGTCACATAGTTGACTAATACTAAATAAATTATGCTTCAAACCATCAACTAAGAGAACATCATCAATAGAGAGAGAAGAGGAAATATCGATTGAGCTAATTCCTATAATTTTGCCTTTAGAGTTGTCTCCAAAAGTTACGTTTCCTCCTTCATATGGTTTTAGTAAGATAAACTTTGATTTATCTCCCGTTATATGCCTTGAGCATCCACTATCAAGAAACCACTTTTCTTTTGATGCGGACTTCAAGCATACCTACAAAACAAGTTCAAGCAATTTTTATTGGTACCCAATATGTTTTGGGTCCATTTTGGTTAGATAGAGAGGCAATAGTTCCTTTTGGAACCCAAATTTGTTTTGTTACAACATTCTCTTTTCTATGTGAGCATGTTATAGTCCCTTTCGGAATCCAAACCATTTTTGACATAATTTTCTTCTTTCTATGAAAGCATACATTTGCTTTGTGCCCTTTTCTATTGCAATAGTAGCAAGTAACATGTTTATAATCATTTGAAGATGCATGAAATGATTGTCTAGTAAATGTAGAGTTAAGTGATTTTCTCGTTTTCAAAATGATAGCATCTTTGTTAAAGGCATCATATCCTAGACCACATTTATCAAATGATCCTTTTTGTCTTCCTAACATAATACTAAGGTTTTCTTTTCCTTTTGTAAATTTAGCTAAGACATTTATTTGATCATTTATAGTATTTTTCAACCGATTATATTCCTTTTCTAGCTCAATGCTTTTGTCATTACAAGAAACTTCTAAGTTTGAACAAGTGGAATTACATGGAGTTTTAGCTTTCTTAAGAAGAATATTTTTTCTAGCTAATTTCTCAAATTCATCATGTAATTCTTAAAACACATCTTGAAATTCATTATAATCGAGGATAAGTTCATCATATGAAAGTTTTGATTTATCTACAACATATGAATTTAGATGTACCTCTTCTTCATTTGCCATAAGGCAAATGTTTGCCGTTTCCTCGCTAATTTGATCCTCATCTGAGTCGCATGAGTCATAGTCATCCCATGTGACATTCATTGCCATCTTGCTAGGTCTTTTCTAGTTTTCCTTTTTGAGCTTGAAGCAATCACTTTTGTAGTGTCCCGGCTTTCTACAATTGAAACATGTTGGGGGTTCTCTTTTTCTAGGCTCCCATTTTGGTTCGATTCTTTTCATGAATCTTCCACCATTGGCTTTCTTCCTTTGAAGGTATCTCTTGAATTTTTGGGTGAACAAGGCAATCTCCTCATCCTCTTCTTCTTCACTCGGCTCATTTATTTCATTTTTGGTGGAGGCTTGCAAAGCTATTCCCTTTCTTAGCTTGATGTCCTCTTCACGAGATTTCAATGTGATTTCCCAAGTGAGTAGAGAGCCAAAAATCTCATCGAGACTCATGGTGTTGAGGTCATGAGCTTCTTTGATTGCCGTTACTTTTGCATCCCATTTGGCCGGAAGACTTCTAAGCACTTTTCATGATGCATCGGATCTAGGAACAATTTTACCAAGATGCTTTAGTCCATTCAAAATATTTGTAAAACGAGACATCATAGAATTTACATTTTCATCATCTTTCATAGCAAATAATTCATATTCATGCATGAGTATGTCAATTTTGGATTCTCGTACTTAAGATGTTCCTTCATAGGTTACCTCAAGTTTATCCCACATTTCTTTTTCGGTTGAACAAGTAGATACACGATTAAATTCATTTGGACTTAAAGCACAATTTAAATTTACTTTGGCTTTAGCATTGTACGACATGACTTTACGGTCATCATTATCCCACTCATTGGGTAATTTGGGGACGGTTTTTCCATCAACAATTTTAGTCAATACAAATGGTCCTTCAAGAACTACTTGCCAAATTTGGTAATCAATAGCTTGAAGAAAATCTATCATTCTAGTTTTTCAAACCATGAGGGCCTATTGTTCGATTGTCCTTCAACATGAGTGACTAAATTCGATGACATGATTGTTCTCTAAGACGGTTAAGTCTAAAATAAATAGAGATTAGGCTCTGATACCAATTGTTAGTCACTAATTAACCCTAGAGGGGGGTGAATAGGGTGTTCAAAAATATTTCTAACTCTTTTCGAAATTGGAACACGCTATAACCAAAAAACAATTTCTCAATAAACAAGTGAATGATTCAATTTCAATTCTCTAACAATTAATCTCAAGACAAATTATAGCATACAAGATATTCAAGTGATTATAGCATGCAAGTTAATCAAGTAAAGAGAAAGAGATAGAGAGATTGATACCGTGATTTTTTCGAGGTTCGGTAACTCCTACTCCTCGGCTCAAGAACCCCTTCTTGAGACTTTTTCCGATCCTTTCACTATGGCCCTTCCTTCACAGGTGGAATGGCAAACCTTTACAACATAAGTCTCTCGAGCTTGTCTCTCAATCAAGAGAACAACCATCTCTTGAACAATCGGTGGACTTCACTTGTCCGAGATTACAAATTCGTATGTAATCAATAAAATCACTCAAGAACAATAACAGTCAAAACCCAAAGGTTTTTATGGAAGATAAATCAATATAAGCTCAAGTGTTTTTGGTGATTTTTTAATAGCTCTAGAAACATATTCTCAAATGATGTATCAATGAATAATATTTGGAAAATAAGAAGAGAAGCTAGAGTTTTTGTTTTTCAAAGATTTTGCAGAAAATCAGATTTTTGCTTCTTGCCTTCAATGGATTTTGCAGAAAAATTTATGTAGAAGATGAAGCCTTCTTTTTCTATTTGATTCAACTCTCTTAATCTTCAATAAACTCATCTTATTCTATATATAACATTGTATTAGGGTTAATACATTGAGTATTGAATTATTAGAGTCAAGAGCCATTTGAAAATCATTAAGCACGATCCTTAAAACATGGAAAATGTTTTCTGATAAACCTGTAGGTTTTAAGGTGCAACTAGTCGACTACTCTTTCCTTTTAGTCGACTACAATGCTTTATCTAGTCGACTAGATTGAGTTCTAGTCGACTACATTGATTCATCTAGTCGACTGAAAGTTCTTTTAGTCGACTACTTTGATGTGGATGAAAAGCCTGAAGCTACTGATTGTTTTAGTCGACTATATGGAAATACACAGGGTGATTCTAGTCAACTACAACTTGAAAAAAATTTGATAAAAATATTTTTCTTTCAGTTTAAGTTCGGTAAAGGGTTTTTCATTATATTTAAGTTCGGTTCATTTTATACTAGAGCTTATACGATAATATCGACGCATAAAATTACCTTGTTACAATGATCGCTCCCCGACCTATCTACCCCGAGTCTTGAGTCTTCGACTTTCACCTTTGCCGTTGAATTAATTGATTTTCCATTTGCGCTTCAATTTCTTTCACAGCTTTTCGCTTTAAATCAAGCTTTCTTTCCGAACTTGTATTCTGAGTCGTTTCCTTTCTGAGTTTGTTTTCTAAGTCGTTCACCTGTCTTTTGCTGAAAACATAAACTTGATAATTCATTAGTATCAAACAGACTTCAATGGTTTGTTATCATCAATTTTGGAATTGTTTGCCAAAAGTAAATTTCAAATCCAACATATGGCATTCGGAGGCACATTGATACACAGCTTCCGCCTACACGACCTCCCTCAGATGACGAAGAGTATTGTAGTTTTAGTTTATATTTTTGTTTTTTTTTCCCATTAGAGATGAATGCGTCGAGCGGATAGATTTTGATAGGATGCTTCATGTGACCGCCTTAACGATCATACTCTAAATCTTTTTGAAATTTTGTTTTATTAAAAGATTACAACTTTTGTGATCAGTATCATCGAGTTATTAATTTCCCGAGAAATTTTTATGCGTACATTGAGTGTGTTGATATTTTGAATTCTATCGAGTTTTTAAAATTACACTATGAGGAAATGTGTGCGTATAAGTTTGGGGTGCGTGGTTTTCTCCATAGGAGTAAGATGGACTGGGTATATATGCTATTTCTAAAAAAAAATAAAAACAAATTTGGGTAGACCTACGCCTTAGGCGTAGGGACCTGGCGTAAGTGGTTTTAAAATTTTGAGGGGCATTCTGGCCAGATTTGTAATTGTACTTGTACTAGGACATGTTTTAAGTAGTTTTTAGGATTTGTAAGATTTAGATAGAAATTTTTAGTAAAGTCCTAGTCCGGATAGGAATTGGAGTGCAATTATAATTCAAAGTTAGATTGTTACTTGTTTCCTTCTCCAAATCTTATCATCAGTTCGAATCCTTTTTTTCTTTGAATCTGAGATATCCATCGATAAAGACACCCATTGAGAAGACATAATTCATAATTCACAAGAGCTTGAGCAAGATGGGGAGTTTTTCTTATTCCATTCCTTATTTTTCTTATTACCATTCTGAGGGTGCGTATATAGAAAGCATTTATGAGATAGATTCTGACCCCAAAAAGTTGATTGAGGGTGAAGAGCCACATGTGGATGAGGGGAGTACGAATGGAGAATGCAATTTGAACTGGTGTTTTGTTCAGACAGTTTGAATAGAATATTGACTGCACCAGGGAGGAAAATCCTTAAGCAACTAGGATTACTGAAATTAGGACGTCCGATTGGAGGAAAGGTATATCCGGGATTGATTCAAAGGTTTTCTGCGAATACGAAGATTGAAGGACTAGACGGATTTGAGGTTATGAAGGCTCGAGTGAATGGGTGGAGTGATCCTATAGTGGTGAGTCGAGAAATCATCGCAGAAGCATGGAATATACTACTAGGTTGTCCAGCACGTTTGAAGGGAAAATTGAAGGAGTACCCTATTGAATGGCCACATACAAATGAGGAGATGATTCAGGAGTTGTGTGCCACATCGGATGTGAAAACGGAGAGTTGTGAAAATTTTTGGTTAAAATCGGATCAGTTATACTTGAATTGTGTGCTTGGATCTCAGGCTCGACATAATCATAGGACTAGCTGGAGGGGACATTCGTTTATCACGATGTTGTATGCCATGACTCATGTTTATTGGGTGTGTATTCCGACATCAATAATGAGTTATATGTCAACTTGACGAGTGATTGTGCATAGAAGGTGGCCGGGTGGATATGCGTTTGAGCATTATCTTCCATACATGTACTTAATATCAAAGATCATTGAGTGCTAATTGGGTGAGAGGTTAAAAGACATGGATGTAGTGCGTTGG
The DNA here is from genome assembly GCA_963922005.1 of Cornus suecica. Lineage (NCBI taxonomy): Eukaryota > Viridiplantae > Streptophyta > Magnoliopsida > Cornales > Cornaceae > Cornus > Cornus suecica. The sequence goes on from OY998240.1 coordinate 46,367,752, forward strand.
ACATTCTGAAGCAATATCCGGAGGAGGACTTTGTTTGGTTGGAAGAGACAACACAACTCCAAATAGATTTGAAGAAAGTCGCAGAGTGATGAGAGAGAGAATGAGGATGGATTCAAAGTAGGACTAGAGTTTAGGATTAGGTTTTTGTTTTGTTTCTAGAGACGGTAGACCCTTAAGGCAACGTCTTTGCAGTTTAAATTCATAGAGATGGTAGACCCTTAAGGCCATGTCTCCTCATTTTTAATTCATAGGATTGTAGGCTCTTAAGGCCAAATCATTAAAAAAAATTAATAAAAACACAAAAAGAGAACTTTTCATTCATTGAAAAATATGTGTTGATTTCTGGATATTTATGATGAAAATTTCTTTCCTTTTCTATGATATTGGGTGCTTGTGCTTTGTTGAGTATATCTATAGGTGATCCAAATTTAGTTTGGGGGAGGAGATCAAGTGTTTCGCTGTTGAATCCAGAATTGAGCTGCAATGGTAACTAGATTCGCTCTCATACATTATTTTTTACCATGAAGACATTGTCTCATTTAAGTTTGGGGGTGGGGGTATAGTTACAAGGAATGAAAAGTTTTGAAAAAATTTGAAATTTTTTGGAGAAGTTCTTTTTTTTCATGCATGACTGTTTTGCAGTACAATTTGATTAAGTTCGTGTTTATGATGCATGAGTGAAAGTGATGTGGTTTTACATGGGTGAGTGAATGAGTGAAATTGAAATCAAGAAGGACAACTTTGACCTATAAGCAAATGCACATATTCATTATGGGAAAAATAGTTAATCTTTAACTATGTAGTTGAAAAAATAATTTTTCCAAAATAAAAGGGGAGAAGGGGAGATGTTATGGTTAAAATGGATTAAGATGAAAATATTTTGTGAAAAATAAAATGCAAAAAGTAGTTTTCGATGTGAGTAACCAGGCATTGGCATCACCAATATCATTGTTCGCGTTTAAAGGGGAGAAAACTAATGACCATAAATCCCATGGAAGAAGCTCGGGCCTAGTTGGTCGGGACTAAAAATCTTACTGGAAAGTCTGGAGTTTAGAAAGAAAAAAAGGGATAGTAAGTGGAAAGATAAAAAGATGTGTTTTTATGAAAAATGACAAAATTTGATCAATGAAATAGGAGAAGATGAATTGAAATACCATGGTAGAATGTTCATAAAAATAAGGAGGGTTGTTCGGATTGGGAGTAAAAAGTAACGATGTCATTCACTTAAGTGGAAACCATTCACGACACAAAGCTCGAGATAGTTATTATTCGGTAGTGAGTGGGAATATTTGCATCTATATTATCTTATGCATTGTATCATGACTTGGTTAATGCGTGTGTGAACTCATGATTGCGTGACTACCAATAATGGAGAAGTTGTGGGTAATATATCTAACCCTCTCGAGACTTCATTCATCCACTAGAGGTAACCTAGGGGTTTAAAAGGCTTGTTACACATGCTAAGTGTAATAATCGACCCTCACAAAAGCAAGGGATTATGTTAGATTAGTTAGATTAAAAATCATCAAAGGAAAGTTTCTCTTAGTTCATTGTTAGGGGACTGACAATATTTAAATAACCAAGTTGCAATAGACCTGGCGGATCAAGAAAAAATGACTTTTACTTGTCCTTATGGTACCTTTGCATATAGACGAATGTCGTTTGGATTATGTAATTCACCAGCTACATTTCAATGATGCACAATGTCTATCTTCTCGGACATGGTAGAGAAATTCTTAGAAGTATTTATGGACGAATTTTTGGTGGTTGAGACAACATTACATGAGTGCTTGAACATCTAGTATTAGTATTAAAAATATGTAAATAAACTAATCTCATTCTAGGTTGGGAAAATAGTCATTTTATGGTTCAAGAAGGGATAGTTTGGGGTTATATTATTTCAAAATGATGAATTGAAGTAGATAAAGCTAAACTAGAATAATCTCTAATGTACCTCCGCCTACCACCGTTCAGCAAATACGATCATTCTTGGGTCATGCAGGTTTTTACCGATGCTTTATTAAAGATTTTAGTAAAATAGCATAACCCCTATGTAGTCTATTATCAAAAGATGCGTTGTTTGAGTTCAATGAGGAGTGTCATAAGGCTTTTGAGATACTTAAAAACTTATTATCCACTGCACCAATTATGAAACCTTTAGACTGGTCACGACCGTTTGAGTTAATGTGTGATGCTTCGAATTATGCTATTGGAGTAGTTCTTGGACAAAGAAAAGATAAAATACCTCATGTGGTGTATTATGCTAGTAAAACCCTTACTAAAACCCAGATGAATTACACTACCATAGAAAAAGAATTATTGGTTGTAGTCTACGCCTTTGATAAGTTTTGATCATATTTAGTTGGGACTAAGGTAGTAGTATGTTCTGATCATTCTACACTTAAGTACCTCTTATCAAAGAAATATTTTAAACCTAGGTTAATTAGGTGGATTCTCTTGTTACAAGAATTTGATTTAGAAATAAGGGATAAATAAGATACAGAAAATGTCGTGGCAAATCACTTATCGAGACTACTAGTAGAATCTACTAAAGGTTACACTCCTGTCAAAAATTCCTTCCCAGATGAGCAATTATTTCATGTTGGAATAGAATTGCCTTAGTATGCTGACATAGTCAACTACCTAGCTACGGGTAGGATTCCTAAGGGTTGGACGAGACAAGAACGAGATCGGTTCTTTTCGCAAGTTAAGCATTATGTTTGGAAAGACCCACTTCTATTTAAATATTGTCCTGACCAAATTATTAGAAGGTGTGTTCCTCACCATGTAGTTACAAATATTCTAAAAAGTTTCCATACTCTCGAATGCGGAGGGCATTTCGGAGCTAAGAAGACAACAATGAAAGTATTAGAAAGTGGATTTTATTGGCCTTCATTATTTAAAGACGCTTACGAATATTGTAAGAGATGCGACAGGTGCCAGAAATTAGGAGCTATATCTCGGCAAAGCCAAATGCCTCAAACCCTAATTTTAATCATTGAATTATTCGATGTATGTGCAATCGACTTTATGGGGCCATTCTTAAAATCAAACGAATACAAATATATATTGGTGGGAGTGGATTATGTGTCTAAATGGGATGAAGCCGTACCCACTAAGAAGGCCGACCATCAAACAGTTATTAAGTTCTTACAAAAAAATATCTTGTCTAGATTCGGCACACCGAGGGCTATAATTAGTGATGGAGGTAAGCGATTTTGTAATAAGTATCTTGGGAATGTGCTTGAAAAATATTATGTCACGCATAAGGTAGGAACTGCTTATCATCCTCAGACTAATGGACAAGCTGAGATTTCAAATAGAGAAATTAAACAAATACTAGAAAAAATAGTCCGTCCTGATAGGAAGGACTAGGCGAATAGATTAAATGATGCATAAAGGGGACACCAATTGGGATGACTCCTTATTGGTTAGTGTATGGAAAAGCATGTCATCTTCCTATTGAATTAGAACATAAAGCTTATTAGGATATTAAACTTTAATCTGGAGAAAGTTGGCGCACATAGAAGAGTTCAACTAAATGAATTAGATGAAATACGCAATGAGGCGTATGAAAATGCTAAAATTTATAAGGATAGGAAAAAGGCGTTCCCTGATAAACATATTCGGCAAAAAACATTCGAAACAGGCGAGAAGGTATGTTTATTCAACTCTAAGTTAAAATTCTTTCCTGGAAGGCTTCGGTCTTGATGGGATGGACCATAGATAGTAATAATGGCATATCCCTATGGAGCGGTAAAATTAAGAGATACTAAAAAGGGGAACCAATTTAAATTTAATAGCCAATGACTTAAGCATTGTTAAGAGAATGATACAAATATAGCTGTGGTAGAATCTATTGATTTGATAAATCCCATATACGACTCTGACTGAAATATAAGAAAAAGTCGTCACACCATGGACGTTAAAGATTAGTTGTTTGTTATTTAGTATAAATTATTTTATTTCATGGAGTAAGTTATTTTTTTATTTTCTTTCTAACTCTAGGAATAATAATATGAGTTTCATTCTACTTTGTTTCATTATTGTTTTAATAATTTATTTTTATTATTATTTTATTTTTAAAAAATTTCGATCAATCGATGTATGTCTCGATCGATCGGAGAATCAAGTTTTCTAACAATTTGGTCAGTACTCTGTTTTAAGAAATTAGGTCAAAAAGTTGGCATCTATAGTAAACAGTCAATATATACTAATATAGTTTAATATATATGTACAAAAGTTGCATGATCTTTTCATAAGAATATACGATTTGGACTAGATTCATTTCTTCTTCTTTAACCAAGAACCTGACTTATTTAAGTATAACACATTTTATAAATTAATTAGAACAGTTCATCTCATTTCATTCATATTCCATGAGAACTTTATTAGTATAATGGTTGATATCATTGTCATTTCTTCTTTTTCTCAATCTTCGTCCCATTCTTCTATTGCTTCCAATACTTTAATTAACAATGACGGGATTAAGCATGTATTGCCTGTGAATGAGGTTGATCAAGAAATTGAAGAGCCACAGTATGTCCCATTGGATAATCATGGCCTTGATATTCTTGACTTCCATGAGTTAGGATATGAGGTTACATTCCTAGCGAATAGGCTTAATCACCCAAGTTTTCATCTTGCGTTCATGTTATTTCAGAATCGTGGTTTGTTCCATCTTCTCATTTCTAGTTCTAATGTAGCTTTTCCGGAGGTAGTTTGGTAGTTTTACCGTAACATGACCATTGTAGAGACTAACCAAGGGATTGCTCTTTCTATTTCGACTGAGTATAACTTCCACTCAATCCTAATTAATGCTAATATGATCGCTAGATAGTGGTAGATTCCGCAATAAGTTTATGATAATTTACAAGAAAATTTTCCTCCTCCACCAAACCCTTTACCTTCATTTTCAAAAATGGTGAGTACCATTTGTAATGGGTATGAAGTTATTATGGGGTTAAAATTTATGGATAAACATCATCTAGATATAAATTATTGGGCCTTAGATTCCATCCTTATCAGTCAAATCTACCCTAATCAAGAAGGATTGTCCGAAATATGGTAAAATTAATTTATAAATTTCATATGGGGCCGGTATTGGGTGTCTATTCCTGACTTAATCCTCAACAATATGCGTCTACATATGGAACTCATCATGGAATAAGAGGATCCATTTGCTAATGACTGGAAATTACCTTATCCCTTTCTCATTAGCAAGATACTTGAAAGTGAGTTAGAAGAAGATATGTATATGAAGGAAGAGGAATATGAGACATTCACTAAGTATTATGGGATGAGGTCGTTTAAGGCTGAATTAGATGAAGGAATGCGCCATCAGTGGGATCAGGATTAAGTAGAGAATCATAGAATTTACAAAGGGATGGAATAAGTTTGTTTTGATTTTTATCTTTGCAATTTTTCAAGTTCTAGAATTAGGTTGTTTTTCTTTTCAGCAATTTCAATTCATTGTAGGCCTTTGGACACACTACCTTTAAATTTTTGTCAATTAATAAAATTTAATTCATTCTTATTCATTATCTTTGTTGATTATTCTCCTATAATCTTGGTTTTAGTCTTGACTTAGATTGTAGATTATGGCACACATCAATTTTAGGGGAGGTTTCTCGTACATTATGAAATCTTGCTCCATAAAGTGGTAATATTGTTCTATTTCCATGTTTTAATATTTCTTAGAACCATGAGGACATGAATTGATTTAAGTTTGTGGGGATGGAATAATAGGAGGTATGAAATAAAGGGGAAATTGAAAACTTTTGATATAATGAAAAATGAAAAACTGCAGTTTTGCTACTATTTTGTCACTGTTATTCGTGCAGAATAGCTGTCGATCGATCGAACATACTAATCGATCTATCGAAGGGGGAAAATGATGAATATATTGAAAAACAAATATATGTATATATATTTATTTAGGTATTTGAAGTTTTATTATTTTAGTAAGTAATCATTTAAAACTTATTTGTGATTAGACTTGTTATTTGATTAGGAAAATGAGACTAGTTCATAAAGTATATGTAGGCTATATTTTCTGCTTGTTTGAATAATGATTAAAGTTGGAAAATTGAAGAGATGTGGTTCTCCATAGGTGAGTAAACCGGTGAAATTGAAACTAGAAAAGACAATCTTGACCTATAAGCACATGCACATGATCTCTATAATTTCGTTTATGATCATATAAGGTATTAACTCTGGAAAAAAAAAATATGTAAACATTCTCCCTCTTAAACAATACAATATCAAAGAGTGGAGAATGACGTATTGAAAAACAAAAAAAGAGTGGAGAATGGCGTACTGAAAAAGAAAAAATATAGTGGAAAAAGAAAATAGGAGAAAAAAGCCTTCTCCAAGAAAAGAAAGAAAAAAAATATGTTATGAGAGGAAAAAGCAAAAAGAGAGGAAAGCCTTCTCCAAAAATAAAAAATATAGAGAGAGAGATATACTATAAATGGGAATAAATGTGTGATAGGTGTTAAATATTAGACATTTTGACCCCTTAACTCACTATTGTTATGTCCTTTCATTTCATTATTTGGTATTTTTATGTCGTTTGTGTGTTTAAGCATGTTTCAGAAGCTTAATAAAGAAATGTAGCTAACTTCAGTGAATTAACTGAAGAGTATGTTCTTTCTTTTCAAAGAGGAGTGTCAAATAGGCAGTCCGAGACAAAAATGTCTCCCGGAGGGAAAAAACGGCATTTCCAGAAGCCGTCATCTTCAGCAAAAAGTATTGTGGGTTCAAGACGGTCATTTGGTGCATTCACGAAGAAAGGTTGTTTTCCATACAATACCTATGCTTTCAGTTTCAAAAAGTTGTTGGAAATCACATTTCTACGCTTGGAGGTACGCTTGAAGCGTAGGCCATCTACACTTGAAGCATATGTCCAACAAGAATTTATGGTTTTTGGAGATTTTAGACTGTTCTACCCTCGATTCGATATGAAGACATGCATGTGACTCCAGACCTCTATATACATGTATATACACTTATATATATCAGAAGTTAGGGTTTGCATGAAGTTGAGAGTGAAAAGACTGAAAAGGGCTTCTTTACACCATTGCCTACATATACACGATCATATATCAGTATGAAGGGTAATTGATTTTTAGAGAGAAGTTCATTAGGGTTGTTTAGTTATGGAGGTTCACGTTCATTCAAAGAGGTTCATTCAGACGTGTTGTTGTGAAGAGCCATATTCAAACATAGAGATCCGGAGAAGAAGACCATGGAGATCGTTTCTATATCACTGATGTAGTCACCTTCCACCATGGCTAACTAACTCGGTATCTAAGGTTTTCTAGCAAAACCCTAGCCAGGTAATGTAGTTCTTTCATTGTTATTCAATTATAACGAGGGGAAATTGTTAACCATATTGTGATGATTGTAGTAGTTAAGAGACCGTACTAACTTGCAATATAAAATTATATGCTTGTTCTAAATTCTTGTCTTAGATGGAATGAATGTATTATTTTTCACAACTATGATTATTCACTATGGACTAGAACCCGGATGCTTAATTATGGTTTTCTACACAATGGTGGTAAAGAAACTTGAGACCCTAGGTTGACACAAGTCATGCCTTAGCGACTTAATATAGACATGCTTTAGTTTATTTTCATGCAGTAGGAGTATATTAGAGTAATATAATTGGCATATACCAGTTAGGTCAGTCATGAGACGGGCTGTCACAATCCGGTTGATGGTACTCCTTTTTGGGGTCGTATTTAGCTATTTGCGGTACGACCTGATTCACAGTTATGGATCACCCTCTTACAGTTGATACAGTGAGGAACTATATTATGCGGTTAGTGGTGTAGTGATGAAAACCCTAGTTTTCTCTTTCATTTGAATCACAACCAATTTAATTTGTTTTCTAGATAATTTTAGTTACAATAGATAATTTGGTCTTTGACCGCCCAAACAAACTATTTTTAGAAAATATAATTCAATGTTTTTGAATTGCTAAAGTGAATAATCTTAGTCTCTGTGGGATTGATATCCCTTACTCAAGCCATTTGATATTCTACAATTGATACGTGCGCTTGTGTAGTGTAAAACCTAGAGTCGTTAAGGTGTTATTTTTAACCACATATTTTTACACACCTGACGTCACATCAATGTGTTGTAGAGAAATTTTACAAAACACGGAGGATTGTTGGCTCTAGAAGTAAATATTAGCTAAGTTTAATCACTAGTGAAGACCATTCTTAACACTGATCTGACTTGATTATTGTATTGCATAAGTAGGATTTATTTACTGACATTTATTTTATGGATTATATCATCTCCTAATTAATGAAAAAGGAAATTCATAAATAAATAGAATATATATATAATAATAATAAATATTATAAAGAAGTTGTGGGTAGTCTATTTAATCTTCACGAGACTTCACTCGTCCACTAGAATTTTTTCTAGTGGTTTAAAAGACTTGTTACACGTGCTAAGTGCAATCGTTTTTCTTTCACGAAATAAATGAGCTCAGTTTAAATAATTTAGATAAATTAGATTAGTTAATTCTTCATGATATTTTCTTTTATTTTATTGATAAGAGAGTACCAATATTCAAGTTTGGGAGTGTGATGAGACTAGAATATTTGGTATTCTGGGCAATAATAAAACCTTAGTTAGTCTCTATATTATATTAATAAGAAATTCTTATTTGAGTTGTGTGTTTAAGCATGTTTCAGGGGTCTTAACGCAAATCTGAGTTAATTTCGGGTTTTTAGCAAATCTGTAAAATCCGGAATAATACTTGGAGGATAAATGCACTCAGTTCAGAGCAAGGTACAAGTCAGCAAAGTAGACTACAAGTGGCTGAAGCACAAAATCCGAGAATAAAGAAATATTTAAATTCCGGAGCTACCGATTGATCGGTGGAAACTCCCGATTAATCGGCCACCACCAACACTGGGAAATGTGCGCGAAGATACTGCATAATTCTGAATTTGTGTGCAAGTATATCAGAGGGCGAACTGGTCCATTCGCTACTTTTACTTGGTGCTCACACCAAGTCTTCTTGGAGTGCAAGAAAATACATGATATATTTACACCAACTTTTATCTATAAATATATGAAGACTTCATGAGGATACGATATCCTGGATCCTTGGATCATATATCATCATTCATACAAAAAGTCTCTCTAGAGAGAGAGGCTCCTCAAGAACTTAAGAACCACGAACCAATCGTGAGGAGGATGTCTACATCAATGATATAGTCTCTTTTCTCAATGATTGGCTAGTCGGTATCAAGGGTTGCCAACTAAACCCTAACCAAGTAATGTAGAACTTTAATTGATTTTATTGCAAAGAATGGAAGCTAAAGAGCACTTATATGATGATTATGTGGTGAGAGACCGAACGAATTACCTAAATAAGATTTATTTATTAATTCTCTTCTGAAAAGGAGATTGAATTAATAATTTATCTTGAACAACCATGTTTTTACTAAGGGAAAACAATCTAATATTTAAATAATGGTTTCTACATAATCGTACTTAATGGCATGATAATATTTTAGGTGCATACGGTTCATACTAAGAGAAGATGACTATTAGTGTGTTTTTAATTTCATGTTTTAGGAGTAGTTGTAGTATAGATGCAGACCATGGTCATGCCAATCAAAGATGAGTTAAAGTAAACTAAACATGATTGCATCTCTTTTGGGATTAGGCAACTGCTTGTAGCGTTACTAATCTAATTCGTATAAGCTATATGTCCCTCTTGCAATAATAAGATTAAAGGACTATGTGATGAGACTAGTGTTGTAGTTGAAACAAAACCCTAGACTTGTTTACATCAACAATGCAGTCTCCTTCCACCAAAAGCAACTAATTCGATATATAGGATTTTCTAAAAAAACCCTAGCCAAGTAATGTAGTTTATTTATTTGTTTTAATTGTAACGAGGGAAAACTGTGTCCATAGTGTGATGATTGTGTAGATCTGTGGTCGTAACTATTCGTGACACGGGATTTTCTTTTTATTCTAACTCTTGTCTTAGATTGAATAAATGTGATGTTCACTCAAGGTGATTAAAAATATGTGTTAAGAATGCACCCTTAAGATGGCTTAGGTTTTACCTATCGCAAGCGCACGAGTCAATTGTAGTATAAAAACGGCTTGTGAAAGGGAATGTCGAACCCACAGAGACTTGGTTATTTACTTTAGTAGTTCAAAAATATTGGATTATGGCTGGAAAAGTGTTTGATTTGATTTTGAGAATTATGACTAAGTTAACTAAGAACATAAAGTAAATTGAGAGTTTGATCAAGAGAGACAAAACTAGGGTTTTCATCGCTCCACCACTAACCGCATAACATAGTTTCCAATTTTCCCTTTTTTGTCATTTCATGTCGAACCAAGAAAAACCCTTAAGTCTGATGTATATTATGTGTATATCACATTTTCAGAGGTGTAGAAGTCGCAGCCACCACGAAGGAACACAAGTCGGGGTCAAATTTGGAATTTCACAGCTCCAATATGCAGATTTACTACGCGTGGTGCGTAGAGGCCCTACGCGTGGTGCATAAGCATAGGCTATGTGCAACGCGTAGTCCTTCCAACACGTGGCACGTAGGCCTCTTTCTAATAGGTGTAGACGGGGCGTCATTTTGGCACTTTCTTGCCACTTTTAGCTACTGGGTCCGTAAATGGATCGTAGCATTTTTCATGGAAATCACTTTTCTTGGAAATAATGTCGTTTGAACCCCCTCGACTCCTTTAGCACGTTTCTTGAAGTTACGATTTCGAAAAATGACGTTTTCGCCCTTCGAGAAACACTTTTCTCTTGAAAAGACCTCTTTAGCTCTCCTCTTAAATAGAAATTAGCACTTCTCTAGTTAATTCACCAAAGTTAGCTATTTTTCTTCATTAAGCTCCTGAAACACGTTTAAACACACAAACAACATAAAAATACCAAATAATGGAATGTAAGGACGTAACATTAGCAAGATAAGGGCCTAAACTGGATAATATTTGGCACCTATCACACCCCCAAACTAACATATTGTTAGTCCCTAAGCAATGAACTCAGGAAAACTGTTTAAACCTACCTTGTGATAATTTTTATTCTAACTACTTTATACTACTAATCAGTAATAGACATGTGAAAATAATAGTGTTAAAAATAAGGAATTAACACGATCTAGTTTTAACCTCTCAGTCGTAAGTACACGATTAGTATATAGTATAGTTGGGTAGAGAGGGTATCGAACCACATAGATCAAAGTCGTATTTCAACTAATTATAAAGTATCAAGTTGAATTATATTTATAAAAGTTGTTTGATGGTTTGTTTGATTAAACTACTAAACATAAAATTAAATAAAGATAATTGTTTTTGGTTTCACTCAAGATAAAAAAGTCTAGGGTTGAATTCCAACTCCACCACTACCCTTATAATGTATTCCTTTAATTATATTATTGCAAGAGGGTGGTACAGCTTATATAAATTAAACTTGTAACGCTACAAGCAGTTGCTTAGTCCCAAAAAGGACGCAATCGGTCCGTATTTGTTACAATCCATCTTTGATTAGTATGAATGTTGTATGCATCTATACTACAACTACTCCTAAAACATGAAATTAAAAAACACGCAAACAATCATCTTCTTTAAGCATGGACTGTGTAAACCTAAGACTTTATCATGCTAAATAAGTATCATTATGTATAAACCATTATTTAAACCTTGGATTTCTTGCCCTTAGTAAAAACATGGTTGTTTAAGATAAATCATTAATTCAGTCTCATCTTAAGTAAAGAATTAATAAATAAATCTTATTTAGGTGCCCTTGTTCAGTCTCTCACTACATAATCATCATATAAGTGCACTTCATTAGATTCCCCCCTTTGCAATAAAAATAAATAAAAGACTACATTACTCAACTAGGGTTTCGTTGAAAACCCTAGATACCGACTAGCTGCTCATGAAAAAAGGAGACTCCATTGTTGATGTAACCGCCATCTTCATGATTGGATGGTTGGTTCTTGAGGAAGGGAGTCTCTCTCAAAGAGAAAGGCTTTATATGAACAATGATATATGAAAATATCAAAAGATGTTCCAGATATATTCTAGATATCTTCTCTTCATGAAATCCACCTGTATTTATATACAAACGTTGGTGCAGATATGGCATGTTCTTTGCTTGCAGTCCAAGAGAACTTAAGGACTAAGAAATGACGTTGAATGGTTGATTCTACCCCTTGATATACTTGTACACGAAGTAAGAATTTTGCAATATAGTTTCGCATAGATTCCAAGACGGCAATTTTCGAACGATCGAAGGATCCACTGATCGATCGGTGGCTCCTGAGTTTTATTATTTATTTAATCCATGAATTTCCTTGCTTGAGCCACTTGTACTCTACTTTACTGACTTGTACCTTGCTGATTTGAGTGCGAGTATCTTCTAAGTGTTGCTTTGAATCAGGCATATTTGCTAAACACCCATAATTAACTCATTTTTGCATTAAGGCCCTGAAAACACGCTTAACACGCAACTCGGAGAAAAATACCAAATTAATAGAATAAAGAGACTAACGAGAGGTATATTAACACCTAGAATATCAACTATTATGTTCTCATCAACTACTCTATACTAACCTATACTACTCCCTTGCTTTCGTGAGGGTCGACAATTACACTTAACATGTGTAACAAGCCTTTTAACCCCTCGGCAACACCGAGTGGATGAGTGAAGTCTCATGAGGGTTATATATACTACCCACACCTTTTCCATTCTTCATAATCACGCAATCATGCATTCACATACTCATCAATCAAGTCAAGATACAATGTATAAGATAATATGGATGCAAATATTCTCACTCACTACCGAACAATAACTATCTCGAGCTTCATGTCATGAATGGTTCCCACTAAATTAAAAGATTTCGTTACTCTCTACTCCCAATCCAGATAACCCTCTGTGTTTTGTGACCATTCTCTTATAGTATATCAATTTATCTTCTTCTACTTCATTGATCAAACTTTGTCATTTCTCTTTAAAAACTTATTCTTTCCATCATTCCACTTTTATCCCTTTTTATCTTTCTAAGCTCCAGACTTTCCAGCGAGGATTTTTAGTCCCAACCAACTGGGCCCGAGCTTCTTTATTGGGATTTATGCTCATTAGTTTTCTCCCCTTTTTACGCGAACACTCTGCTACTTTGTGGTAGGAGGCCTGATTACTCAGATCGAAAGACTACTATTTGCATTTTATTTTTCAAAATAAATTTTCAACTTTTTCTCTATTGCATCTATATCAACTCCCCATCTCCCCTTTTATTGTGGCAAAATTAAATTTTCAATTTCAGAGTCAAAGATCAACTGTTTTTCCCATAGTGAATGTGTTCTTGTGCTTATAGGTCAGAATTGTCCTTTTCGGTTTCAATTTTACTAATCTATTCACCCATGTAAACTACATCACTTTACTTAGCTCGATATAATTATTACTCTCATGAATGAGAATATTACATCACATACTACTTATGCATCATATACACTAACTCAATTAACTTGTAATGCAAAATATTCATGCGTGAAAACAAATAATTTCTTTCAAAAAAATTTCAATTTTTCATTTTTTGTTTCAAAATTTCATTCCTTGCTATACTCTCACTCTCAAACTTAAAATAACCTATGTCCTCATGGTTCACAATCATACTCAGGAGAGAACATAGTTACCCTTGAAGCGTGATTCAAGAATGGCACAATAAAGCATGATCTCCTCCCCCAAACTTGATTTGGATCACCTGTAGTAAGGGATCATAGCAAGGGAAAAGAAAATTCAACATAACTTTCCGGAAATTATCAAAATATTGCACAAGGAATGAAATTTTTTTATTAAAATAAGATAACACAGATTTGGCCTTAAGGGCCTATAATCTCTACAAAATTTAAATTGCACAGATTTAGCTTTAAGGGCCTACAATCTCTAAGAATTGAAAGTACAACCTATCAGCTAAAAACAAAACAAAATCCTACTCCTACAAACCCTAGTCCTATTTTGACTCCTCTTCCTCATCACTCACAGTATGTGGAAGCCTTCCCAAAGCGATATGAATATTTGACGTCTTCACTAACCGTTCAAAATCCACCTTTTGGTATTTCTTTGTGAACATCCAACTCACCTCATCCATCTCTTTCAATCTCTGCCCCAACTGCTTCTTAATAATTTTCGATACCAAAAACGGGTATGGAAGATAAAACTCCATCTCTTGCCACCCCTTAACTTTTCCACTCACAATTTCATGTATCAAAATCATATTTTCCAATAGTAGAGTCGGAATTAGCACCCAGTATCCTTTCCGCATACAGAAGAGTATCCTAATCATTGACCACCCTCTCCAACTTTTTCGATGATTCTAACGCACTTGAGTAGCAATCATATTATCCAAATATAGTAGTTCTAGTTTCAAACAATAGTTATCAAAACTCTTATCACCTTCCTTCGAAATATGCACATGACATAACTCTTTTATCATCTCCTCATCCGTGAACCGCCACTTCGATGGGGATGTCTTAAACTTCTCTTTTGGATGATCCGGACAACTTAGTGGTAATTTCCAAACCTTTGCTATCACTCTCACACTCACCACTATAGGATCACTCCAGTTCGAAACTCTAGCTTTCACAATCGTATATCCTGGTGGTCCATCAACTTCCATCCTTGCAAAAAACCTCCTAACCAACCTTGGATACACCTTTCCTCCAGCTGGGCACTTTAAACTACTCAATCCTCATTGACATAGGATTTCCTCTACAAGTTCTGTCAATGGATTCTTCATTCTTTTCGAACAGAACTTCAATTCGAGTTCCATTCTACACTGCATGAATGAACTAGGTATGGTTCTCTTCCTTTTTTGCTCGTGACTTCCATATTCATGTTCGCCTCAACTATCTTCATCTCTCTTCCTCTCGCATCCTCAATGGCCGATGAACCATCATCTTCAATAAAATCCTCTAGATCCGACTCGATCTCGTAGTCACTCTCTCCATGCTCACCTGCAGGATGATAAGAAAAAAGAGAAGAAAGAACAGTATATGAGGAAGAACTAAACATCTTTCTATGATTTTGAGCACAAACTTGTTTTGTGAATTATGAGAATTGTGTATCTTAAGAGTTGTATTTATAGATTAACAAGTCAGGTTTATTGAGGAAAAGGATTTGGAATCCTTGTTTCAATTGGACAGTGGAACCAACTAAGAATCCATCTTCCTATCCGGACTAGGATTGCTTTAAAAATTCTTAAATAAATCCTAAAAATACCCTATATAAAATCCTAATACAGTGTAAGTGCAAAACAAGCCGAAAAACCCCTCAAACGGGTAAAATTTCAAACTTTTCAGGACCAGTTACGCATGGCCCCTACATTTGGCACGTAGCAAAAAAACAAATTATGAAATATTCATATCCAATTGCAAAATTGTTTTCCAATTCAATGCATACATTATCATTATCTCGGGAAGTGCAAAATAGGAACAATATAATAACATAGATATGAAAATCTACACTGCTATAAACATCAAAAGTAAACCAAAATATGCCTAGACATCGATCATTTCAGTTGTAACATAAAACACCTAACAAAAACTATCCACCGAACAATTTGACTCTAGTGAAGAACAAAAACTATAAAAAATACGCTACTACTACTACTACTCTTCCTCGTCCTCATCAGACGAAGATGGTGGCGTGGCCGCTATAGGTAAACCCGTATGATAAAACTGTATCTCGACCATGCCACACACTTTCCTCAAACCACGTCAAAACTGTGTCACCTCCCTATGGCGCATCTGTATATCTGTCACCGTGATATTCCGATCAGCCTGCAACTTAGTGCAGAAAGACTGGACCTCCTCTCGCAACTGTCGGGTCTCCTCACCGCCCTGCCGTACCTCACACATCAATTTTTCCTTCCCCACCATCATCACATCAAACTATGCCCGAGTCATCGTCACTAGTGCATCAGTATGCACCTAAGGCATCTCAATATGTACCCCCTTATCCTGAGGTGGCATAGCATCATCATAGCCAATCTCAGGCTCAACAGGCTCAGCCTGAGGGGTAGTAGGAGTAGGAACCATCGGCCTCCTCTGTAAGACTGCATCACCTACTAGTCTCCTCCAAGTTTGGCTCTATATACTCGTCGTGTATGTACCATTTTCAAATTTGTTCCGGTCTACCTCCTTATCAAGCTCAACCCCAATATTTTTCATAAGCCCCATACTCAATATAGGGAATCTGATACAAAATGTATGCCCCCCAACACTGCGTGAAGTCCGTAAGTCCTGGTAATGATGATAAAGGCCCTGCCAAAAGATCTGGGGAATCGATACCCATCGGCAGAACTCAAAAGCATAATATAGGACTAGAAACAACCGTCATCGCTGAGTCTAGTGTCCCTGAGGGTGAACCTAAGACTTGAAGATCATGTCCAAAAGCAACAACTTAGGGTGATAGTCCAACTTTTGTGTGTAGTTGCTCCGATCATTGGCAAACTCTCATCAGTCCACAATTGAACTATCTCCGCTAGACTAGGAAATGGCTCTAGTAGGGGCGGGAACTCTCCCTCCAACTCAGGTGGTCAAGTGTCTGGTATACCCTATGCCTCAGCAATGGTCTGAGGTGTAATATGAAATCGGACCCCCAAACCTCAGTCTCCAACCACATTCCCCTGTTGTAGTGTTGCATGTGTAACCAGAACTCATCTATCATATCAGCATCGACAAAGGTGGATGAAGGAGTAAGGATCAGCAGCAGTCGTCTCTCCCGTAAACATCTGATCGTCTAAGTTGGCACTACCTCTATCATCTCCAAAGTTGTCGCGGAATAAATCCACTCCTATTGAAATCCATTCTTCAGCACACTCTTCACTAACTCACTCACAACTATTATGGGTGGCACCGGCAAAAAAGAAACTAACACCCCCGTCTTATCATCATTATATGGCTCGGGCGCTGCTACAAGTGGCAACGCAGGTGGTGAAACATGTGGTGAAGCCACCGGTGAAACAGCATGGTCACTCTGTGTGGCCTCGGATGACGAAGATGATATAGCCGGTAATACTAACTATCTACGAGTCCTAATCGGTGACCCCTCTACTGGCTCTGGGTCAGGAGACCTCTATCTAGTATATGAAGGACCCGCACCTCCTCTCCGCGTTTTCATCTTCATTCATATAATCAAGATTTTAAAGAATAATGAGCGGATCATTCTGAACACTGAATCAAACTCAAAATCATATCCAAATTTATCCAATATGATGTTTAAACAAACCCTCAAATCAAAAGCATTCGAATTGTTTTTAAATTCAACCCATTTTCTATGCCAATAATCACAACTTTTGAGAAGTGGATTAAAACATGTTTCCTACTGGATTCGTTCGTTGATATCAGTTTAGAATGATTAGAAACACAATGATCGAAGAAAAACTCTGAATCAGTAGATTTAATGATTTCTCCAAAAATTGGTTTTCGAGACTCTTCGAGTTCTTCACAAGAATCCGGACAATCAACGCACAGATCTGACGCAAGATTCGCAAGGAATGGTTCGAAATTGAATGAGGAATGGATAGGGAATGATTTCAGGACTTTTGGTGGAGAAAATGAGAGAGCGGGAGAGAAATGAAAGCCCGTTTTGAATATATAGCCACGAAGGTTGTTCTCCTAGTTACGCATCATGCGTAGGTTGAGCTACGCGCGGTGTGTAGCTTCCTAGCGTGGAGCTTCATTCCAGCCTCAATGATCCTTAATTTTCAATTTTTTATTCAATGCAATTGTTTTCCGCACCTTCCATACACCCTAATGAATGATTCACCATACAGATCGTGATGAGAATGACACTACGACTCGATCTTATGACTCAATCTAAATCTATGAACTACTATAAAAACTATAAGTTACAAACTAGGTTCAAAAACTAATTTTTATCCCCTAGTACCAATGTTTAACGTCGTTGGCGCGACGTTGCCATCTCTTAGTAACCAGTATCATGCTTGTGTGTTGGATCAGATAAATCAATCATCTCCACAACACACTCAACTAGTTGAACGTCAATATAGTCCTTAAGCCTTTGACCATTCACCATGAACTTATTTCCTATCTCTAGATCATCAAGCTCTACTGCTCTATGGGGGAAAACCTTCGTAATCTTATACGGTCCATCCTGTCTAGATTAAAGCTTACCAGCAAACAGCTTTAATCTTGATTTAAATAGCCAAACCTTCTGGCCCTACTTAAAGACTTTATATTGAATATGTTTGTCATGAAAAGCCTTCGTCCGAGCTTTGTAAATCTGAGAATTCTCATAAGCATTGTTTCTCAACTCCTCAAGCTCTGTGATTTGGAGTTTTCGCTAAGCACCAGACTTCTTTAAATCAAAATTCAACCTTCGAACTGCCTAGTATGCTCGATGTTCTAGATCAACAGGGTGGTGACATGCCTTACCATATACTAACCGATACGCTGTCATACCTATAGGAGTCTTGTACGCAGTCCTATAAGTCCACAGTGCATCATTTAACCTTTGAGGCTAATATTTTAAATCAACTCGCTATGTCTTCTCCAAGATATTCTTTACTTCCCTATTTGAAACTTCCACTTGTCCTTGTGACTGGGGGTCATATGGTGTACCAATCCTATGATTAACGTCGTACTTCTGACACAAAACAAAACGGCTATCAAAGTGTTTTCCACCGTCACCGATTATTACCCGCAGTATACCAAATCTTGCAAAGATATTGGACTGCACAAACTCCACTACAATCTCATGATCTGCATGTGTGGTAGCTACAGCCTCTACCCATTTTGAGACGTAGTCATCCCCCATAAGTATATATTATTTCTTTCCTACTTGCGGAAATGGTCCCATGAAATCTATCCCCCACACATCAAACAACTCAACGATTAAAATCGGGGTTAGAGGCATCATATCACGTCGAGATATGGATCCCAACTTCTGGCATCACAAACACGCTTTATAGTATTCAAATGCATCTTTGAATATGGTTGGCCAATAGAACCCACTCTGCAGCACCTTATGGCCTATTCTCTGAGCTCCAAAATGCCCTCCACATTTGAGCATGTGGCAAAACTTTAAAATACTCTGCACCTCACTTTTAGGGACACAATTTTTGATAATCCGATCAGAGCAATACTTGTATAATCGCGGACTATCCCAGATATAAAATTTAACCTGACTGAATAATCAGTCTCTTTTATTCTTAGACCATACTTTTGAAATCTGACTCGTGGCTTTATAATTCATAATATCAGCATACCACGGTATTTGCTCCATAACAACCACAGTGAACAGATTTTCATCTGGGAATGAATCCTTAAGAGGAGTAGTTTTCTTTGTAGTCTCGACAATGATCCTTGACAAATGGTCAACAACTACATTTTCCGAACCCTATTTATCCCTGATCCCCAAATCAAATTCTTGCAACAACAAAATCCCTGTAATCAGCCTGGGTTTGGAATCTTTCTTTGTCAGCAAATGCCTTAATGTCGCATGATCTCAATAAACTACTACCTTGGTTCCCAATAAGTATGATCAAAATTTTTCCAAGGCGAACACAACCACCAGCAACTCTTTCTTTGTGGTTATATAGTTGATTTTTGCATCGTTCAGAGTCTTGCTAGCATAGTACACCACATATGGTAGCTTTTCCTTTCTCTAACCTAATACCGCTCCTACGATATAGTCCGAAGCATCACACATTAGCTCAAATGGAAGAGACCAGTCTGGTGGACGAATAATCGGGGTTGTTGAGACTTGAGTACGCAGCTCCTCAAAAGCATGAAGACACTCTTCATCAAAGAGAAAGGTCGCATCTTTAGCTAATAAATTGCACAGCGGCCGGGCAATCTTACTAAAATATTTAATAAATCATTTGTAGAACCCGGCATGGCCCAATAAAGATCTTATTTGCTTAATAGATGTGGGAGGAGGCAATTTTGAAATCAATTTGACTTTCGGCTTGTGTACCTTAAATCCCCTTTTTCGATACAATGTGGCCAAGTATTTTCCCCTCTTAAACTATGAAATGGCCATATTCCCAACTCATAATTAAATTTGTCTATTTTCATCTCTTAAGCACGAGTGCTAAATGTTTTAAACAGTCTTCAAAGGTTGCCCCAAAAACTGAAAAATCATCCATGAACACTTCTAGGAATTTCTCCACTATGTCAAAAATATTGACATCATGCACATTTGGAATGTAGCTGGTGCATTACACAAACCAAAGGGCATTCTCTTGTATGCAAATGTACCATATGGGCAAGTGACAGTGGTTTTCTCCTGATCAACAGGATTAATCACCACTTAATTATAACCGGAACATCCATCCAAGAAGTAGTAATAGCTCTGTCCGGCCAATCTCTCTAGGATTTGATTAATAAATGGTAATGGAAAATGATCTTTCCTAGTATGAGAGTTAAGTTTTCTATAATCAATGCACACACGCCAACCTGTGGTCATGCACTGTGGGATCAACTCACCCTTCGAGTTAGGTACAATTGTGATACCTGATTTCTTTGGCACCACTTGAGTAGGACTCACCTATGTACTATCCGATATGGGATAAATAATACCTGCATCTAGCATCTTTACCACCTCTTTCGTCACCACCTATTTCATATTTGGATTCAATCTCCGTTGCATCTCCCTTGACGGTTTTGCATCCTCCTCTAAATGTAGGCGATGCATGAAAATCGAGGGATAAATGCCTTTCAAATCAGCAGCACTCCATCCTATTGCCTTCTTATTGTCACTTAAGACCTTAACCAGACTCGATTCCTGTTCTTTTGTCAGCTTTGATAATATCATTATAGGAAGAGTCTTATCTGGTCCTAAGAAGACATTTTTAAGCTTCTTAGGAAATTCCTTCAGCTCCAAGATAGGAGTTATCAAAGACGGAACTGGTGGTGCATTCGAGATTATGGGAAGTGGCTCAATCTGCGCTTTCCATGGTTGAGTGTATAATGCAGTCTCAATTGTAGCAATATCCTCATAGTCCATCTTCATCTACTCATCCCAATCATCAGGTTCATCTTCCAACCTGACTTCAGTCATAAAAGACTCCAACACATCTTTTTCCAAGATATGTAGTGCAAAATCTTCTACAATATCATCAATCTCAACAGCCTCTTCAATTTGGAAGCAATCTACCAACTTAGGAAATTGATGATTAGAATTGAAAACATTCATGTACACCTTCAGTTTTCCAAATGACATCTCTATAGCCCCTGTTATGCAGTTAATACACGCATTGGCTGTAGCCAAGAACAGTCGTCCTAGAATCATAGGGATATACTTCTTTGAATCTGGGACAGGTTCTGTATCGAGAATTATAAAATCCACCAAAACGTAGAACCTGTCCACCTGAACTATGATCCTCCATAATCCATTTTGCTTTCTTGTGGATATATCCGAAAGTTGCATTATTACCAAGGTGGGATTGAGCTCTCCAACCCTAGATATTGATAAACTAAATAAGTAAACAATTTAACACTCGCACCGAGATCAAAAAGAGCTCTACTAATTTCCTGATCGCCAATGATGCCAGGAACAGTTGAAGCACCGGGATCTTTTCTCTTTAGTGGTGTGTTGGTTAAGAGCAACGAACTCACTTGTTCATTCAACAAGATTTTCTTTGGGACCTTTGCTCTGTTTTTTCTCTTTTGGGTATAGAGATCCTTCAAAAATTTAGCATAGGATGGAATTTGGGCGATTATGTCCAAGAGAGGCAAATTGATCTTGACTTGCCAAAAAGTCTCCAGCATGTCAGTCTCCTTGTTCTTATCATATCTAGTTGGCTCTCTCAGACATTGAGGAAATGGCGTTGTTTCCTCGTAACTTACCCTTCCTGGCTCTTCTAGTAGTGTCTGATCGACATCTTCCTCCACCTGAGGTTGATTAGTCGGAACTTTCTCATCTGCATTTTGCTTGCTCACCCATTCTTCATGTTGTTCCTCAACCCTGTCCTCCATTTCCCTTCAACATCTTAAAGTTGTGATTGCTTGTACCGATTCAAGAGGATTATTAGCAAAAGATCAAAGCTTCATCACTTGTTTATTCTTTGGGTTGGCCACCGGATGACTAGGCAATCTTCCTTCTTCTCTCCTATTTAGGGCATTAGCTACTTGACCCATTTGGGTATCCAACTTCGCCAGTACCTGAGTGTGAGAGCCTAGCATGTTCTGAATGCCTTGTAAAGTCTTTGACAACTCATCTGGGTTAAAGCCTGGTGGTCTCGGTGGTGAGTTTTGACTTCTCTGAGGTTGAGGTTGGTAATTAAAAGGTCGAGTGCCTTGAGAATTGGACTAAAACTTTTGAGTCATAACTTGTGGTTGAGAATTGAATGATTGTCAACTCTGATTAAGGATTTTCCACATTTTGAGAACAATATGGGAGATGTGGATGATTTCGCCAATTCGGATTGTATGAGTTAGAAAATAGAGTATTGTTTGAATTGGTCCATGATGCATTAACATCAGCTATGATTACCTTATTATTTTGATATTCAATTATGGAAAGATCAGATCCTTATGCTAAGACATCTCTTGGGGCTGATAGACTCAGATTTATGAATTTATCAAGCTTTTTTCCTAAGATGGATACGGATTCTTTAACATCATCATTATTTTTATCTATGATAAACACTTGGTAAAATCTTCTCTCGAGTCCATCTTTAACACGCATCTCAGATTCATGTTGAAACGAGTTATCGCTCACGTTGTCAAACAGCTCCAAGAGTTCTTTTGCTGGCCTCAGTGTAAACTGGCCTCCCACTGTTGTATCAATCATATTTTTGCGTGTGGCACCCAGTCCAAGATAAAAATTACGCACTATATCCTGATCAACAAACTTGTGATGGGGACACTTCCGTATAATTTCATTGAACATATCTCATGTATCATGGAATTGCTCACCAGGCAATTGTCTGAAGTGGGTAATCACTTCTTGCACTTCATGGATTCTACCTACTGGAAAGTGTTTTTCCGAAAATTCAGCTTTTAAGGTTTCCCAATCAATTTTTATAGTTTTCGCTAAAGCGACATACCATCGTTTAGCTTTTTCTCTCAAAGAGAAGGGAAATAATCGCACTCGTAATGCATTCGGGCTCAGATTCTCTATTATGACGGTCGATGCCATTTCTAATAACTCATTAATATACTGATAAGGGTCCTTGTTCCTAAGTCCGAAGAACTTCGGCAACATATTGATGACACTAGATTTGATCTCATAGTGCTTGACCCCTTCTTCTTCCAAAAATTCCGCACATGTTTCTTGAGGAGTAGGCACATAGTATCCCTTCAAGGACGTGGTCGGTGCCTTTTGCGTCTCGGCATCATGATCGACCATCGTTTCTTGCTCCAACTGTCGACGACGCTCTTCTTCCCTTACTCGACGATTTTGATGAAAATTCCATTCAATTTCAGGGTCGAAAAGTACTAACGCAATATTGGGGTCAACGGGGACTTGCCTATCGGTCATACACTAGACGAAAATGTTTTTTTTTTGTGAAAAAAAATTCAACTACTTCTGAATTATTCTAAGTATTAATAGAAAGTAAATCTAAAATTATGAGCAAAATTAAGCTAAACTAAAACTCACAAGAAGTCCAATGACGTAACTTTTCGATGCTCCGCTATCTCCCTTTATGCTTTTCAGTGTAACTTTCAATCAGACAAAATTTCAACTTTAGATACACTACAATAACGCAATATCACTAAACTACTAAAGCAATGAATAATGCCAAGTCCTCGGCAACGGTGCCACAAACTTAATGTTCGCTCAGGGTGATTACAAATATATGTTAATAACACACGCTTAAGACGGCCTAGGTTTTACCTATCGCAAGCACACGAGTTAATTTTAGTATAAAAATGGCTTGTGAAAGGGAATGTCGAACCCACAGAGACTTGGTTATTTACTTCAGCAATTCAAAAATATTGGATTATGGCTGAAAAAGAGTATGATTTGATTTTGATAATTATGACTAAGTTAACTAAGAACATAACGTAAATTGAGAGTTTGATCAAGATAGAGAAAACTAGGGTTTTCATCGTTCCACCACTAACCGCATAATATAGTTTCCAATTTGCACAATTATAGAAAGGGCGATCTATTCTCATGAATCAGAACATACCGTAAATAGTCAAATACGCTCCCAAAAATGATATCGTTAACCGAGTTCACTACAACCCATCTCCGGACAGAGTGTATCTAGTGCATGTTATTTACTTTACTCTAATATACTCCTAATGCATGAAATTAAACTAGAGCATGTCTATAATATCTCACCAAGGCATGGTCTGTGTAAACCTAGGGTTTTGAGTGTTAAGAACCACTGATGTAGAAAATCACACTATGTTTATGATAACGTGATTATGTAAGAAAATATACTCATTCAATCTAAGCCAAGAATTTACGAATAAATATATAATCTTGTATCAAGAATAAAACTGATCACTCATCTACAACAATCATCATGGTATAGTCATACATTCCCCTTTATTACTATTGAAAACAAATACAAAAGCTACATTACTTGGCTAGGGTTTTGCTAGAAAACCCTAGATACCGGTTTAGTTGTTCATGGCTTATGGAGAGCACATCGTTGACGTAGAAGTGGCCACCATGGTCATCTTCTCTGGTACTCTAGGTCTTGTATGGCTTCTCCTTGGAATGAATCTCCAGAGGCTGCTCTGAAAATTATATGAACGAAGCTCTCTCAAATTTGTAGCGAACCTCTCTATTTATTGACAAAAGACGAGGGAAACCCTAAGGTTGCTCTTTCTTGTCATTTCACGCCGATCCAAGCGAAACCCTTAAATATTATGTATATTATGTGTATATCACGTGTTCATAGGTGTAGAAGTCACAGTTGCCACAAAAGAACACAATTCGGGGTCAAATTTGGGATTTCACAGCTCCAATACGTAGATTCACTACGCGTGGAGCGTAGGCATAGGCTACGCATGGCACGTAGTCCTTCCAACATGTGGCGCATAGGCCTCTTTCTAATGGGCGTAGATGGGGCATCATTTTGGCACTTTCTAGCCACTTTTAGCTACTGGGTACGTAGATGGATCGTAGCATTTTTCATGGAAACCACTTTTCTTGGAAATAGTGTCATTTGAACCCTCCCCCCCCCCCCCCCCCCCTCCCCCCTCGACTCTTTTAGCATGATTCTTGAAGTTGTGGCTTCGAAAATGATGTTTTCCCCCTCAAAGACATTTTTATCTTGAAAAAACTTCTTTGGCTCTCCTCTTAAATAAAAATGAGCACTTCTCTCGTTAATTCACCAAAGTTAGCTTTTTTTCTTTCTTAAGCTCCTGAAACACGCTTAAACACACAAACGGCATAAAAATACCAAATAATGGAATGTAAGGACGTAACATTAGCAAGATAGGGGCCTAAATTGGACAATATTTGACACCTATCAGAATGCATTATCTAAACCAATCATGTTATCTTAAACATATCATGATTTTCTACACAATAGTGCTTAACGCTTAAAACCCTAGATTCACATAGGCAATGCCTCAGCGAGGTGATATAGACATGTTTTAGTTTAATTTTATGTTGTAGGAGTAGATTGGAGTAAAGTAGATAACATGTACTAGTCACACTCTGTCCGGAGATGGGTTATAGCGAATCCGGTGGATAGTATCCTTTTTGGGATGTATTGGACTATTTGCGGTACGATCTGATTCATGGTGATGGATCGCCCTCTTTCAATTGAGCAAGTAGATAGCGATATTATGCGGTTAGTGTGAAGTAAGGAAACCCTAGTTTTTATCTTTACTTGTTTTATTAGTTAACTAATTCAGAAATCACAAACAACAAACCATACTTTTATAGCAATTTAAGAGTATTACTTTACGAGAGTTCATAATACGACTTAGTCCCTTCGGTTCGATAACCTTTCTCAAGCCGAACTGTACTATAATACGACTCGTGCACTTGTGATAGGTAAAACCTTGTCGTCATAAGGGGTTGTTCTTAACCATTTTTTTTAACCCCCATCGACAGACATCAAATGCCATGGTATCACAATCCAATGAAATCAACTCTTTTTTCACATGTGTAATAATAATTCCATCTCAGCATTATAACATATATTGAAACAAAATATATGAAGAAAAAACAATTCCCGCGTTCCCTTCATTGTAGCTAATTCAAGAAACTCATGGAAGTGGATAGGGATGACAAGAATGAGATGCACATATCCAAAACTAAATTCTTCATGGTTTTGAAATAAAAAATAATTAATTATGTTTCAATAACTTCATCTAATGTCTTTTTATTTATATTTTTTTGACATGGAATAGATTATAGGGGATAGTTATTTATATAGTCGTTCTTTTTAAGAAAAAATATAATAATAAACTAAAGGAACAATAGAAGATTCTATAGTCTCATAATTGATTGTAGGTTCACCAAATTAAGAGGCCTGACCAAATTCTTGTGACGAGAACAACGAAAGTGTTCAATATTATTTGAACCCTTCTTTTTATTATTTGTTCAATCTTATTTGAATCCTTGTTTTTATTTTTTTTCAAATTGATCATGGAAGGAAATAGAGAATAGAAGGTACCAAATGGAGAGAGAGAGAGAGAGAGAGAGAGAGAGAGAGATAGTTGTAGAGCTTTAGGTTTGTATTTTGAATCAGTTATAGTGGAGATAAGAAAAGAGGAAGCAGGATGTTATTTTGCACATGAATTTATGAAGATATTTTTTGCTTCATAAATTTTGTTTCCATATATGTTATAATGTAGAGATGGAATTATTATTACACGTGTAAAAAGATTTGATTTTATTGAATTGTGATACTATGTCATTCTAGTGATGTGGTATCACCGTTGTTACGAATAATTTCTCATACCATGAGTACTGCAAATGGTATTCTTCAATTGTTTCTTCCTGAAAAATTGTCACCATGTTGTCTTCATTATGCGTACATCCCATAGCTTCTCTTTCTTTCTTTATACCTTAAGATTGTGTGTGGTGAGTATTAATGGAATGACATGAAATGCTAATTCAAATTATTATTTTTTTATATAAATCTTAAATAAGAATGATCATTCCCTTCGAATGAAAATTTATTTTTCAATGAACATCCATTCCATATCTATAAGGATGAATGGCACAAAACTCCCTTGTAGTATGAATAGAGTGTATATAACCCTCTCATGGTTTTTAAACACCCATATCTTATACATTTGGTGCAAGTAGCCTCCTGCATTCTATTTTTCGGAGCCTGAGATGTTGAATTACCATCTTTCCTTTATTTATTTATTTATTTTACAAAAAAACTGAAATGTAAAATGATGATTTAGGACACTTTTTCGGTAGTGTTAATTTTTAAGTTTGGTGTTTATTCACAAATTATGACATTTTGGTAAGTGATTAAGGGCATTTTTGGCATTTGGGAGAAGTATTGCAAGTGAAAGTCTCGTCACTAAAATGAGGCAAAAGTAGTGAACGAAATCTTGGTTCAAGGTGTCAAAGTGCACATTTTTGCAATATTTTTCTGTTACACATTTTGAACTATAGGGGTATTATCTGCACATTTTTTATACTATAAAGGGGTTGTCTTCCATTTCCCCATATCTATATTAATGGAATTAACATTCCATTCCTTAAAAAAACTGAAAAAAATAAAGGCAAAAGTGCAAAAAATACCCTAGAATTTCACCAAGTGAGCAAAATACCCCCCTGAAGAATGATTTCTTTGGAACGTAAGCTCCAAAGAGATTGTTTTATGAGAGTATTGCATGGACCGGTCTTACGACCCGTGTAACATTAAGTCGTAGACTTACAAAAGAATGAAATTCGAATCCACACTCAGTACTGTTGAGACTAGAATATATATTGTATATTCTATTATCTTGATAATTTTACCTGTGTTGTGTGTTTAAGCGTGTTTAAGGGGCTTTTAATGAGAAAATTAGTTGATTTTGGGAATTTAGCAAAAATCTTGATTCGAAACAGCACTTAAAAGCATGGAATTACTCAATTCAGAATGAGGTACAAGTCAGCTATGAGCAAAGTACAAGCAAATAAAGTACGGAATCGCATAACCCTAAAAATTCAAATTTAATGGTTGGTGATCGATCGACTGTTCTTGATGATCGATCGGTGGCGCCAACTCTGCATTGGAAAATGTGCGATTTCAAACATATACTTTGCTATCTTGTGCAAGAAAAAGACGGAGGGCGATCTAGTCAATTCAGCTGACACTTAGTCCCCACACCAAGTCAATTTAGAGCCCAAGCAAGTACATGTCATGATCACACCAAATTTTGTCTATAAATATATGAAGCTACGTGAAGAGAAGGGAGGATCTAGGATCCGGAACATGAAAACACAATTGAGAATTCTCTTTATTAGAGAGAATATTCTACAAATGACAAGTCTTCTTCTCAATAATCCAATAATAGATTAACCCAATCATGGAGATGATTTCTACATTAATGATACAGTCTTCTCATACCATGAGCGGCTAAATTGGAATATAGGATTTCCATAGAAACCCTAGCCGGGTAATGTAGAACTTTAATTATTTTTTATTTCAAATAGGGGAAGCTAAAGAACATTCATGTGATGATTATGTAATTAGAGAACGAATTTAATTCTTTAAATAAGATTCTTTGTGATTCTTTTCTTGTCTTATATTGAATTAATAATTAATCTTAATCAATCGTGTTTTATCACTAGGAGCTTGAACTCTGAAGATTAAATAATGGTTTTCACATAATGGTTCTTCATGGACATGATAAAGTCTTGATTTACACAATTCATACTAAGAGAAGATGATATAAACATGTTTTTAATTTATGTTAGTAGGAGTAGTTTTGGAGTAGATGCATGCATTAATCATACTTTAATCGAAGATGAGTTGTAGCAAATTTGACCGATTGCATCTTTTTGGGGATTAGGCAACTGCTTGTAGCATTACTAATCTGATTCACTTGTGATGTATCTACCTTTTGCAATTAATTGATTAAAGGACTATATTACAAAGCTAGTGGTGGAGTTGCAAAATCCTAGACTT
Source organism: Cornus suecica (assembly GCA_963922005.1). Taxonomy (NCBI): domain Eukaryota; kingdom Viridiplantae; phylum Streptophyta; class Magnoliopsida; order Cornales; family Cornaceae; genus Cornus; species Cornus suecica. The sequence goes on from OY998240.1 coordinate 46,396,848, forward strand.
GTTTATATTGAATTTACCACAAAAACAAATATGTAATTCTTGTTTATTAATTTCAGTTTAGTAGATTGATAGAAACAAAACAAATCAAACCATCTTTTAATATAATTCAACTTGCTAAATTGTAAGAATTTGGAATACAACTTTGATCTCAATGGTTCGATAACCGCTCTACCCAACTATACTATATATTACTCGCGCACTTACGATTGAGAGGTAAAACTAGATCGTGATAATTCATCATATTTAACACTTTTATTTTCACACGATTTGTACAAATCAAATACCCATCCATGATATATATTAACATACGGATCAATTCTAGTCGTATGAAAATAAAAGTGTTTAAAATGAAGAATTAGCACGATCTAGTTTTACCCTCAGTCGTAACTACGCGAGTAGTATACAGTATAGTTGGGTAGAGAGGGTATCGAACCACATAGATCAGTCGTATTTCAAATAATTGTAAAGTAGAAAATTGAATTATATTATAAACATTGTTTTGATTGGTTGTTTTATAATTACTAAGCATAAAATAAATAAACAAGTCATTTTTGTGTTGTAAATCAAGATAAACAAGTCTAGGGTTTTGCTCCAACTACACTGCTAGTCTCATAACATAGTCCTTTAATCTTATTATTGCAAGAGGAAGATACAGCTTATACGAATCAGATTAGTAACGCTACAAGCAATTGCCTAATCCTAGAAGAGATGTAATCAAGTTTAGTTTACTACAGTTCATCTTCGATTGACATGACCATGGTATGCATCTATACTACAATTACTCCTAAAACATGAAATTAAAAACACATTAATGGTCATCTTCTCTTAGTATGAACCGTATGCACCTAAAACCTTATCATGCTATTAAATACCATTATGTAGAAACCATTATTTAAACCTTGGATTTCTTGCCCTTAGTTAAACATGGTTGTTCAAGATAAATCATTAATTCAATCTCAAATTAAGAATAGAATTAATAAATAAATATTATTTAGGTAATTCATTCGGTCTCTCACTACATAATCATCATGTAAGTGCTCTTTAGCTTCCCTTCCTTGCAATAAAATCAATTAAAGTTCTACAATACTTAACTAGGGTTTTCTTGGATACCAACTAGCCGCTCATGGAGAAAGGAGACTGGATCGTTGATGTAGACATCCTCCTCAAGATTGGTTCATGGTTCTTGAGTTCTTGACGAGCCTCTCTCTCTAGAGAGATTTTTTGTATGAACGATGATATATGATCCAAGGATCCAGTATATCTTCTCTTCATGAAGTCTTCATATATTTATATACAAAAGTTGGTGCAAAATATGACATATATTTTCTTGCACTCCAAGAATACTTGGTGTGAGGACCAAGTAAAAGTAGCGAATGGACCAATCTGCCCTCTGATTGGTGACAAAGTCAAAATTCTGCAGTATCTTCGCGCACATTTCCCAAAGTCGGTGGTGCCTAAACGATCGGGAGATTCCACCGATAGAAAGGTGGCTCCTTAATTTTAATATTTCTTTATTCTATGATTTTATGCTTTAGCCGCTTGTACTCTGCTTTGCTAACTTGTACCTTGCTCTGAACTGAGTGCATTTATCTTCCAAGTATCATTCCGGATTTGACATATTTGCAAAAAACCAGAAATTAACTCAGATTTGAGTTAAGACCCCTGAAACATGCTTAAACACACAACTCAAATAAGAATATCTTATTAATAAAATAAAGAGACTAACTAAGGGTTTATTAACGCCCAGAATACCAAATATTTTGGTCTCATCACACCCCCAAACTTGAATATTGCTAGTCCTTTAGCAATAAAATAAAATAAAACATCATGAAGAATCAACTAATCTTAATTGATCTAAACTATTTAAACTAAGCCCCTTTCTTTCATGAAAAAAAAAATGATTACACTTAGCACGTGTAACAAGCCTTTTAAACCCTTAGGAAAAAATCCTAGGGGACGAGTGAAGTCTCGTGAGGATTAAATAGACTACCGACAACTTCTTTATAATATTTATTATACATATATATATATATATTTTACCTATTTATGAATGTCCTTGTTCATTAATTAGGAGATGATATAATCCATGAAATAAATGCAAGCAATTAAATCCTACTTATGCAAAACAATAATCAAGTCAGATCAGTGTTAAGAATGGTCTCCACTAGTGGTTAAACTTAGCTAATTTCTACTTCTAGAGCCAACAATCCTCCTTGTTTTATGAAATTTCTCTATAGCACATTTACTCCCATTTATAGTATATATCTCTATATTTTTTTTTTCTTTTTGGAGAGGGTTTTTCTCTCTCTTTTTGCTTTTTCCTTTCAAACATATTATTTTTTTCTTTCTTTTCTTGGACAAGGTTTTTTTCTCCTATTTTATTTTTTTCAATATGCCATTCTCCACTCTTTGATATTGTACTGTTTAAGAGAGAGAATGTTTACATTGTTTTTCCAGAGATAATACCTTATATGATCATAAACAAAACTACAGAGATCATGTACATGTGTTTATACGTCAAGATTGTATTTTCTAGTTTCAATTTCACCAGTTAACTCACCTATGGAGAACCACATCTCTTCACTTTTCCAACTTTAATCATTATTCAAACAAGCATAAAATATAGCCTACATATACTTTATGAACTAGTCTTATTTTCCTAATCAAATCATAAGTCAAATCATAAATAAGCTTTAAATGATAATTTACTAAAATAATAAAACTCCAAATACCTAAATAAATATATATACATATTTTTTTTATTTCAATATATTCATTTCTTTTTTAGTATGTTCGATCGATCGGCAGCTATTCTACACGAATAACAGTGACAAAACAGTAGCAAAATTGCAGTTTTTTCATTTTTCACTTTATCAAAAAATTTCAATTTCCCCTCTATTTCATACCTCCTATTATTTCATCCCCCCAAACTTAAATCAAACAATGTCCTCATGGTTCTAAGACATATTAAAACATGGGAATAGAACAATATTACCACTTCATGGAGCAAGATTTCAGAATGTAGCAGAAACTCCCTTAAACTTGGTGTGCACCATAATCTGCAGTCTAAGTCAAGACTAAAACCAAGATTATATGAGAATAATCAACAGAGATAATGAATAAGAAGGAATGGAATTTTATTAATTGATAGAAATTTGAAGAGAGTGTGGCCAAAGCCCTACAATGAATTGAAATTGCAGAAAAGAAAAACAACCTAATTCTAGAACTTGAAAAATTGCAAAAATAAAAATCAAAACAAACTTATTCCACCCCTTTGTAAATTCGATGTTTCTCTAGTTATTCTTGATCCCATTGATGGCGCATCTCTTCATTAAATTTAGCCTTAAACGACCTCATCTCATAATACTTAGTGAACGCCTCACATTCTTCTTCCTTCATATACATATCTTCTTTTAACGCACTTTCAAGTATTTTACTAATGAGAAAGGGATAAGGCAGTTTCCAGTTATTAGCAAATGGATCCTTGTTTTCCACGATGAGTTCCATATGCAGACGTATCTTGTCAAGGATTAAGTCAGGAATAGAGACCCAATACCCCATATGAAATTTATAAATTAATTCTACCACATTACGGTGGTTAAGAAATCCTTCTTGGTTATGGTAGATTTGGCTAATAAGGATGGAATCTAAGGCCCAATAATTTATATCTATATGATGTTTATCCATAAATTCTAACCCCATAGGAGCTTCATGCCCATTACAAATTGCACTCACCATTTCTGAAAATGAAGGTAAAGGGTTTAGTGAATGAGGAAAATTTTCTTGTAAATTATCAAGAACTTCTTGTGGAATCTCCCACTCTTTAGTGATCATATCAGCATTAATTAAGATTGAGCAGAAGTTATACTCAGTTCAGACAAAAAGAGCAATCCCTTGGTTAGTCTTTACAATGGTCATGTTATGGTAAAACTGACTGACTACCTCCAGAAAAGCTACATTAGAACTCAAAATGAGAAGATGGAACAAACCAAGATTTTGAAATAACATGAATGCAAGATGAAATCTTGGGTGATTAAGCCTATTTGCTAGGAATGTAACCTCATATCCTAACTCATGGAAGTCAAGAACATCAAAGCCAGGATTATCCAAAGGGAGATACTGTGGCTCTTCATTTTCTTGATCAGCCTCATTCACAGCCAATACATGCTCAATCCCGTCATTGTTAATGGAAGTATTGGAAGCAACAGAAGAACGGGATGAAGATGCAGAAGAATAATAAATGACAATGATATCAACCATTATGCTAATAAAGTTATCTTAGAATATGAATGAAATGAGATGAACTGTTCTAATTAATTTATAAAATGTGTTATGCTTAAATAAGTCAGGTTCTTGGTTAAAAAAGAAGAAATTAATCTGGTCCAAATCATATATTCTTATGAAACTATCATGCAAATTTTATACATATATATTCGACTATATTAATATATATTGATTGTTTACTATAGATGGCTACTTTTTGACCTAATTTCTTAAAACTGACTACTAACCGATTTTTACAAAATTGGATTCTTCGATCGATCGAGACATACTCCAATCTATAAAAAAAATTCAAAAAATAAAATAAAATAAAATAAAAATAAAAATAAAATAGAAAAACAATAATCAAACAAAGTAGAATGAAACTCATATTATTATTCCTAGAGTTAGTAGAAAATACAAAAATAACTTACTCCATGAAATAAAATAATTTATACTAAATATCAAATGACCAATCTTTAACGTCCATGGCCCGACGACTTTTTCTTATATTTCAGTCAGAGTCGTATATGGGATTTATCAAATCAATAGATTCCACCATACCTATATTTGTATCATTCTCATAGCAATGCGTAAGTCGTTGGCCGTTAACTTTAAACTGGTTCCCATTTTGAGGATCTCTTAATTATACCACTCCATATGGATATGCCATTATTACTGTATATGGTCCATCCCATCGAGAACGAAGCTTTCGAGGAAATAATTTTAACTTCGAGTTGAATAACCATAACTTCTAGCCTATTTCGAATGTTTTTTGTCAAATATAATTATCATGGAACACCTTTGTCCTATTGATAAGATTCAAATATCATATATTTAAGGCTTCTAATTATACATTGTTATTTTCATGTTTATCATTATATTGGTGTTTTTATACGATTTTCGTGTTTTAAGACGTTCCAAACCATGTTATGTACAAGGAGTTTAATTTGGTGAAATAATTTGATTTGTGACTCAAGATTATTTGAGAGCCGAAACTATGGATAAAAGACCTATGAAGGACAAAAAATAAGTCAAGGATGCAAAAGGAGTGAAGACGAATGAAGCCGAGAAGAGAAACGGAGCAAAGAAGATGAAAACTAAAAAAATAAGGTGAAGAGCTACTGAGTACTCGGTAATGCCTTACCGAGTACTCGGTAGTACAAATGTGAGAGAAATTCTAGAGACATACGTGCGTTCTCGCACCATTTCACAGTCACCGAATACTCGGTAGAATTCTCATCGAGTACTCGATAAGACCAATATGACCAAGCCACATCAGCAACTTGTACATACAATAGTGGGACCCGTTTCGTTCAGAATCAATATAGGATGATCTCTAGGCTATATTGGACACTATATTGACCATATTTGATGAGATTTAACACCATTCTTCGAGGAATATCACTTAACCGTGAAGCAATCAGATTACCAAATAGAGACCCCTCTTTTTTTATAAAAAGCGGGGTCTCCCTTAGGGTTCGGTGTGTTAGATTAGTGTGTTATATTGGAGTCTTGATACATGGTTGTGGGAGATTAGTGCAAGAAGAACAACCATGGAGGGTGCATCTACATCAACAATGCAGACAACAAAAACTATGAACAATTAAATCGATATCTACGGTTTTGTTAGCCAAGTAATGTAGACTATTTCTTATTTTAATTGTGTAAAGAGAAACTAAAGGACACGTATGTGATGATTGTGTAGATGAGTGATTACGTTTGATTTCATATAAGATTCTTCATTTATTTTATATCTTGTCTTATCTTGAATGAATGTTTTATCTTGCATGATCATGGTTATTCAATATGGGCTAGAACTCAGATGCTTAACTCATGATTTTCTACACAATGGTTTTAATTAACATGCAATCTTGATTTAGACAAACCATGCTCAAGAAAAGATAACGAGTGACATGCTTTTAATTTATGTTAGTAGGAGTAGTTTAGAGTAGATGCATGTACTAGTTATGCTTGTTCAAAGATGGATTATGTCAATGATGGATTAATTATTCCTTTTTTGGGATTAGAGTTTCCCAAAGCTTGCGACCCTATATTTGATTCACATATGATGGACTGCCCTTTACAATTGAATGATTAGGAGGATATATTATGCGATTAGTGGTGGAGTTATAAATACCCTAGATCTTTATCTCCATTGTTTTCAAACACCAAAACCAAAATCTATCTTTATTTTTATGTTATTTTATTTCTTTTCAAATTAGTTATAGAAAACCAAACAAACAAAATTATCTTTCATAATTTTGTTACAAAAATTGTATAAAAAGTTGTGAATTCATTAGTCTCTATGGATACGATATACCATATCTCATCAATACTATACTATAATTGATTTGTGCACTTGCGATAGGGAAAACTATGTCATCTTTAAAAGTTTATTTTCACACAACATTATTATTACTATTATTATTATTATTATTTATTACCCAAGCCTAGTAGGCCAAACCAATCAAGATATGACCGACTGATCAAGTGTTTGGCACCGTTGCCGGGGACTATTGATTTTCTATATTTTTAAATAATTATTATAGCTAGATTATTTATTTGGTTTTTTTTTATTTTCTTCTTTTAAAAGATAAAATTGTGTTATTTTTGACACGTGCATTAAGATTAGTAGAAGGAACTAAAAAAATGGTGACGATTGCTTTGCTAGACCGTTTGTGAGTTTTAGTCATATCTTAAATTATTATTCAATCTTATCTTGAATTTTCTTATTTAATTTCTATTTTATTTTGTTTATTTAGTTTCAGTTTATTATTTAGATTAGTTTATATTTATAAAAATTGTTTCATCATTCTATGAGTAGTCTGCGTTCCATATCTAAAGAACTTGCTCCTTTTGATCCTGAAGTTGATAGAACTTATCGTAAAAATTTAAGAACTAATAAACAAATGATTGAAAAAGATACATTAAATTTTAACGATATGGGCGAACCTCAAGTACAACCACTAGGTTCCTTGAAATATTATTACACACCTTCTAATGTCGAATCACTAGCGGACATTATAATACTAGGCGAAACAGCGTCTCATTATGAAATTAAAGCTAGTATTTTGAATATGTTGCCTAAATTCTATAGACATAAGCATGAAGATGTTTATGAACATATTACTGAGTTTATAGAAATTAGTTCGACAACTAAGATGAATGGGATGCCTACTGATGCCTTACATATGCGATTATTTCCCTTTTCACTCAAAGAAAAAGGTAAAAGATGGTATCATAGTTTAAAAGAACAAGTGAGAACTAATTGGGAGAACCTTAAAAAAGAATTTCTACATAAATATTACCCTAAAAACACACGAAGCCCAAGCCGCCATAATGAACTTTGCCCAAATTCCGGGTGAACAATTCCATGAAATTTGGGAACATTTTAAAGAAATCTTGGCTAAATGTCCACATCATAAATTCACAAAATACGATTTGGTGCGCAATTTCTATCATGGCATAGATGAGATACAACAACATCGTATAGATGTGGCATGCGGAAGAACATTTTCATTAGAACCAGTGGACGACATATGGAAAATATTCGAAAGATTGAGTGAAAATTCACAACAGAACGCGTCAGAAGCTAAAGCTAGATCAATACTTAATAACCCTAGAAGAATGGAAACTGTTAAAGAAATAGAAAGAACTGACGACGTTACTGCTCAAGTAGTTAAGATAAGTAGAAAATTAGACAACTTTTTAAATTTCACTCAAAATACTCCTAGAGAAATATGTTTGATATGTTCTGATCCTTCTCATTTAGCTAGCAGATGTCCAATGACATACTAAGAAGATATAATACCATGTGATGTTAACGCAACATTTACAACTACCAATAATAATCCATATTCAAATTCTTTCAATCAAAGCTGGCAAAACCATCCATATTTATCTTATCGTTCTCAAAACATAGAAAATCATGTCCAAACTCAAAACTTCAATCAAAATCCAAGACCATTCAATAATACTCAAAATTTCAATCAAAATCTAAGACCATTCAATGGTAATCAAAATTTCCAAAATAATACACAAAGATTTTGATCTTTTCAACCAAACCAACCTCAATATAGGAATCAAATTCAAAACCCTAATCCACCACAAAGATCATCTAGTTTTGAGGATAAAGTCTTAGCAGCCCTTGGTAACTTAGAAGCTAATACCCAACTTCTACATACACATTCACAAGTTATTTCAAAATTAGAAGTACAGATGGGACAAATAGCTAACACGCTTAATAAAAGAGAATAGGATAAATTACCGAGTCAACCGGTGTTGAATCCTAAAGGGCAACACATGATTGAGTTAGGAATTTTGCAAGAACCAACACATGAAAATGTTCAATCAATCACAACCTTAAGAAGTGGTAGGATAGTGGACAATAGAGTTGAGGAAAAGTTTGGGAATATGAAATTAAGATTAAATGTGTTTAATACAAATAGCCAACTTCCAGAAAAAATTGATTGTTTCAACATTGATGAAATAGATGAATTGGTGGAAGATGTGGCACAAGAAATATTAATGAAAGATGAATTGGAAACAATAATGACTGAGGCAGATGATGCTGATAGAGATGAACAAATTCAATTACAAAATGAGGACATTGCAAATGTAGAAACTGCACTATATGGTTAATCTTGGAAACAACTTCATGAGCCATTACCTCTTATTTCGAGTACTCCACCTATTCTGTAACCTATAACTCCACCAAAATTAGAACTTAAAGAATTATCTAAACAACTCAAATATGTTTTCTTAGGTCCGAACAATACTCTTCCCGTAATAATTTATTCCTATCTCACTACAAAACAAGAAGAGTAATTGGTTCAAGTATTATCTGACCATAAAGAAGCAATAGTTGGAGTGTAGCTAATTTGAAAGGAATTGATCCCTCGATTTGCATGCATCGTATAAACTTAGAAGAAAATGCAAAACAAACACGAGAGGTACAACGTAGGTTAAATCCTAATATGAAATAGGTGGTAAAAAATGAAGTAGTAAAATTACTTGATGCGGGTATTATATACCCCATATCCGATAGCTCATAGGTTAGTCCAACACAGGTGGTACCAAATAAATCCGGTATCACATTCGTGTCAAACTTAAAAGGTGAGTTAATCCCACAATGAACCATAACTGGGTGGTGTGTGTGTATCGATTATAGAAAACTAAACTCATATACAATGAAAGACCACTTTCCATTATCATTCATTGATCAAATCTTAGAATGTTTAGCTGGACAAAGTTATTACTATTTTCTAGATGGATATTCCGGTTATAACCAAGTAGTAATTGATCCAGCAGACCAAGAAAAAATTACATTTACCTATCCTTATGGTATGTTCGCATATAGAAGAATGCCCTTTGGCTTATGCAATGTACCTACAACATTCCAAAGATGTATGATGTCAATCTTTTCGGACATGGTAGAAAAGTTCCTAGAAGTATTCATGGACGATTTTTCGGTGTTTGGAACTACTTTTGAAGATTATTTAAAACATCTTGCACTTGTATTACAAAGATGTAAAGAGACGAATCTAATATTAAGTTGGGAGAAAAGCCATTTTATGGTCCAAGAGGTATAGTCCTAGGACATATTAATTCAAAAAGAGGGATAGAAGTAGATAAAGCTAAATTTGAATTAATTTCTAATCTACCCCTTCCTACATCTGCCAAACAAATTCGATCATTCCTAGGTCACACCGGGTTTTATAGACGATTTATTAAAGATTTCATTAAAATATCTCGGTCATTATGCAACCTCTTAGCTAAAGATGCAACTTTTGATTTTAATAATGAATGTCTAGAATCTTTTGAGAAGTTACGTAAATTACTCTCAATTGTCTCATTAATGCAACCGCCCAATTGGTCTCTACCATTTGAGTTAATGTGTGACGCATCTAACTATGCTATAGGAGCAATTTTAGGACAACGAAAAGATAGACTACCACATGTAGTATATTACGCTAGTAAAACGCTTGTTGATGCTCAAATAAATTACACTACTACTGAAAATTAGTTGCTAGCTATAGTATTTGCCTTGGACAAATTTAGATCATATTTATTAGGAACCAAGATAGTTGTTTTCTCTGACCACGCCGCATTAAAATACTTATTAACAAATTCCAAACCCAGACTTATTAGATGGATATTATTATTACAAGAATTCGATATTGAAATACACGATAAAAAGGGTATGAAAAATGTAATGGCAGATCATCTATCGAGAATAGTAATAGAATCTACAATGCATAATACTCTGTTAATGGATTATTTCCCGGACGAGCAATTATTTAGTGTTAGTACGTTAAAACTCAAAGTCCGAGAAAAAAGAAAAGTGGTCAACAATTGGAAGGGTTCGTAGAAATTAATGATGAATTAGGAAATATGGATTCTATCGATTTGATACAACCCACTTATGATAAAGATTAATAAAAAGCTACAAACGTCGAGTCAATGATGTTAAAAAGAGGCACCATTAGAGAGAGTTCGTGTTCTCTTAAATGGGTATGTATAATTAGTATTTTTATTTTATTTTATTGTGATTGTCGTTATACTTATTTACTTTAGGTTTAAAATCTGAGACAGTACCACGAGATGATTTTGGAAAGAATTCAAAAATTGGCAGCAAAGAACTACAGAGTACTCAATAGAATTTCCACCGAGTACTCGGTGGAGCAACAGTGATAAAAACGGGACAGACCTTGTGTTTGCCCATTTATACTTTCCTTTCTCAACCTAAAACACTATCAAAACTCAACACTTAAACTCCAGACGAAAGGTATTACTTGACAATGTTTTAATCTTCCCTTTTTCACTATAAATCCCTTGAATCAACACGACGAATATGCAAATTCATACTTTGATACATCATAAATTCCTTGAAACTTCATCTTTTCTTTCTTTCTATCTCCTTGAAGAAAACCTATAAAAGAGGAAGGAAAAATCTCTCAAATCAAGGACCATTGTATTTGATCACTTGGTTTACATTCTAGTAAGCATTATAAAGATTTGTGTGGGGGTATTCAAAGTTATTCCAAGCATAGTAACCATAGTCTCTTTAACTACCGCACGCTAAGTGTTTGATAAAACGTGTAGAAGAGTCATGGAACCAAAGAAGAGACCACACACTACAATGTCGTCAAGTAGACAACTTTCCCCTACTCCATCTTCTTCTTCATTCGACCAAATCAAGATTGATCCTTTAATCAAAGAAGTAGTTAAGAAAGCAATAGCAAAATGGTTCAATATAGAAAGGAGTTTCAAAGTTGCGGATTTTGAACATGAGGAACTAGCATCATGGGGGATAGGATGTATCATGGATAGGGAATTAGATCCATTATTCTAACCCGCGTCGACATACATATCCAAATCCTTATTACATGAGTTTTGGCTTAATATGAAGGAAGTAAGCGATGGGGCGGACACAAGTATGGACACAAAAGTCAAGGGGAAGACCATAATCATCACGCTATTAGCTATTGGTAGAGCATGGGGTATTCCATATGAATGTCCCACCGATCTTAAGACTACATTTTCGGCATTACCTAAGCCTTTTTAAAAAACTCCTCTTATTGCTAAAGACGTAACGGACGGAAAGTTTGGAAATAAGTACCACACGTGCACAAACAAGAAACATTATGCACCGGAGATGTGGATAATAGATACAATTATTAGATGCCAAGCACATCCACATGGACACCCCAATAAACGTCATGGGGTTTTTCAAAAGACTTTGTACGCTTTTGCAATGAACTAATGGATCTCGATTCCGGAGGTAATTTGGACAAATATCTATGAAACATGGGACGACATGAGTAGTCCTAGCAAGGTTAATGCCTCATTCTATTTGGTTTCATTCCCAACATTAGCTATGAAGTAAATGAAAGATAATGGTGTGCCAATAAAGAAGATAGGAAAACACGAGTACAAGCCAAAATATTTTGAGCTTTGTAGTTGGCATAGCATGGTATCTAGACTATGTAAATAAAATGATGAGAAGGAATGTGAGACAACACCGATAACTAAAACGCAATATGAAAAAATCGTGTCAGATCAAGAGAGGATGAGGAAGAAATTGGAGGAACTAACCCTAAAGGTAGACTCATTAATGGAGAAAAACTCAACCTCTACTTCTCATCGACCACCACCATCCGAGTCTTAGGATTTTAAGAGTAGTCGATCATGAGCCGGCATAGATTTTCATGTTCTAGATATTGCATTAGGTCTGGCCATGAATCGTTATTTTGTACTTATTGTTTTATTTCTTTTTATTTGAAATTTTTGTACTCTACTCCAGTGGAAAAATATTAGAAAATTAATAAAAATGGATATTTTGGTATTTAGCGAACAAATTATTTTGATTTTATCTATTTTTAAATTATAAGGATATAACGATATAAGTTTGGGAGAAGGGTACGATTTTTCAAAAATATTTTTATAAAATTCTAACCTATATAAATATATACTTCTATTTTAATTATACATAATTATTTATGTATTATATATATATATATATATATATTTATGTTATGTTATTTCAAATATTTTATTTAAAGTTTATATTAGATATTCTATAAATATATTTATTAAAAAAAAAGTAGTTTTTGAAAAAATTTGGTACAGGGACTACCGAGTACTCGGTAGCTTCCCCACCGAGTACTCGGTGGATCCTAGAAAAATTATATTTTTTCTAATTTTAGAAAATATATATATAATTATCTATTTTGATTTTTTTTTGTTTCAAAATAGGACTTTAACTGTAATATAATAGTATATTATATAGTTTTAGTAGCTTCTAAGGAAGAAAAAGAGAATTTTATGAAAATTTTCATTTATATGAAATCATTTTCAACTATGGAAAAGTTTGCATTAAATCTTATTACCATTTCAAAACTTTCCATTCTTACAATTCCTATTCTAGATTTCTGTTGTAAATTGAATTAATCCTTTCCTAGCAAGGACTAAATTTAAGATCTATAAATATAGGGCCAACCATAGTCTTTCTTTCACATATTCTTCAAAATTAGTAGACAGGTAGTAAAGCTAATATGGCCATTGGAAGTTTGACGGAGGAGGAGATCAAGGATGCTACCCCCAAGGGTCATGTTCTTACAGAGTACAAGATCAAATATGAGCATGTGTTCTTCAAACATATCACGTACGATCCTTTGGAGATACCAATGGATCGAGCTTTCAAGGAACGGTGATTGGAGAAACTTTAACAACCGGTGAATTTACGGGGTTTTCCTAATATTATGCATGATTTTTATTACAATATGAGGTATGATGTTCAAGGTGAGGGAGGTTTTATTGCTCGTAAAACTATACAATACAATTCAAGGTCGATCAACGCGACTCCTGAGGATATTGCAAAAGCATGGGGAATTCCCCATGAATTACCCTCCGATCTTGACGATAAATTTTATCTTATTCCACGTCATATTCCATCTTTTCATGATATGGTTAGAGATTTGCGATGGGCTTGAAAATCCACCCACTCAATTTTTGATAAAGAAGAAAGAGCTAGAACCAGAGCTTTGGTATATTGATGGGATTTTGGATAAACAAGCATGTCCTAAGGTAAAGATAAATATTTATATCGAGAGATGGTGTATATGCTCTATTGATTTAAGAAGGGATTTTAGGTTTCTATCCCAGAATTAATCTATGATAAGATGATGGAGTGTTGGCACACTCTTGAGCAAAATTCATGTGCTTCAATACATACGGATGTGAAGTTGTTCTTTTCTTTCCTTATCACGGCATTAATCGAAGATCAATTGGGTGAATATTTGGATGCAACTGAGGAACCAATGCATACGGGTCCAAAGAAAATTGATTATAATCAATTCTTTGGAAAAACATCCATTTATGAGCTAAGAAAGTGATGGCCGAAAGGATTCAACACATGGAACGATAACTTTACTGAATGTGGCTAGAGGGGGGAATAGAGGAATAATTCGTATGATTAGGAAATGGATGTAGAATTCTCTAAGTATTTTGTTATTTTATTTTTATTTTTATTTCTTTTTCACCAAACCCGTTTAGGATTGGTTTTATCTTTGTTTTTATTTTATTTTTCTACAATTTTGTTTTATAGGACTGTAGGCCCCTAAGGCCAAATCATGAGTGATTTTATTAATAAAATCCCATTCCCTTGAAAAAGTGCTTCATGTTTTATATTTTGGTTTAGTTAATTCTTATCTCTCTATTGGATATGATATTGGATATTACATATTATTTTATTTTTGAATAGATCATTCAGAGCAAGTTTGGGGGAGATAGGAGCAATATAACGAAGCAACCGAAATTACACTTCAAGGGCAGTAACAATTTCTTCCCTACTTTATTTTTATTTTTAGACCATTAGGACATGGTCCACTTTAAGTTTGGGGGCGAGGAATTAGTTATTATATGCTTTAAGGGAATGAGAAAATAAAACTTTTGAAAAATTGTAGTAAGTTTTTCATTCGAAATATGCGATTGAGGTTTTATATGAGTTGATTTGTGTACATGTTATAACTAGAAAAATATTATGTATGCAACTACCCCATTCATGAGTATGTAATAGTTTGATTAAATTGATTTTTAAGATGTGGTCCACATAAGTGAATAAATGAGTGAAATCGAAAAAGATAGTCTTGGCCTATAAAGCACACGCACACATTCTTTATGGGGCAACTAATTGACTTTTGACTATATAGTTGAAAAAATAGTTTTGTTTCAATGACAAGGGGAGTAGTAAAGAATAAAAGAAAAAAATATATTCATAAGAAGTATGGAGAAAAGAAAAATATAAAAAAATAAAAATGCAAAAAGCGGTTCTTTGATTTGAGTAACCGGGTCTTGATATCACCAATATCATTATTTGCGTAAAAATGGGAGAAATTTGATGAGCATAAATCCCATGGAAGAAGCTTGAGACCAGTTGGTTGGGACTAAAAATCCTCCCTGGAAAGTCCGGAGACTTAGAAAGACAAAAAGGGATAAAATGAAAATATATATATATTGAAGTTGTGTCATAGCAAAACTTGATCAATGAAATAGAAGAAGGGAGATTAGTCTACCATAGACAATGTTCACAAAAATACGGAGAGCTATATGGATTGGCTGTAAAAATTGGCAAATTTATTTCACCAATGTGGGGACCATTCTTTTGAATTTAATGCATGATAATTATTGTGTATGAGTGAGTGGGGATAACTTGTATGCATTCTATTCTGACGACATTATAGCATTTGCATAATTAATGATTATATAATTTCATGAGCATACAAGAATGAAGAATGAAAGAATTTGTGGGTAGTATACTTAACTCTCACGAGACTTCACTCGTTGATAGTTGTCAAATATTAGTCATTTTGACCCCTTAACTCGCTATTGTTACGTCCTTTTATTCCATTATTTGGTATTTTTATGTTGTTTGCGTGTTAAAGCATGTTTCAGGAGCTTAATGAATAAATAGAGCTAACTTCGGTGAATTAACTGAAGAGTGTGTTCTTTCTATCCAAAAGGAAAGTCAAGGAGGCAGTTCGAGAAAAAAATGGCTCCCAAAGAGTAAAAACGGCATTTCCAGAAGCCGTCATCTTCAGCAAAAAATATCGTGGGTTTAAGACGGTCATTTTGGTGCATTCACGGAGAAAAGGGGTTTTTCATAAAATACCTACGCTTTTGTCTACGCTTTCAGTTTCAAAAAGTGGCTAGAAGTCTATGCTTGGACCTACACTTGGAGGTACGCTTGGACCTACCCTTGAAGCATAAGCCAACTACGCTTGAAGCATATGTGTGGCAAGAATATGTGGTTTTGGAGAGTTTTGCATGTTCTACCCTCAATTCGATGTGAAGACGTGCATGTGATTCTAGACCTCTATATATATGTATATATACTTATATATATCAGAAGTTAGGGTTTACATGAAGTTGAGAGTAAAAAGACTGAAAAAGGTCTCTTTACACCATTACCTATATATACACGATCATATATCAATGTGAAAGGTGGTTGGATTTTGAGGATTCGTTCATTAGGGTAGTTCAGTTATGAAGGTTCACGTTCATTCAGAGAGGTTCATTTAGACATGTTATTGTGAATAGCCATATTCAAATCTAGAGATCCGGATAAGAAGACCATGGAGATCGTTTCTACATCACTAATACAGCCACCTTCCACCATAGCTAACTAACTCGGTATCTAGGGTTTTCTAGCAAAACCCTAGCCAATTAATGTAGTTCTTTCATTATTATTCAACTGTAACGAGGGGAAACTGTTAACCATACTATGATGATTATAGTAGTTACGAGACCGTACTGATTTGCAATATAAAATTATATGTTTGTTCTAAATTCTTGTCTTAGATGGAATGAATGTATTATTTTGCACAACTATGATTATTCAATATGAGCAAGAACTCGGATGCTTAATTATGGTTTTCTACACAATGGTGGTAATGAAACTTGAAACCCTAGGTTGACATAGGTCGTGCCTTGGCGATTTAATATAGACATGCTTTAGTTTATTTTGATGCGGTAGGAGTAGATTAGAGTACTATAATTGGCATGTACTAGTTAGGTCAGTCATGAGATGGGTTGTCACAATCCGGTTGATGGTACTCCTTTTTGGGTTCGTATTTAGCTATTTGCGGTACGACCTGATTTACATTTATGGATCACTCTCTTACAATTAATACAGTGAGGAACTACATTATGCGGTTAGTGGTAGAGCGATGAAAACCCTAGTTTTCTCTCTCATCTGAATCACAACCAATTTAATTTTATTTCTAGATAATTTTAGTTAAAATAGATAATTTGGTTTTTGACCACCCAAACAAACTATTTTCAGAAAATATAATTCAGTGTTTTTGAATTGCTAAAGTGAACAATCTTAGTCTCTGTGGGATTGATATCCCTTACTCAAGTCATTGTTATACTATAATTGATACGTGCGCTTGCGTAGGGTAAAACCTAGAGTCGTTAAGGTGTTATTTTTAACCACATATTTTTACACACCTAACTTCGCATCACTCATCCACTCAGTATTGTCGAGGGGTTTAAAAGGCTTATTACACGTGCTAAGTGTAATCGTACACCTTCACGAAATAAAATGATTAGTTAGATAGTTTAGTAGTTAGTTAATTTTGATTTATTGTACTAAAACCACAATCATCAAAAAAAATTAAATGTTTCTATTGAATTGATTGCTAAGGGACTAGAAATGTTTAAGTTTGGGGGCTTGATAGGAGCCAAATATCATATATTTAAGGCTCCTGATTATACAGTTTTATGTTCATGCTTATCATTATATTGGTGCTTTTATATGACTTTTGTGTTTTAAGACGTTTCAGGCCATGTTATGTAAAACGAGTTTAATTCGGTGAAATAACTGGATTTGTGACTCAAGATTGTTCGAGAGCCGAAACTATGGATAAAAGATATATGAAGGACCAAAAATAAGTCAATGATGAAAAAGGAGTGAAGAGGAATGAAGCCGAGAAGAGAAATAGAGCAAAGAAGCTGAAAATTGAAAATACAAGGTGAACTACCGAGTACTCGGAAGTGCCTTCACCAAGTACTCGGTAGTACAAATGTGAGAGAAATTCCAGAGACATATACGCATTCTCGCGCCATTGCACAGTCACCGAGTACTCGGTGGAATTCTCACCGAGTACTTGGTAAGACCAATACGGCCAAGCCACATCAGCAACTTGTACATACAACAGTGGGACCTGTTTTGACCAGAATCAATATAGGATGATCTCTAGGCTATATTGGACACTATATTGACTATATTTGATGAGATTTAACACCATTCTTCAAGGAATATCATGATTCACATTCCTGACTTAACCGTGAAGCAATCAGATTACCAAACAAAGACCCCTCTTTTTTCTAAAAGAGAGGGGTCTCCCTTATGGTTTGGTGTGTTAGATTAGTGTGTTATATTGGAGTCTTGATACATGGTTGTGGGAGATCAGTTCAAAAAGAACAATCATGGAGGGCGCGTCTACATCAATAATGCAGACAGCCACAATCATGAACAACTAAATCGGTATCTAGGGTTTTGTTAGCCAAGTAATGTAGACTCATCCTTATTTTAATTGTATAAGGGGAAACTGAAAGACACGTATGTGATGATTGTGTAAATGAGTGATTACATTTGATTTTATATATGATTATTCATTTATTGTATGTCTTGTCTTAGCTTGAATGAATGTTTTATCTTGCACAATCATGGTTATTCAATATGGACTAGAACTCAAATGTTTAACTCATGATTTTCTACACAATGGTTTTAATTAACATGCAATCTTGATTTAGACAAACCATGCTCAAGAAAAGATGAGGTGTGACATGCTTTTAATTTATGTTAGTAGGAGTAGTTTAGAGTAGATGCATGTACTAGTTATGCTTGTTCAAAGATGGATTGTGTCAATGATGGATTAATTGTTCCTTTTTTGGGATTAGGGTTTGCCAATGCTTGCGACCCTATATCTAATTCACATATGATGGACCGCCATTTATAATTGAATGATTAGGAGGATATATTATGCGGTTAATGGTGGAGTTAGAAATACCCTAGATCTTTATCTTCACTATTTTCAAACACCAAAACTAAAATTTATCTTTATTTTTATGTTATTTTATTTCTTTTCAAATTAGTTATAGAAAACCAAACAAACAAAATTATCTTTCATAATTTAGTTACAATAATTATAGAAAAAGTTGTTAATTCATTAGTCTTTGTGGATACGATATACCATATCTCATCTATACTATATTATAATTGATTCGTGCACTTGCGATAGGAAAAACTAGGTCAACTTTAAGGGCTTTTTTGCACACAACATTATTATTATTATTATTTATTAACCAAGCCTAGTAGGCCAACCAATCAAGGTATGGCCGACCGATCACCTATCCTTTTAAATTTTAGCATTTTCATATGTCTCATTATGTATTTCATCTAATTCATTTAGTTGAACTCTCCTATGTGTGCCAGCTTTCTCTAGATTAAATTTTAATCGTTTAATATCCCAATAAGTTTTATGTTCTAATTCAACAGGGAGATGACAGGTTTTTCCATACACTGACCGATAAGGAGTCATCCCAATTGATGTTTTGTAGGCAGTCTTGTATGCCCATAATGCATCGTTTAATCTATTCGCCCAATCCTTCTTATTAGGACTAACTATTTTTTCAGTATTTGTTTAATTTACCTATTTGAAATCTCCGCTTGTCCACTAGTCTGAGGATGATAAGCGGTTCCTACCTTATGTGTTACCGAATATTTTTCAAGCACATTCCCAAGATACTTATTACAAAAATGCTTACCTCCATCACTAATTATAGCCCTTGGCGTGCCGAATCTAGACAAGATGTTTGTTTGTAAGAACTTAATAACTGCTTGATGGTCAGCCTTCTTAGTGGGTACGGCTTCAACCCATTTCGAAACATAATCCACTGCCACCAATATATATTTGTATTCTTTTTATTTTACGAATGGCCCCATAAAGTTCATTACCCATACATCAAATAATTTAATGATTAAAATTGGGGTCTGAGGCATTTGATTTCGCCGAGATATAGCTCCTAATTTCTGACACCTATCGCATCTCTTACAATCTTCTTAAGCGTCTTTAAATAATGAGGGTCAATAAAATCCACTTTGTAATACTTTCATTGTTGTCTTCTTGGGTCCGAAATACCCTCCGCATTCGAGAGTATGGCAAAATTTTAGAATATTTGCAACTTTATTGTGAGGAACACACCTCCTAATAATTTGGTCAAGACAATATTTAAATAAAAGTGGGTCTTCCCAAACATAATGCTTAACTAGCGAAAAGAACCGATCTCGTTCTTGTCTCGTCTACCCCTTAGGAATCCTACCCGTAGCCAGGTAGTTGATTATGTCGGTATACCAAATCAATTCTATTCCAACATCAAATAATTGCTCATCTGGGAAGGAATATTTGATGGGAGTGTCATCATTAGTAGATTCTACTAGTAGTCCCAATAAGTGATCTGCCATGACATTTTTCGT
The DNA here is from genome assembly GCA_963922005.1 of Cornus suecica. NCBI lineage: Eukaryota > Viridiplantae > Streptophyta > Magnoliopsida > Cornales > Cornaceae > Cornus > Cornus suecica. The sequence continues at coordinate 46,417,153 of OY998240.1, forward strand.
ACCTTTCTTATCCCTTATTTTTAAATCAAATTCTTGTAACAAAAGAATCCACCTAATTAACCTAGGTTTAGAATCTTTCTTTGATAAGAGGTACTTAAGTGCAAAATAGTCAGAATATACTAATACCTTAGTCCCAAGTAAATATGATCAAAACTTGTCCAAGGCATAGACTATAGCCAATAATTCTTTTTCTATGGTAGTGTAATTCATCTGGGTTTCAGTAAGGGTTTTACTAGCATAATACACCGCATGAGGTATTTTCCCTTTTCTTTGTCCAAGAACTGCTCCAATAGCATAATCCGAATCATCACACATTAACTCAAACGGTCGTGACTAGTCTGAATGTTGCATAATTGGTGCAGTGGATAATAAGTTTTTAAGTATCTCAAAAGCCTTATGACACTCCTCATTGAACTTGAACGGCGCATCTTTCGCTAATAGATTGCTTAGTGGTCTTACTATTTTACTAAAGTCTTTAATAAAGCGTCTGTAAAAACCTACATGACCCAAGAATGATCGTATTTGCGAACGGTGGTAGATGGAGGTAAATTAGAGATTAATTCTATTTTAGCTTTATCTATTTCATTTTCTCGTTTTAAAATAATATGGCCCAAAACTATCCCTTCTTGAACCATAAAATGACTATTTTCCCAACTTAGAATGGGGTTAGTTTCTTTGCATCTTTTTAATACTAATTCTAGATGTTCTAAGCATTCATCGAATGTTGTCCTGAACACCGAAAAGTCATCCGTAAACACTTCCAAGAATTTTTCTACCATGTCCAAAAAGATAGACATCATGCATCGTTGAAATATAACTGGTGCATTACATAATCCAAACATCATTCGTCTAAATGCAAAGGTACCATAAGGAAAAGTAAAAGTCATTTTTTCTTGATCCACCGGGTCTATTGTAACTTGGTTATATCCAAAATACCCGTTTAAGAAACAATAGTAACTCTGTCCTGCTAATCTTTCTAAGATCTGGTCTATTAATGGTAATGGAAAATGATCTTTCCTAGTGTGTGAATTTAACTTCCTATAGTCAATGCATACCCTTCATCCAGTAGTTATACGTTGAGGAATTAATTCTCCTATTGCATTTGGTACTACAGTAATACCAGATTTCTTGGGTACTACTTGTGTCGGGCTGACCCATGTGCTATCTGAGATTGGATATATTATTCCTGCATCTAGTAGTTTCACTACCTCTTTCTTTACTACCTCTTTCATATTGGGGTTCAATTTTCTCTACATTTCCCTTGATGGTTCTACATCTTCTTCCAGGTGGATCCGATGCATACATATTGAAGGATCTATTCCTTTTAAATCAACCACACTCCACCCTATTATTTCTTTGTTCTCGCCTAATATTCTTACTAATTGTATCTCATGTTCCGGATTTAGTTGTGTTGCAATAATTACGGGTAGTGTTTTGTCTGGCCCTAGAAATACATATTTTAAATGACTGGGTAATTCTTTTAGTTCTAGCTTGGGCGGGGATACTAATGATGGTACTAGAGGAGTACCCGATATTGCAAGCAAAGGCTCTTTCGGTGTTCTCTAGGGTGGCACCTCGAATGCTTGCTCGGTTATGGCTATATTTTCTAGTTATGCTAACTGCTGATTATTTAGAGACTCAACATAGTCATCTAGAATTTTTCTATTTACTGCCCTCACTAATAGGTCTTTATTCAATATTTGTGGTGACATTTCCTCCACTACTTCGTCAATTATGTCAGTAAGAAAGCACTTTTCTCCTTCAGGTAATTGAGATGGATTTGAAAAAATATTCATTTTGATTTTCATATTCCCAAATGATAAATCCATAACTCATGTTCTGCAATTTATACATGCATTGTAGTTGCTAAAAATGGCCGACCTAGGATTACAGGTATTTGCCTTTTATGGTCGTAAACAGGTTCCGTATCCAGAATAATGATGTCCACTGGGAAATAGAACTTATCAATTTGAACAATAACATCCTCTATTACACCTCGTGATTATTTAGTGGATCTATCAGCAAGTTGTAAAATAACGAATGTTGGAGTTAGTTCTCCCAATCCTAACTCCCAATATACAATATAAGATTTACACTAGCTCCTCGAGCAGGGCTTTTCCAATTTCTTGATCTCCTATTGTATAAGAGATAGTTGGTGTTCCTGGATCTTTATATTTTAGAGGCGTATTGTTGGATATTATAGAACTCACGTGATTGGTCAACACTATGTTCTTAGCGTTATGAGTTATGTTCTTCCTTTTATGCGTACATAAATCTTTTAAGAATTTAGCATAAGAAGGAATTTGTTTGACTGTTGTTAAGAAAAGAAGATTAATTTTTACTTGTTGGAATGTCTTAAATATTTCTTGAATCTTTTCTCCTTGTTTTTCGTAAGGAACAGGCTCTTGTAAATGCTGTGGAAATGGAGTTTTAGGTTCGTAGCTCGTTTCCCCTATTTCTTTTGTTGGTGTAGAATTTTGTCTTTCCATAACTGGTTCTTGTTTCTTTTTAGAAACTAATTCTTCCTGTATTTCGAGATTCATTTCTTTCTTGTTATAAGCTAATTTTTTTTCCTCTTCAGGATTGGTTTCTTTATTATTTTGCTTATTCGTCCTTTCCTCGAATTGTTCCTCAGTCTTGTTGTCTATAACTCTAACACTTCGAAGTGTAGTTATGGCTTGAACTGTTTTTATTGTTGGTTCTCATATTGGTGTTATATGTTCAATTATATGTTACCCTTTTGGGTTTATGAGTGGTTGACTCGGTAGTTTCCCTTTTTTCTCTTTTATTTATAGAATTAGCTATCTGCCCAATTTGGGTCTTAAGTTTAGAGATAGATTGGGAATGGGTATATAGGAGTTGCGTAGCATTTTTGAACTTATTTCGCAACTCCTGAGTTGTTAAAAACCAGATGTTCTCATAAGTTGTGTATTGTTCTGGTTTCTAAAAGGTGGATGATTGGGGTTTTGATTGAATTGACAAAATTGATTGGTTTGTTGATTAGGATTTTGGTTAAATGATCGGAATTGGTTAGTCTGTTGGTTAGGGTTTTGATTAAAAGTGTTATTTTGATTTTTATATGAGAAATTATGATGATTTCGCCAACCGGGGTCCTAACTATTTGAAAATGGGTCATTATTCGGATTGGTAAATGTGGCATTAACATCCTCAGTGAGATACTCAGATTCTAGTTGTGTATAAGGACAGTTGTTGGCATAGTGTGAAGGATTAGCACATATCGAACAGACTTCTTGAGGTATGGGGTTTATATGAGTGGTTCTCATTAGTTGATCAAACTTTTTATTTAGCTCATCCATTTTTTATGTTACTTCATATATCTGACTTGCTTCGAATGCACTATCGGTTCTTTTATGATTATAAATGATAGTTCAGGGAGCTCTAATATCGGACATATTTTGTTGGGAATCTTCATTAATATTCTTAAAAGGATTTCATAGGAAGTCTATGGTTTTCTGTGTAAATGTTCCTCCACTTGCTGCATCAACTATATTTTTGTGGCCCTCTCCTAGTCCTACATAGAAACTACGGACTAATTCGTGACTAGGGAATCTGTTATGAGGGCACTTTCGTAAAATTTCATTAAATCGTTCACAAGATTCACAGAATTGTTCACCAGGTATTTGTGAGAACATTAAGATAGCTCTACCGGTCTCGTGCATTTTCCCACTGGGAAGAATTTCTGTAAAAATTCTTTCTAAAGCTTCTTCTAGTTATTTCTAATATCTTCTGGTATCGTAGCATACCAAAGTTTTGCTTTATCTTTTAAGGAATGAAAGAATAATGTAATTTTAAAATCGTCATATGTACATCCTCTTATACACATAGTGTTACAGACCTCTAAGAATTCATCTATATGATGATAGGGATCCTCATGAGCGTTCCCATGAAACTTAGATAGCATATTGACTATAGCGGGTTGAATTTCATATTGGTCTGCTCATGTTGGTATTGTGATTTCTAATGGGGATGTATACTCTTGAGAGAGTATAAAATTCTTTAAAGATAGCAGGCGGAGCTACTACTACGTTATCACTCATGATTATATTATTTAAATTCTTTATTTTATTTATTTGGTACGTTCGATCAATTTCAGGATCAAATGCTTCAAGAGGACTATTAATTGAACGACGTCCAAGCATAAATAATAAACAATGATATTAAATAAAATAATAAGTTGCAATAAATGAGCAATGAAATAAATATATTTAAATAAATAAATAAATATTATTTATTATTACTATTATTTTAATTTTTTTCTTTTTTTATTTATTTTAAATATAGCAATCAAATATATATGTTATGCAAATATGTTTATATTTTTATTTTAATAAAATATTATCCTTTTATTTTTCTGATAAAGTTCTGATATGATTAATCTATATCTTTTCTGTTTATCTTTGTTTTTGTACGAATAGAAGTATTCTGATTGATCACAAAGTCAACCAAACGATCGTGGTGATTACCGATCGGTCAGAGGGTGTTGCGAACGATCGTTGAACTTACCGAACGATCGCTGAAGAAGTTGATCGATTGAATACTAGAGTCCGTGAGTTTTCTGGAAATTTTGTAGTTTCGAACAGTGTGGTTTCTGACTTGCAAATAAAAATAAGAAATGCAAAAATAAAATAAAATTAGTACAATAATTCAATAAATTTCAATACAATAATCTGAAATATTCATTTGATCCCCGGCAATGACACCAAAAACTTGTGATCTGTTCTAGTCGTATGAAAATAAAAGTGTTTAAAATGAAGAATTAGCACGATCTAGTTTTACCTCTCAGTCGTAAGTACGCGAGTAGTATATAATATAGTTAGGTAGAGAGGGTATCGAATCACAGAGATCAGAGTCGTATTTCAAATAATTGTAAAGCAAAAAATTGAATTATATTATAAATGTTGTTTTGATTGGTTGTTTTATAACTATTAACCATAAAATAAATAAACAAGTCTAGGGTTTTGCTCCAACTACACCACTAGTCTCATAACATAGTCATTTAATCTTATTATTTCAAGAGGGAGATACAGCTTATACGAATCAGATTAGTAATGCTACAAGCAGTTCCCTAATCCCAAAAGATATGCAATCAAGTTTAGTTTACTACAGTTCATCTTCGATTGGCATGACCATAGTATACATCTATACTACAACTATTCTTAGAACATGAAATTAAAAGCACACTAATGGTCATCTTCTCTTAGTATGAACCGTATGCACCTAAAACCTTATCATGTCATTAAATACCATTATGTAGAAACCATTATTTAAACATTGGATTTCTTGCCCTTAGTAAAAACATGATTGTTCAAGATAAATCATTAATTCAATCTCAGCTTAAGAAAATAATTAATAAATAAATCGTATTTAGGTAATTTGTTCGGTCTCTCACTACATAATCATCATATAAGTGTTCTTTAACTTCCCCTCTTTGCAATAAAATCAATTAAAGTTCTACATTACTTGACAAGGGTTTTGTTGGAAACTCTAGATACCGACTAGCTGCTCATGGAGAAAGGAGACTGCATCGTTGATGTAGACATCATCCTCACAATTGGTTTATGGTTCTTGAGTTCTTGAAGGGCCTCTCTCTCTAGAGAGACTTTTTGTATGAACAATGATATATGATCCAAGGATTCAGGATTTCTTCTCTTCATGAAGTCTTCATATATTTATAGACAAAAGTTGGTGTATATATAACATGTATTTTTGTGCACTCTAAGAAGACTTAGTGTGAGGACCAAGTAAAGGTAGCGAATGGACCAATCTTCCCTCTGATATACTTGCACACAAAGTCAAAATTCTGCAGTATCTCCGAGCACATATCCCAATGTCGGCAGTGTCCGATTCATCGGGAGATTCCACCGATTGATCGATGGCTCCTGGATTTTAATATTTCTTTATTCTGCGATTTTGTGCTTCAGCCGCTTGTACTCTACTTTGCTAACTTATACCTTGCTCTGAACTGAGTGCATTTATCCTCCAAATATCATTCCGGGTCAGACATATTTGTTAAAAACCCGAAATTAACTTAGATTGGCGTTAAGACTCCTGAAACATGCTTAAACACGCAACTCAAATAAGAATATCTTATTACTAAAATAAAGAGACTAACTAAGGATTTATTAACGCCCAGAATACCAAATATTCTGGTCTCATCACATACTTATATATTATAGAGAACAATTACCCAACAAAAGTAGGTTCATTTTGGTTAGAACAATTACCAAATATTATTCCTTAGACAAAGAAGAGGGAAAAGTTGTCATATAAGAGGGGTAGTTTTCACTTTTACCTTGTTTATTTTTAAAAACTGCCTTTAATAAATATCAGCATACCAAATGGCCCAATGGTATTTCCTCTCCTCCCAATAGGGGATGTGATGGGTTCGAGTCTCTTTTGAGACAAAGTGTGTAAGTGTGTGTCGCTCAATCATGTGACTTCATTATTTATTTAACAAAAATTGCCTTTAATAAATGGAGTGTTACTATATACGACTATTTTACTAAAATTGATAATAGTATACTTGGGACAAAATTGATAAAATGTAACGCCCCACATTTACTTTCCCTTTTCTGAAATTATTTCCGATTTATTCTCGATTTGGGACGTCACTTATTCATCACGTCTTGTACATTCTTAGTACGTGTTACTTTTTTTCGTGCTTCGTATTCCAGACTTAGCGGGACGATTTCTTGGACTTTTGTTACCGGTTACGTGATTTCGTTGCGACGTTTATCGTTTGGTGCTTTGGAAGGCTTGGGACGCGTCTTGTGGCATCCTTTGTTTAGTTTTCCTTTTATATTGATTTTTACATGCCTTACACGCTTACGTGCTTATTTGTTTCCCTCTCCATTGCGTTGTCATTATTTTGGAGATAAAATATTCCTTATGATGTTCTAAGTGTTTTGGAGTATCGCGGATTGGTTCAAAGTCATCCGATATCGTTCTTGGACCTTCAGTCACTTTTTTCAAAGTCTAGTGCAAGTCTTGTCGAGAACTCATGGTTGTTGTTGAGAACTCTGTCGTCGAGTACTCGTGGATCTTTGTCGAGTACTCGACCGTGCTGCAGATTATATATATGTGAGTTTTGGTAAGTACACTTCATTATTTCTTTTTATCTCTCTCATAACCGAGTCTTCCTCTCCCCCTCTTCTCTTCACCTCAATATTTGTCCCATTTCATCCCATTAAGCTTGGATTTTGATGCTGGATTCAACATGAAAGTTGTTGGTGAGGATCTCATCTTCGTTTTGAACTAAGGATTAGTAAGTGTCTCTTCCTCCTCATGGGTTTTCTCTTTTCAAAACCCTAGTTTTGTATTTCTTGACAACCAGGGGCGGAGCCAGGATTCGAAGATAGGGTGGCCGAACTTTAAAAAAAACAATTACGCTATATACGTATATGTTTACTTAAAAATATTCAATAATGGATTATATCTGTTATAAATATATAAATAGCTAAACTTTAACCAATTTATTTTTTAGAAAAATAAAAATAAAAAATAAAAATCATTTTATCCTATTCAATCATTACCCGGAAAAAAACCCTCCCAAAATCTTCTAACAAAATTGAACTTGAAGATCAACGAAGGCAAGAAAAACAAATTGGAAACCTTATTTCAAAGAATAAAAATAATTTACTAGAGAATCTAAACTAAAAGTTTGAATGATTTTATTTTCACTAATGATACTCAAGTAGCCTGTAAGAGGAACTCGTCTTCCATTTTATAACGAAGTTGTGTTTTAATAAATTCATTCTTAAAAAATATCATTTTCAGTAGTTGAACTAGTAGCTTGCGTTGCTCCTCTACCACTCTAAAATGTATCAAAATCTATCAAATGAGTTATTTTAATAACTTCGACATATTGCAATTCAATAATTGATACTTTTTACTTGAAAATTACTAAACATCTTGAAATAATATGGATGAATATATCCAAATTAAATAAATAAAAATAAAGTATGAGTCTTTTTGGTAAAGAAAATTTAGAGAAATATTAAAATTACAATTCAATTAAATAATAAGGGTATAATGGAAATACATTATTAATAAAATCTTACCATATTTTATTTTTAATATAATCTTAGATTGTATCTTTTTATAATCAGGCCTACACAAATACATCTTTCATTTTATTTTTTTATTTTTATTTTGAATTAAATGGGCCGCAAAATTTGGGTCTTTTAAGCATTTTAGGGGGGGGGGGGGGGGGGGGGGAGGGGGCAAATCATGCATATAAGTTTTTTTTGCTTATATATATATATAATAAGAAATTGTTTTGAATATTTTGGGGGGCCATGCCCCCCCACCCCCTGCCCCCTGCCCCCTCCCCCTCTCCCTCTGCCCCCGTTGATAACCCATCTCTTGATTCTTGAATTTTTCTTAAATTGGTTCTTGATTTATGGTTAGGAGACTAAGGTGAAGCTTTCCTCATATTGGTTTCTTTTGATTTGGTGTTTTGAGGAAGCTAGGGTTTCTTTGGACTTGCTTTACAATCTTTCCATGGAGTTAACTTGTTGAGGTAGGGGAGACTCCTTGATTTCTCATCTCTTGGTGCGTGAGTGTGCGTTTATTTTCTAGGGTTTTCATATCCCTAGATGTGTATGTGTGTTGTGTATAGATTATGGGTTAGAATTATGGTTTAATTTGATTTTGAAAGTGTACCTATACTTATATATGTAGTTGAGGTGCTACTTGATGTAATTATGTAAATAATATATGGGTGATAATTTGGAAATTTCTTGAATTGAAAGCATGTTGTTTGTGTATAATATGTATACATGATAATTATACAAATGTACATACATATATATAGGTGAATAGAATTTGGTGTTAAGGCCTTGGAGGTGCAAGTAGGTTAACTCGAGGACGTGATTGGATTAGGAGACATTAGGTGATGTTTATCCCCTTTTGTGTCTCTTGAAATTGAAAGCATGTAATGAAACTTGTGAACATGGAACCTTGAACTTAGAACGTTATTTTAGTTTTCTTTATTTATGAATTGTGAAAGTTGTTACCTTAGAACTTTCATTGTTCATAAGGTTGAGTTGTTGAGGTTTATTGCCCTTATTTTGTTAAAAGTATGCTTAAGGGATTAAAATTGCATTTATGTGATTATTTTGAAGGCTTGTTGTTTAAAGCATTGAAAAGCATGCTTATACTTGTTTATAATTGGTCCACGTTGAGGCGTACATGAACACCATTTGCATATATATGTATATGTATATTTTGTGTATAGGATTGGTGTCGTTGTCATGCCTCGTTTATAATCCCCTAAGTGGGTTAACTGATTTGTCCTACACAAGCTAGTAGTCCTCATACATTCATCTGTCATACCCGAGCTAGTAGTCCTCGTACACTAAATTTCCCTACACGAGCTGGTAGTCCTCGTAATCTCAACCATCCTTAACGAGCTTGTATCCTGGTAAGTGAATGGTTTAGAGACACTTGATATCCGTTTACCCTTAGTGACTAGGGTTTCCATTGGGATTGACATTAGCATTGATATGAGTGGTGACATGCATGGTTTGACGGCATTGTGGAAACATATGTATATCATGATAATCTTGATATGATTTTCACTCATGCCTATTGTGAACTTTGTTGCTTTGATTGAGATATCATGATAGCAATGAGAATAAAGCTAGAATATGATTAATGTGACTTAATTGTTGTATCCCAATTGCCTTGCTTTTATTTGGATAATGGGAATGATTTCTTATACTTGTACACATATAATGTTTTATGTGAGTATGTGAACTTGTTATTATGACTTCCGTTGAGCTAGTTGGAGTCGGCATGGGAATGTAGCTTTAACTGTGAATTAAGATTTTAGATGAGTTGGATGAGGTCGTAATTGAACTCTTTCTATAGTCACGTCTTCATTTTTCACCAGTTTTAATGGCTCGAACTGCCTTCAGAATTTTATCTTCAAACTTAATATGCAAATATGCAATCTTGAATTTGCGGGAGCTGTTAGATTATATTTTATTTCATATTGTTTTTACATTAGGGTTTGGGCTCACTTAAATAAACATACCCATGTTTAGACTATGATTAGGATTTCTAGCCGTCACACCCTAGTTACCTATTTTATATTGGCTTGTTCTCCACTCATGTCTTCTTTTATAAAGACTAAAACAAGAGATTATATATTAATCAATACAAAATTATTTTATATTCTTTCATTTTATTATTCTAACAACTGCAACCACTCAAGTCAATCATATGACTCCTAATTCATGAATAGAATTATGCTTATATAATTTCAGGGGGGAAAAAGAAAAAGAAAAAGTGAGCAATCTATGATTTTGGGGCCGTATAGATATCAATGGAGTGATTTCTTTTATCGCGAAGTTAAAAGTTGATAGTTAATGAATTTGATGAAAGCAAAGTTGGATGCTATTGATAAGGGGGTTAGATGCTTTGAGGCAAACATTCACATGTTTATACACTCAATAAGTTTTTCATCAGATCCAATGTGGGATAATATTCTAACCACCTGTTGGATCTAAGATCCGATCCGAATGATGGCATCAAAACGGGAAACAGATATTTGGAATGATACCGGATTCAAAAATAAGTTTAATTTTGATACCAGTTATAATAGATCGGTGTTTCAAGATTGGATCCAAAAATTTAAACGACAAATGAGATTAATAATTACCCATTTATATAATATAAAACACTTTTCCATCCCAATGCAAGTAGGACAAGACACACTAACAATACAATGTCCTATCCAAAAAAAGATAAAAGGCATATACTATATGAGATTCTATATCTCGAAGCAGCTTCTAATAGAAGAAAATACTCTTTTGAAAATAATTTTCTGTACATTAAATTGTAAACAAAAAGAAAAAAAAGTTTACTTGGCAAGTTGTTTTGTAAAATAATTTTTGAAAACTCAAGTTTAATAATATCAATTTTTGAAAAAAAAACTTAAAATTGTTCTCAGAAACAAGAAAACAAGAGTGTTTTTACTCATATGGAGCATTTCATATTTAAATGTATAATTTATTATATATAATATTATTATTAAATATATAACATTTTATATTAAATAATAAAATATTTTTAATTAAGATAAAATAATTGTTAATACATAAAATTTTATATATTAGTTCGAATATGAGACAAAAATATATAATTTATTATATATAATACTAAATAATAAAACATTATTTAATATTAAAATATTTTAAATTAATATAAATTTTAATATATTAATTTGAATTTATGAGACAAAAATATATAATTTGTTATATATAATTTTATTAATATATTAATTGATATTAATAATATATTATATTAAATAATAAAATTTTATTAGTTTAATTTTATGAGACAAAAATATAGAATTTATTATATATAATTTTATTAATATATTACTTGATATTCATAATATATTATATTAAATAATAAAATATTATATATTATATAATATTTTATATATTAGTTTAAATTTATAAGACAAAAATATTATTTATTATAGGAAACTTGTGAAATAAATATTTTATTAAACGTGTGTTATTTGTTTCTTGTTCTCAGTATTGTGAGAATAGTATAATATCCTATAATTTAAGAAAGTTTGATATTTTCTAACTTATTATATTGTACTTTAAAAATATTTTATTTACATAATAGATGCAACCAAATAGATTTTTGAATTTTTATTTTTTGAAAACTGTTTTGTAATTTTACTAGCTAAGTGAAATTTTGAACTGAAAAAACTGTTCTCTGTTCTTTATTCTCGTTCTCAAAAAAATATTATTTTCACAGTTCTATATCAAGTATGGCCTAATTCTCAACCACTAAATCCATACAACAAATATAATATAAGTGATATATAATTCAGGTATTATAATTCTTTTGAAATTTGATACTTGTATTTTACTTTTTAACACTCTTTGTGTAGATAACAATTACACCGACTCCATTTTCACAATCAAATTATTTTGAACTGTTCAAAAAACAGAGCTATACTTTGAGATATGGTTGTTCTCCCCATATCTCTCAAATCTATAATAAAAAGTGAATTCAACTGAAATCCTTCTCTTGGTTGGAAATTACAAGAAGAGAAAATTAATGGGGGAAAAAAATGGCACTATTCGAAATGGAGATCGGAAAAGGGATAGATTTTTTATAAAAAAAAAAACTACATAAAACAATACTTTAAATTTAGATAGATACAAGACTATATAGACATTCCCCAATACGAGCATTAAAATTGTTTTTTTCTTTTCTTTTCTTTTTTCAGCCTAGTATGTTTAAGAGGACTTGGTCGTCATATAACCCATTTTAATGAGATTATATACCACTAGGACCTTAATAATTGGAAAGTGATGGATTTGAAAAACAAAAACATAAATAAGATTTTGAAGTTTAGATATATACAAGATTAAATAGACAATCCCCAATACGTGGTAATAAAATGTTTCTTATTTTTTTTCAGCTAGTTTGTTGAAGAGGATTTAGTCCTCATCTATCCCTTTTAAAGAAAATTATATACCACTAGGACATTAATAATTCGATACGTTACAATGGAATATGACTTTTAATTTTGTAATTATGACTAGGAGTGCACAAAAAAAATCATAGAATCATAGAACCGGTCCAAACCAAACCGAATCAGTGCTTTGATTCCGGTTTTGAATTAGTTTGGTGTGGTTCTGGTTCTCAAAAAGCGAAACCGTTTCAATTTGGTTTGGTTCCAGTTTCAGACTATCTGAAACCGAACCAATATATATTATATATATGTATATATATAACTCACTTATACAATTGAATTTTATTTAATAAAATTATAAATTCATATAAGCTGATAACACCAAATAAGTAAAAGTTAGCGTATTAAATAAAATTATAAGTTTAACCTAACATTTTTTTACCATTGATACAAATATTACACTCATATAGTTTGCTATATAATAGTTACATTTAGCTCTTGGAGACATTATGTTTTTTTCAAATTTCATATTTTTCTCTTTATATTTTTTTCCTTGTTATGAAACAATTACTTTCCTGTGATGTACTATTAAAATTTGGGATTGTTTTTGTTTTTGAAATGACGTTCATTACTTATTTAGTTTTTTTTTTCCTTTTAAATTTGATAGTGCTTAGTACTTTTTGTTTTGAAATTAAAGTAACAAGAAAAAATTATGATTCTAGAAATCAATGGTGTAGTTTGTGATTTAAGAGTCTTATTCTTAGTTTTGAAATTGGTAGGATGGTTTTTCGTAAATTTTGTGATGTATGTAATATGTGTTTTGAAAGAATATGTTTTTGGAACCATGGTTCGGAACCGAACCGAACCAAATTTTAATGGTTTGGTTTGGTTCTTTAACTAATAGTTCTGGTTTATGCTTTTAAGGAACCGTTGATAATGGTTTGGTTCCAAAATTTTTAAGAATCGTACCAAATCGAATCGTGTGCAGCCTTAATTATGGTTGTAACTTTGTCTGGAGTACACATGACAATGCAATAAAAAAATTTAATTGAATTGAGCGCTTGGATGTGAACATGTATTATATGATTGAAAGTTGAAACTCTTCTAGTAATTTAGGTAAAGTTGTTCACTTTGCCTAATTTACTTGCTCAAAATTAATTGTCCAGTTTTAAATTCTAATACAATATTATCATATACTTTTCTAAACTATATCTCTTCATTAACTTCAAAAAATAATGCTCCCACTAACTATACTACATTATCAATGGCAAAATAGGTACGAAAATTAAAATTTTGTCCCTTAGGGCATGTTTGGTGGAGCTGTGTTTGTGTGTTTGTGTTGAAATAAACAAAAAACACGTTTTTTGTTTTTTTGTTTATTCATCCAAAAACATAAGTACGTTTGGTAGGGATATTTTTTGGGTCGAAATTGAAAAATTAAAAATAAATAATTAATAATATAAATAATAAATAAAATATAATATAATAATAATAAAAAATGAATACAATAATAATAAATAAATATAATAATAAAAAATGGACTAAATAATAAATTAATAAAATAAATAATAAATAAAATAAAACATATTTAAAAATATAATAAAAATAATAAATAATAAACAAAATGAAATAAATAATAATAAATAATAAATATAATAATAAATAATAAATAAATATAATAATAAATAATAAGTAAATATAATAACAAATAAATACTTCATAATAATAATAAAAAATGAGTATAATAATAATAAATTAATATTAAATTAATAAAATATATTTTTAAATAATTAAAAATGAATAAATAATTTATAAATTAAATGAATTAAATAATGAAGTATTAATAAATAAATAAATAAAATATATTTATAAATTAATATATAAATTAATAAATAATAATTTAATAATATAAATAATAAAATATATTATAAAGTGAAGAAATAATAAAGAAAGAAAAATAATAATACATAAATAAATATTATAATAACTAATAAATAAATAGTAAGACCAGACCGTTTACCAAACAGACTTTTAAGCTTAGGATCCAGTAGAAACACCCCAATAAACACCAAATTCATATTTATTGGAATATGCCTAAAATTTGGATAAGTGAGTAAAGTATTTTTTAACACATATAACCCAAAAATACTAAACCAAACAAATTTATAAACACAAAAATATAAACAGACACAAAAACATATCTGCCTTAATTTTCTTGTAATCAAGTTCTAACAAATGAATTGAATATTTCATAGACAGGTTGAACAAGGTGGCCACGTGATATGTGTGGCGTAGGATGGTGCATACAATGATCATCCAACAATTTTTTGTTTAATATTAGTTTCAGCTTGATGCATTTTGGGTACATTTTAGTCAAGTTTGTTGAATTTTTATATAAATTTTTTTTTTTATTTTAGGACAACAATGAATGTCAACCTCCTATCTCCATCTCATCATAAAGTTATAGGTTAATTCTACTTAGGCTACTAAAGTTTGCCCTAATTTCAGGTAGACTCCTTCAATTTTCAATATTCTCACCTAGACCCCGAGGAAGGTGGTTGTTCGCCTGGTCGACTTCCTCGTCCAATTTGGCATTCCATTTTTTACACCATTCATGCATGAGTGATGATTCTCTCCTGCAAAATCTCTCTCCAACCTTCTCTAAAACATGATTTGATGGTCAGGATACATCCTTAATTTATATTTTAAATACTTACAATTATATATTTATCATTCCTACATGTGATATAACGATGTGAAATCCTCTCAACCACTCATTTACTTTGGAGAAGTCTGGAAAGAAAAAAAAATATTATTCTTGCATTGTGATTTTTCCTTTTGGTGGCATTATCTCTTTCTCAAGTGAAATTGGGTTTCGTAAGTAATAAGGACTATTTTGTCATTCAACATGAGCATAACTGGTTTTTATTTTTAATTAAATAATCAAAGGAAAAAAAGTAATTTCCTAGAACTCCGTTAAAAAAATTGACGGTCATCACTTTTAGGGGGTTTAGGTAAAAATATTAAAAATTGAGAGGATCTACTTGAGATTAAGGCAAACTTCATGTAGTCTATATGAAATTAATCTTAAACTTATTCTTGATTTAATTGTCCCAGAAGCAGATATTTATGTGGAGTTGTGGCAACCTAACCCATAGATAGTTGGTTTGGAATGTGGAAAAAGAATTCTGAGTTATCCATTTTATTTTTTGTCACACTTACTTTTGACACTGAGACTCACCTTAACCTCCCATTTGGGAGTAAGGGCCCAATAATACTGGGTAGTCATCTTGATTTGGAGTAGTTAAAAATAATTGAGTGGGGGCAAATTGCTAATTTTAGTGAGAAACATAGATGGTAATGTAAATAAAACAAATTCAATGAGGGCAATAATAATAACTAAATATCTGAGTGGGGCATAATACTAATTTTAGTAAAAAAATAGTTGGTAATGTAAATAAAAAAATTCAGTCACTGCCATTAGGCCTTAACCAGGTCAGCGTCTGTCCCCATGCCCACCTTCATTAAGAATGAAAAATGGATTAATTTCACAAAATTCCCTTATATTATTTAATTTAATCAACTAACTCCTACTGTGTTCACTTTGCTCCATATACTATTCAATTTCATCACAATGTCATCTCCCCTCACATTTTGAGTCATAATACCTAAACTACCCTCAATAGTATAGGAGGTTTAGTGAAATCAAGTCTTTAAAAAAATTATTTTTCGAAAATCAATTATATTTTTCGTAAAAGAAATAAAATTCAAAAATATATATATTTTTCGAAAACAATATATATTTTGTAATATATATATATATTTCAGAAAATATATAAATTTTGAGATTTCGAAAAAATATTTTGAGAAATATATATATATATATATATTGAAAAATGATATATATTTCGGAGTATATATATAATTCGTCAAAAAAGGATATATTTTCCGAATTGTTTTCAAAAAAATGTGAATTTTTTCCGAAAAATATTTTTTTTGGGAAAAATATATATTATGTTCCAAAATATGATTTTTTCCGAAAAATAATTTTTTTGAGAAAAATATATATTATTTTCCAAAATATGATTTTTTTTTCCGAAAAATATATATTATTTTTTCTGAAAATAATATAATTTTTTTCTGAAATATATATTTTTTATATTTAAAAATAATGTATATTTTTCAGAAACAATTCATATTTTTTTATAAAAATTCGGAAAATATATTTTTTTGACGAAATATATATCATTTTCCAAAATATAAAAATTATTTTAATGGCTTGATTTCACTAAACCCTTCTATACTATTGATGGTGGTTTATGTATTATGACTCAAAATATGAGGGGAGGAGTATAGTGATAAGATTGAATAATATAAGAGACAAAGTAGACATAGTGTGAATTAATTATTTAAATTAAATAGTATAGGGAACTTTTGTGAAATTAACCCATGAAATATATTTGTTGTGGGGTTGTAGAACAGTATAATTTTATACACATGTTGAGATTATATTATCGTGGGTGCACATCAACTCAATTATCAAATTACCTATATTCAATTCCGTCAATTGAATAATTTTTCCAACTCATCTTAAATTCATATTAGAAAATATTGTTGCATAGATTAGGAGCATGATGTTTTGGATAATTTCAAGTAGACACGAATATTTTAATAAAGCCGAGTCTTTTTTTTTTACTCAATTGCAAATTTTAAATATCATATGGTATTGACCTATGAAATAATTTGTTTTCTTTTTTTCCCAAATTAGAGTCTATATATATACATAATTTCATATACATATGTCGTATTTTTATAAATTAAATAAAAATAATTAAATAATAAATTAAATAATATAAAAAATTAATAATAAATAAATAAAACTTATGATAAATAATAAAAAATAATAAGAAATACATATAATAAATAAATAAAAAGTAAGAACAAAAATTTTTTAGTAAACATAATTTCTGTTTTTTATTTTTGTTTCTGAAAAAAAATCAAAATTAGTAAACAAGATTTTACTTTCTAAAATACCCTAGAGGGGGGTGAATAGGGTTTTAAAAATAATTTCTAACTCCTTTTTATTCTTACTAGAACATGCAACAAGGTTCAATATTAATTTACAAGGTAAAATATGCAATAAATGATTTCACTTAAATTCAACAAGCTATTTACCACAATATAAATTAAGCATGCATGAACATAAAGTAAAGAGATAGAGATATTGACACCGTGATTTTTACGAGGTTCGGTAACTCCTACTCCTCGGCTCAAAGAATCCCCTTCCTTGAGACTTTCCCAATCCTCACACTATGGTTCTTCCTTCAATAGGTGGAATAGCAAAACCTTTACAAAAGAGCTAACTAGCTCTTCACACAATCAAGAGAACAATCCTCCCTTGATACAATGGGCTTCACTCACCCAAGATCACAAATTTGTGTATGTAATCAATATATCACTCAAGAAACAAAAACACTCAAAACCCTAAGGTTTTTATGGATGATAGATCAAGATAAGCTCAAGTGTTTTTAGGTGATATTTCAAGAACTCAAGATATATATATTCTCACAATATATTTTCAATAAGAGAATAGGCTCAAGGCTTGAGTTTAAATCTTCAAAATGATAAGAGTGAAAAGCGAGATTTTGCTATCAAAAGATTTTTCAGAAGATGCTTGAGAGAAAATTAGAGATGAACAATATTTGGAAAATTTCTCACACAAGAACCTTAGCATTGTTAATCCATATCTCTTTCTTTATATAGTGAACACTAGGGTTTGGAGAGTGTGTCTCACCCTAGACAATATGGAGAGTAGGACCTGAAAATCTGCAAGCAAAATCATTTCTTTTTGGGCAAAACTATTGTTTAGAAATACTTTTCCTTAAAATCCTGAAGCACCCAGTCGACTGCCTCCATGCTTAGATTTAAAATATTTTCCCAACGGCTAGGGTCAGTCGACTGCCTCAAGAAGGCCAGTCGACTGCCTCATGAGTCAGTCGACTGCCTTGGACAGGCCAGTCGACTGCCTCAGGCAATCAAAAATGTTCGAAACTCTCTGGTCCAGTCAGTCGGCTGGGTTTTTAACTGCCAGTCGACTGGTCACAGTCAGTCGACTGCCTTGGACAGGCCAGTCGACTGCCTCATGCAGTTAGAATGTTTTATAACTCACTGGTTCATCCAGTCGGCTGGGTCCTTAAGGGCCAGTCGACTGGGTCACAGTCAGTCGACTGCCTTGGACAGGCCAGTCGACTGGGTGACTCCAAAAATTGTTTTCAAGGTCCGTTTTTTATCCGTTTGAGTTCGTTTGATTAATTACTTGAGCTTATAAGATCAATCAACGCATAAGATACCTTGTTACAATATTCTCACCCCGACCTATCTACCCCAGATCTTGAGTCCAGCTTTTGTTCTTTCTTTGATCTTTTTGTCCTTCTTCGAGTTTGCGCTTGAGTTTCCTTATCGCTTGTTGCTTTAGCGATCTTCCCGAAACATTTACCTGTACTTGCTGAAACACTTAGCTCAAAGCCATATTAGTACCAAACACGGTTTTGAATGTTTTGTTAATATCAAAATAAGATTTATTGCTTGAAATGGAATTTCAAAGCCAACACCACAGACTTCTCCAACGCCATCACAGCCCTAGAATAATGCACACTATCTATTCCCTCTATAGTGTCTAAGATTTCAATACACACTAAAAAATCATCGTACGGCTTCTTAGAAGGGGATGTGGCCTCATCGCTACGACTCTCAGGAGACTCCATTCGGGGAGTTGACTTTGAACTAGCTTCCTTAAAGGCACTTACCACACTCTGGGATGATTTCTCAAATTTATCATCTCTTCTCTCTGATATCTTCTCAATCACCCTCATGAAATCATACATTGCTTTCATTATACCTTCTTCCCTTTTTTTCTTATGTTTTGGGCCGGGACTCCCCATGAGCTCATCAAAATCAATATCATCATCCCCGATAACTACTGGAACTGGGCGGGTGGAGGACTCTGGGAAGGATTCCGGTATTTGTGTCGAAGGTATGGCATGTTCACCCACAGTTTCCCCGTACGCGTCTATAACGCTCCATTGCCTATGGTACACGAACGGCTTACCCATAAATTTGCCTTTGGACCCAGTAATTTCCTAAAAACCAAAACATAAGATATTTAACTATACAGTCATTACGAATCAAAGAAATTTAAAGTTGGTGTAAATTATTGAAAATTTAATATTATTAATTACCTTGTCCATAGTCTCCCATAGTTCAGGGGGCATGGTCACCAACCCAGTAGTAGGGTCAAAACCAACTCCTGTGTGTTCCTTGACTCTTTTGAACTTCCTCCAAATTGGTCTTTCCCTATTCCATTTGCCCCTAACTTTTTTTATTACGTAATCTTTTCCAAAACTAACTTGAAGGCTATTGACAATATTTTCCCAACCAATTTTGTTAAATGATCCCTTGCCAGTCCCGTTACCAAGGTGTACTTGCTCTTCCATTAGGTTCAACAACTTCTCATACTGCGCCTTTCCCCAAAGTTTACTATCCTCTGACACTCCAGTCTGATTTTCACTCGCAGTACCTTCCTCTACATTAGTATTCATCTACAGTTATACAAATGATGAACTTTATTTTAACATTGGATGTAGTTATTAAAGAAGTATAAGTTATTCAAGTTCTATTAAGTACTGATTGAAGCAAAAGGTCAGTGACTGACATATTATTTGGCTTAAACATGTGAGTTTGGACAATGACGACTAAAAAATCATGTATTAGTAACATATTCATATTGGCAATTTTGAAAAGCTACTGGTCTTGGAATATGCAAAAGTATTTCTTCAAAAAAGAGAGTTATACTTGAGGTCTCTGTAGAACCATGAAAAAATAACTCCGTAGTATTTTCAGTTTTAGGAAGAATAAATCACGTATTGCCTATTATAGAAGTGCCCTCCAACAGATTCCACAGTAAACAACTTCAATATAATACAAGCTCAAATCAACAGAACCTTAGCAACTATTAAGATGTATATTATATCCAACCATTTTGGAAGACAGTACAATGCATGTCAAGCCTCAAGTTCAATGTATGCTACCAATAGCAATTTAAAACCACAAGTGTGATACTGGGCAATTTTATTAATAGCCATTCACCAGGCTATCCCGAAACAGGCAAATATGTAGAATATGGATGCCCAACCAAAATTTTGTATAAGGGGAGGAGCCAAAAGAAGCCTGCAAGATTTTAGAATAAGGAAGACTAAGAAACAAGCCCTGATCTGAAATAAATATACTGAGAAAGTATGACTAAATTTGGCAAATTCTAATATCTAAACTGAATTTATGACAATTCACCATTTAACTCTTGTCACAAAAAAATATATAGAAATAAGTACTGACACTCCAATCCTGACATTTATTTTATCCAATATCTGAGTAATAAATTCAGAAAGGCTCAACAAGCAGTTGTCAATATTAATCAGAATGTTGAATTTAATGACATCTTATCACAATGTTATAGTGTAAATGGTCTTATCTTGAGTGGTAACCTCGACATAATTTTTTCAAGTTACTTTGTGCCTAATGTATGAAACAATGGACCTAGTTTAGGCAGATTGTTATTTTGTTCTCCCGGTCATAAGGCATATCAAAACTTAACATATGAGAAACAGTTTCAAACTAAGTTAATGGACTCACTCCTCATGTGATCTGCTCCTCTGTGTCCTCCTGATCACAAATGCCTAGTAACTTCTGGTCAATTTGTTTATTGTGAACCAAATTGTTAATGCTTTGACGAATACTGATTATCATTTCCTAGCATCTGATCTTTGAAACACATCTGAAGGATCACAGATTGATTGAAAATATAAATTTACTCAATCTACGTAAAGAGTTTCTGTCAATATATCTGAAGAGTTGAAAGTTCCTGTGAGATATACTCTAGACTGACTATGACTGCATAGCTTCTTACCAATGCAAGGCTTAGGTGCATTTTTATTCCTTAGGGATATACTATTAAAAAGTTAAAGGTTTTAATTGAATTAAATTTATTATTTATTTAGTTTTTGCAGAACAATGTGAACTTTCAAGGAATTTCTGTACTAATTTTAGTTAAAGAGAACCTGGCTTATAAATATTCTTTCAACCTAAAAAGTTGTGCATCAAACTCTGAAACTGACTAAAAATTTCTGGTCAAGAATATTACTTGTGTGTGCATACTGCTTTGCAGCATAAAGTGGATGGACATGGTAGTTCGGGATTATTTACGTTAGATGAAGGATTTGCAGCGTTTCAGTTTGTGCTCAAGATTAAAGAAAATTCATGGTTGAATTTTATGGGAAATGATTTCCGTGTGCCTCTTTCAAGTTCAAGTGGCTTGCCTGAATCTAGAGATGGTCAATCTGAAGGATCAGCTTCCTCACTGACAACAGGAGAACAAGATCAAGCAGTTTCTGGTGCCGCATATATGGACGGACTCATCAACGACATAAGAAATCTAGTGATTGGAATTTCCTCTGAGAAGAGCCAAACTACAAAAAGCAAAGAAGCACAAGAAAGCATTCTTCAAGAAATTGAAAAGCTGGCAGCTGAAGCTTATAGTATCTTCAGAAGCTCTATTCCGATGTTTGTAGAAAAGGAAACTGAGGCACTGGAAATCGAGGCCCCAACGGCACTAAAGCCCCCTCCAAAAATATGTTCAGGAACAGGCTCAGGTATTGAGATTTTGTGCCAAGGATTTAACTGGGAGTCTCATAAATCTGGAAGATGGTATATGGAGTTCCAGGAAAAAGCTAAAGAATTATCTTCACTTGGTTTCACTGTTATCTCGTTACCTCCACCTACAGAATCTGTATCTCCTGAAGGCTACATGCCAAAGGATTTATATAACTTGAATTCCAGGTAATATTGTGTTTCATACAAAGCAATAGAAACATAGTCGTCAGGCCCAGCATTTAGCAAAGCAATAGAAACAGAATATATGAATCGTTTTCTTAGGGCATTTGATAGCAGTAGCTCTCTTCGTGGCAACGCTAAAATCCCATTGTTTCTAATATATGACTACTATTTTATTGTGAATTATGCCTTGTGTGAACTTGGTCCCTGCTCAGGCCTTTGTTTCCCAACTATTAGTCCATTGTTACTAGCTCATCACAACCTCATGGATATGTGCACCTAACAATAACCCCCAATAACGACGCCACCATGACCACAACCAGTAACAAAATTGAATAAAATAAAGAAATCAAACTACAAATCACAAATTATTTTACTATTATTTAAAAATCATCAATTGTAAAGCTTGGACCTCATACATGAGGTCTAGTTTTCTCACCTCAAAAGATAAATATGATGCAAGAACGTAACTAGTAGTAAGACCTTGAGAGAAAAAAAGAGATGGAATAACTCAAGTACCTAATGATGGAGGCTTTGATGCGAAGTGAATAGAAGCTAAAGTTGGAGATTCAGAGAAAACTATGAGTATCATTCGACCTTCAGGATCCCATGTTGCTCCCTGGTGACAAATCACATGGTAAACTGAACAGAGATTTCAACCATAATATAATATGAAGCAAAGAAAAAAAATCACTGCTCCATTCATCACCAAAAATACCTTAATTCTTTGATATAAAAGATATTAAATGAAGTAAATAAAAACAGGTAACCACCATTTATGTTACCTTAATTCAAACAAAAAATATATACACTTGGAGTTTAACAAATATTCAAAGATAAAGTCAACATAGAAAATAAACTTGGAGTTTAACAAATATTATAAAAGCACGAAAATAAAATAAATTTCCTTCAAAATCTCAGAATTTGAAACAGGTAACCATCATTTTTGTTACCTCAATTCAAGTTTTTGCTTTATATATACACTTTTATTAAGAATAAAATCATATATAATCAAATACCAACTTGATTATATATATTAAAAAAATATTTAAAAAAACTTACAAATATATAGATAGATAGATATATAATGAAGACCCAACTTCAATAGGAGAATTAGCTTAACCTAAATCAAACACCCAACATTTGATTCATCAAATACAAGCAGCATGCATGTACATATACATAACTTTCAAGTTTATGATCAATAATCATTCTATAAAAATTCATGTGAACCTTACGATCAATATAAAAAATCATGTCACAGAGCAAACCCTAGAAATCATTACATAATATATACGAAAATTGAATCTATAATTGACCCAAGCACACCAAACGTACCAATCAAAGCTCCGTTTCACTTTGATTTCCTGATCTCATTCAGCGATCAAAGCCCTAACCAACAAAAACAGATAAAATCAATATATCAAATTTGCATATGACTATAATTTTTGTTGACATGTAAAAGCAGGGTGTGAGAGTGAGAGTGTTGATCAATATATATACATATAATATATATAAATACAGAGATACACACACCTACATACCAGCCCAGAAACCATTTAAACAAATTTTCATCAAATTCTTTTAATATATCACGAATTCAAACCAGCCCAGAAAGTAAGGCCCTGTATATGTATATATATGCAACGAAAGAAGAAAAATAGAAGCAAAAATAAAAAAGAAAACATGAACAACAAAACGAAATGAATATATGTAAATATATATATGTACCAGATATCGACTTTTCTGAAGTAGCTGTGCCTTTTCTCTTCCAGATCCAACCACGAAAGACCACAAATTTCTAGATCGAGAAGGGTTTGTGCCGATTTTTTTTTGAAAATCCCCAAAACGACGAAAATCGACCAACACAGAAATGAAAAACCCTAGAAACTTCAAAATCGGACAATGGTTGCAGGAGAACAAGCCGATCTATGGGTTTGTGAGAGAGAGGCGATACTATTTATGTGGGTTCTAGGGTATATGCAGAGAGACGACCAACAGAGAAGACGACCAAACCCCCAAAGTATTCTGATCATGAGCCTCCACAAGAACCCTAGCGAGAAAACCCCCCAAAAATGTTTCGTGAGTAGAAGAGGAGACGTTTTTTTTTTTGTTTTTCTGAAGAGGTGAAAAAAATCTCAGGTATGTTTCTCAAAATGGAGAACACGCACAGTGGAAAAAGCTTGAGAACATCATTTTGATGTTCTCAATTTTGGGCATTTTTTACTCTGTGTTTTTTTACTGTGCTAGAAGATGGTGTGGGCCCAAAACTCATCCAAACACGTTTTTTTTCTAATTTTGGGGACAAAAAACAAAACTACCTATCCAAACACACTCTAACTGTTTCTGCTTTCTGTTTTCTGTTTTCTGTTTCTGTTTCCTGAAATTTTAAAATAATATGAAAAACACGTTTTTTAATTTGTTTCTGTTTTTTGAGTTGAGAAAACGTTTCCTCTCATTACAAAGGAAAGAGGAAGCAAAAAAAAAGGTGTTTTCTCTTTTTGTTTCCTCAAACTCACCATAATCATCAATAATAAAAAGAATAAATAATATTAAATCAATAATAAATAAATTATAATAATAAATAAATAAAATAAAAGTAATAATTACATAAAATATTATTTAAATTAAAATAAATAAATAAATATAATAAGAAATAAAATAAAATGAATAGATAATTAATAAAAAATAATATATTAATAAACAAAATAAATTAGTAAAATAAATAATAAATAACTAAAATGAATAAATAAAAGAAATAAAAAATGATTAAAAATAAAATTAATAAAAATAAATAAATAAATAAATAAAGATAATTAATTAATTAATTGAATGATAAATAAATAAAAACAAATGAATAGATAATTAATAAAATGAAAAAATTAATAAAATAAAAATTGATAAAACAATATTATTCATAAACTAAATAAAATAAAACTAATAATAAATAAAAATGAATAAATAAATAAATAA
This sequence comes from Cornus suecica, assembly GCA_963922005.1. NCBI lineage: Eukaryota > Viridiplantae > Streptophyta > Magnoliopsida > Cornales > Cornaceae > Cornus > Cornus suecica. The sequence goes on from OY998240.1 coordinate 46,442,480, forward strand.
AATTAATTTAATAAATAAATAAATGATAAATAAATAAAATAAAATAAAATTTGGAAAAGGTAGCTTAATATTTTTTTCAAAATAGTTTTAATGTTTGTGAAAAAGAAAAATTGTAATTCTTTTGTTGAACATTGTTTTAATAAACACAGTTTTAATATTTGTTTTTGAAAAATTAGTAAACATAAATTTAGTATTTGTTTCTCTTACAGAAAACAGAATCTGATTCTGTTTTTTCAGGAATTAGAAATAGAAAGCAGAAACAGTTAGTAAACATGCCCTTAAACTAATAAAATAAATATAGTTTATTTGGTCACAATTCATTAAACACACGACCCTTTTGGAGCCCCTTTGTTTTTGGCCTTTTGTTCAAATTTTACCTTTTTTATAATGTTTTTAATTAAAATCATAATAATATTTGGTAACGTAAATTTGTTTTTTTTAACATTTAACTTAAATATATTATAGGTAAAATATTAAAATAAATCGTGCGAAAAATTCAAAGACATAAAATTAATATTTTTATTTTTAATTTTTTGATATATTTAAATTATTCACATTAGTGTGCAAAACAAAACAGACCATTCCAAATATGCCTTAGGCCAAAAAAACATGTGTCCGGCTGAAAACAAAAACACAAAGAATAAGGGTCCGTTTGGGAACCATTGTTTTTGTTTTTGTTTTGAGAATCAAAAAACAAGAACAATTTTTGTTCTTGTTCTTATTTTCTCACCCAAAAGAATAAGAACAAAAAACATGTTTGGGGCAAAAAAACACACATATTCTCACACAATGTTTCCTCTCTACTACAATTCATTTTTTTGGAAAATCCCAAAAAGAACAAAAAAAACAAGTTTTTGTTGTTCCCTTGTTTTTTCTACTATTCACGAAAACAGTTTCCAAATTGAGAACAGAACAAACAGTAAAAAGGGCTGCCAAACATGTTCTGTTCTCTTGAACAGTGCCAAAAAACAAAAAACAGAACAAAAACACAGTTTCCAAACGGGGCCTAAGGGTCTGTTTACTAACTGAAAACATTTTCTGTTTTCGTTTTCTGAAGAAGTAGAATTATGATTTTGATTCTTTTAAGAGAAACATAAAGTAAAATCTTGTTTATTAAATTTTGATTTTTTTCAGAAACTAAATAAAAAATAGAAATTATGTTTACTAAAAAAATTTTGCTCTTACTTTTTATTTATTTATTATATGTATTTCTTATTATTTTTTATTTATATATATTATTTATCATAAGTTTTATTTATTTATTATTTCTATTTAATTTATAAATGTATTTAATTTATTAATTTTATTATTATTCATTCATTATTTTTATTTAATTTATAAATACATTTTATTTAATTTATTATTTATTATATTTTATTTAATTTATAAAAATATTTAATTTATTTTTTATTTATCATAATTATTTTTTATTTTTATTATTATTATGTATTATTTAATCTATTTTATTATTGTTTATATTTTTTTTTTATTTATTTATTTATTTTTATTTAATTTATAAAAATATTTAATTTATTTTTTATTATTTATATATAATATTTAAATTTATTAATGCAAAAGACATGAAAGTCTCAATTTTACAACTTTGAAATTGGGTCATTTTGAAGGCGAAAGGAAACAAAAAGAGGAAGTATCATTTTTCTTATTTCCTCTTTTCTTTACAACTAGAGGAAACGTTTCCTTAATGGCAAAAGTAGAAATAAATTGGGAAACAAGATTTTACTTTTACTTCTTCATTTCAGGAAGTAAAAACAAAAAACATGAAACGTTTCTTGTTATTAAACAGGGCCAAAACGCCGTCAAACAAGGCCTAAAGCTTGATATAATTATATAAAGGATTATTTGCAAAAAAACCCCTTGTAGTTTCATACCAGGCACGTAAAACTCCCATTTATTACAAAATATGTGTATAAATTCATTTTTTCCAAAATGTTGCCACTTACTCCCATTCTGCTATAAAATAATATGAAATTCCTAAAATATCCCTTCTAACCTAATAAAAATAACAAACATTGAATTAATAATAAATAATGTATAATAAAATGATAAAAAAATTAAATAAATATAAAACCAACTTAATTTTTTTAATCATAAATTAAAAAATAAAAAATTTGCTTTTTTAAAATAAAATTAATATTTTTAAAATAAAATTGTAATTATTTTGTTGATGATTTTCTTAAATATATTTTTATAAACATATTTTTAGTTTTGTTTTTGTTTTTGTTTTTGTAATTTTATTTTATTTTATTTTTTCAAAAGAAACTAAATTGGATTAATTTTTTTAATCAAATGTTAAATAAATAAAAATAAAAAGTTTTTAAAAAATAGCCCTTTTTTTCAAAATAATTTTAATATTTTTGAAAAAAATACAATTGTTTTGTTGATAATTTTCTGAAATATATTTTTTATAAATATATTTTATGTTTTTGTTTTTGTAATTTTTTTTAAAAAAATATTCTAAGGGTATTTCAGACAATTCATGTGACAATAGGGGAAAATGCACATATTTTTTTAATAATATTATATCAAAGAACCATATGGGTATTATATGCATACTACATGGGTTAAACGCTCCCAACCCTTATATAAATGGGTTATCTTCATTTACACCTTATAAGGTTTACTTTTATTTCAATTAGATTCTCCAGGTTTGAGAATCTTCATTTACACCCCATATTTTTTCAAATTCACATCATTTACACCCCTATACTAAAAATACCCTCAGTGTTGAGATATGTGATGTTTGGAAACAAGGTTTGTTGAGATAGATGGTGTTTGGAAACAAAATTTACTACCCTCATATTTTATTATCCAAACAAAGCATTAAATTTTTAGTTTTGCATAAATCAAAAAATAAATTCGTTTATAGTAAAATATTTAAAAACTATTAAAAAAATGAAAAAAAATCTAATTTGTAGTTCGAGATATTTTTTTATATTTCAGACTAATTTTTTTTATTTTACAATAATTGGTTGTTAGGAAAAAATATTTTGGCATTAATTTTTTATTTTGGCATAAATAGATAAATAATGCCAAAATATATATAATTTTGATAAATAACTAGAAATAGCACTTCAAATATTTTTTTTTGGACTATTTTAGAATTATATTTTAAACTTACCTCTCAAGTCTATATATATTGGTAGTTCAATAAGTTTTCCTACTTTGATCCGCTGAATGAAACTTATCCGTTACACTTCATTTAATATATCAAACAAATTCAAATATTTGTGTACTACTCCCTCTGTCCCAATTTAAATATTTACATTCATTATTTAATTCATTCCAAAATAAGTAAAGTCAATACTATTTTATTTGATCAATTTATCAATTTACCCTTCAATTATTCAAGTTATAAAATATATAAACTATAAACATCATATCAATTGGTGGGACCAAGGATAAAATTGGTTTTCATTCACTATCACACAAATAAAAATTATAATCTTAAAAAAGTTGAATTTCCCAAAATGAACTTATAATAAAATAGACTTATAATTTGGGACAAGAAATATTAGTTTGAGTTTGGAAAATAACTAAAAGATAAAACTGCAGATACATAATAATTTTTCAAAGGTGTCTTTATGATTAAAACAATATTAAATATTTAAAAGAGTCGTTATCCTTTGGTACACTACTTTTAGCTAGGAAAAACCTATCTATATTCTCCACCGTTAAAATTGATTTACTATTTTTTATTTGTATTATTAATTAATGCTGAAATAATTTTTCAAACTACCAATTATTATAAAATATAAAAACAAATAAGTCCAAAATATAAAATGAATATTTTGAACTATCAATTAGATTTTTATTTTTTATTTTTTTTAAATATTTTACTATAAACGAATTTGTTTTTTAATTTATGCCAAAATAAAAAATTAATACTTTGTTTGGATAATAAAATTTGAGGATAGTAAACTTTATTTCTAAACACCACCTATCTCAATATTGAAGGTAATGTAGGTATTAAGTAGTATTATGGGTGTAAATAATATAAGCTTGAAACAATAAAGGGTATAAATAAAAATTCTCAAACATAAGGGTTTAATTGAAATAAAAGCAAATTTTAGGAAGTATAAATGAAGTTAATCCTATATAAATTTGTGAGATTTGGTCCAGCAGTGCACACAACGGGTCCGTTTGAATACGAAGAAAACAGTTTTTGTTTTTTTACTGTTCACCCAATTAAAAAAAAACACGTTTGACAAACGTTTTTATTGTTCACTTTTTTTTTCCCAAGAAAACTGTTTTTTGTGAATAGTGTGTAAAAGTAGTGAAAAACACCAAATATAACTTTTAGTTATTTTTTGAGTTTTTTCACTATTTAGGGTATCACTTCCGCCACCGCCCCCACCGCTGCCGCCACCAACCACCACCACTCCCCGCCACCGGTCGCCGACCCCCACCACTTCCCGGCGCCGCCGCCGGCCACGCCGTCAGTCACCCACCACCACCGCCGCCGCCGCCGCCGGTCACTGCCGACCACCACCACCACCACCGCCCACCAATACCATTTTATTTTTCAATACAAATTTTCATCCAAACGCTTTTTTATTTTTAGTTTTTTGCTGAAAAAAAATAAAGACAAATACAAAAATAATTTTTATATTTGAAGACAAAAAACAGGCTTTCCAAACGCAGCCAACATGATTGAGGTCCTGATCCAGCCAAGGGTGGGCCCTACATAAGCATGCTAAGACGCGTGAAGGGAGAGAAGAGACAGACCCAATTATAATTAAGGAACGTTTGTATAACTAAGATGGTGACGTCCAAACGAAGCTGTACACACCTCGTGACGGAGACGCGGAAAAGAGGGGTCCCAATTCTCCTTCCCTTTCATGGCGGTGCCTTTTTTAGACTTCTAGATGTTTTCACACACAAACACACACTTGCTTCTGTTACAAGGGTTCATTGTTGGAGATACAATATAAGTTATAACTTCATATCTTATAGTATTCATGCTCGTACTAGTTTTGATTGTAATAACGGTGTAACCAACCCTGGATAACATAAAGATTAAAAATAAGTATTATTGATATACTGGAATAAATATTAGTATTAATATCGTGCAACTGTATTAATACCCGGAGATAGGATAAAAAGATACTGCGAATCATGCTTGTATTTATGTTTTAAAAATGAGACTCAACAAAAGAATTGAAAATTGAAAAACTAATAAGTACTGAATTTTACTAGTTAAAATTTTGAAGTCACGAAACTTTTTCAGTCGTAATTGAAATTTAATTATTGTGATAATTTTTATTTTTTTTATTATTTAACTTAATTATTTCAAATGACACCTACAGTTTTCTTATTATTATTTTTCTTACGATATTCAAAATTGTGCTGTCAAAACAAGTGTCGAATCAATTCATAATTAATTATTGAATTCACTTATCGAAGAAACAACTTCTTAACTTTAATTCTAGGATTAAATTTTTGGAAACTTTGAAATAATTAAACAGTTAGAGTTTAGATTCTATTAATTTATTTGATTTTGCTAAATCTTTCAAAAACATGTGGAAAAAAGAGAGTTTGAAAATCAGAAATTTAAGAATTGTTCAGTTGAACTGTAAGATATAACTTTCCTGAATTTGAGATATGAAATAGTTTCAATTTAATTTTATTAACTGTATTCTAAAATCTATCTTAAATTGATAAAAGTCTTTTAACAATTTATTAAGATACAAATAACTTCTTACACATATCTACGAGAAAACTATCTTAATACAAAAATTCTTAACTACATGATCTTTGATATATAGTCTTACTCAATCTTATTTATTGATGATTAAATCTGAGGCAGGCAATCAATATGCCTAACATGCCTGGACTCGTAATTAAAAGTATTACATAGAAGACTAGAAATCACATCGCTTCTATCACACATTATTCTTTATTCGGGCCTTTTACTCCGACTTATCAAGGCGAACCCATTAAGTATTAATAATCTAAATATATAACATCCTAATGAGAAAGATTGTTCAAATTCATTTTATGTTTTCTTGTTTGTTTTCCAAGTTATAAACAACTGATAATCATTTTGTTTGCTTTTCTTTGTATGCCAATGATTCTAAGTTCTAACCAATTATGATAATTCATTTTTGTCTGGTTTTCTTTGTACATAGATATAGTGTCTTAGTTCTAAACAACAGTAGTAATTTTTATTGTCTGCTTTTCTTTGTATAAGAATGAAAACCTAATTTTTAGATTCATAAGCAGCTGGAATATTAGCTTGGCAGATGCGAAAAATTTGGATAATGACGAATAATAGAAAGTGCTAGAACCAAAAGTACTAATTGATGTATAAGGTTGATATGCTATTTTATGTGATCTATTTGTTTTTAAAGTGTAGTGCATAGTTTACGTGAAGGGTTTTAATATGCACATTCGTTTCCTATACTATAATGTAGAGGTATATATATTAATTACAACAAAGGTAAAATGCAATAAATTTTCCTAAACTATGGTCAAATGTGCAAATAAACCCGCCAAATTATAATTTGTGCAACAAATTCTCATGAGCTATCATATTTTGTTGCAATCTATCCCATTTTCTTAAAAACATTTCTTAAATAAACAAAATACCATTTTCTTTATTGAATTTATGATTATTTATACTGACACCCTGCGAGGTTTGGATAAATTACATATAGATGCAACATTTGGTAAGTGAGGTTCAATCGTCTCCTGAGGTTTGAAAAAGTTGACAAATACAACCCCAATGACGAATATGCTCTTCTCACCCAAGAAATATTTATAGTACTTCTTGACTTTGTACTTGCAATATAAAAATGTTTTTCTTTCATTTCTTGCCATTTTCCCTCAAGTTGAATTGACTTAAATAACCATGCCTACACTTTAACTTTTCAAACTTTTGTATGTGTAGATTTTTTTTTTTTTTTTAACTATTAACGATTACTTCTAGATATAATTGTAATACTTGTTCATTAATAGTAATCTCTACTTATATTTGGTAGAGTTGTTAGACAAATCTCAATTATCTAAATTTCAATAATGGTAATACATACATTCTATTTTATCATTAGTAATAATTTTTATAAATTTTACATATTTGTCACACTTCAAAATAATTAATTTGCAATGAATAATTGTTACTAAAACTTAACTTTTTGGCACATATTATACCTTTGTTGCCAAATACAAATATTATGCAACCAAATGGAACTTTGACATAAAAAATATATTCTTAAGCAACAAACATTCCAATTTTTTGCTAAAAAATATATTTTACACAGCAAATCGAAAACTTATTGCAAACAAATAATTATCTACAACACAAAAAATTTGTCACTAAAAGTTAATTAATTTTCAACAAATAGTTTGTAGCTAATTGTTTTTTAGGTACGAATTATATTTTTTTCGCTAAGTTTAAAATATTTTGCAACCAATTAGAACTTTGTTGCAAAAAATACAATGTTAGACAACAAACAAACAAGTGTGTGACTAAAAATTAAATTTTAAGCAACAAACCCAATTTATTGGAATTTTTTTTTATCTACAACAAAATCTCATGTTGTTACACAGAGGGGTATAAGCGTCATTTTATTATCCAAAACATTTACTCAGTTTATTAATTCTTTAATTGAAGTGGCATATGCGTCACTGGGGTGTCTTTATCAATATTTTCAAACCTTATGGGGTGATTGAACCCACTTGCCAAATGTTGCATCTAACTGTAATTTACCCAAACCTCAGGGGGTGTCAGTGTAAATAATCCTTGAATTTAGTTAATGTATTATTCTTATTAGCCTAGATAATAAATCAATTGATACTAATTTGATAGCATATTATCCATTCAATAAATTTACACATAATTTTTATAACTAATTATTTAAATAATGATTTTAAGTTGTTAAAATATAAACAAATAAGCAAAATATTTAAAATGCTTAACTAATTATTCAAAATTATTTATATATATAACATGAGAAAATTAAAATTTATTTATTATTCAAGTAAATCCTGAGTCATTTATCTATGAAAAATAAGTTTTTAACAAGGATAATATGTTTTATCTTTGCACCCAAACTAATATCATGTGAACTGGGACAGGAGGCAGAAGATTCACTAGAGGAACTAGATTCAATTTTAGTATCACTGTCACTTGTGTTTTTTAACTCAAGAATTGTGTAAATTTGCTGTTTAGTTTCATCAGGGATTTCTAGCTGATTAATTTTAATTTTTAGAAGACAATTTCTTGCGTAATGACCTTTCTTACTACACTTATAACATGTAACTTTAGTTAGATCAATTTTATTGTTCTTCTCAAAAGGTTTTATTTTCCTCGTATATTTTTATTTCTTGTTAAACTTTTGTTTATCATAGAATTCATTATGTTAGAATTTTTTATTATATCTTTTATAAGGACGAGTATATCGTTTTGGGAAGGATTTTGTTCGTTTTGATTTCTTTGTTTGCCGAGATGGTGCAATTGGGGGTAATCCATATTGTTGACAGAATGTGCCCATTTCATATTTAGCCTTCTTTTTATCTTTATTAAGCTGATTATTAATTTTCATATCTATAAATATTTTGAGTCCTACTTTCTGGATTAGACTAATAATATTACCGTAGGTTAGACTGTCATATTCAATAACACCAGTTGAGTTACTAAATTCTGTGCGTATTTTATGAGAGAAAAGGATGGGCAATCCATTAATAAATTTTTCTTTCCAAAATGGTTTATTACTATCTTCTCGTAACATAACTCGTGACAAGAATGTATCTTTGTACCATCTAAGATCACTTAATGTAGGACATCTAAGGTTACTAAGTTGATCATGAATTCTATAAGTAATGTCACTTGGTCTGCCAATGAAATGATCTATAATTGTGTAAATTAATGTATTGACTCCATCAGGGAGTCCGATGCCAATTTCTTCATTAAAAATAGGGGTTCCATCTTCTGTTTTTTGGACTGCATGTGTTATATTATCTCTTGCTTCTTGGGTAAGATGTTTATCCCACCAATTTCTTAACATGCCTGAAAATCCAGAGACTAGTAATTCTACAATATCAGGTTGAGGCATATTGTGATGTGTAAGGTAACTATTAGCTGTTATAGAAAGGTGATTTAATTTGTTTAAAATATCTTGTTCAGAGAGTCCATCAATATTCCATTCATAAATTTTTTTAGATGGCACAGAAAATTGGTTTTGGAAGATTCTTTCTTCATATTGAATATCGACAGGAGTATGTTGGGTATACCAATTTTTTATAATACTGGTAGGGTTAATTGGTCGATGTGTGATCCTATTGATCTCAAAGGCATTTTCTAACTTGCGTACATCCTTATATGTGTCTTCTTTAGATGAGATTTCAGAGTTATCAGTATCGTTATGAGAATCAAAATTGAGAACATGGCATTTTCGTTTATTTTTTGGATTTGAGGATTCATTCTTGGTTTGTTAAGTGATGGAATGACCATTCATGGTCAGACAAATATGAATTATCCAAAGCTCATATTTGTCAAGATAATGTTTGTTTCAAAATTACATTTGTCCTAGTAAAAAATATGACTGATACAGTCATCTTTGGCCTTCTATTTTTATATCTTCTTTACCCATTTACCATAAATAATGATGGTCTCTTTACAACACATTTTGGTCAAAATATTACTTTTCTTTTTTTGCAAAAATCTTATAGTAAAAAACTCAAAAACATCATTGATTTTTCAGTCTCTAAAAATATTTACATTCCCCATCATAAAGAACAACATTTAAATTCTTTAAAAGAAGAAATAATTCACAAACGAACAAAAACACAATTAAGAAACCATACCCTTCAAAATCAGATAAAACAATATGAAAATAAACTTATTCAAGAAATATGTTCGGAACTACCCAATGCTTTTTGGCATAGAAAACAACATATTGTTAGTCTTCCTTACATCAAGTCCTTCACTAATAAAAATATTCCAACTAAAGCCCGACCAATTCAGATGAATGTTGAAGTCTTAGAATTTTGTAAAAACGAAATCCATGACCTTCTTCAAAAGAAAATCATACGTCACAGCAAATCACCATGGTCTTGCTCAGCTTTTTATGTCTAGAAAAATTCCGAAATAGAACGAGGGGTACCACGTCTAGTCATTAATTACAAGTCTCTTAATCAAGTCCTTGAATGGATAAGATATCCTATCCCTAACAAGAGAGATTTAATTAATCGATTAGGACAATCAACCATTTTCTCCAAATTTGACCTTAAGTCCGGCTTCTGGCAAATTCAGATTACAGAAAAAGATAAGTACAAAACTGCCTTCACTACACCTTTTGGTCATTACTAATGGAATGTCATACCCTTTGGCCTTAAGAATGCCCCAAGTGAATTCCAAAATATTATGAATGATATTTTCAATCCTTTCAGTCATTTTTCCATAGTATACATTGATGATGTTCTTATCTTTTCCAATAGCATTGAAGCTCATTGGAAACATCTTAATTCTTTCTTCCACACCATCAAAATCAATGGTTTAGTCATCTCTGCTTCTAAGATAAAACTTTTTCAAACCAAAGTTAGATTTCTTAGTTATGATATATCTCAAGGACAATTCCACCCAATCAGTCGTTCCATAGAATTTGCAGGTAAATTCCCAGACCAAATTCTTGATAAAACCCAATTACAACGTTTCCTTGATTCTTTAAATTACATTGCTGAATTTTACATAGATCTTAGAAAACAATGTAAACCACTATTCGATCGTTTACAATCAAACCCCCCTCCATGGACTGATATTCATACCACTATAGTTAGGAACATTAAAAAATATGTCAAAACTCTTCCTTGCTTAGGAATTCCTTCAGTTAACTCTTTTAAAATCATTGAAACCGATGCCTCCAACATTGGTTATGGAGGCATTTTAAAATAAAAACTCTCCCCTACTTCTCCAGAACAGCTTGTTCGTTACCATTCTGGAGCCTGGAACAAAACACAAAGTAATTATAGCACTATTAAACAAGAAATTCTTGCAATTGTTCTATGTATTAGTAAATTACTTTTGGGGCAGAGAACTGTGTCCTTTTACTGTTTGCAATAGTAGTCTGTCGGTACTGTTGAGCACTGTATTTATTTTTTGTGCCGACGGTTTACTGTAGCAAAAAGTCACTATTCACTATTCTTGTCTTTTTGTGCCATTCTTGTATCTGTTGACTTGAGCTTGACTGTGTTCCTTTCTCTTAATTTTTTGACAGATCAAAGGGATTTTGGGCATCCTGGTATGACCTGTATTTGGATTCTGTAGACGATTAATCTTCTTCATTACTGCTTGAATCTCCTTCTATTTGGGCAATGAGCTTTTCCATTTTTTCTTTGAGCTTTGCTTTCGAAGTTGACTTCTTGGAGACTGATTTCTTGACTGCGGTTTCTGTAGAGGAACTTGATTGTGCTATTTTAATGACTTGTGTGATTGGGCTAGCCTTGAGTGGCTGAGAAACTTCTTTTGGGAATTCCAGTTGGACTTGTTGAATGATTCTTTCGATTTTGAAAGGATCCCACCATTTAGTATAATGGACTTTACATACCGTGCCAATATCACCTTTAAGGCTGTAATGCCATTTGAAGATCCAAGGGATTTTGTATTTTTTGGCAAAAATTAGTAGTAGGGGGAATTGATGATCATAGGAAGGGATTTTGAACTTAGTTTCAAAATAGTCGATTTGTTCCCAGAGGATTTCAGGGATCACATCATTGTCTGGGCCATGGTCATTCCACCACTTAACAAACCAAGAATGAATTCTCATATTGACTGCGGAGGACATAGTTCTTGACTTTAGCTTTAATAATCACCTCCTCATATTTGACAGACTACTATTGCAAACAGTAAAAGGACACAGTTCTCTGCCCCAAAAGTCAAAAAGACTACAGTGAAAGACAATAGTTTTCTGCCCCGAAAGTCAAGAAGTTAACAGTGCAAAAACTACAGTAAACTCTGTCACATCCTCTATATAAGCAGTCCAATGTAATGGTCAATTTTCTTTCTACTTTGCAATTCTTTTCTATTCTCTTCTGAAAGCATACTAAGCCTCCGAACCCAGATGGATTTTCATACATCCACTTGTAAGTTTGTCTATCATAGTCAAATGTATTTTTGAATCGTAATAATATTCAGTTAAGATTTTCAGTCAATTGCAATTAATTACTTACTTTGTCTTAAATTCTTCTATAATTAAAACTGAAGAGAGTTACGGTGTATGACAAACTTTGAGTCTCGCTCTGCCTAGACCACTTCAAATTATTAAACTGCTTACATACTTATATAAACTGCTTGGACGGTTGTGTCCTATATACTAATATATATTAATATTATTAAACTGCCTACATACTTATATAAACTGCTTGGACGGTTGTATCCTATATACTAATATACATTCTGTTTACTTATATATTATGCAATTGCTTGTATTTCTCTGATTTAAATCTATATTTACACTGTGATATGTTCCTGCTCAAATTCAAACACTACAAGAAAAATGACTTTTTACGACCATGTATTTACGAGATGCCAATGTTTTAGCCCGCAAAAGGTACTTTTTATGAGGTTGGAACAAAACTTCCCGTAATAAGTTCATAAAATTGAGGTTTTTACGAGTAACTAATAAACTAGTCGTAAAAACAAGTATTGACGAAGAGTTAAAAACCTCGTTAATATTTTTATTATTAACGGGGTACTTTTTGTTTATAATAGGAGGTAAGATATCTCGTGAATAATTGAATAAAATTTTTATTTACGAGGGTTTCTTTTACCCATGGATAAGTATTTATTATATTTCTTAAAAACATTCATTATCCCGTTAAAAAAATTATTTTTATTTTTTACTTTTGAATTTTTTTTACGAAGGGCTAAACTCTCGTCATTATTTTTATCTATTAACAGGATACTTTCGAATTATTAACGACCTTTATTTTTCCTCGTAAATAAGAAAAACAAATTTAATCATTCCGGCGCCACAAACATTGCGCCAAGCACTTTTATTTTTATTTTTGAATAGTTTTAAAATATTTACAACTATACCCGTGTCTATACGTCTTTGTATCACAGCTCTTTTGATGACCTTAGGGTTTCTAGCACGTTTTCCATTCAACCCCAGACTACCCATCCGCGCAAGAGACGCTTCGACCCATGGATAGGCGAATCTGGTGGTGATGACCTTCGGCTGATCGACGGTGGTGACTGATTGGCGTCGACCCCCATAGTTGATTGTAAGTAAATGTTTTCTATTTGATTGTAAGTAAAAAATTGGTTATTTGTGATCTTGTGAAGTGTTTGAACATAGATATACAATTACCTAACTGGGTGTTATTGGAAATATTTATTTTTTTCTCCATTCTTGGTTGTATATGGTGCTAATTGTGACACATGTTTTTGTGTGTGTGTGTATATATATGTATATATAGATTAACCTTTGGGGCGTACACTCTCACAATATGTATATTCAGAAATACCGTGCACCTATATTTGGTGGTTTGTTTATATAAATCTAGAAATATAGTATTTTTTACATGTTGCTTTTAAAAAGTATGATAATTTGATTGGTTCTAAAATGGTTTTGAGGACATTGATAATAATCAAATTGAACCCTTTTGTTTACTCTTATTTTTTATTTTTTAGAATGGAATAATGGGAATGTTTAATAGAACAATAGGGTAAATATAAAACCATGTTTTCTGAAAACCACATAGTTTTGTGCCAGGTAGTCAAAGGTCATTTATTTAGTTGGATAGTTGATTGAAGAATGAAGAAGAAAAGAAAAAAATTTGCACATGGTTGTTACATATAATATATTTCATTATACACCTCTTGTGACAGGTTCTTATTAAATACTTAGGCTAATAGTGATGGATAAAGAATGGATGCACATCACTTACAGGTTTTGTATATAATATATCGTATTTATTAAAGTTAATATTTTTAACACTAATTTAAAGGGTGAGTTAAAGTAAAATTTGAATTTGTAGATGTGATCCAAGGTATTTAGAAGGAGCACGTAAATTTGCAGATAAGGCTCAAGAGAACGCGGGGAATCCTGATAATATTTTATGCCCTTGTGTTCAATGTAAAAATGCAAAACTTCATCACTTTAATACGGTGTATGGCCATTTAGTTCAACATGGAATAGATCTAACCTACACGATCTGGTACTTTCACGGCGAAAATCTGAGTGATTCTCCATAATGTGAATGTCATGAAAATGATGTTGAACTACCAGAGACATATGAGATGTATAGAGATGCGTACTTTGATGGAGACAATGATAATGTTTCTAATCCTAATTATGAAACAAGAGAGGCAGAGTTTCAGAAGGCTGTAGAACTTGCTGAGACCCCGTTGTATCTTGGTTGCACGAAGTATACAGTTATGTCTGCAGTTGTTGCCTTATACAAGCATAAAGCAGCACACAATTTATTTGACACTAGTTTTGATGGGCTTCTAAAAACGTTCGGGGATATGCTTCCAGATAATAACAAACTCCCTAATAGTTGTTATGAGACGAAAAAATTGTTGAAGACATTTGATTTGGGATATGAGAAAATAGATGCTTGCAAGAATGATTGCTGTCTATTTAGGAAAGAGAATGAGCGCATGAATAAATGTCCAAAGTGTGGAGCTTCACGTTGGAAAGAGAATGAACGTACTAAGAATATTCAACAAGGTGTCCCGGCTAAGGTGTTGCGATACTTTCCAATAGTACCCAGACTTAGAAGAATGTTTCAATCCCCTGAAATTGCTGAATAAGTGACATGGCATGCAACTCATAGAAGTTGGGATAGAAAGATGCGGCATCCGGTTGATATGTCTGCATGGCATATGATAGATAGAGTGTGGCCTTCTTTTGCATCTGATTCGCGAAATTTGAGACTTGGCCTATCCACTGATGGATTTAATCCGTTCGAAAATCTTAGTTCGGCATATAGTTGTTGGCCAGTGATGTTGGTAGTATATAATCTACCTCCACTAGTAATTATGTCTCAAGAAAATATAATGTTAACATTGTTAATCCCAGGGCCCAAGCAGCCGGGAAATGATATAGATGTCTATTTGGAGCCACTTATAGATCATTTGAAAGAGCTATGGGAGAAAGGGGTGAAAATATATGACGCATTTATAAAGTCCAATTTTTATCTAAAGGCAATCTTGATGTGGACAATAAGTGACTTTCCAGCTTTCAGTAACCTTTCTGGTCATGTAACAAAAGGTAAAAAAGCTTGTCCAACACGTAGTAATGAAACATGCTCACGGAGACTAGGTTCCAGTAGCAAGACTGTTTACTTGGGTCATCACCGATTTTTGGCTCATACTCACCTATATCGAAAAAAGAAGAGTTGGTTTGATGGCACTGAAGAACATGAGTGGAGGCCTAGAATTTTGTCTGGAACTGATATTTTAAATGCTGTGAAAGATATTGAAAATGATTGGGGAAAGAAAGGAAAGAGAAAACGAAAAAACAAAAATGATGAATTTGTGGTGTGGAAGAAAAAATCTATTTTATTTGAATTGCCATATTGGGAGGTACATGTTTATAGTAAAATATTTGTTACTTTAATTTATTAATTTTGATTTATAATGTACTAAAAATATATATTATTTTAATGTTTACTTTTAGGGACTCCTTATGCGTCATAATCTTGATGTCATGCATATTGAAAAAAATGTTTGTGAGAGTATTATTGGTACACTATTAAACATTAAAGGGAAATCAAAGGATGGACTCAATTCTCGTATGGATTTGAAGGAAATGGGCATTAGGGAAGATTTGCACCCACATGAGTTAAGAGGGAGACATTACTTACCACCAGCTCCTCATACATTGAAGAAAGATGAAAAACAGATCTTTTGTAAGCGACTACAACAATTAAAACTACCGGATGGCTATGGTTCAAACATTGGGACATGCATATCATTGAATGAAAACAAGATTACAGGATTGAAATATGATGATTATCATGTTCTAATGCAACAACTATTACGCGTTACGAGGAATTCTACCAAAGGGTCCAAGAAATGCCATTTTTCGCTTATGTGCATATTTTAATGAAGTATGTCAGAGGGTGATTGATAAGAACTCAATGGAAAAACATGAAAAGGAAATTTTTGAGACTCTCTGTATATTTGAAAGATATTTTCCTCCATCATTTTTTGACATTATGATTCACTTGACTATTCATATCGCACATGAAACTCGTATTTGTGGACCAGTACAGTTTCGCTGGATGTACCCATTTGAGAGGTACTCTTATAAACCTTTTTCTCCTTTTATGTATATATATATATATATATATTATAACATATATAATTATTGTTATGCACTTTAGGATGATGAAGGTTTATAAAGGATATGTTAGAAATAAGTCGAGACCTGAAGGATGCATAGCTGAGGCCTATTTAGCAGAAGAGTGTGTTCGATTTTGTAGTAATCATATCAAACAAGCTTCAAAAATAGGGGTCAGGCATTCTCGAAATGAGGATCTTGAATGTGAAGCAGTCGTAGATGGTCGTCCAATTTCAAAGGGAATCTCAAAAATCTTATCAAGCGACATGCTAGGGATTGCTCACCGTTATGTGTTATTCAATTATGCAGAGGTGGAAGAGTATATAGGGTGAGTATGATACTTTCATGACCAGTTAATTTTTATAAAAAAATATTAATAAAAATTTAATTGTATCTTGCAGAATGCATGTGGTAGAGCTGAAACAAAATGATAGGCTTCTCGCAAGAAATGAAAGTGCTTTAAAAAGCAAACATATGGAGATATTTAGTTCATGGTTTTTGGAAAGATTTAGTGCCACTAGGAATGATGTGTCTGATACACTTTTATTTCTTGCAAAGGGGCCTAATACTGTAGCAATTTCGCATTCTGGATACATTGTGAATTGACAACGATATCACACCAAGGATGTGGAAAGAAGCACACAAGATAGTGGTATTTCCATTGAAGCAGAAACTATATGTCAATCCAGTGCAAGAGACATAAATCAAGTAACAGAAAAAATAACCTACTATGGTGTTTTGAAAGATATACTTTTATTAGATTATTGCATATTCAAAGTGCCAATATTTTATTGTGAGTGGGCAAATATTAGAAATGGCATCAAAGTTGAAGATGGGTTTGTATTGGTTAACCTCCACTAAGGTCAAAGTCAGTTTCAGAAAGATCCATTTATTCTTGCTTCACAGGCTAAACAAGTGTTTTATTCAAGAGAGAGTGAAACAACCAATTGGTATGTTGTACTTAGAGCACCACCAAGAGGTTTTATTGAGTTAGATTCTTTTGAAGAAAGTTTTTATGTGTCTTCAATGCCGTTAGATGTATCAAGATTGGACTCGGACGAGAATGATGAAGATGAGAGCTATGTGCGTTTAGATTGTGAGGGTGTGATTGTATAAATTGATTAAATTTAAGGCTTTAAAAGGTTATTTTTTATTTTTACCATTTTTGTGAAAGTTATATTGTAATGTCACATTATGGTCTTTTTTGCAATGTGGTGGTATTCGGTGACAAATTTATTATTTTTTGCAATGATATAGTATGGTGACGTAGATATTTTTGGAAAATAAATGATAATTGATTTTATAATTGATGAGTGTAGGTTGGTATAGTAATTGATACATGTGTACTTGTTAACTAGTCTGATATCATTATATATTGTGTGTTTTTTGTAATTATATATGTTAAATAGGTTATTCCGATTGTAAGGGAGCAGAGCCAAATTTCAGCATGGGTCGTCCAACACAAGTAAGTAGTTAATACAATATTTTGAGTATATTTTGTTACTTTTTATTAATACCTATTCATTTTGTTTTCTATTCTTATTTTGCATATGTTTTCTATTTAAAGTCCTCTAGAACAGGTGCAAGAAAAAGAACTAGGGAGCAAAATGAAATTGTGGAAGCATTGATGAGTGAAAGAGTTGATGAAACCGGCAAAACAGATCAAGATTTCAATACCCCGATAGAATTGGGTGCACAATCTGGAGGTTCTGTTGGGGTTCCAAATGATCATGGTACTGGAAGCAATACGGAAAATGAAGTTACAACTACTGGCTCTCCTCATAAGAGTGCACGTAAGGGTAGAGGTCCAGCAGTATTACCAACAGTAACATCACCACTCCCTCTTGAGTTCAATGAAAGAAGACAGGTAATTGGACCAAATGCTAGTACATTTGCTACCACACTTGGAGTGATTGCTAGATTACATGTGCCAATAAACTCAAAAAATTGGAAATATGTTTTAAAGAAGGAGGAGCGAGTCTTATGGACAACCTTAAAGGTACCTCGTTATAATCTTATTGCCTACTTAATATAGAAGAAAAAGTTAGCGTGAATTGTTTTTCTTCTATAATGGGTGACGTCAAATATATGAACTCTTGTTCTTGTAAACATTGCAGATTTATTTTGATGTCCCTGAATGGTATAGGGCCAAGGCGTTTAGCAGAATGGGAAAGAGTTGGGGCGATTTCAAATCACGCCTTACCAAATTGATCATTGATGCAGATGGTGACATAGAAATTCTTAATTCCTTGAAGCCTCAATGCATACAATCAATGGAAGCGTGGCAGCGGTTTGTGAGTAATCGACTCTTCGAAGAGCACAAGGTAAGAATAAAATTCTCTTTTATGTATAATTCTATATTATTTTGATAGTAAATTACCTCAACCCTAACTCTAAAAAGGTGGAATTATAGTAAGCAATAAAAATCTTCTTTTGGGTGTATATATGTACATATTTATATATATACACTGTGTCTTTCCTACCAATATTGATTGGGGCATTCCAAATTGAGTTGAATTATAGGAAAAAGATCCTTGATATTTCTTTGAGAGCTAGTATAGATAGTGAGACTTTTTCTTGTAAATAAAGACGAGGAACAAATTTACATTAGACTGTAATAGTGTTTTGACACAAGCATACCACAAGAAGTAATTAATAAATAAGACAGTTTTCTGATTTTCCCTGTGTTAATAGATCTATTTATACATGTAGAATCATAGATGTATAAACAATTTATTTGATACATGTCAGTACTCATTGGCCCAGTTGCATGGATTCATATCACATGTTTTGTATTTCCAATGAAATTAATGGACATATCACAAAATATAAAAGATAAAAAATATTCTTTCATTACTTAGTACCAAAAGTATAGAAGTTGAAGGAGAAACAATGACCTGCAGATTGTTGGTCGTGAAATATGACCAGACACGCATGAAACAACCCAAATGAGAGGTCCACGATTGCAATATACATGTCAAAGACTCATTGTGTATACATTTTTCAATTTTGCATCATCATGTTGGCTTTCATTCTAATATTAATTTTTAATTGTGTATGAATAGGCAAAGAGAGAAAAATCTCAAGAACTACGAAGTATGCACAAGATGCCACAAACAACAAGTCGAAAAGGGTTTGCTCGTCTAGAGGATGAAATGGTAAGTAATAGTCACAAGTATTGTAAATTTTGAATTATCAAATTAAGGTGATGGTTAATTTACAATAAATTGACTTTTGTAGAAGAAAAAAAGTGACGCACCCGACACTATATCGAGACTCGATGTGTGGGTAGCAGGTCACACCCGAAAGGATGGAACACATTGTAATGAAACAACAAGCGTGGCTGTGGTAATTGTTCTTTCCTATTTAGTTTATCATTTTCTTTATGTATTATATGTATTAAAATATTAAACTATGAATATCAGGTGAAAATGAAAGAATACGCTCAAACCTAAATTGAAGGCACAAGCTCTCTTCGAGATGATGGAATAACTCACGTTTTGGGTCCAGATCGTCGAGGAAAGATTAGAGGTCTTGGTGGTGGAGCAACATTTTCTATAATTGAGGCAAATGACTATAAAAAAGATCAAGCGAAAAGAGTGAAAAAAATAGTTGAAGAACGAGTCAATGCAATGAAATCTAAGATGAGGGAAGATATTAGAGCTGAAATGATGAGTGATATGAAAGCTGAAATGATGAATGAGTTAAAATCCATGTTGGTAAGTGTTATGATTTGTTAATATACATACTACATATTTTAATTATTTAGTTATCATTGATATTAAATTACTGCTTAGAATTAATTCATGTATTCATTCAATTGTAGTCACAAAATGCTAATTTGGATTCCGAAACCAATCCTATTCCATCTCCTAGTTCGGAAAATTTACAAGGCTACTTATGTGAACTGTTACATTGGGATGGGTCAGGTGTCATTGTTGCCAATGACGAGATTGGTTCAACAGATCCGAAAGCAACAACCGAGGATTTTGTTCCGCTTGGTCAAGATTGTTGGAAAGTTTGGGTAGATTATGCCATCGTTGAAACTTGTCATTTGTATCGAGCAAGCCTAGTTGAATAGTATTATATTCACGATGTTCAGACAATCTCGATTGTATGGCCTAAAAAGTTTGTGAAAATCTTGGAGGTAAATTATGATTTTTTTCCCCACAAATTACTAACTAACTGTATGATTTATTAATTATATTTTTTGACATTAGCATTATATTATTTTGACAGGATCACTCATCACCAAGTCATTAGCAGCTTGTGTGTTTTGCTTCTTACATGAAGATTAGCGAAAAGACATTGGTCTAGTGAAGCTACTTGTGTTTTTGAAGTGAATTATTGCATTTTGAATATTTGTTAACGGTGTTTTGAAAATGGTTAAAGATATTGTTTTTACATTTTTATTTGGAGCATTGAACTCCGGTGAATTATGATGACATCTTAATTAATGAATTGCTTCTTTTTTTCTTGTAATTGTTACTATGTCGCAATGGAATGATGACTCAATTGAAATTGTTGCAAATACATGATAATTTGAATTATATAGGTTATGTTATTCACGAGGAATAAAAGTAGGTCGTGAAAGTTTAAATTATTTAGGAGATGTCAAAAGTTTCGTAAATACATATTTTTTACGACTTGTATTAGTGGCTAGTGAATACTTGGCGTTATTGACGACAAGTGTCGCTTCCTATAAATAATGTATTAACGTGGAGTACAAGTCAGCCGTAAAAAGTTTAAATCATTTATGAGGTGTCAAAACTCTCGTGAATAAATGTTTTTACGGTTTGCATTAGTGTCTTGTAAATATTTTAATATAATAACGAGAAGTCAAGTTACCTGTTAATAAATTATTAACGATGAATATACAAGTCGCAAAAATATGTTTACGACTAAGATTATTGTCCCGTGAATATTTAAACATATTTACGAGAGGTAAATCTTCCTTTAAATAAATTATTGACGACCAATATATATGTCGTAATAATGTTTATGCGAGGGAAAATTAATCTTTTACGAACTACGTTGTTCCCCGTAAAAACTTAAGACTTTTTACGAGGCCGCCATTTATAAGGGGGGCATGTTTCCCGTAAAAACCTTTTTACGACAAGTTTGACCCCTCGTAAATACCCTTTTTTCTTGTAGTGAAATAATCTGTTTCCGTTGCTTCTACCTCCGTTGCTTCTACTTCCGTTTATGGTATCAGAGCTATAAAGTTTTGTTGATTATCTAGTAAATTGCTCAGTTCTGTTAATCTATAGCCTTTTATCTGTTCATTTATATTGTTCTTCATATTCTCTTTCTCTGTTTGTTGGTGCCACCTCCCCATAAACCGTAAAACCAAACATTAAGTCCCTTGGTGAGCTTTTAGGCGTTTTAGGGCATGAGCGGTGATGTCGTTGGGGTAAGGTATGTGTTATGAAATGCAACAAATATTGAAAATAGGATAAAGCACAATTATAATGTTCAGATAATAAGAAAATTGATTAATCATGAGTCATTTATTTAGATCTTCCTCCTCTCGACCTAGTCGAACAAACCTACCTTCCATTCCATATAGTAATGACATAATTAATGAAGAAGAAAACACCTACACTGATCTTGAAAGTCACAATGATTGGAATATCCCAAGGGTACCCACAAATCAAATTTACAAAATCAGTTTCATTAAGTTAACATTTTTTACAGAATACACAGTCAAAACTGTTGAACAAGTATATGCTATAAATAAAGAACACGAAAAATGCTAATTATTTTCTCCAAAAACTATAAAACAACATCGCGAAAGAGGATACAATTTTATCCATATTGGTCTTGTACAAGTTGTCGTTGATCCATTAACTATTTTAAGACAAAATGCATCGATTCTTCTTTGTCTAAGAGATGCTAGGTTCCTCGACTATAATCAAAGCATAATTAGCATCATTGAAACCAGCCTATGTAATGGTCCGGTCTACTTTGATTGCTTTCCTAATTTTAAGTTAAGCCTAAGTGACCCTCACATACTAAAAGCTTTAACATTAAACATCAAAACTTCAGGATATGCCATGTTTGCAGGTGCCCAACCTCTAAGCTTAATTTATAGAATTTACTACAAGACTATGAAAACCAATTTAAATGTTCATGCTCTAGTCAAAAGTCCTAAAGATCAAACTTTATTAATTCAAAGCAGTACTTCTAATGCAAATATTCGAATACCAAAAACGATTGCCTGGAAAGATGTTTCCCTCCCAAATGAATGGTTACTTGAAAATGAAAATCACCCAACCAAAATAAAAAATGATGTCCGAAACCTTGAACATGTGCAACAATTCCTAGATGGCACTGTTAAGTTAACATTTGATAGATCTAGACACAGTTGCTCTTCCATTAGTTCAAGCTCTAAAATGTTCACCCCCCTACTAATTAGAAAAAATACTACTAACCATGATACATAATTTATAGAATCTTTAGTCCACAGATCCAGATGTGGTCATAGATTAAAAGGAATTCAAAAGGATGAACAAGTATCTACTCCATGTTATGTCCCAAACATAGAGACTGGAGATTCAATCTCTAACCACTCTCCTACACAAACTGATTTTAGACTGACACTATTAATCCACAACTATGTGTTTTAAGTAAATCATTTTCCTATGACCTTTTAAAGTTAGAAGTTGAAGCCAAGTCCAAAGAAAGTAAAGCAAGACGACAAATATATAGAACAAGTTACACGCATGAGGAGAGAACAAAAATTACAAAAAAATGGCAAAACTTCATGATAACAAACTAGTTAGAAATTAGTTTCTTTGATTATCTTGAAAATTACTACAAAACAAGTAATGTTCTTACAAAACATAAATGGACAAAACATGATAAAAAAATTGTTTCTTCTAGTCACACTCCTTTAGAAAACTTAATTGTTAACCACCTGGGAACAGAAATCCCAGCCTCCCCTTTTAAGATTGTCACCTCCGCAATACCATAAATGAAACTTTATGGCTCTGATACCATAAACTTTATGGCTGGGCATCTGCAAACATGACATATCCTGAAGTTTTGATGTTTAATGTTAAAGCTTTTAGTATGTGAGGGTCACTTAGGCTTAACTTAAAATTAGGAAAGCAATCAAAGTAGACCGGACCATTACATAGGATGGATCAACTGCAACTTGTACAAGACCAATATGGATAAAATTGTATCCTCTTTCGCGATGTTGTTTTATAGTTTTTGGAGAAAATAATTGGCATTTTTCGTGTTCTTTATTTATAGGATATACTTGTTCAACAGTTTTGACTGTGTATTCTGTAAAAAAGGTTAACTTAATGAAACTGATTTTGTAAATTTGATTTGTGGGTACCCTTGGGATATTCCAATCATTGTGACTTTCAAGATCAGTGTAGGTGTTTTCTTCTTCATTAATTATGTCATTACTATATGGAATGGAAGGTAGGTTTGATCGACTAGGTCGAGAGGAGGAAGATCTAAATAAACGACTCATGATTAATCAATTTTCTTATTATCTGAACATTATAATTGTGCTTTATCCTATTTTCAATATTTGTTGCATTTCATAACACATACCTTACCCCAACGACATCACCGCTCATGTCCTAAAACGCCTAAAAGCTCACCAAGGGACTTAATGTTTGGTTTTACGGTTTATGGGGAGGTGGCACCAACAAACAGAGAAAGAGAAGATGAAGAACAATATAAAGGAACAGATAAAAGGCTATAAATTAACAAAACTGAGCAATTTACTAGATAATCAATGAAACTTTATGGCTCTAATACCATAAACTTTATGGCTGGGCACCTGTAAACATGACATATCCTGAAGTTTTGATGTTTAATGTTAAAGCTTTTAGTATGTGAGGGTCACTTAAGCTTAACTTAAAATTAGGAAAACAATCAAAGTAGAATTGTGTCCTTTTAATACAAGAACATTATCTTGCAACAGTAATGTTCTTGACTTTAGCTTTAATATTTTTATTTTAATAATAAGTTAATTATTCTAAAAATAAAGTAGTTACAATTATAACTTTATTTTTTCTTTCTCTTTTAATTTTTGGATTTGAGGATATATTTATTCTAATCCAATTAAGGTGAATGGTATATTTAATATTTTAAATAAGAAAAATATTATAATTATAATTTAAGGAATTGAAAATTTGAATAAAAAGGGTATTATAGTCTTTTATGACGGAATTGGAGCAAATTGTAATAAATTAATAGTTTAAGGGGGTAGTTGTAGTTTAGGGGGTTAGTTGCAAAAGGGAAGTAGTTTAGGTTTTTTTTTGTTTGTATTTTATGCTATTAATAATAATAATAATAACAACAATAATGATCATAATAATAATACAAGCCTATTAACTTAAAACCCCACTGGTTCAAATTATTAACAAATACCTCCCATAGGTGCCATATTGCCCTGAAACTACACAATTTTGGGAGAGAAATGTGGGTCCGTAAAAGTTTTTTATAGTGGAGGGGGTAATTAATGTGGCACCTTAGGGGGGTATTTGTTAAAAATAAAAAACCAGTGGGAATTTATATTAATAACCATAATAATATATACAAAATAAAGATGTTATAACACTAGAACTCTATGTAAACCCAATTGATCACAAATAGGTTTAGGTTCAACTTGGGTTTGTTAATGAGCCAAGCTCGAATTTAATTTATAGACTTGTTTAATAAATGAGTTGAGCTTGAACAATAGTTGTGATACCCCCTAATTTTCGTGCATAGGTTGGCCAGGCCTATACCGAAAACTAGGGCGCATCAACACCCGATAATAAATGAACACAGAAGCAAAAGACATATTTAAGAAATAACAGAGTCTCAAAAGTTTAATTCTCATGAATAAATAAATTCAGAAATCAAAACTCCCAAAGGGTACAACTCGGGAATCCATATCTATGGACCCCTAAACCTTAAAGAAAACAAGTGTCTAAAAAATATAACTAAATTGGGTCCCTACACTGAATTGAAGTCAAAATGGATGAACTTGTGAATGAATGATAAGCGACCTCAACCATGTGGCTGAAATTGCCGAGAACCTGAAACAACAAAGGTGGGTCAAACCCACGAGCAGAGTAGACTTTACATGATCCCAAACAGAGTACCAATAATCCCATCATCTACCCATTATAAATATAAGAGTAATATTATAATTCCTATAAGTACCACACTTAAATATATATATCCTCCAGAAAATAGGCATAATAAATAGATTACAATCATAATCAAATAACAAGTCGATAAATAAAACAAATAAAGCGCAACCAAAATCAAAATCACTGGTCAATAGGCAAATCAAATAAAGTGCAACCATAATTAATTCACATTCCAATAGGCAACTTATCCATGCCTAACCATAACCACGTACCCGACAACTTATCATTGTCATGACTAGTCGACTATGGTACAGATGAGACTGGCTTATTAGTCAGTTCATCGTGGTTTCCTCCATTCCTCATTAATGTAAAACAAAATAAAAATAAAATACTAACACTAAACATATAAAAACTATTTCAATTGACATTTGTAACCAATTTGCTCAACTTAATCCAAGATACCCAACTATCTTTTGTGGTTACTAATAACACTCATTGTAATAAAAGTGATAAGATTTAACGTTTTTAGCTTATTTTTATTTTTATTTTGTTTTATAATTACTATGAGTATTTTTATTTTATTTTATAACCATCATTTTATATATGTATATATATATATATATTAACCTTCTTTTATTTTATTTTACACCTTTAACCAATCACAGAATATATAAGTATATATTTTTATATGTGTGTACAAATACAATCGGCACTTCAATTTAAATAACATATCAACATCAACAAGTATATATACAAATTTATCTACGTATATACATTTAAGCATGTATGGCCATATTATACCTCATTAAAAGGCACTGCTCCTAATGACACCATCATCCCAAGTTAACCCCACCTCAGCCGACATACATGGCTCATCCTTTATGACTATTTATTTATATATATATATTAACTTTTGAAAATAACTTCAATTTCCACACCATAGTTCACACATATAGGTTATTCACATATATATATATTTTAATATAGACACCAATCCAATCAATGAAGGAAACTATGGGTTGAAGCAATTGATCCCAAGAACTATCAGTAGGGTCTGTCCAAGTTATTGTTTTGTGCACGAAGCAACCATACTATATATACTGAAGTCTACAGCGTAACACAGTTATATAAAACATACGCATAACCCTCAACATATATATATATATATATATATATATATATATATATATATATATATATATATATATATATATATATATATATATATATATATATATATATATATATATGACAATATTGGCGATACATGAGCATATATATATATATCGGTTCTATACAAATATATATATATATATATACAGAAACAAAAAGATAAAAATTCATGGGATATAGAAGATACGATTACGATTCAAAGGGGAAAAGAAGAACATTCTACTTGCCTGATCGTTGGGCTAAATCACGCAGGAACTGTAGGCTGCTCGATGCTCTCTCTCCTTTCTCTTCTACGCGACTGCGATTCTGTTATCTCCCTCGACTAGTCTGACAGAAACGTATCCCTAACTTAGGGTTTATTTTAGTTATATAAATATATATAATATATATTTATTTATTTAATCCTTCCGATGGGCCCAAAAACATAATATAGCCCATTAGCTAATAAGCCCAAATAATTAGCTCAAAAATATACTATAGTCCATTTAATTAACTTATAATTAATTAATTAAATTAAATTTACCCAATCAATATAAATAATAAAAATACGGGGTATTACAATAGTGTGTTCGGATTTCGTCATAGGTTTCTTTATGCATGTTTAGGTAGGCTTGTGAACATTAGAGTTTCTTGAGCCATTTTCTTATATATCTGTGAATTTTAAGCTTAACATGCACTCAATTTATAGACTTGTTTAATAAACAAGTTGAGCTTGAATAGTGGCGTGTTTAGATTTCGTTATCATTAATTCAGAGGTTTGTTTATTTATGTTGAGGTAGGCTTGTGAACATTATAGTTTCTTGGGCCATTTTATTTTATATTTATGAATTTTAAGCTTAACATGTCATCAATTTTGCTCAAACTCACACATTCCAAATACATTTTTTTGAAGCTCATTATACAATAAAATTTACTTCTTGAACGAGTAGCGCCAAGTCTAAACTCATATTTTTGAACCCACTACTAGTCCGAGTATAAGTACTAAACTTCCATAAAAATTAATAGATGTTTTCAATACTTCAAAAACAACCTAATAACATATCTTGCATGAATACTCCAAATGGCATTCTTCAATTTTTTCTTCTTAAAAAATTGTCATCGTGTTGTCTTCATTATGCATGCATCCCATAACTTTTCTTTTTTTCTTTATACCTTAGGGTTGTGTGTGGTGAGTATTGTTGGGGTTATCCCACATCGGTTGTGAAGGGGCTGATGGTCAGTAAATAAGTGTGAGGGAAAGCCTCACCCTTTAAGCTAGCGTTTGGGGTGAGAGATGCCCAATAACACCCAACACTGGTATTAGAACCCAGGTTACCAACAAGTCTAGGACCAATAGTTTCCAGGAGAAACGGTTTGTCGCTGCTCCGACCCAAGACCCGATGTGTGAGGGGGAGATTGTTGGGCTTGTCCCACATCAATTGTGGAAGGGGCTGGTGGTCAGTATATAAGTGTGAGGGAAAGCCTTACCCTTTGAGCTAGCTTTTGGGGTGAGAGAGGTCCAAGACCACCAACACAATTGTTAGGTTATGACTCCTTTTCTTGGAATGAAAGATAACTTGGGCTTCAAGTATATTTATTTGACTAGGAGATTAATATGAAGACTCCTAGATAGAATTAGTTTTGGATACCAATTGACTTGTTCACCACTCTATCTATCCTATAAATATAGGTCCAACCTATTGTATTCAGTATACCAGCGGTACCAGAGAGTCAGAATAGGCCGGTACCAGAGAGCCATAATAGGCTGGTATTAGTCAACACAAAAAGGAGAGTGTCACGCCCCGAATTTCCTAGGACTCCAAAACCCGAGCCTAAGAACTAAGGGAGTGAATGCAGAAGAAATAAAAATGAAATAAAATCCCTCGAGTCATCAAATACCCGTACAAGGGTAAGATAGAAATAAAACATCTCAAGGATTCTAAAAGAATAACACGAGATCAAAAGAAGGTAAACCGAAACAAACGGTACCTTAACCGAAACGTAGGAATACCGTAAGTTCAACCAAGGGTAAAATGGTCATTGGAGGGTAAAATGGTAAGTTCCAACTACAAACACATATTTTGGACCTAGCACAAGCCATAGGAACAAACGGAAGCAAAATCCAAGGTGTGAGGTGGAAACTACAAAGTTTTGAAATCAGCATTTCCACGCTTCAGGTCCGAAAATCTACTGTCAACTTCAGTTGACCATTTCTCACTCAAAACTGACTCAAATGAGGCAATTCAAAAGCCTAAACGCAAGATCTTGAAGTCATCTTTCTAAAAAGATAAAGAACACATTCATACGACAAGCGTAACTCGAGATATGATCGAATTACTGAACAGTGTGCGCAGAGTGTGTGAGTTGTAGTCGACTACAAGGGTCATCTAGTCGACTGAAACAACCCTTAGACGACTAGAAGGAGTATTTAGTCGACTCAAACAAGTATTGAGTCGACTAGATCAGTCAGTAGCTTGCGGAAATGAGAGTTTGAGGATTCAGTCGACTACACAAAGCCCTAGTCGACTAAATGAAGCTCTAGTCGACTACCTAAAGCACTAGTCGACTAAAACAAGAAAGAGTCGACTAAAACATGCCAAAGCCAAGAGAGAAATTTACTGAAATGGAAAGGTGAAGACTTGGCCGGCTACCTTAAACTCAACACAACTACAAGTCTGCAGAAGGGAAAATTTGTCCCTAAATCATCCTGAACACTTGTAGAATAAAGGAAATGGCCTCAACACTAATAAGATGCTACTAATATTTCCGAAACTCAAGAACTAAAAGGAAACAATTATTTTCCTCGAAATCTTTTACTTGAATTTTTTTTTTTGTAAAAATCATCCGTCTTGCCCCCGGTTTCCGTTTGAGTAAACCACCGACTCAAAAATCTCAATTTCTTTCAAACAACTTCAAATTAGTTCAAAACACAAGTTTTTATTAATTTTACGGGGGTAGGCGAAAACGGGTTTTTCCATCCAAAACGAAAGGATTGGTTTGAAAACTTAGAAAAACGCCGTTTCGGCCGAATACCTAATAATCACATTCAAGACAAATAATTCATTTCACACTCAAAATTCCAATTAAAAGAGTTCTATAATTTCATCATAGCGCCCTAAGGCGAAACATAGTAGAGTTGTTCAAAATTTTATGTTTCCACAATTCGACACCGAAATGCCCAAAAGAATATATTCCCCGCGCCTAGCGCTCCAAGGGATGTACATCAACACCAACATCTCGGCTAACATGCTAGCCGGATTAAAATAAAATAGTTTTGACTTAATGAAGCACTAAACAAAATAAGCACATTTATACAATGTCTATCAAGGCTCTACAAAAGTACTCCGCCTCCATATACGCAAAAAGGACGGAACCAACACCGAGTCTCTACCGGAAGACTACGGACCTCCCAAATGGGAATCATCACCTGAAAAAAATGTATATAACGTGGGGTGAGCTCACTAGCCCAGTAAAGGAAGCGTCATTGCCTCAATCTCTGTAGTCCGAGTGGTACAACCCACCCAAGGTACATGCAACTAATCCTAGGTCGGTCTCTTGTTCCACATAGCTCTCACGCCAATCCGGAACCCCATCAGACCCAACAATCAAGCTCCCCAACATGCTCACAACATAATTTATCACAATTATAACATGCTTTCATTATTAAAATCACAATCACATATGTATAATAATTAAGATGGAAGGTGACCGACACCCCCATTACACGCACACAAAAACACACCCTTCCCAAGGATGAACGGATCATTCTCCACCATTCCCCTGAGGATACAAGCTCACTAGGGAATAGTAGACTCATCGAACCGTTCTTCCCAAGTGCTTTTGACACTTCACACTTTTAACCAAGGAAGACGTCCACCATGGCCCAGCCGTGAACATAGGGCCTTGGACTATGTGTGTCACGCCCCGAATTCCTAGGACTCCGAAACCCGAGCCTAAGAGCTAAGGGAGTGATTGCGGAAGTAAAAAGAAACGAGAACCAAAAGACATTCAGTCATCAAACACCCATAAAGGGTTGCAATGAATGCCCAGATACCATGTTGTCACGCCCCTAAAGGGTGACACAAACCAAGCGACTACTAGAGTCAACAATAACAAAAAAGTACATGGAATAACAATAAGAATATACTCCATGCCAACACGAATACTAAAAACACAAGAGTATCCTCAGATACCAACAAACACGCTCCTAAATCCCTAAGACTCCCGAACTGAGACATCCAAGGAATCCAAGATGTGATCCTTAATACGAATGACCAACTAAGACATCATTAACCAAGAAAACACATGGGTTAATGATAGAAATGGTATATTTCATACCCAAATGACTAATAAAACTAAGCAGCGGAATCTAACGAAAATCCGGCAGAGTTTCGTTTGTAAATGGAACATCCGGACAACAACCACAACACAAGAACCTGCCAATAGAAATTCAATAATCACAATGGCTTCCAAGCCCCACATTCATCAATCCTAATAGGGTCGAGGTAGTGGAAAGGAACCAAAACCCCTCCAAACCCTCTAACATTAACAGAGCCACAAATGCTCGAATAAAAATACAGAAGAGCACCTAACTGTACGGAATAGATACAATACATCCTGAAAGAATAAATACAGGAAATAAAAGATACATCAACAGGGATATGCCAACAGACTGGCTCCCAAAAGAAAATACATAACAATCCCTTAACAATGGGTAGAGAAACTGAAAGTGGATGCCTATCGTCCCCAAACCCAGTCGTGTTGCAACTGTAACTGCATCACCCAACGCAACTCCAAAACCTGTAACAAGGAAACAAAAGAAAGCTGCCGTTGCACTGCATCCTGCTCATAGCCGTATATTTCCTGCAACCTGGCGTGGAATACCAGGGGGCGAATGAAATTCCCATGTGAGCAAATAAGCTCAGTGGGAAAAGATACTCTAACTACCACATCCTCTGGCAGTTTAGGTAATGCTAAACTATCTAGCAATATATATATATAGCCCAACTAATCCCATCCACGCAAAACTCAAGGCACGCTCATATACTACCGTACATAAGTATATAACGGGGATATATATATATATACACGTATATATATATAAGTATAAATACACAACAAGATTCTACAAGGTACGACTAAGACTCGTACTCTAAGTACTCATACCGGTAGTCTACACTACTCTCATCAACATATACTAAGTGCATAACTCCTGAGTCAAACCTCACAAATCATCGATTACTCACAACACAAATTAGAAGATCCAATAGAGGAGATCACACTCACCTCTAATATCCACAGGAAACAAAATCCACCACTAGTACCAAGGAAGGCTCAAATCCCACACCCCGATAACACAGGAAGGAAAATACCCACGTCCTTGCGTACTAACATAACCATTATCAATATATATATATATAACAAACCTCATTCCATTTCTAGAGAAAATACACCTCTCAAGTACTGGGTCACCTCAATTATATCACTTCCTCAATACCATGAATCACATCACCACATTAACCTCATAACACTATCATCAATGGGTCAACCACATCACTAACACTCTCACTGTAGTGAGGAAAACCACACAATCAAGTCACTATGAGTAGACGAACTCAACTCACGAGAACGACCACCTAAAGGTCACCAAAACAAGGCAAAGGGAAGGAATTCCCAATGCTAACCAACAGCTAACCAAGACAACAACGTTAAGGTTAAGAATACCCGAACAAGGAAGAACACCACAAGTGAACAAGGAAAGAACACCAAAAGTGAACAAGGAAAGAACACCAAAAGTGAACAAGGAAACCAAAAACGAATGGCCGAGAGTGGGAGTAATAAAAAGATGAATCCCAGAGATTCAATAGTTTTTAAGAAAAAGGTTTTCAAACTCGAACCAATCCATTCGGTATCCATGCCCCTAACGTAAGAAAAACTCCTATCACCTAGGTGGTGACATCAACAACCAAGAAGAAGTGAGATGCAACACTATATGTGTGCACTAAACAACGCCAAGCCTCGTAACCGAGACTTAGAATGATCCGAAGAAAAGGAGAAACAGGAAATCCCCTTTCAAAACACTACAGGTCGAGATTTTGAGAAGGAAGTCTCAAAATCTCAGAATCATCAAGACAAGTAATAAAAATAGTTTTCTTTTTGGAAACCACACATTAAAAATGACCGTCTTGCCCCCGGTCTCCGTCAGTTGCCATCACCGGCTTTTAAAAGTTGAAATCTTTTCAAAGAATATCCTAAGATCATTTTATAAGGTATTAAAACTTTTCATTTATACGGGGGTAGGCGAAAACGGGTTTTTCCTTTTAAATACAAAAGTTTATTTTCAAAACTTAGAAAACACCGTTTTCGAAATGACAGCCAAATAAAAGAATGAACAACTCCACTAAATCAAATGTCAACATGAAGAAGAGGTTCGGCACTGCGCCGTAACCGAAGACTCAATGAATGGCATGTAAGTCAAAGACTACGTACTAGCGTACGAAACACAGTACAAGGAATGCTTAGGGGAATGAACTAAGCATAAGAAACAATGGCACAACACTTACAATACTCCAATACTTAATAAAATCACTTCAATCATGACCTCTACCCATTCCTCAAAAGAATGAAAAACACTTAAGGGTCTATACTACCCCATCTACTAAGACCACAATCACATCAACCACCTTATCTAAGGCCTCAATTACAATTGATACTAAATCAATTAATGATCTCAAATCTCTAAAGATATCACACAACTAACTACAACCACAAAACTACTAATCACAATCACAAGGCTACTAACCACAATCACAAGGCTACTAACCATAATTACAAAACTATTAACCACATTCTCTAAGGCATTACTCCACATCAACTCAACCTCAATCTACAATCCATCTCTAACTTCAACTAACCACAAAAGTCGCCAGACCAATATACTTAACCTCCCCTACGGGCACAAAAGTATACAACACAAGTATAAGGATATACGCCTCGTTTATACTTTAATAATTACTACTTTTAATTCCTGTTTTCACATTTATCACTTTCAACTGAGCATTTTATAAAATGAATTCATTTTGCATATTCATAAATAATCATGCTCCAACATATATATATACATATCAATAAATCACATGATGATATGCAACGCACCGTACTCACAGACCGCCTGTAGTACACACACACAAAAACACACCCTACCAAAGGGTCCTGGATCATTCTCCACCATTCCCCTAAGTCTGCAGCTCACTAGGGAATGTGGACTCATCGTACCGTTTTTCCCAAGTGCTTTTGACACTTCACACTTTTAACCAAGGAAGACGTCCACCCACGGCCCAGCCGTGTCACATTGGGCCTTGGACTATGTGTCCTCCCCCTATCGTCTCAGTTTCTCAGAAGATTAGTTCCCCGGGAAGCGAGAAGCACCCCCTGGCCAGTTGTTTCGACGATCCAAACACAAACGTCTACTCGTGCCCCACGCACAAAGGAAGTAGACCACACCAAATGAATCTCTCTGCAAATGGTGAAATCATGCAATACATGCACCAACACCCATGTCTCACAATACATGGTGTACACAAATAAATCATGTCCAACATAAATATGTCATGCATCATATTTTTGAAAATACCCACATGGTAATATATAAATCTCATAATCTCTGTACATGCTTTTAAAAATATATTAAAGCATTTAAATCATATGAAAATAATTTCATATACCATTCATGTTCTCCAAAAATATATTTTCTTTAATTCTTTAGAAAATATTTCATTTTCAATTAACATGCCTTTTAAAAATAATTTAAACAATTATTTCACGTATACCAGAAGGATCCTAGCATATCGTCTAAGCTTTTCGAATCTCTAATAACCCATTTAAATTCGTAAGGATTTCTAAGCCGTCCATTCTTATTTAATTTAAATAAGAATATTATTTAATCATATAGGAATAATTTAATAAATTTTCTTAAATTAATTCCTAAGTCTCATTCTGATCCTAAACGATTTATAGATATTTAAACTAGCAATTTAATATATCTATAATAAATTAAATAAGGGTTTTGCACCCCTAAACTACTTCAATAATGCGGAGTGAGAAATATAATTTCCCACCTAATTATACGTTACCGAACAGTCCGAAACAGCACAGTGCCGGCGCCCGAATATGAAGCCCGCCGACCAAAATCGTCCGATAATTATTTCGAATATATCGAAATGTCCGTCTTGACAACCTATACGATATATACGAAGCCCATTAATAATCGGTTAATTAATTGGGTTAAATCTAAAATACCCTAAACGAAAACTATAACCTATAAATGCGATTTTCGGGCAAATCGTTCATCCTAAAATCACGAAATTAATATATGACGAATACTACGTAGGTACGAAACTACTCACCGAAAATCGGCTCAAACTGATCATCGGAAGGTCGCCGAAAAAATGGCCGAAGCCCAGCCGGTCACGCCCCTGCCACGTCCACGCGCGACTACTGCCAGCGTGAGCCAACTCTTCTGCCCTGTGCCACCAGCCGCTGCTACATGCTCCTCCGTGCAAGACGCCACCAGCCACGGTCGCCGTCCACCGCCGTCGCCCGCTCCAGGTCGCCGACCCTAGCTCCAGCCGTCTCTGCTACCAGCTGCAACCACCAGCCGCGCCTCCCTCCGGCCGGCTTTCTCTCTCAACTGCAGTCCCTTTCTCTCTCTGTCTGTTGCCGACGATAATGAGGATGGAGGCGTGAGGGATGTATGTTTGTGTATCGTGTAGAGAAGAAGAAGAAGGGAGCAGATAGCTTGCGTGAAGAGTGTGGGAGCAGGTCGTCTGTCATTCACACTTATACAGATATACATATATGTGCAGAAATTGCAAAAGTAACTCCCCAAACATCCGAAATTACGAAATAACCCCCACTTCAATATATATATATATAATTAAATATATATATATATAATAAATCCCAACACTATATATATATATTTAACTGTAATTAAATATATATATATAAACCATAAATTCCAATAATTATCGGGAACGTCCAAACGTGATTTCGTAAGCCCGAAATAATAACGGAACGCCAATTAAATATACCGGGTTAGGAATCCAAATGTCGGAACACTTAAACAAGCCCGATTAATTACAACGTGTCGTCGTCCAGTCAAGACACTAATCATTAAATGTCGAACGATACCGCGTAGTCGAGAATAAGAATTCGCGTAGTGTCGTCCAGTCGACTTTAAAACTAAACGCGAAAAATTTACAGGTACCAAATACCAAGAATAAACAATACGTCATAACAAGTGACGTCATTAATGAAATTAAATTAAAAATTAATTTCAGGAAAAAGGAATATAACACGGGGTGTTACAATGTGTCCTCCCCCTATCGTCTCAGTTTCTCAGAAGATTAGTTCCGCGGGAAGCGAGAAGCACCCCCTGGCCAGTTGTTTCGACGATCCAAACACGAGACGACTCCCACAAAATTTACATAATGTAGGAACCAATACCCACGTTTTCACACTACGTGGCACACTCAATTGAATCAAGGTTCACAATTTCCATCACAATACATACTTATTTCTTTATGCAATATATTGTAATTAAATTAATATCATGCTCATAATTCCACAACAAGCATTAAAATCACATACTCATGCTTTTCAAGGGGACCTAATTCATCGTCTAAGTTGTCGAGACTCAACTCGCATATATATATACGACATATATACACATAGACGCACACACCCTCGTACACAAACGAAAGCAACTCGTTTTTCCCCTACCTCAATCCAAGCAATTTATAAGCAATAGGCGCAAGCAATCTGTCCAAGACGCCAACAACAATCGAGTCAAGAATTTCAAAGAGAGCTTCAAGGAGGTGATTTTTGGGAATTTGAGTAAAAGGTCTCCCAAGCCTTCAAGCAACATTAAAAAAAATATGGATTCTCAACTAGTGATTTTTAATAGCAACAACCGATTAAAAATCAAGAATTCAAAGTAAAGCTAAAAACCCCTAAAATGACTAAACTAGGGTTTCGGGAAAAGGAAGAATTAAGAGGAAAGGAACTCACCAATAAATTCAACACAAGATACACAATGTGGACATCAAGCAAGCTTGAAGCAATGCATTCCCGAAATTAGCATTTTCAAGTCTTCTCAAGCTAATAACAAATCAATGGAAGGGAGAGTCACAAGAATGGACCAACAATCAATTATAACCATGGAAATTCCGAAAATCTATGGGAATAAAGAAATCATTCCAAGGAAATAAAATCTAGGTTTTCAATTCAATGGAGAAATCAAGGAAAATGGTGAAGGAACTTACCACTATGAGCTCAAGAACACCACCCAAGAGACCACCCCAAGTGCTCACCATCCATCAAACATGAAGAGTAGGAGAGAGCAAGACTTGAAGCCAAAAATACCAAGGAGAACAAGGTGGCCGAAATTTTTGGGTGTAGAGAATTGTGTGTGTAGATAGTGTGTGTTCTTGGTGAGAAATGAGAGAAGAAGACAATGATAGAGATAGAGTTGGTGTGTGGAGAATCCCATCCAAGGGCTAGAAATGAAGATGGCAAGATAGGTTTGATCCAAGGGTCACAATGATGACAACATTAAAGGTAGTAGTGAAATGTCCAAGTTACCCACCCCCTTATCACTTAATCACAACCCTTGCCATTATGGACCCAATTTACTATTTTGCCCAAGTCTTCTACACAACTACAATATTGCCACTCTACATCTCCCCAACACTTAGTCAATAATTCTCTACAAAATCCACTAACTCAAAACATGGAAATTTTCTAGTTTATGCTTTTGTCGTTTATTTATTTTCCAAACGTTTCAATTATTTCAAGTATTCACGAAATGAAATATAACATATAACATGTAACTCAAAATTTCAATTTCGTATAAATCACATAAGCACGTCAACATGTTAGGCACGTAAGCACTTAATTGTTTAATAAATAAATGAAAATAAAAATTTTAAATTAGCACGTAAAAATACCGGACGTTACAGAGAGAGAAAAATATAGGCTAGTATTTTTCTTAGTGTGAGTGAAATACTATGTGAGTGAAACACTATGTGATTTATTCATTAGTGTAATCCTCTCAATTCATAGTGAATATTGGTGCGCTCCGTGGACATAGGCTGATTTAGCCAAACCATGTATAAATCTCCGTGTCTTTGTGTTTGTGGCGTGTGTGTGTGATTTTGTTGACAATTGTTTGTGTGTGTTTTTGGTATGGTATGGTAAGAGTGTAAAAATCCTAACAAGTTGAATCAAAGCTTTAGGTTGAAGCACATCCTTAAATTGCACAATCTGGTCCAGATTCGGAGATTAAAGTTGCTCGAAATCAAAATCTAATCACACCATCAGACTTGTCTTGTCGAGACAAAATCAGCGCCACAAACTACGTCGGAATCGGAGTCCGGACGCGCCTGCAAGCGCTGTCAGAAGTTTCACAAGAATTTTAGGGAAGACGCTGACGTCAGCGCCACGTAAATAGTGCCGATCTCTAGTACTCGGTATAATATTTTCTTATTCTTGGACATTAAGATCTTGAGTACTCGGTAAAATAATTCTTGAGTCCTCAATAGCTTTAGTGTGCCACGTCAGCAGTGACGTAAACAATGTTATCTTTTTGTACATAATTATTTTTTAGCCCATTTGGAGTTATTTTTTACCAGTTTTTGACGCGGTCGAAACCTTTCTTAAGGTTTTGGACCATTCTGGACACAATCGTATACTCAATTTTACGTGATTCAACACCGGACACCTTGAAAAGGCTAAGTGGGAGTAATGGCACAAAAGCCAGATACGACGGCTAGAAGGCAGAAAGGCTAGAGGCAACATATGTTGCAAGGCGTAAAGGTCTGTGCAACAGAGCTTGCAAGGCAGGAGCAAGACGTAATAGTGATCACAGGGTAGAGACTAGACGTGATAGTCACAAGACATAGAAGCCAGAAGTGACAGTGATCGCAAGGCAGAGACCAGATGCGACAGTCGCAAGGCAGAGATGTGAAGAGCGATAGAAGTTGCAGGGTAGAGGCCAAACGCGAGAGTCGCAAGGCAGAGAGGCCAGGAGCAATAGAAGTCACATGATAAAGGCCAGACGCTACAGTCGTAAGGAAGAGAGGCTAGGAGCGACAAGTGGTTACAAGGTAGAATGCAGACGCAAGACAGCAAGGGCAAACGTGACAGAAGTCGCATGGTCTACACAAGACCAGGTATTGCCCATGTTGTGGGAGCTATGAGCAGGTTCATGCCAAACCCCAGAAAGAAATGCTGGGAGATAATGAAGTGGATATTGAGCTATCTAAGAGGTACCACAAACAGATCTTTTACAGATGCTAGTAAAGAAATGATTAGTTACAAGGTTTGTTGGCAAAGTTGGGATTCAAGCAAGAGGAAAGAAAGAACCCAGCCGACATGTTGACCAAAGTAATGACAATAGAGAAACTGAAGTTGAGCACAACTTCTGTGTGTATTCAAGGCTGAAGATAAAAATGAAAGCACCATAATACACTGATCATTGACGAAGTTGATTTGTTGATGAAAAGTCATAAATTGGGAGATTGTTAGGTTATGACTCCTTTTCTTGGAAGGAAAGATAACTTGGGCTTCAAGTATCTTTATTTGACTATGAGATTAATATGAAGAGTCCTAGATGGAATTGGTTTTGAATACCAATTGACTTGTTCACTAATCTACCTCTCCTATAAATATAAGTCTAACCTATTGTATTATGTGTACCATGGTACCAGAGAGTCAGAATAGGTCGGTACCAGAGAGGAAGCCATAATAGGTCGGTACTAGACAACACATAAAGGAAAGAGAGAGAGAAAGAAAAATACAGGCTAATATTTTTTTTTGGTGTGAGTGAGACATTGTGTGAGTTATTCATTATTGTAATACTTTTAATTGATAGTGAATATTGGTACGCTCTGTGGACGTAGGCTTATTTGGTCAAACCACGTATAAATCTATGTATCTTTGTGTTTGTGGCATTTGTGTGTGATTTTGTTTGAAGGTATCAGAGCGTTTTCTGATTCCTAACATTAATGGAATGACATGAAATGTTGATTCCAATCTTTAATATAAATATTAAATAAGAATGGTCATTCCCTTCGAATGAAATTTTATTTTTCAATGAACATCCATTCCATATTTATATAGATGAATGACACAAAACTCCTATGTAGTATGAATATAGTGCATATAAGCCCCTCATGATTTTTAAATAACCCTATCTTATACATTTGGTGCAAATAGCCCTTTGCATTCTATTTTTTGGAGCCTGAGATGTTGAATTACCATCCTATCTTTATTTATTTGTTTATTTATTTATTTTACCAAAATATTGAAATGTAAAATGACGATTCAGACCATTTTTTCGGAAGTGTCAATTTTCAAGTTTGTTGTTTATTCACAAATTAGGGCATTTTGGTAAGTTATTAAGGGCATTTTCGGCATTTAGGAGTAAAGTATTGCATGTGAAAGTCACGTGCCTAAAATTAGGCAAAAAATAGTGAACAAAATCTTGGTGAAGGGGTCAAAGTGCACATTTTTTGCAATATTTATGTTCACATTTTGAACTTTAGGGGTGTTATCTACACTCTTTTTCATACTATAAGGGGTTTTCCATCATTTATCCATATCTATATTAATGGAATTAGCATTCCATTCCCTAACAAAACTGGAAAAAAGGTGCAAAATACACCCCTAGACTTTGACAAAGTGAGCAAAATACCCCCCTCAAGAATGATCTCTTTGGAACCTAAGCTCCAAAAAAATCATTCTTTGAGAATGTTGCATGGACCAGTCTCACAACCCGTGCAACACTAAATCGCAAACTTAAGGAGAAACGAAATTCGAATCCACACTCAGTACCCATCCACGATATATATTAACATACCTTATATATAATAGAGAACAATTACCCAACAAAAATATGTTCACTTTGGCTAGAATTTTAGGAGTTGATGGAATAAGAATCCTCAGACAAAGAAGAGGGCAAAGTTGTCATATAAGAGGGGTAGTTTTAACTTTTACCATGTTTATTTTTAAAAATTGCCTTTAATAAATACCATTGGACCAAATGGCCCAATGGTATTTACTCTCCTCCCGCATAATCACGTGACTTCATTGTTTATTGGAAAAAAAAAACTGTCTTTA
Source organism: Cornus suecica (assembly GCA_963922005.1). NCBI lineage: Eukaryota > Viridiplantae > Streptophyta > Magnoliopsida > Cornales > Cornaceae > Cornus > Cornus suecica. The sequence goes on from OY998240.1 coordinate 46,483,230, forward strand.
ATAAATGGAGTGTTACTATATGCGACCATTTTACTGAAATTGATAATAGTGTACTTGGGACAAAATTGATTAAAGTATACTGTTGGCTTTGAAATTTACTCTCGACAAACAAATCCAAAATTGATGATAACAAACCATTGAAGAGTGTTTGATACTAATGAATTATCGAGTTTATATTTTCAGCAAAAGACATGTGAATGACTCAGAAATTAAACTCGGAAAGGAAACGACTCGAAAAGCAAGCTTGGAAAAAAAGCTTGATTTAAAGCGAAAAGTTGTGAAAGAAATTGAAGCGCAAATGGAAAATCAATTAATTCAACGGCAAAGGCGAAAGTCGAAGACGCAAGACTCAGGATAGATAGGTCGGGGAGAGATCATTGTAACAAGGTAATTTTATGTGTCGATTTTATCATATACGCTCAAGTATAAAATGAACCGAACTCAAATGGAATGAAAAACACTTTACCGAACTTAAACGGAAAGAAAAATATTTTTATTAAATGTTTTTCAAGTTATAGTCCAGTAGAATCACCCTGTGTAGTAGTCGACTAAATCAATCAGTAACTATTGGTTTTTCATCCACATCAAAAGGAGTCGACAGAAAGAACCTTGAGTCGACTAGACTACAAGAAGTAGTCGACTAGAACTCATTGTAGTCGACTAGATGAATCATTGTAGTCGACTAGATGAAGCAATGTAGTCGACTAAAATAAAAAGTAGTCGACAAGTTGATCCTCAAAACCTGCAGATTCTTTAGAAAACATTTCCCATGTTTTGTGGATTGTGTTTAATGGTGTTCAAACGGCTCTTATCTTTCAAATACTATAATCATTCTTCAAAACCCTAATGCAATGCTATATATAGAATGAGATGTGTATATTAAACATTCAAGAGATTGAAATACAAAGAGAAAGAAAGCTATCAAAAATTATGCAGAAAGTTTCTCTACAAAAGCCATTGAAACCAAGCTTTGAAAATCTGATTTTCTCCAAGTTTCTTTGAAAATCAAAACCTCTAGTATCTCTTCTTATTCTCCAAATATCATTCATTGATCATATCCTTTGAGAATACATTTCTAGAGCTATTGTAAAATCACCAAAAACACTTGAGCTTATATTGAATTATCTTCCATAAAAACCTTTGGGTTTTTGAGCGTTTTTGTTCTTGAGTGATTTTATTGATTACATACGAATTTGTAATCTCGGACAAGTGAAGTCCACCGATTATTCAAGAGAGGGTTGTTCTCTTGATTGAGAGACAAGCTTGAGAGGCTTGTGTTGTAAAGGTTTGCCATTCCACCTGTGAAGGAAGGGCCATAGTGAAAGGATCGGGAAAAGTCTCAAGAAGGGGTTCTTGAGCTGAGGAGTAGGAGTTACCGAACCTCGAAACAATCACGGTGTCAATCTCTCTATCTCTTTCTCTTTACTTGATTTATTTGCATGCTATAATTGCTTAAATATCTTGTATGCTATCTTGTCTTGAAATTAATAGTTAGAGAATTTTAAATTGAATCATCCACTTGATATTTGAGAAATTGATTTTTGTTTAAAGTGTGTTCCAATTTCGAAAAGAATTAGAATTATTTTTGAACACCCTATTCACCCCCCTTCTAGGGTTAATTAGTGACTAACAATTGGTATCAGAGCCTAATCTCTATTTATCTTAGACTTAACCGTCTTAGAGAACGATCATGTCATCAAATTTAGTCACTCATGTTGAAGGACAATCGAATAATAGGCCCCCATGGTTTGATGGATCAAATTATAGCTATTGGAAAACTAGAATGAAAGATTTTCTTCAAGCTATCGATTACCAAATTTGGCAAGTAGTTCTTGAAGGACCATTTGTATTGACCAAAATTGTTGGTGGAAAAACCGTCCCCAAATTACCTAATGAATGGGATAATGATGACCGCAAACTCATGTCGTACAATGCTAAAGCCAAAGTAAATTTAAATTGCGCTTTAAGTCCAAATGAATTTAATCGTGTATCTACTTGTTCAACGGAAAAATAAATGTGGGATAAACTTGAGGTAACCTATGAAGGTACATCTCAAGTACGAGAATCTAAAATTGACATACTCATGCATGAATATGAATTATTTGCTATGAAAGTTGATGAAAATGTGAATTCTATGATGTCTCGCTTTACAAATATTTTGAATGGACTAAAACATCTTGGTAGAATTGTTCCTAGATCCGATGCGTCACGAAAAGTGCTTAGAAGTCTCCCGGCAAAATGGGATGCAAAAGTAACGGCTATCAAAGAAGCTCATGACCTCAACACCATGAGTCTCGATGAAAGTTTCGGCTCTCTACTCACTTGGGAAATAACATTAAAAGCTCATGAAGACGACATCAAGCAAAGAAAGGGGATAGCTTTGCAAGCTTTCACCAAAAATGAAAACAATGAGCCGAGTGAAGAAGAAGAGGATGAGGACATTGCCTTGTTCATCCAAAAATTCAAGAGACACCTTCAAAAAATGAAAGCAAATGGTGGAAGATTCATGAAGAGAATCGATCCAATAGGCGAGCCTAGCAAAAGAGAACCCCCAACGTGTTTTAATTGCGGTAAGCCGGGACACTACAAAAGTGATTGCTTCAAGCTCAAAAAGGAAAACGAGAAAAGACCTAGCAAGATGGCAATGAATGTCACATGGGAGGACTATGACTCATGCGACTCGGATGAGGAGAAAAGTAGTGAGGAAACGACAAACATTTGTCTCATGGCAAATGAAGAAGAGGTACATTTAAATTTAAATGATCTAGATAAACTATCATATGATGAACTTCTTCTTGATTACAATGAATTGCAAGATGTGTTTGAAGAATTACATGATGAATTCGAAAAATTAGCTAGAAAATATATCCTTCTTAAGAAAGCTAAATCGTCATGTAGTCTCACTAGTTCAAGCTTAGAAGTTTCTTGCAATGACAAAAGCATTGAGCTAGAAAAGGAAAATATTCGGTTGAAAAATACTATTGATAATCAAATAAATATTTTAGCAAAATTTACAAAAGGAAAAGAGAACCTTAGTATCATGTTAGGAAGACAAAAAGGATCATTTGATAAATGCGGTCTAGGGTATGATGTTTTTGACAAAAATGCTCTCATTTTGAAAAAGAGAAAATCACTTAGCTCTACATTTACTAGAAAATCATCTCATGCATCTTCAAATGATTATAAACATGTTACTTGCTACTATTGCAATAGAAAAGGACACAAAACAAATGTATGCTTTCATAGAAAGAAGAAAATTATGTCAAAAATGGTTTGGGTTCCGAAAGGGACTAGTGCATGCTCTCATAGAAAAGAGAATGTTGTAACAAAACAAATTTGGGTTCCAAAAGAAACTATTGCGTATCTATCTAACCAAAATGGACCCAAAACAGATTGGGTACCAATAAAAGTTACTTGAACTTGTTTTGTAGGTATGCTTGAAGTCTGCATCAAAAGAAAAATGGTTTCTTGATAGCGGATGCTCAAGGCATATGACGGGAGATAAATCAAAGTTTATTTCACTAAAACCATATGAAGGAGGAAACGTTACTTTTGGAGACAACTCTAAAGGCAAAATTATGGGAATTGGCTCAATCGGTATTTCCTCTTCTCTCTCTATAGATGATGTGCTTTTAGTTGATGGTTTGAAGCATAACTTGTTTAGTATTAGTCAACTTTGTGACAAGGGCTATGATGTTATATTTAGGACACATGCATGCATAATCAAGAAAGATGGGAAGCAAATGTTCAATGCCAAAAGAAATGGAAACTTGTATACTTTGTTGCTATGTGAATTGCATGATCAAGATGTTAAATGTTTTGTTACATCTAGCGAAAATAGTTGGTTATGGCATAGACGTCTAGGACATGCTAGTATGGACCTCATTCATCGTTTATCCAAAAATGATTTAGTCAAAGGCCTCCCAAAGACTAAATTTTCAAAAGATAAAATACGTATCGCATGTCAAGTAGGCAAGCAAGTTAAATCTTCTTTCAAGAGAAAGAAAGATATTACCACTTCTCGACCTTTAGAGTTACTTCACATGGATCTCTTCAGTCCGAAGAGAAAGGCTAGCTTAGCCGGGAAACTCTATGTACTTGTTATAGTTGATGATTACTCTAGATATACTTGAGTTCACTTTCTTGCTCATAAAAATGAAACTCACTCCATTCTTGAAAATTTTTATAGAGTCATTCAAAATGAAAAAGATTTGAAAATCAAGAAAATTAGAAGTGATAGAGGTAGGGAGTTTGAAAATCAAGACTTAGAAAAATTATGTGATGACCTCGGTGTTTCACATGATCTCTCGGCCCCTAGAACCCCTCAACAAAACGGTGTAGTTGAAAGAAAGAATCGATCTCTACAAGAGATGGCTAGAACTATATTAAATGAGCACAACCTTCCCCGAAGCCTTTGGGCGGAAGCGGTAAACACCGCTTGCCATATAATTAATCGTGTTATTATTCGGATGAAGTTGGGGAAAACGTCCTATGAGTTGTGGAATGGTCGAAAGCCCAATATTGGGTATTTTAAAGTTTTTGGGTGTAAATGTTTTGTGTTAAATGATAAAGACAACCTTGGAAAATTCGACTCCAAATCGGATGAAGAAATTTTCCTAGGATATTCTACAAGGAGTAAAACATTTCGGGTTTATAACAAAAGGACTCTAACCATGGTTGAGTCTATTCATGTTGTCTTTGATGAATCACCCTCACCACCATCACCTAGAACTGACCTAGAAGAAGATGAGGTTGTTGGGATTGAGGATAATCTAAATACTCTCAATATCTCCAACTCATCATGTAGCCAAAAGGAAATGAGGGAAGTTGAGCATCAATCCAATGATGTCTTGACCAACTCAATGCCTAAAGCATGGAGGATTGTTCACAATCATCCTCTTGATCAAGTCATAGGTAATCCTTCAAAAGGGATTATGTCACGCCCCAAATTTCGTAAGACTCCCGAACCGGGACATCCGAGGAATCCGGGTCGTCATTCATAAAATGAGCGACCAAAGAAAATACTAAACAACCACAAACCGAATGGAATCCTATTCGCAATAGTAATTCCATACAAAATAAAGCGGAAGCTAAACCAAATGATACATAAGGCACGTCTAGGTGCCGAAAGAATACATCTCTACAACGATGTAACAAATACAAAGAAGGGATAGGCCAACAGACTGGCTCCCAAGAGGTACAACATCTATGGTCCCAATACAGGGAACAAGAAAATGAAACAAAAGGTACAACTCTATATATCTAGCGTCCCAAATCCCGCAACAACATCAGTGTCACGAGCCATTCTGCACTCCACGTTGTCCATAACCGAAACATTCCCTGCAAACTGGTGGTGTAAACCACCAGGCATACCGCTGCCGGGGTGAGCTCATTGAGCCCCGTAGGAGAAAGAAATCATAACCATCACATCCTACGATCGTTCAAATCAAATGAAAACCAACCCGTGTACATGCATCTACCCTAGGTCAGTCAAATATCCCACCTGGCAATCACGCCAAGACGAGACCCCGAAATACATCCCACTAGTCCCCTACCATGCATCCACAAATAGCATCTAGTGAAACTATATCACAACAACATGAAATAACTCACACCTCTCTCTATATATATAAGCACGTATATATATATATATACATACAAGGATATACAATCAATACCAGATACATAGTACAGACCCCCCTTCATAGATCACTACGACTCGTACCCGTCAGTCCCACACTGACAATCAACACAACACTATCACCTCAACAATATCACCAAATCATGGGAGTAACCCTCCTATTCATAAAACGTTAGGAATTATAACACTTACAGTTCCTAGGCCACAGGCATACCGAACTCCAAAACCTCAAATTATTATCGAATCATACTATCAATCACTTCACATGCCACTAATGACATCCATAAACCCAACACAGGGGTAAGACATTCTTGTAAACCTAAGGTAAGTCACAAAGGTTTCCCAACAACAAAAGGAAGTGAAATGGATTGAATAACCCATCACACCGACCAATCAAAGGTCACATGTTCATCAAAGGGTAAAATGGTCATTTCAAGGGAAACGATGTACTTTCAAAGGTTACCCCACCTATTTGGACATAGGTTGAACCATAAAAACAAACGGGATCAAATTCAAAGCCCTGACGCAAGAGATATGAAGTTTTGAAAACGGTATCGGACAACGCCGATAAGACAAATGGAAAGTTGAAGTACCCCTCTTTCTCCAAGGGTAAAACAGTCATTTTGAATTTAAATAAATTATTTTAAATTTTATCTAAAAATGTTGTTCCTAGAACGAGCCATAGGAATAAACGGGATCTCAATCCGAGTTACGAGGTGAGAGAAATGAATTTTTGAAAATCAGGAAAAATCCACCCAAAGCTGACCCAGTCGACTGGCTAGTTTACCCAGTCGGCTGTCTGATGACCCAGTCGACTGGCTCAATGACCCAGTCGACTGGCTGGACCAGAGAGTTCCAAAATTCTTACGGGAAAAAGCTTAGTTGACCCAGTCGACTGCCTGGAAGGGGCCAGTCGACTGCCTAGGTTAGAAAACCTCAAAAATGACTTCCAAACAGCTTCGAAGCCTTAGGAATCATGAGACAAAAGTCCTCAACTCATTTAGGAACTTTGGAAATGAGAAACTATCATTTAATCTCGGTTTAGTTTTAACAAAAATACTTTCTTGAAAATCCGTAAAACTAACCGTCTTGCCCCCGGTATCCGTTTTGGATACCACCGACTTTCAAAAGTCAAAATCCTTTATTTCTTGATTTTTAAAACCATTTCAAAACTCAAAGTTTTTTTCGGCATCACGGGGGTAGGCGAAATTGGGTTTTTCACTCAAGGACCAAATAGATTAAAACACAAGTCTTACGAACAATCCGTTTTCGGGAACAACCGAAACCAACGGAAAACCAAGTGATTTTAGAGACGCTCAAATGAGGCAAATGAATGAAGAACCGAAGTTCGAAAGCAACTTGAAGATAAGGGCAAGTGACTATACACAAGGCACTAACTCTAACTCAACCACACTTCACTTCACATTCGAATTCACCACCCTCTTAACCGGGAATGACTACAACTCCGACGACAATCCATTCCTTAAGACCGCTAAAGGGAACCTAGTGGCCGTTGCCACGGAACCAACTAGTTTTCAAATCAAGAACCCCTTCCGATTCTTTCAACCTCAATTTCATATTCGAAACCACATCACCTAGGTTTCTAACAAGATCATAAGGTCATTATACACCATCAACCAAGATCACAACCTACACCGACTTTACTTATCACAAGTAAGCCCTTAAACCAACTCATATCACCCCCGTCCTCTTAGGGTATAATGGCACATAGCAATAAGCATAATTATTGATCTCACATTATACTTTAAATAAGTCATGGAATTTACATTTTTCACATCCTTCAATTCCAATTGAGCATTTTAAATAACAAATGAATTATTTCACAAAATTCATATTTAAACATGCTCCTCCATCACATGGAATAATATCATAATCACACATATGGGATAGTTCAAGTACAATATAACTCAACACACCCCATAATATGCGCTTGCCCAATATAGGTTAACGAATTTATACCCTACTCATTTATAACGAGAAAGAGTACCGCACTGATTCTTCCCAAGTGTTTTTGACATTTCACTTTCAACAAGGAAGGCGGTTGGCACGAGACGACCCGTGCCTAAAGATTCGTATAACGAATGCACGAGACGACCCGCGACTTCGAGAATGAGACGACTCACCCTATACCCCATTCACGGCTCATTATTCCGTAGGATGGGAACACCCCCTGGCCAGTTGTTGCGATGATTCGACACAAGACTACTTACACTTACGAATACATAATCCGTATAAACCCTACACCCATGCTTTTGACACTACATGGTGTACCCCAAAACGCATAAAGGTTTTTATCATAACCATATGCCATCACAATACATGCTTCTTTCAAATAACATTATATTGCGTTCAATTTCTCACAAGGCTTACAATTTAACATTTGTTAAGCAATATATCACAACATAATTTATATCACAAATCATGTTCCCAAGGGCCTAATTCATAGTCTAAACTATCAAGACCAACTCACATATATATATATATCCACATGAATCCAATATAATTCTCGAAATCTCTTTTAAACATGCTTTTAGTTCAATTTAGCAAGTTTTCACATATCACCTCTCAACATGTCATGAAGTCCAAAAATACCTCCAAGGTACTAACCAAATGAACTAGCCTAATCTCATTCTAAGGCTACCTCCCTAACACCCACATGCACATATGTATAACTACTCTTACACATACACACCACAATACCCACATATATATATATCCACATATACATAGGCATACAAGCACACTTGCATATAAGAAATCTCAAGAACAACCACTTAGCTAGCATGCTTTATAACCCTATTCAATACTATCAAAAATACTCTATACACAAAGGTTAAGTCATATAACATGCTATAACCCTAACTTCATATTTCCAAGGATATACTTAGCAAATTTCATTTTAATGCTAGAAATCCTAGAATTCAATTTATCTTATTACACAATCACAAGATGGCTAGTTAGGAAGTTTTCCCCCTACCTCTTGAAGAGCAAACCACCAAAACCACCAAGCAAAGCCCGTGAAACCCTAGCTCTTCCTCAACCAAAATCCAAGGAGTAAACCGGTGGAAAGCTTCACCATGACCTCCTAACCATGAATCAAGCTCCAACACAAGAAGAGAGCAAGAAACATTTAGTGGTTATAACAAGAAACCCTAACTTGGTTTGAAATGGAAACACACAAGGGATGAAGAACACTTACCCATATTTAGCTTAAACCAAAGAAAAGGACACCATGAACCTCTTCTATGTTGATGGCCACACCAAAATCCCAACTTAGGGTGATGAATTCCACCCATAAGTGGAGAAGAACAAAGAGGAAGAAAATGAGAGAAAATGGAGAAGAAGAAGATGAAGTCTTGCAAAGTGGAAGACTTGCCATATGTAGAGATTCTCCACTCACACCACTCACCATCCAAGGGTCCATAATAAAGATGGGGAAAAGGAAATGAATCCAAGGGCTAGGAATAAGTCTTGCCAAGTGGAAGACTTATTACACAAATCACAAAACCCATTAATTTGCCAAACAAGGCCTTATCATCCAAGGGCCTAGAATGAAGATGGGAAATAATTAATCATCCAATGGTTGACAAAAAGTCTTGCCAATTGGATGACCAACAATAATGGATTATTCCATTTAAGTGCCAACCAAACAAGGCCTTATGATCTAAGGGTCTAAAACAAAGATGGGAGAATGAGATCAAGGGCTAGGAATGAGACAACACATAAAATGTGGAAATGACCAAAATATGCCAAAGTTGGGGTTAATTACAAGAGTGCCATCAAGCCTCTTAATTACCCTTCTACCCCTTGTCATCCTCTCTAATTACCACTATGCCATCCATACACCAACACTTAGCCAATTCTCTACAATTTTCACTAATTTCTCCAAATATGAAATTACTCATATACCCCTAGGTCATTTCTTTCCCGAAATCGTTTCTAATAATTTTCATTAGTTACAACACGAAAATATAACAAGAATTCCATATAAGTTCTACACCGAACGTCTACACTAAATTAGGTTAGAACTTTCGAGAACGCAACACGATTGCCGAAGCTCCAACGAGAAAACATTGCACGAACCCTCGTAGTCGTTGGCGACACTCCAACCCACAAAACCAGAAATGAAATCCCACGAAGTCGTCCCGCTAAGTCCAAAACTTAAACGCGAAAAATTTACTCGTACCGAGAATACACAACACGTCATGAATAAGTGAGGTCATAAAACGTTAACACTTGGAAAAGAATTCCAGAAAAGTGAAAGGAAAACGCGGGGCGTTACAGATTAGTACTATATCTCAACTTAAAGATTTTGCAACCACATGGCCCTTATATCCCAAATCGAACCCAAGAACTTCCACAAAGCTCAATGTGATGATTCTTGGATCGTTGCAATGGAAGAGGAACTAAATCAATTTGAACGCAATCAAGTTTGGCGTTTAGTTCCTAGACCCGAAAATCAAACTATAATTGACACAAAATGGATTTTTCGAAACAAAAAGTGCTAAAGCTCTTTATCAAATGGATGTCAAAAGTGCTTTCCTAAATGGTGTCATAGAAGAAGAAGTTATTGTGAAGCAACCATCCGGTTTTGAAAATAATCTTTTTCCAAATCATGTTTTCAAATTAGCTAAAGCTCTATATGGTTTAAAGCAAGCTCCTCGAGCTTGGTATGAGAGACTTAGCGGATTTTTGACTAAAAATGGTTTTACAAGAGGAAAAGTTGACAACACACTTTTGACAAAAACCATCAAGAATAATTTGTTGATTGTCTAAAGTTATGTTGACGACATCATATTCGGCTCAACAAATAATTCCTTTTGTAGGGAATTTGCTACAAGCATGCAAAATGAATTTGAAATGAGCATGGTGGGTGAGTTGAATTTCTTCTTAGGGTTGCAAATCAAGCAAAGCTCGGATGACTTATTCATTAGCCAATCCAAGTACACTAAAGATTTGCTAAAGCGATTTGGTATGGAGGCTACCAAACATGCCTTAACTCCTACGAGTTCCTCTATTAAGATTAATAAAGATGAAAATGGTAAATGTGTTGATATTACTAACTATAGAGGCATGATCGGTAGTTTGCTTTATTTAACCGCTAGTAGACGGATATAATGTTTAGTGTATGCTTATGTGCCCGGTTTCAATAATGTCCTAAGGAATCTCATTTGCTTGCGGTCAAACGTATTTTTCGCTACCTAAGTGGTACAATAAACTTAGGGCTTTGGTATCCACAAGGAACTTCAATTGATCTTATTAGTTATTCGGATGCCGATTTTGCGGGATGTAGAATTGAATGAAAAAGCACAAGCGGCACTTGTCATTTTCTAGGACACTCACTAGTATTTTGGTCAAGTAAAAAGCAAAATTCTGTTGCATTATCTACAGCCGAAGCCGAATATGTGGCAGCCGGTAGTAGTTGGGCTCAAACTCTTTATATTATGCAACAACTACTTGATTTCGGTCTTACTTTCTCTCACGTGCCTATTAAATGCGATAATACGAGTGCGATTTGTATTTCAAAGAATCCTATTCATCACTCACGCACCAAGCATATAGAGATTAGGCATCATTTTTTACGAGATCATGTTGCTAAGGGTGACGTTGAATTGATTTTTATCGACATTAAAAATCAATTGGCGGATATTTTTACAAAACCACTTGCGGACGAATCTTTTTCTAAAATTCGTCGAGAAATCGGTATGGCCATGGATTTTGATGTTTTATCTTAAACTCTGTCAGAATCTTTATTTTCCATATTTTCTTGCTATTTTTGTGTATTTATTTCATGATTTTTTTAAAATTTTTACCTTCTAGTCGACTCATTCTATGAAGTTCAAACCATTCTAGTCGACTACTTCCATCAGTAGTTTCACCATTGCATGCTATTCAACATTCTAGTCGACTACTTTGCCCCTTTAGTCGACTCAAATGCCCTTCGAGTCGACTCAAACCCAATCTAACCGACTCAACCCTAGCCCTAGTCGACTCAAGCCCTATAAAACCTAACCCTCATCTCATCTTCTCCATCCGACTCCTTCAACCTTCACCCACATTCAAACCCTCTCCTCTCAATCCCTCTCCTACTACCATTTATACCTTCAAATCCTCACCTATCTCTCATTAATTTTACATTTCTATCATCCTTCACCCATTTCCTTTATCTAATCTCTTCATTTTCATTATCTTTCTCCCATTCATATATACACCCACATATATATATATACACCATCATATATCTATACATTTGTGCATCATCTTCTACAATGCCACCGAAGACTCGAGGTCTATTTCGGAAACGTTCCCGTACTGATGGAGGCCAAAGCTCCACCCATTCACACCTTCCTACTACTGTAGAGGAAGAAGTTTCAACTGAACCTCTGCTTCTTGAAGTGCTTCTTCTTGATGATGATGATCGAAATCAATTCATCACGGTTTTTGATCATCGTGCTCCTTCACCTTGCCGAATTGTCACACAAGATTTATGCACTGAAATTAGGGCTCGCACTTTAGAGTTGTTCCGAGCAATTGGTTGGGATTTTTTCGTTTCTCTTGACAATCCGGTACTTCCGCGAATTGTCAAAGCCTTCTATGCTTCTCTTGTAAATCATAAGGAGAAATTTATGTGGTGAAGACGAGATCGTTGATGACAGCGAAATCAAGCGCATTTTCTCGCTTTTGAATGACGGTATCCGCCACTTCTCTAAAGATTGGTATAAGGCTGATGGTTTCGATTGTATTGAGGTTGTTCGGGCATATGCGTCGACAAGGAAATTTCGCAGAACGTCGGTATTACCTCTTCTATGCTACTACCCGAGGCTAGATTAATTCATAATGTTATTACTTACTCTATTCTGCCTAAAACTGGTAGTCGTAGCAGTGTTTCTCGTATGGAGGCTTTTTTGGTTTATTGCGTTTTGACAGGAACCCGCGTTGATTTAGCTTATATTTTCCGTTCCGTCATCCTCACATGTCAGCGCAAACCATCCGGCCCACTTTTCTTTTCTGCACATATTACATATCTACTGCAGCGGAAAGGTTTTAAATTTCCGAATGAAGTGTCCGAGCATCACCCTATTTTTCTTGACCCCACTCATGTCAAGCATATGCATATTTCTTCTGATGCGGAAGGAAATTTCATTTCTGAAAGTGCACCTGCTCCTCATTCGCGTACAGCTCCTAGCGGTTCTGCATCGCGCCAGGAAGCCTCTTCCTCGGTTCCTCCGTTGGACGGTGCTTCGGCTTCTCAGACTGCTCTTCTTAACCAACTGCTTGGGGTTGCTCAAAGCAATACGGAGCTCCTTAGGCAGCAGGAACAAGTACTTCAGCACCTTGATACGACCGTGAACCAGAATACGGAAGCCATTCGATTGATCAATGAGCGCCTTGTTATTCATGATACAGAAATGTCTACCTGTATTACAAATCTGGCCGGGTCACTTGATAACCTTACTCTTGGACTCACGAACCCTCACTCACGCACCCCTCGACGCTGACAAAAAGGGGGGAAAATTATGCTATTGTACTGTCATGTATTTCATTATCCGACATTAGCAATTTCTATTTTTGTGTGGCTTGTTATGGTTATTTGCAAACTTGTTTGTTTTCTTTTCCATGTTTATCATTAGTATAAACAACTTGTATTAAACTGAAACATCTATGATAGGCTGTTTATTTTTGCTATCTCAAATGTGCACCTATTTTTATATATTGTATCAAAATGCCTATTAAATTGCAAATTTCATTTACTAAGGGGGAGCATTTGATCAAAATATTATGCACATGTTGAGGGGGAGCATCACTTGATGTTTCGCCAAATGCCAAGCAAACACAAAATGTTTTGTCATCATCAAGGGGGAGATTGTTGGCTTTGAAATTTACTCTTCGCAAACAAATCCAAAATTAATGATAACAAACCATTGAAGAGTGTTTGATACTAATGAATTATCGACTTTATATTTTCAGTAAAAGACAGGTGAATGACTCAGAAATTAAACTCGGAAAGGAAACGACTCGAAAAGCAAGCTCGGAAAAAAAGCTTGATTTAAAGAGAAAAGCCGTGAAAGAAATTGAAGCGCAAATGGAAAATCAATTAATTCAATGGCAAAGGCAAAATTCGAAGACTCAAGACTCGGGATAGATAGGTCGGGGAGCGATCATTGTAACAAGGTAATTCTATGTGTCGATTTTATCATATAAGCTCAAGTATAAAATGAACCGAACTCAAATGGAATGAAAAACACTTTACCGAACTTAAACGGAAAGAAGTATATTTTTATTAAATGTTTTTCAAGTTATAGTCCAGTAGAATCACCCTGTGTATTTTCTAGTAGTCGACTAAATCAATCAATAGCTATTGGTTTTTCATCCACATCAAAAGGAGTCGACTGAAAGAACCTTGAGTCGACTAGACTACAAGAAGTAGTCGACTATAACTCATTCTAGTCGACTAGATGAATCATTGTAGTCGACTAGATGAAGCAATGTAGTCGACTAAAATAAAAAGTAGTCGACAAGTTGATCCTCAAAACCTGCAGATTCTTTAGAAAACATTTCCCATGTTTTGTGGATTGTGTTTAATGGTGTTCAAATGGCTCTTGTCTTTCAAATACTATAATCATTCTTCAAAACCCTAATGCAATGCTATATATAGAATGAGATGTGTATATTAAACATTCAAGAGATTGAAATACAAAGAGAAAGAAAGCTATCAAAAATTATGCAGAAATTTTCTCTACAAAAGCCATTGAAACCAAGCTTTGAAAATCTGATTTTTTCCAAGTTTCTTTGAAAATCAAAACCTCTAGTATCTCTTCTTAATCTCCAAATATCATTCATTGATCATATCCTTTGAGAATACATTTCTAGAGCTATTGTAAAATCACCAAAAACACTTGAGCTTATATTGAATTATCTTCCATAAAAACCTTTGGGTTTTGAGCGTTTTTGTTCTTGAGTGATTTTATTGATTACATACGAATTTGTAATCTCGGACAAGTGAAGTCCACCGATTGTTCAAGAGAGGGTTGTTCTCTTGATTGAGAGACAAGCTTGAGAGGCTTGTGTTGTAAAGGTTTACCATTCCACCAGTGAAGGAAGGGCCATAGTGAAAGGATTGGGAAAAGTCTCAAGAAAGGGTTCTTCAGCCGAGGAGTAGAAGTTACCGAAGCTCGAAAAAGTCATCGTGTCAATCTCTCTATCTCTTTCTCTTTACTTGATTTATTTGCATGCTATAATTTCTAAAATATCTTGTATGCTATCTTGTCTTGAAATTAATAGTTAGAGAAGTTTAAATTGAATCATCCGCTTGATTTTTTAGAAATTGATTTTTGTTTAAAGTGTGTTCCAATTTCGAAAAGAATTAGAATTATTTTCGAACACCCTATTCACCCCCCCCCCCCCCCCCCCCCCTCTAGGGTTAATTAGTGACTAACATATTGGACCATTAAACTTTTTAACTATGTTAACAACCATATTAATGCACTTTTAAGTGACCCCATAAAAGGGCAGTGTTTGCCTCAGGTCATGTAAGAAGGAATCATCTTATATGTGATGTTGTCCAATAAAAAAACTTATAAGTGTCCTAAAATTTCCAAAATATTACCATAATTATATATATATTTTTAAATTATGGAAACCAAGCAAATTATGATCATGAAAAGATTTTAAAACTTATGAAAATATTTTAAAAATAATACACATAAGTTTTATTGGACCACATCACAGCTAAGCAGTAAGTTTCTCCTTACATGACCTGAGACAAGTATTTCCCCCATAAAAGGGGTATTAACAATCTTAATTATAATTTTTTCTTGTTGCTTTCTGAGTGAGAATTTTCTACATGATTGATGTATTATTTGTTCATCTTTTAATTATCCCTGGAGTGTTTTTATCTCTTTTTCAATTATCTAAAATGAAGTTTTGGATTTGAATATGAGTTCGGATTTTTCATGTTTTAAATATTTAGATTTTTTGATTATATGGTGTTGGATTAGTATAGTTGCAGTAGTTTGGATTAACTAAAGAGAACCACTATCATTGCAACTACCGTTCCACGACTCATGTGCTTGAATTGGGGGTTGGTTTGTTTGTGTTTACTATTGATAATTTTGCAATATTGTATTGGTGATTGGTAAGTGATGAAGGGTATTTTTGCATGATCTGAAACGACGCCACATCCTACAAAATAAAGCAAAGTCACTTGGTGGCACCGGTGTGGTGCCGGCCAAAGATCCTCCAACTATCAAGTTAGTGTTTGTCAAATCCACACTCATAATAAATGACTTAGGAGTTGAAGTGTATTTTTTTCGTCATACCTTTTCCTTGGCTGGCCACATATTTATAATGGTCTTCCGTTGAATAGATACGATAGTTGATGCGTGAAAATCTCAACCGAGTTGCTCTTGGGAAATTTCAACAGAAAATTCAAACTCCAACAACCCTATGTTAGGTCAACCACTCAAGACTCCCCTGGTCAACATGGGCGGTCAAACCCTAATCAATTATTCCCTATGAGTTGCCTCCTATTTTCTTATTTGGAACAAATATGAAAATATAAAATATTATATTTTTATTGCACCTCATTTTACCTGAATAATATATAATGCATATATATATATATGTATATATATATATATAATATGTGTGTATACATATCTTTTAGTATTCATAGTATTTATCTATGTAATGTGGATATATATATGACTTGGATAGAATTATCAATATCTATTTTCATTCTTATCTTTAGGAAGAATGTGTTTTATTTTTTGTTTCTAGTCTTGGTAACCCTAATCAATTAGGACTTCTCATTACGGTGACACATACACAAAATTTTCTATATATATATGTACTTTCTTATTAATTCAAACTTTGTCAATTAAAGTCCTAATTGAAACCAAGTTATTAAACACAATAAACCAAACCAAAATTTTTATTTATTTATTTTTTCCCTCTTTGGCAGGCCTAGTAGGACACCCTTTGTCGCCTTGGGAATTTGCCAAAGCAAATAATCCCTTAGAAAATATATATTTCGTCTCTATCCATATTGTTTTTTAACTCACACCCTTTTTTTCCTTTTGGAATTCCTCTTGGTTTGCCTTTGCTGCCATGGACCCTCTTTGCATCATTGGTAATTGCCCAAGGCAAATAGAGATTGGACTCTTTATTGTCTTGGACTCTCTTTGTTCCCTTGGGAATTTCCCAAACCAAACAAAGTTTGGACTCTTTATTGTCATGGTCTCTTTGCTCCCTTGGGAATTTCCCAAAGCAAGCAGAGATTTATATTTTTTTTATTTATATATATACTTGTTGGCTTTGAAATTTTGTTTCGGCAAACAATACCAAAATTGATGATAACAAACCATTAAAGAGTGTTTGATACTAATGAATTTTCGAGATCATGTTTTCAGCAAAAGACAGGAAAAAAAGACTCGAAAAATAGACACGAAAAGAAAGCTTGAATGAAAGCGAGAAACCGAGAAAGAAATTGAAGCGAGAAAATATAAATTCAAATATTCAACGGCAAAGGCGAAAGTCGAAGAACTCAAGACTCGGGGTAGATAGGTCGGGGAGCGATCATTGTAACAAGGTAAATTTATGTGTTGATATTATCTTATAAGCTCAAATATAAAATGAACCGAACTCAAATAGAAAGAAAAATAATTATCGAACTCAAGCGGAAAGAAAAATGACTTAAACAAGTATCTTTCAAGTTATAGTCGACTAGAAGAATCCTTTGTATTTTCTAGTAGTCGACTAAAATGATCAGGAGCAACATGTTTTTCATTCACCTTAAAGTAGTCGACTAAAAGAAACTTTGAGTCGACTAGACTACATCTTATAGTCGACTAGAACTCAATCTAGTCGACTAAGAGGAACCAAGTAGTCGACTAAAGATAGCATGTAGTCGACTAAATGCTCCATAAATCCTACAATTTCGACATAAACATTTTCCATGTTTTGTGCATCATGTTTAATGGATTTCAAACGGCTCTTGACTTCTCTAATTCAATACTCACTCTCAAAACCCTAAATCATTAATATATATAGAATGAGATGTGTATATTGTAAGACAAGATATTGCACAAGAAAAAGAGAGAAAAACTTTAAAAACTTCATACATAAATTTTCTGCAAAAGCCATTGAAACCAAGCAAGCAAAATCTGATTTTCTGCAAAAATCTTTGAAAATCAAAATCTTTAGTTTCTCTTCTTATTCTCCAAATATTGTTTCATTGATATATCCTTTGAGAATACATATCTAGAGCAATTGAGAAATCACCAAAAACACTTGAACTTATATTGATTTATCTTCCATAAAAACCTTTGGGTTTTTGAGTGTTTTTATTCTTGAGTGATTCGATTGATTACATACGAATTTGTGATCTCGGACAAGTGAAGTCCAACGATTTTTCAAGATAGGGTTGTTCTCTTGATTGAGAGACAAGCTCGAGACACTTATGTTGTAAAGGTTTGCCATTCCACCTGTTAAGGAAGGGCCATAGTGAAAGGATCGGGAAAAGTCTCAAGAAGAGGTTCTTAAGCCGAGGAGTAGGAGTTACCGAACCTCAAAAAAATCACGGTGTCAATATCTCTATCTTTTTCTCTTTATTTCATTAATTTTCATGCTATATTTACTTAAATATATTGTATGCTATATTTAGTCTTATATAAATTGAATTGAAACATTCACTTGATTATTGAAGAGATTGATTTTTGAATATAGCTTGTTCCAATTTCAAAAAAAGTTAGAAATATTTTTGAACACCTTATTCACCCCCCTCTAGGGTTAATTAGTGACTAAAAATTGGTATCAGAGCCTAATAATCTCTATAAATTTTAGACTTAACTGTCTTAGAGAACGATCATGGCGTCAAATTTAGTCACTCATGTTGAAGTACAATCTAATAATAGACCCCCATAGTTTGATGGATCAAATTATAGCTATTGGAAAACTAGGATGATAGATTTTATTCAAGCTATTGACTACCAAATTTGGCAAGTAGTTCTTGAATGACCATTTGTATTAACCAAAATCGTTGATGGAAAAACCGTTCCCAAATTACCCAATGAATGGGATAACGATGACCGTAAGCTCATCTCCTATAATGCTAAAGCCAAAGTAAATTTAAATTGTGCCTTGAGTCCAAATGAATTTAATCATGTATCTACTTGTTCAATGGTAAAAGAAATGTGGGATAAACTTGAAGTAACTTATGAAGGTACATCTCAAGTACGAGAATCCAAAATTGACATACTCATGCATGAATATGAATTGTTTGCTATGAAAGATGATGAAAATGTGAATTCTATGATGTCGCGTTTTACAAATATTTTGAATGGACTAAAGCATCTTGGTAGAATTGTTCCTAGATCCGATGCATCACGCAAAGTGCTTAGAAGTCTTCCGGCCAAATGGGATGCAAAAGTAACGGCAATCAAAGAAGCTCATGACCTCAACACCATGAGTCTCGATGAGATTTTCGGCTTTCTACTCACTTGGGAAATCACGTTGAAATCTCGTGAAGACGACACCAAGCCAAGAAAGGGGATAGCTTTGAAAGCCTCCACCAAAAATGAAGCCAATGAGCTAAGTGAAGAAGAAGTGGATGAAGACATTGCTTTGTTCACTCAAAATTTCAAGAAATACCTTCAAAGAAAGAAAGATAATGGAGGTAGATTCGTGAGAAAACTGAACCGAAAGGTGAGCCTAGCAAAAGGGAACCCCCAACGTGTTTCAATTGCGGAAAGCCGGGACACTACAAAAGTGATTGCTTCAAGCTCAAGAAGGAGAACGAGAAAATACCAAGAAAGATGGCTATGAATGCCACATGGGATGACTACGACTCATGTGACTCGGATGAAGGGGAAAATGGTGAGGAAACGGAAAATATTTGCCTCATGGCAAATGAAGAAGAGGTACATCTAAATTCATATTCATTAGATAAATCCAAACTATCTTATGATGAACTTCTCCTTGATTATAATGAATTGCAAGATGCATTTGAAGAATTGCATGATGAATTTGAGAAATTAGCTAGAAAACATATTCTTCTTAAGAAAGCTAAATCTTCATGTAGCTCTACTAGTTCCAACTTAGAAACTTCAAGCAATGACAAAAGCATTGAGCTAGAAAAGGAAAATAATCGGTTGAAAAATACTATAGATGATCAAATAAATGTCTTAGCTAAATTTACAAAAGGAAAAGAGAACCTTAGTATTATGTTAGGAAGACAAAGATGATCATTTGATAAACATGGTCTAGGGTATAATGCTTTTGACAAAGATGCTCTTATTTTGAAAAAGAGAAAAACATTTAGGCACACATTTACAAGGCAATCTTCTCATACATCTTCAAATGATCATAAACATGTTACTTGCTACTTTTGCAATAGAAATGGACACAAAGCTAATGTATGCCTTCATAGAAAGAAGAAAATTATGTGAAAAATGGTTTGGGTTCCGAAAGGGACTATTTCATGCTCACATAGAAAAGAGAATGTTGTAACGAAACAAATTTAGGTTCCAAAAGGAACTATTGCGTCTCTATCTAACTAAAATGGACCCAAAACAGATTGAGTACCAATAAAAGTTACTTGAACTTGTTTTGTAGGTATGCTTGAAGTCCGCATCAAAAGAAAAATGGTTTCTTGATAGCGGATGCTCAAGGCATATGACGAGAGATAAATCAAAGTTTATTTCACTAAAACCATATGAAGGAAGAAACGTAACCTTTAGAGACAACTCTAAAGGCAAAATTATAGGAATTGGCTCAATCAGTATTTCCTCTTTTCTTTCTATAGATGATGTGCTAATAGTTGATGGTTTGAAGCATAATTTGTTTATACTTTGTTGCTATGTGAATTGCATGAACAAGATGTTAAATGTTTTGTCACATCTAGCGAAAATAGTTGGTTATGTCATAGACGTCTAGGACATGCTAGCATGGACCTCATTCATCATTTATCCAAAAATGATTTAGTCAAAGGCCTCCCAAAGACTAAATTTTCGAAAGATAAAATATGTAGCGCATGTCAAATAGGAAAGCAAGTAAAGTCCTCTTTTAAGAGAAAGAAAGATATTACCACTTCTAAACCATTAGAGCTACTATACATGGATCTTTTTTGTCTAGAGAGAACGAATAGCTTAGCTGAGAAACTCTATGTACTTGTTATAGTTGAAGACTACTCTAGATATACTTGGGTTCATTTTGTTGCTCATAAAAATGAAACTCACTCCATTCTTGATAAATTTTATAGAATCATTCAAAATGAAAAATATTTGAAAATCAAGAAAATTAGAAGTGATAGAGGTAGGGAATTTGAAAATCAAGACTTAGAGAAATTATGTGATGACCTTGGTGTATCTTATGGTCTCTCGGCCCCTAGAACCCATCAACAAAATGGAGTAGTTGAAAGAAAGAATCGATCTCTACAAGAGATGGCTAGAACCATGTTAAATGAGCACAACCTTTCCCGAAGCCTTTGGGAGGAAGCGGTAAACACCGTTTGCCATATAATTAATCGTGTCATTATTCGGATGAAGTTGGGAAAAAAACCTTATGAGTTGTGGAATGGTTGAAAGCCCAATATTGGGTATTTCAAATTTTTCGGGTGCAAATGTTTTGTACTAAATGATAAAGATAACCTAGGAAAATTTGACTCCAAATCGGATGAAGCAATTTTTCTAGGATATTCTTCAAGGAGTAAAGTCTTTCGTGTTTTTAATAAACGGACTCTAACCATGGTTGAGTCTATTCATGTTGTCTTTGATGAATCACCCTCACCACCATCCCCTAGAATTGACCTAGAAGAAGATGAAGTTGTTGGGATTGAGGATAATCTAAATACTCTTAATATCTCCAACTCATCAAGTAGCCAAAAGGAAATGAGGGAAGTTGAGCATCAATCCAATGATGACTTGACCAACTCAATGCCTAAATCATGGAGGATTGTACACAATAATCCTCTTGATCAAGTCATAGGTAATCCATCAAAAGGGGTTAGTACTAGATCTCAACTTAAAGATTTTTGCAACCACATGGCTTTTGTATCGCAAATCGAACCCAAGAACTTCCACGAAGCTCAATGTGATGATTCTTGGATCGTAGCAATGCAAAAGGATGAGAATGGAGTAATTGTTCCTAGACCCAAAAATCAAACTATTATTGCTACAAAATGGGTTTTTCGAAATAAAAAGGATGAGAATGGAGTAATTGTTCGAAATAAAACAAGATTGGTAGCTCAATAATATAATTAAGAGGAAGGCATCGACTACGATGAGACCTTTGCACCCGTAGCTAGATTAGAAGCAATTAGAATGCTTCTTGCATTTGCATCATATAGAAACTTTACTCTTTATCAAATGGATGTTAAAAGTGCTTTCTTAAATGGTGTCATAGAAGAAGAAGTTTTTGTAAAGCAACCACCCGGTTTTGAAAATAATCTTTTTCCAAATCATGTTTTCAAATTGGCTAAAGCTCTATATGGTTTAAAGCAAGCTCCTCGAGCTTGGTATGAGAGACTTAGCGGGTTTTTTAATCAAAATGGTTTTACAGAGGGAAAGTTGATAACACACTTTTTACAAAAACCATTAAGAATAATTTGTTGATTGTCCAAATATATGTTGACGACATTATATTTGGCTCAACAAACAATTCCTTGTGTAAAGAATTTGCTACAAGTATGCAAAATGAATTTGAAATGAGCATAATGGGTGAGTTGAATTTCTTTTTAGGTTTAAAAATCAAGGAAAGCTCAGATGGCTTATTCATTAGCCAATCCAAGTATACTAAAGATTTGCTAAAATGATTTGGTATGGAGGGTACCAAACATGCCATAACTCTTATGAGGTCCTCTATTAAGCTTGATAAAGATGAAAATGGTAAATGTGTTGACATTACAAATTATAGAGGCATGATCGGTTGTTTGTTTTACTTAACCGCTTATAGGCCAGATATAATGTTTAATGTGTGCTTATGTGCTCGTTTTCAATCATGTCCTAAAGAATCTCATTTACTTGCCGTGAAACGTATTTTTCGCTACCTAAGTGGTACAATTAATTTAGGGCATTGGTATCCACGTGGAACTTCACTTGATCTTATTAGCTATTCGGATGCCGATTTTATGGGATGTAGAATTGATCAAAAAAGCACAAGCGACACTTGCCACTTTCTAGGACACTCACTAGTATCTTGGTCAAATAAAAAGTAAAATTCCGTTGCATTATCTATGGCCGAAGTCGAATATGTTGCAGCCGGTAGTAGTTAAGCTCAAACTCTTTACATTAAGCAACAACTACTTGATTTCGGTCTTATTTTCAATCATGTGCCTATTAAATGCGATAATACGAGTGTTATTTGTATATCAAAGAATCCGATTCATCACTCATGAACCAAGCATATAGGGTGCGTTTGGAAAACCTGTTTTTTGTATTTTTTTGTCTTCAAATATAAAAACTGTTTTTGTATTTGTCTTTGTTTTTTTAAGCAAAAAACTAAAAACAAAAAAGTGTTTGAATGAAAATTTGTATTGAAAAATAAAATGGTATTGGTGGCCGGCGGTGACCGGCGGCGGTGGTGGGTGACTGGCGGCGGGCGGAGGCGGCGGTGGCCGGCGGCAGCCGGAGGTGGTGGGGGCCGGCGGCGGCGACCGATGGCGGGGGGTGGTGGTGGTTGGTGGCGACGGTTGTGGGGGCGGTGGCGGAGGTGGTACCCTAAACAGTGGAAAAACTCAAAAAAGAACTAAAAGTTGTATTTGGTGTTTTCACCACTTTTACACACTATTCACAGAAAACAGGTTTCTTGGGAAAAAAAAAAGTGAACAGTAAACACGTTTGCCAAACGTGTTTTTTTTTTTAATTGGGTGAACAGTAAAAAAACAAAAATTGTTTTCTCGTATCCAAACGGACCCATAGAGATTAGGCATCATTTCTTCCGTGATCATGTTGCTAAAGGTGACGTTATTTTGGTTTTTATTGACATTAAAATCAATTAGCGGATATTTTCACTAAACCACTCGCAGACGAATCATTTTCTAAAATTCATAGAGAAATCGGAATGGCCATGGATATTGATGTTTTGTCTTAACTTCTTTCATAATTTTTATTTTTCATATTTTTGCTATTTTTGTTTATTTATTCCATATTTTTTCACCTATTTTTATCATTTTCCACATTTTCTTTATTTTAGTCGACTACTACCTATGATGTATAAATCCATCTAGTCGACTACTTCAATCAGGAAGTTCAGTTTTTGACATCACACCACCCTCTAGTCGACTACATATCTCCTTTAGTCGACTAAATGGCCTTCTAGGCAACTAGAACCATGCTTTAGTCGACTACTTGCCCCATCTAACCGACTCAACCCTAGCCCTAGTCGACTCAAACACCTATAAAACCTAACCCTCACTTCATCTTCTCCATCCGCCTCCCTCACTCTTCACCCAACTTCATTTCCTCTCATTTCAATACACTCTCATACCATCATTTCCACCTTCACACCATCACCATTTCCCATTAATTTCTCATTCCAATCATTTTTCACCCATTTTCTTCACCTAATTTCTACACTCCCATTCTTTTTCTCTCATATATATATACACCATTATATATCTATATATATATATATTTTCACACCATATTCTCCAATGGCACCGAAGACTCGCGGCCTACACTGGAAACGTTCACGAATTGATGGAGGCCAAAGCTCCACCACTTCACGCTTGCCTACTGCTGTTGAGGAAAATGATTCGAATGAACCTCTGCTCCTTGAGGTTCTTCTTCTTGATGACAGTGAAATAAATCAATTCATTGCCATTTTTTATCATCGTCCTCCTACACCATGCCATATTGTCACTCAAGCTCTATGCAATGAAATTGGGGCTCGAACCTTCGATTTGTTCCGAGCAATCGGTTGGGATTTTTTCATTTCTCTCGACATCTCGGTTCTTCCTCGCATTGTCAAAGTGTTTTACGCTTCTCTTGAGAACCACAAGGAGAAATTCCTCCCTCATCTTCATTTTGATTTGGTTGGTAACGAAGTGACTGTTGACGACTGTGAAATCAATTGCATTTTTTCACTTCCGAATGACGGTATCTACCACTTTTCCAAGGATTGGTACAAGACTGATGGGTTCGACTGTATTGAGGTAGTTCGGACTATTTGCATCGATAAAGAAATCACGCAGAATGCCGGCCTTCTCGCTTCTATGTTACTACCCGAGGCAAGATTAATTCATAATGTCATTACTTATTATATTTTGCCTAAACTTGGTAGTCGTAGTAGTGTGTCTCGTATGGAGGCGTTTCGTGCTTACTGCGTCATGACAGGGACACGCGTTGATTTAGCTACTATTTTCCATTATGTCATCCTCACATATCAGCGCAAGCCATCCAGCCCGCTTTTCTTTCCTGCGCATATCACATATTTACTTTCACGGAAAGGTTTTTCATTTCCTAATGAGGTGTCTGAGCATCATCCTATTTTTCTCGACACCACTCATGTCAAGCATATGCATATTATTTCTAATGCGGAATGGAATTTCATCACTGAAAGTGCGCTTATCCATCGTTCGCGCCCAACCCCTAGCAGTTCTGCACAACGCCATGAAGCCTCTTCCTAGGTTCCTCCATTGGAAAGTGCTTTGGCTGGTCAGGCCTTTGAAAATAGTGCTCAGGTTGCTCTTCTCAACCAAATTCTTGGGATTTTTCAGAGCAATTCAGAGATACTTAGGCAACAGGATCAAGTGCTTCAGCGCCTTGATGCAACGGTGACCAGAAATTTGGAAGTCATTCGAATGATCAATGAGCGTTTAATTCTTTTTGAGGATGGACTTTCTAGCAGTATCACTGCTCTCGTAGGGTCACTTAATGACCTTACTATTGGACGCATGGCTCCTCGCTCACATGCCCCTCGATGCTAACAAAAAGGGGAGAAATTATGCTATTGCACTATCATGTATTTCAGTATCTGACATTAGCAATTTCTATTTTTGTGTGGCTTGTTGGTGTTTATTTGCGACTTATTTGTTATATCTTGTTTTCATTAGTATAACGGCTTATACTAAATTGAACTATCTATGAAATGTTGTTTATTAATTATCTCAATGTGCGCCTATATATTTATTGTATCAAAATGCCCATTAAACTGAAAATTTCATTTACAAAGGGGGAGCATTTGAATAAATATTTTATGCACATGTTGAGGGGGAGCATCACTTGATGTTTCACCAATACCAAGCAAACACAAAATGTTTTGTCATCATCAAGGGGGAGATTGTTCGCTTTGAAATTTAGTTTCGGCAAATAATACCAAAATTGATGATAACAAACCATTAAAGAGTGTTTGATACTAATGAATTTTCGAGATCATGTTTTCAGCAAAAGACAGGTAAAAGACTCGGAAAATATACTCGAAAAGAAAGCTTGAATGAAAGCGAAAAGCCGACAAAGAAATTGAAGCGAGAAAATAGAAATTCAAATATTCAACGGCAAAGGCGAAAGTTGAAGACTCAAGACTCGGGGTAGATAGGTCGGGGAGCGATAATTATAACAAGGTAAATTTATGTGTTGATATTATCTTATAAGCTCAAGTATAAAATGAACCAAACTCAAATAGAAAGAAAAATGATTTACCGAACTCAAGCGGAAAGAAAAATGACTTAAACAAGTATTTTTCAAGTTATAGTCGACTAGAAGAATCCTTTGTATTTTCTAGTAGTCGACTAAAACAATCAGGAGCAACATGTTTTTCATTCACCTTAAAGTAGTCGACTAAAAGAACCTTTGAGTCGACTAGACTACAGCTTGTAGTCGACTAGAACTCAATCTAGTCGACTAAGAGGAACCATGTAGTCGACTAAAGATAGCATGTAGTCGACTAAATGCTCCATAAATCCTGCAATTTCGACATAAACATTTTCCATGTTTTGTGCATCATGTTTAATGGATTTTAAACGGCTCTTGACTTCTCTAATTGAATACTCACTCTCAAAACCCTAAATCATTAATATATATAGAATGAGATGTGTATATTGTAAGACAAGAGATTACACAAGAAAAACAGAGAAAAGCTTTAAAAACTTCATACAGAAATTTTCTGCAAAAGCCATTGAAACCAAGCAAGCAAAATCTGAATTTCTGCAAAAATCTTTGAAAATCAAAATCTCTAGTTTCTCTTCTTATTTTCCAAATATTGTTTCATTGATATATCCTTTGAGAATATATATCTAGAGCAATTGAGAAATCACCAAAAACACTTGAGCTTATATTGATTTATGTTCCATAAAAACCTTTGGGTTTTTGAGTGTTTTTATTCTTGAGTGATTCGATTGATTACATACGAATTTGTGATCTCGGACAAGTGAAGTCCAACGATTTTTCAAGAGAGGGTTGTTCTCTTGATTGAGAGACAAGCTCGAGAGGCTTGTGTTGTAAAGGTTTGCCATTCCACCTGTTAAGGAAGGGCCATAGTGAAAGGATCGGAAAAAGTCTCTTGAAGGGGTTCTTGAGCCGAGGAGTAGGAGTTACCGAACCTCAAAAAAATCACGGTGTCAATCTCTCTATCTCTTTCTCTTTATTTCATTAATTTGCATGCTATATTTACTTGAATATATTGTATGCTATAATTAGTCTTATGATAATTTGTTAGATAAATTGAATTGAAACATTCACTTGATTATTGAAGAAATTGATTTTGGAATATACCTTGTTCCAATTTCGAAAAGAGTTAGAAATATTTTTGAGCACCCTATTAACCCTCCTCTAGGGTTAATTAGTGACTAATAATACTTTTTTGATTTGTCAAACCCATGCCTATTTCCTTTTGCAGTCTAAGTTGGACTCTCTTTGCCGGCTTTGAGAAATTTGCCAAGGCAAACAAACATGGACATTTTTTTTTTTTTATTCATTCAAAATATAGTAGATAATTCTCACAGTTGGATTTTCATTTGGATTCATTTTTCCAATTACCTTTCATCCTAGAAAATATTTCATCTCATATATAACAAATGTACTAATACTATTTCATATAAACCTAGAAAGAAAGTGGAATAAGGTAATACCTCATAAAAAATTATTCGTCGTTTTCTTTTAACGGTGTGCCTTGTACTTTGTAGAGATAAATATTGGACCAGTCAGCATTGCCATCGACCTGTACAAAGTAATTAAAGTCCTCCACCAACAGTGATTGACCTTTCATAGTTTACCTCATCTATCAATTCATATTGTTAGAGAATTGAATTATTTATAAAGCATGTACGCAAATAATTGTAGTATAAACGAGTTTAATTATTTATGACAGATGATATCCCATGGGATGATTTTCCTTTAGATCATTGAATGTTGTTGCTTGATCTCTTTCGTAGTAGTAGCGATAATGTTTTTTTATTTTATTTTATTAAATAGGCTTCACTCAGCTTGTCCTCTTAGTAGGTGACTTAAATTTTACGAGCTTCACTCAGCTCGCCGTTTTTGTTAAGTGGTAATATTTATTTATTTTAATAAAGAAAGTTGTCAACCTTTTAGCCAAGTACTGTAGTAGCATAGTCGAACATATAGAATTAGACCGAGTCTAATAAACTTCTTTTGTATTGATGAGAAAGCTAAATTGACTTGTAGAATTAAAATAGAAATGAGCATCACTACTTGGCTCATTTTATTCAAATCATCTAAAAAAGATGATGCTTATTACATCACGAATATTTATTGTAGATACTTTCTCAAATTCCCTGTCTTCCATGGATGATCAAGTAGCTTTCCACCAATGTGCCCCAAGTATATGATTTGATAAGGCCCTTCTCATTTTTCCCCCAGCTTACAAGTACCCCTTACTATAACTCTAATCTCCCCCATTGGTTATTAGTCCGTGGGGTGATTGTTTTGACCTCCTCTAGGAGAATCAATGTTATTCCTGTTGTTCCTTGCCACAAATCTTTTTAAGTCGCCTATTCAAATCAAACCCTTAATCTATTCATTGAGGTCAATACAGTTACCCATGGTATGCCCATGATCCTGATGAAATTTGCAATACTTGTCACGAGGTATGCTCATTGGGTCTGATTTCATCTTTGTTGGCCATCTTAAGACTGGATCATCTTCGATTGGCAACAAGATTTGATTAATTGGCATGGTTAAAGGAGTGTAGCTTGAAAACTTATCAGCACTCTTGTAACGAGGTATTCCCTCATTCTAGTAGATAGAGGATTTATTGAACTTGACTTCCTTTTCATCGCCAGAACTGGGGGGTGACCTTTTCTTGCTATTAAATGTTTTATCTTCAACCTCTTTTCCTTTTTGTGCGTTCATGGTATCTTCAGCGTTCATGTGTTTCTAGGCCCTAACCAATAACTACGCCATGGTGGAAGGAGGTTCCTTGGCCAAAGAAAACAAGAACCTAAGAGTCTGCAAGCCTCCCATGAAGGCTGTCAATGCCACCTTATCTTTTGCCTCCTCCACTTGTAACATCTCAATATTGAATCAACTAATGTAATCTCTAAGGGATTTCCCTTTTTCTGTTTCACTAGAAGTAGGTAAGTGGCTGGCCTCTTTTGTCTCTGTTCAGCTATAAAATGTCCCATAATTTGCTTGCTCAATTCCTTAAAGGCTACAATGGATCCTGGTTTGAGCTTGTTGAACCACACTTGTGCTGAACCTTTGAGCGTTGTAGGAAAAGCACGACACATGTAGGCATTTGGTATAATATGTAGGTGCATAAGTGCTTGCAAGGTCTAAAATGGTCCAGATCCAGTTCCATCAAAACTTTCAATGGTGGGCATCTTGAATTTATCCAGAAGAGGGCATTGCTTGACAGTAGGGCCAAAGGGAAGGTTGGTCCTATGGACCAAATATTCTATGGTAGCATAACCCTTTCCTCTCATTGCCATCTTAAAATCATCCATCTTTGCTCTGAGATCCTGGATCTGCTGGTCAACGTGAGTGACTTCTTCCTTCTTCTCATCAACACAAATCATCATGTTTTCTTGAAGTCAAGAATTTCGTGGAGGCGAAGGGGGTAGATCTATGCGTTGATCTCTAATCCGCCTCTAGGTCATTCCTTGGGAGATCACCATCTATCCCCTCTACATTATCAACTAGGTCATCTGGGTTAGGGAGATTCTGGTGTCTATCCGGCATAACGTTATGAGGAGGCGGACAGACAGGGGGAACCAGATTTTGTTGGATCAATTGGTCCATCCCTTGATGCAAGGCTTGGACCTGTCGTTCCAATGTTGTGATGCACTCATGATCATTTGGGTTGAACGGGTGTTCCCTAGACACTTCCCTTTGATAAAAGGCCTACACCGATGGTTTGCTGCCCACGGCCAACCTAGATCACAACACCACCATGATTTCTTGGGCAACCAGATGGTTCCCACAAATGGCGCCAACTGATAAAGGGTATTTTTGAATGATCTGGAATGACATCATACCCTGCAAAATAAATCAAAGTCACTAAGTGGCACCGGTGTGGTGCCAGCCAAAGACCCTCCGACGGTCAAGTTAGTGTTTGGCAAATCCATACTCGGAATAAATAACTTAGGAGTTGAAGTGTATTTTTTTCGTCGTACCTTTTCCTTGGCTGGCCACATATTTATAATGGTCTTCCGTTGAATAGATGCGATAGTTGATTCGTGAAAATCTCAATCGTGTTGCTTTTAGGAAATCTCAACAGAAAATTCAAACTCCAACAACCCTATGCTTGGTCAGCCACTGAAGACTCCCCTAGTCAACATGGGTGGTCAAACCCTAATCAATTATTCCCTATCGGTAAGTGCTTACGGTGGGTAATGTGTCTTTATTATAGAGACTCAAGATTGGACAACAATGGAGGAAAGAGACTTGTTGGCAAAGCCATCAAACGATGTTTGATTTCAAATTTAAGAGCACCCATATAAAATTTCTGAGGGTTAAAATAATACCTAATTTTTGACATAAAATAATGGTTGTATTAGTTTAGTAGATAAATATATTAAATGTAATGGTGAAATAAAATTCAATTGATTATTTCTTTCATACTCTCGGTCTCAAAAAGTAATTTCAGCTGAATGGTTGTTGTAAGAACACTTTTGAGTATTGTTTATTTATGGCATGTTCTAGACAAAAACCATGTTGAGTGTTAGATAAGTCATTTTGGTTTCAACGACATCTACAAGCTTCAACAAAAGATGAAATCAAGTATTGAAATAGTGAAGAATACAAGTGAATGACATAAGTGAGTGTAAATCAAGCATTGAAGTAGTGAAGAATACAAGTGAAGGGCATAAGTGAGTGTATTGAGTAAAAATGTCTCCCGGAGGGCAAAAATGACATTTCTCAAAGCCGTCAATCCAAACAAAAATTCTCGGGGAGTCAAGAGAGTCATTTTGGCACAATTACGGAGAAAACTGATTTTCATGAAAAAGCCTACGCCTACAGAAGCAAAAAATGGCTAAAAAGAGGATATATACGCTCAAGCTACACCTATTCTACGCCTAAGGCGTAAGGGCTACACCTAAGGCGTAGATGTACTCAAAGTGAATTTTCTAAGTGCTTTACCATCTTGGCTTTATCTCATTGTCTATCTCGTGATCATTCGATGTCGTCCGTATTAGCTCATACTCCTCCTTCTTCTCTCCTTTCATCGTCGTTGGTCCTTTTGACATAACATTCGAAGATGCAAAACCAAATATAGAAATGGAATTACATATATTATAAAATACCCTTTAACGCAGTAAAAGGGCTCTGACTCCTTCTCTTTCTTTCGGAATTGGATTGATTGCACGAGACCTAAGCTATTGCTCTTAGATTTCTCGGCCCAAACTATGCTAATTTTATTATCTTAGGAATGAAAAGGAACATCTTTATAAGATGAACGTAATCTATATCTCTCCTTTATTTGGTTAGGAACAATTCAATAACTTTCTTTAAGGGCCTTAACATCGAATAAAATAGCGAGCGACTACTAGCTTACTATGAGCTTAGGTTCCATAGCTTTAGGAGTCTTCAAAGAAAATCGAATAAATAGCTTGGTTAGCAAACCACAGAATTAAAGATGTATGTGAGGAAGAGGAATAAGAATTTGTCGAATCACTTAATTGTATTGTATATTCTTATTTAGGGTTGATGAAATGGATCTCATGCCTTTTCTTTGAATTTCCCATTAGATTTAGATTTTGGCATGTAAATGTTCTTGCTAATCCTGAAAACTAACGAAGTCTTTCTACCTAAGGCATAGTAAGGCTACGCCTAAGGGGTAGCTGCGGCAGGAAATTTTATTTCCTGTTGCAATATCGATTCTGCCCTATTTTTTATTCTATGATACATCTACGGCTTCTACACCTTAGTATACGTGCAATACACACAATATACATCAAAGATTAAGGTTTTGTTTAGTTAGATGTGAAATTACGAGAAAGGGCAAACTTAGGGTTTCCCTCAGCTATGGTATATAAATACCTAGGTCTTCTAAAGATGGGAGGTAGCCTTTGAGCCATTGAGAGATCTTTATAAGTTCTCTACAGAGGTAGAGATAGAGAGATAAAATCATTGAGTGAAGATATTCTTATTCTCTATTAATTAGGGTTTATTCAATTGTGGTTCTACATCAAAGATCTCTATACACAATTGAATGACCTAGTTGATGAAAAATCAACACATCACCCTGTGCAATGTGGTTGCTTTGATCCATTTGAGAAACGGAGCCGTCTGAGTGCGGAGATCGGAGAAGGAGGCTTCGTGGTTATTTGATCTGTTGAAATAGAGCCGTCAGAGTATGGAACACGAGTGAATCTAGACTTTTAGACGTCGAGTGAAGAACATCAAATTACATCGGTTGTAAGTACTATTTTCATAGAGTTTGTATAAATTCTCTGATTCATAGTGCATCGATACCCGAGCGTATCCGTGATTTTTACTTGGAGTCTTTCCAAGGTTTTCCATGTAAAAATACCGTGTGTCTCTATTGCTATATTTTCTGCACTTAGATTATTCTTTACATGATTTATCTTGATAGAGAATTGGATTAAAATTGACTTTTCTGCAATTATTATTAATTTGTCAATAAATCCACAAAAATCCTATTCACCCCCCATCTAGGCTATTTTCATTTATCGTCTAGGTAATTTCATTTGGTATCAAAGCGTGGTTGCCCCGTTTTAGGTTAATTACCTAGGGTTAGATCTTGAACTTAGACGATAGACGTACCTCGTGAAGAAGGTTCCGTATCTAGGTCCCCTTTGTTTTATGACTCCAATTACACGTATTGGAAAATGAGAATGAGAGCATTTTGAAATCGCTAGATGAAAGAGTTTGGCTTGCCATAGAGGTAGGATACACACATCCCACTATGAAAGATGTTGTTACTAATGAATCTAGGGTGAAACAGTCAAGTGAGTTGACCACTGCTGAAACAAATAGGGCTAGTTGGAATTCAAAAGCTTTGAATGCATTGTATAATGCGATGACTGCGAGTGAGTTTAAGAGAATCGCCACATATAAAATTGTAAAATAAGCTTAGGACATTCTCCAAGTAACTTATGAGGGAACTTCAAAAGTTAAGCAATCTAAACTCTAAATTCTAAATTCATAATTTGAATAGTTTATGATGGAGGAAGATGAAGTTTTTAGTGACTTTGAGGCTAGGTTGACTGACATAGTAACAAGTTGTCACAATTTAGGAGAGCCCATTCCAGAGACTACCATAGTGAAGAAAATTCTTAGGTCTCTACCATAACGTTTTCGGTCTAAGGTTACTGTCATATATGAAATCATGAGTTTTTAAGAAATTAAACTTGAAGAATTGGCTGGGAATCTAAAATCTTATGAGATGGAGATGTGTGCTTTATCCTCTAAGAAGTCGAGTGGTACAAAAGAGAAGAGCATAACTTTTAGAACTACTAAAGAGGATCCTAGTGAGCCTGATGAGGAGGGTGAGAGTAGACCAAGTCAGTTTGATATGATCATGAAGCAGTTTCATAAATTTTTAAAATCTTCTTGTGGTTAAGAGTTGATTAAAGGACAAAACTTTGGAGATAAATCACATGATTTTAAAAATAAAAAGGGTCCAAAATAAGAATGAAAAGATTAACTATAAAAAGAAGAAACCTCAATGTTTTGAGTGTCAATGGTTTGGTCACATAGCTGCTGAGTGTGCCAATAAGAAGAAAATGACAAAAGGTCTAACTGTTACATGGAGTGATGGATCAGATAATCATGGTGACTCTGCTGAGTCAGATGTGGCTGATGAGTTTGAGAATTTCACTGTGTTTGCATCATAGAGTAAGGAAGTTTAAAAAATAGTTGCAAGTTAGGCAATGTCTGAGGATGATGATTCTGAGGATAATGAAGATCGTGGGGACTCGTATTAATATGCTTACAATAAACTTTATGAAAATTCTGTTCATATGAGCAAAATGTTCTCAAAATATATAGCTCAGTTAAAAATGTTGAAAAAGAGAGACGGTCCTTAAGAAAAGAGGTGACCAAATCTGAACAAGAAATGACTCAGGCTTTGAAGATAGTAGATGCTATTAATGAGGAATTAAGGATTCTAAGATTGGAATTGAGTGAGAAATCTACAAGGATTGGGGGATTAGAAAATGAATTGAAGGATGCTAACTCAATTATCCATAAATGGTCTAGTGGAACACTTAAGCTGAATCATATGTTGAGTGTGGGAAAATCTGCAGGAAATACAAAAGGGTTGGGATTCAAAGGAACATTGAGTGATTCAAACATCGTTTCCAAAACAACCTTTGTAAGGGGTTCCCAAGAAACATTTAGTTCTTCTCAAGGTAAGTCTAATAGGAATCTAAATTCTTAATCTTATGTTAGAAAACCTATTGAGATTAAGTCTCCCTTTACCTCTAGAGTCAATAAAGTTCAAATTATGGTTATCAAAGGTTTATCCCAATATGTCATCACTGTGGAGGGAAATGTCACATTCGACCAGTGTGTTCAAAGTTAAGAGGAGAAACTTTAAAATCAGGGTGGAAATGTAGAACTAAAAAAAGACCCAATGTTGAAAATCAAATTCGGGTGTTGAGTGAAAAGGTGAAGAGGTTGTCGAGGCTAGCAAATAGAGCATCGAGAATTAAACAAGTGTGGGTTAGAAAAGATGAATTGCATTGTTTGGTTGCTCATACTGCATGTCTAGCACGTGACTCTAATTCTGAGAAAGGTCTTGAGTATATATCTACAGATTCTCAATCAACAGACATCTCTACAAAATCATTAAATTTTCAAAAGCATGTGTGTTTTAAAAAATCTGGTGGCATGTTATCAATAAGATACATGTCTTCATATGGATCATTCTAGGAATATCTTGTATTATCTTTTATCCTAATATCGATACATTATCATGCATTTTGTATTATTTGCATGTTTATTTTTATTTTTTTTATGTATGCATCATATTTTGCTACTATTAGGATTAATCATGCATGCATTATTATGACAAAAATGATAAAAAAAATTTAAAATAAAATTCTTAGCATGTTGAGCTTGGCTAAGGGTACCAATAGTTGTCATATTTCACTATATTCTCATATTTACTTTTCTTATTATACTTTTGGGAATTGAAGTTGTTAGTCTAACTTGAGGTTATGAGTTATTCACTTGACATGTCTAAGTACTATTATTATAACTCATTAAACTTGGGTATTTGTTTTACTTCGGAGATGATTGTAATACTTGTTGAAACTTTTAGTCTTTTTCATCTAATCTGAAGTAATATGCAGGTTCATGAGCTATTCTAGATTGATTTATGCTTTTGAATACCTTTTGCATGCTTATGAATGTTGTGGTGATGTTGAAGGAGAAAAGAATGAGATAATTAAAAAATAGAAATGCAAAAAGTAGTTCTTCAATTTAACCGGACATCTTACCTCAGTAAGCATTGAGTGTTCGCGTAAAAAGGAGATAATACTAATGATTATAAATCCCATGGAAGAAGCTCGGGCCCAGTTGGTCGGGAATGAAAATGCTCACTGGAAAGTCCAGAGCTTAGAAAGATAAAAAGGGATATGGAGAAAAAGGTTGAAAAGATTATATTGTGTTCCTTTAATTAGTAATAAGGTCCTAGTAAAAGATTTGACTTCTAGCTTGGGTTTTGGACTGAAGTATCATCACGGTTAGTGAGGAGATTATTAGAATAAATACGTATTTCTTTCATCTTAGTTGTTTGCTTGCACCTGAATATTTTTTTATATATGCAAATGCTATGTAAAGCTTGCCTTGTGACTGTTTATATCTACAAGGTACGTGTGCTGATTTTCTTCATTATCATGTGTATAATAGCTAAGTCAAATATGCGAATATGATGTGTTAATGATTAACTCATTGTCTCTACTGCACGAACAAAATATTTTTTTTATTGAGCATTTTGTATTCATGCATTTGTATTAAGTTCATGCATTGAAGAGATTTTTGTTACTTGAGAATCTGGATATAATCTTATAGAGGAATTTATCTTAGTATTTAGTGCTTGGCTTAGATTCTCTAAAGTCTCTACTGTGATCTTTTTCTATGTTTTCATCTTGAGGCTTTCCCTTGTTTCTCTCATGAGCTTTGTTTGTTCTTATTCTTCTTTGTCATTTCAATGACAAAAAGAGGGAGAAATATTGAGTAAGGGGGAAAAATGTTTTTAGGGGGATAAATATTGAGTAAGGGGGAGTAATAGTTTTAGGGGGAGAAGTATTGAGTAAGTGATAAGGAGTGTGTGTTTTATGATCATTATGATTACATGGATATTGTGTTTTTCTTATGATTATTTTATATATGTTTTCCACACTTGCGGTTAATGGTTTGTTTAGTGTTGTGGTTACAGGATTGGTAGTCCGCCATGAGAACAAGGTGATAGTTTATATCTATGTTTGTAGGTGTGTGTTCATAGGTATAGATGTTATGTTGTTATTTATGAGCCTATATTGTAAAACATGGTTTTGTCTTAGAAATGCTAAGGGGGAGATTGTAAGAACACTTTTGAGTATTGTTTATTTATGGCATGTTCTAGACAAAAACCATGTTGAGTGTTAGATAGGTCGTTTTGGTTTCAACGACATCTACAAGCTTTGACAAAATGTGAAATCAATCATTGAAGTAGTGAATAATACAAGTGAAGGGCATAAGTGAGTGTAAATCAAGCATTGAAGTAGTGAAGAATACAAGTGAAGGGCAAAAATGAGTGTATTGAGTAAAAATGTCTCCCGAAGGGAAAAAACGGCATTTCCCAAAGCCGTCAATTCAAGAAAAAATTCTCGGGGAGTCAAGAGGGTCATTTTGGCATAGTAGCAGAGAAAAGTGATTTTCATGAAAAAAGCCTTTACCTACAGAAGCAAAAAATGGCTAAAAAGTGGATATATATGCTCAAGCTACGCCTGAGCCTACGCCTAAGGCATAGTTGCAGCATGAAATTTTATTTCCTGTTGTAATGTCGATTCTACCCTGTTTTTTATTCTATGATGCATCCACGACTCCTACACATTCGTATACGTGCAATACACATAATATACATAAGAGATTAAGGTTTTGTTCAGTTGGATGTGAAATTACGAGAAATGGCAAACTTAGGGTTTCCCTCAGCTATGGTATATAAATACTAAGGTCTTCTACAGATGTGAGGTAGCCTTTGAGTCATTAAGAGATCTCTGCAATTTTTCTACAGATTCATATTCTTCTACAGAGATAGAGATAGAGAGAGAAAATCATTGACTGAAGATATTCTTATTTTCTCTTAATTAGGGTTTATTCAATTGTGCTTCTACATCGAAGATCTCTATACACAATTGAATGACCTAGTTGATGAAAAATCAAGACATCACCCTATGCAATATGGTTGCTTTGATCCATTTGAGAAATGGAGCCGTCTAAGTGCGGAGATCGGAGAAGGAGGCTTCGTGGTTATTTGATCTGTTGAGAAATAGAGCCGTCAGAGTATGGAACGCGAGTGAATCTAGACTTTCAGACATCGAGTGAAGAACATCAAATTACATCGGTTGTAAGTACTGTTTTCATAGAGTTTGTATAAATTCTATGATTCATAGTGCATCGATACCCGAGGGTATCCGTGGTTTTTACTTAGAGTCTTTTCAAGGTTTTCCATGTAAAAATATCGTGTGTCTCTATTGCTTTATTTTCTGCACTTAGATTATTATTTACATGATTTATATTGATTGAGAATTGGATTAAAATTGACTTTTCCGTAATTATTATTAATTTGTTAATAAATCCACAAAAAGCCTATTCACCCCCCTCTAGGCTATTTTCATTGATCGTCTAGGTAATTTCAGTTGTATTGATGATGATTATAAGTTTATGTTATTCACTAAATGACCTGGAGGGGGGTGAATAGGGTTTTAAAAAAATCTTTAACTCTTTTTGAATAAATATAATTTAAACAATATACGAAAAACATGCATTAACACTTCAATTGATGGTTAATAAGATGTGATTAACAACACATTAAATTAATTAGCAAGTAGAATAGTTAAGAGATAAATATAGCATGCAAGATATCAAATTTAAAGAGATAGATATAGAGAGATGACACCGCAATTTTTATCAGGTTCGGTAACTCCTATTCCTCGGCTCAAGATCTCCCTCGAGACTTCCTAATCCTTTCATTATGGCTTCTCCTTATAGTTGGAAAAACAAACCTTTTACAATCAATCTAACAAGCTTGTCATGCAAACAAGAGGACAACCCCCTCTTGAAGTCCAATGGGCTTCACTCACCCAAATATCACAAATCTTTAATCAATAAAGAGTATCAATCAATAAACACTTAAAAATCCTTAGGTTTTATGAAAGATACACAAAATATAAGCTCAAGTGTTTTGGTAATATGTTTGGTTCACTCAAGACCTCAGAATCTCTTGATAATAAATGAGAGTGGATTTCAAGAGACCAAACACAAGATCTTTTCTAGCTTCTCACAATGATTAGAATTGAATAAGAGAAGACAAACTTCCAATGCTTAAATTTGCTTTCAAAGAATTATGGATGATGAGAGAGTAACTAACATTTAATTCAAGAAATTAAAGTAGAAGAGGTGGTCTCCACAAGCTCTATACCATTATATATATACTTAGGTCAAAAGAAAAGAGAGTGAGTTGAGAGTGGTGGCGGTTGAGTGGTGGTTGAAGCCATTAAATTCTCTTAACTAGCCATTTTTAAAGCCATCAATCGGCCGAAACTAGGCGACAGTGGACTGATATTCAGTCGGCTGATGCCAACCCATCAGCAAGCTGACTTCCTTTTTCAGTCAGTTGAAAACCACTCCATCGATTGATTAGCCAATTGATGCGACGTCAGGTGTATAAAAATATGTGGTTTAAAAACAACACCTTAACGACTCTAGGTTTTACCCTACGCAAGCGCACATATCAATTATAGAATAGCAAACGGCTTGAGTAAGGGATATCAATCCCACAGAGACTAAGATTGTTCACTTTAGCAATTCAAAAACACTGAATTATATTTTTTGAAAATTGTTTGTTTGGGTGGTCAAGACCAAATTATCTATTTTAACTAATAATATCTAAAAGGCAAATTAAATTGGTTATGATTCAGATGAGAGAGAAAACTAGGATTTTCATCACTCCACTACTAACCGCATAATATAGTTCCTCACTGTATCAATTGTACAAGGGCGATCCATCATAATGAATCAGGTCATATCGCAAATAGCTAAATACGACCCCAAAAAGGGGTACCATTAAACCGGATCGCGACAACCCGTCTCATGACAGACCTAATTAGTAGATGACAATTATGCTACTCTAATCTACTCCTACTTCATGAAAATAAACTAAAGCATGTCTATATTAAATCGCCAATGCACGACCTGTGTAAACCTAGGGTTTCAAGTTTCATTACCACCATTGTGTAGAAAACCATAATTAAGCATCCGAGTTCCTGCTCATATTGAATAAGCATAGTTGTGCAAAATAACATATTCATTCCATCTAACACAAGAATTTAGAACAAACATAGAATTTTATACTGCAAATTAGCACGGTCTCTTAACTACTACAGTCATCACAGTATAGTCAACAGTTTCCACTTTTTATAATTAAAAACAATGAAAGAACTACATTACTTAGCTAGGGTTTTGTTAGAAAACCCTATATACCGAATTAGTTGCTCATGGTAGAAGGTGACTGCATTATTGATGTAGAAACGCTCTCCATAGTCTTCTTTTCCGGATCTCTAGGTTTGAATATGGCTCTCAACAACAGCAAGTATGAATGAATAAACCTCTGAACCAGCCTCTATGAACGTCTCACAAAAACCAACCTTATGAATCTCAGAATCAGAACTCTTCTCTTTGATATATGATCGTGTATATATAGGCAATGGTATAGAGAGGCCTTTTTCAGTCTTTTCACTCTAAAACTCATGCAAACCTTAACTTCTCATATATATAAGTGTATATATATGTATATTGAGGTCTGGAGTCGGAGACACGTCTTCCAATTGAGCCAGGGGTGAAACAGGAAAAATCCACGAAAATCCACCAAAAGTTGCCGCATTTACGCTTCAAGCGTAGATATCCTACGCTTCAAGCGTAGCAAGCCTACGCTTCAAGTGTAGGTCCCAAGCGTACATCCAACCGTAGGTCCAAGCGTAGAAATGTGATTTCCAGCCACTTTTTGAAACTGAAAGCGTAGGCAAAAGCATAGGTATTTTGTGGAAAATCACTTTTCTCCTTTAATGCACCAAAACGACCGTCTTGAACCCACGATACTTTTTGCTAAAGATGACGGCTTCTGGAAATGCAATTTTTTCCCTCTGATCGGTATATTCCACGCATCAGCAATACTTCTTTTTCCAATCACAATAGGAGCACCCCACTGAGTCACTTTAGCCTTCATAACCTCAAATCCTGTCGGTCCCGAAATTGTCATATTTTCATAAAATTTTCGGACCAAGCCCGGATACACCTTTTCTCCCGCCAATTTTTCTAAACTTTTCAATCCTCGTTCCTTAAGGATTTTCCTTCCGGGTGCAATTAATACTTGGTTCATCCTCTCCGGATAAAATATCTCTTCAAATTGCAACCTACACTGCAGAAACGATTTCGGTGTGGTTAGGCTTCCATTCCGACTCGTAGCTCTTTCATTATAGCTATTCATATCCACATATGGTTCTATACCTTCTATGAATTCCTCCAGGTCAGAATAATCTTCATTAACATTATCCATACTAACCCCCTCGAGATAGACAGAATAGAAGAAGAATATCTAACTCTAATGCTCAACCGTTGTGAATTGTGAATTATGTATACTCTATAGATGTATTTATAGATGGATGATGTAGAATCAAAGAGGAAAAAGTATTTAAAACCCTTGGTTGACTTGGAAAGTGGAAGCAATAACTAATCCAACTCCAACTTGTATTTGCATTCATTTTCCTTGTTAGATTAGGATTACGCTAAAAAGTCTACAAAAAATCTATAACAAATCCTAAAAATAACTTAAATAAATCCTAACTCAAGTATAAATACAAACCATGCCAAAACACCCCGTAAACGGGTCAAATTTGTAATTTTTCAAAAACTCCCTCGTTGTACCCTACGCTTCAAGCTTAGGCTTGGCCCAGATAATTTTTTTTTCAAAGAACACTCTTCCGATAAATCCACCATCGATACACCCACAAACTTAAACGCATAAA
Organism: Cornus suecica; assembly: GCA_963922005.1. Lineage (NCBI taxonomy): Eukaryota > Viridiplantae > Streptophyta > Magnoliopsida > Cornales > Cornaceae > Cornus > Cornus suecica. The sequence goes on from OY998240.1 coordinate 46,524,542, forward strand.
TATCCGCATAGTACGATATAAAATTTTGAAATAATTCAAACTATCCACACATGTAAAATGAGCGTAAAAATTCGGGGATATATTCAATCTCAATACGATTGATCATAAAAACATTATTTCATAAACTAAGAAAATAACAAAAACATTTAGAAAATAATCATCCAAGTGGTCACATAAAGCCCTATACAAAACTATCCGCTCGACAATTTATCTATAATGTAAAAATAAAATAAAAAACAAAAAAACAAAAAAACAAAACAAAACAAAAACTAACTAAAACTAAACTAAGCCTTATCATCAGAGGTCGGTGGTGTAGGTGGAATCTGCACACCCATATGCTGACTCATACAGTCAAACCGATGAAATAATCGCCTCTGATCTCTCCAACTACGCACTGTCTCACACTGCTGAGCCTGTCTTTCCTCAGCCAATGTCTGCTCTAGCCCCTGCATCCATGCAATCAGAGCAATAAACTGTACCTGACACAGAATAACAGTACCACCCGTAGGTGTCTCTGGAAACATAACCTCCTCTTCAGCAGCTAGCATATGTGGCATCTCAGCCTCATGTGCCAAAAACTAGCTTTTAAACTTAAACTTTTTTCTGGTTCCATTTTTAATCCTTAAGCTTATAGGTTGTGAAATCAAAGCATAAAACCTTTTTTATATAATTCACTCACCAACCTATCTACCCTAAGTATTGGTTCTTCATCTTTAAGCTCCTTCAACATGAATTGACCTTTTTGACCTTCCAACTGTGTTAGCGTTCATTTTTTAGTTTGTTTTCTATTTGCCTAAAACACTAAACTCAATTTTTATATTAGTACTAAACACGTCTTAAAGGGTTGTTATCATCAAAACGAAGATTTTTATCCTAAGAAAAAACCTTAGGCCAACAATCTCCCCCGTTTTGATGATGACCAAATATTGTATGTTTGCCTCAATAGGGTAGCGTTGTTTGACGCTCCCCCTCAGTTTATGCATAATAATTGAGACACTTTTGCTTCCCCTATTTACATGCATTTTTCAATCACATACATAAGCATAAAATGCACAAAGTTAACACAAGGAATTTAAACAAAATGTGTCATTTTCATTCATTGAATTATAACCATTTAAGAGCTAATGACAACACACAATATTAAATTAAACATAGATAATATAAACAAAAAATAAAACCTAGATAATAAGCCATAGCAACAACAAACGGCCACAACAACAACAAACACCTCAAAATCACTCTCCCCCTTTGTCACCATCAAAACGAGGAGCATTCCGAAGCTCTTCAACAGAGAAGTTTAGGGGAGAAAAGTGCGTCTCAAATTCATCTAAAAGGTCTTGAACTTTATTTTTGGTGCACGAGATGGCCTCTTCATTTCTCATAACCGTCCCCAAAATCTCATAAAGAAGAAATATATGAAGATCGGAAAAGGGAGTAGAAGGCCCAGCATAAACAATTGGAAGATCAACATGAAAGGGCTCACTAGTGGTAGGCTGCGCATGAGAAGAAGAGGCTTAGCCTTTGCTCGAAGGGGGTGGTGCAGATTTCTTGTTGAAAATGTTACTGTCCTTATCAACACCTAACTTCATTTGGTTAAGAAGAGTCTGATCAGTTGAAAGACTCTCATCGCTCATCTCTTCATTGTTGACTGACACTTGAAACTTGTGAAGGATATCGGTGATTGGTATGGGATAGAAAAGGTTAGCGTACGACTTGTTCTCGCAAGTCATCATGTAGTTACGAAGGATAAACGCAAGGTTGAGAGGGTGCCCGGTGAAAATGTAGAAAACAATGTAGGCCTCGAAGAAAGAAACAACTTCGTCCATCAGATTTAGGCAATATGGCATAGGTTACCACCTTGTGAACCAAACGAGCTTCGGTAGTTAGATCCTTGGAGTCAAGACGGTTGGTTGGCAAGATTCTATCCGGGTGAACATAAAAGACATTAATAGCATCCGAAGTCTCAAAGCTTGGTCCTTGGTACCATTCGTTTTGTTGGTAAGGAGTTTAACCAACTTAGTTAATCTTAAACCAACTACAAATGTTGTCATCGATAAAGGAGATATTGATGTGGCAAACCGAGCAGTGAGGTTTTGGCAGTTGTTGTTTTCACCAAGAGTAGTATAAAATGGTTTGATGAGTTGTGAATAACAAAGGAGATCCAATGATACAATAAAGCCCCAACCAATCTCTTGAAAAAGGGAAAAGAGTATAATCTTCAACTCTTGGCAAGTGGAGTTCTTGACAGTTTGGGTTTTATAAATGGTGCGACTGTGAAAGAGCTTAGTGTACTAGGCACGGTTCGAAGGATCTGGGAAGAGTGCGATAGGTGCGGAATTTTGTCCATTCTAGGCCCCTAACTTGGTATTATTAAGTCTTATCATCCCATTATTTGAAGTTTTTATGGGGTTTGCATGTCTAAGCGTGTTTTAGGAGCATAATGAAGAAAACGAGCTAACTTTGATGAATTAACCAAGGATATGTTTGTGTCTACCCGAAAAGAGAGAAAAAGGGAGTTTTCAAGCAAAACGTGTATCCCGGAGGGCAAAAATGATATTTTTTGGAGCTAAAATTTTGGGAATCATACTAACGAAGTTGAGAGGGTTCAAAAGGAGGAATAATTGGAAAATATGATTTTCATGTTTTTCCTATACATGAGTAATGTAGACAGTAAGCAAAAAGTGGCTAGAATCACCATTTCTATGCGTGAGTTACAGATATGGCTGGGGAGCTACGCATAAGGCTTACTCATGAGATACAATCAAGCTTAGGGGTCAAGCGTAGGTCCAGAATTTCAGCCAACTTCAGACGACCATATCTCGGTCAAAATTGAGTGATTCTTGAGTCTAAACTCAAGAGCTTGAAGTCAGCTTCCCAATAAAAAATGTACGCTTCAATCCAAGTTGTGTAGCTCGAGTTATGATAAAAATGGTGAGACATGTTAACCGGAAAAAGCTGAAAATTGAAGATTCGGCCAAAAATCCCAATTTGACCAGAATTAATCCATTTTAACCCGTATGACTTTGTGTTCGACTCCAACACCTCTAAGCACGTGTATATTGTATATTTACATTAGATCAAAGGGGTTTGACTCAGAATTGAGGAGAAACACATCAAAGAGGAATTCTACTCCAAGAGAGACAAGTATAATACAAGTAGGACTCTTCTCAAATTCTTCTATAAATACCAAGGTCTAGATTAGACCTAAGGATCGAGCTTCTAATTAAATAATTTTCAGAGCACTATCTCTGGATATTTACATATTTTGAAGATGGGAGCCATTCAGAACCTAGAGATCCGGAACAACCAATCATGGAGGGCTTTCTACATCAATGATTCAGTCTCCTTCCACCATGAGTAACTAAACGGGTATCTAGACCCTAGCCAATTAATGTAGTTTATTTATTTTTTTCAATTGTGACGAGGAGGAACTTAAGACTACACATGTGATGATTATGTAGATACGTGACCGTTGTTATTTAATATAACGGGTTTTATATTTATTATACTCTTGTCTTAGAATGAATGAATGCATTATCTCAATCAATCATGTTTATCTGGTGTTCTTTAGCATATCATGATTTTCTACACAATGGTGCTTAACACCTGAAATCCTAGGTTTACACAGGCCATGCCTAGACAAGGTGATATAGACATGCTTTAGTTTAAATTCATGTTGCATGCACTAATTACACTCTGTCTGGAGATGACTTGTAGCGAACCCGGTTGACAATATCTATTTGGGGAATATATTTGACTATTTGCTTTATTAGTTAATTAGTTAACAAATCACAAACAACAAATCATACTTTCATACAAATTCAAGAGTATTACTTTATGAGAGTTCAAAATATGACTTAGTCCATTCAGTTCGATAACCTTTCTCAAGCAAAACTATAATGCAATACAATTCATGCACTGGCGATAGGTAAAACTAGGTCATTGTAAGGGTTTATTCTTAATCACTATTTTTAACCCTAGTTTGACCTCATCAAGTTTTTGGCGGCGTTGCCGGGGACTAACGGATATTTTAAATTTTAGTAATTTAGTATAATGGAATTGTCTTTTGTATTATATTATTTCTAAAGTTGGATTGTGTGTTTTTGCAAGGTACACTGAAAAGTGCGACAGGAACTAGTGAAACAGTGATGATTGCATTGCTGGACCACTTGTGAGTTCTAGTGTAGTTTAATTTTCCGCATAGTTTTAGCTTTATTTTCAGTCCATAGTTAGAATAGTTTAGAAGTAGTTAGTTTTTATTACTATAAAAAAACCAAAAATATATATAATGCCTATATCAATTCGGCGAATATTTCATATTATAATTCATACAATCCGGATTGGATAGATCATACCAATTTCCAATACCAACAACTAGTTATAGGAAATTTATATCAAAGCTTTAATGAGGATTCATGATATTTCGATCACGGATTAGGTTATCAATCGTATAGTCAAGATTATTATCCTCAACCATCTAATCAATTCGAATTTGAAGAGTCAAGTGCATATTCGTATCCGGAGCCATTATCTTTTGAAAATAAATTCTTAGCATCTTTGAGCAAAATCAAAGTAACCACTCTAAATTATGAGGATATCACATACAATAAAGACAATTCATACTTTCTGAACACTGAAAATCCTCAGCCAAGTTTCAATAGAAGCTAACAACTATTTAGTACTTAGAATTTTCAGTCCAATAATACCCAATCATTCTAACCCTTCAACCAAGATCAATCCCAGTTTCAAAATCAAAATCCACCGTCTTGACCACCTGATTTTAAGGATGAAATGATTAGCGCCTTGAAAGAGTTTAAAAACCAATCCAACCATCTTCAGACGGCCATCCAATTGGTGAACTCTCATGTCCCACTATTGAACTCTCATTCTCGAGCCTTATCTAAGTTAAAAACCTAAGTAGGGCAACTAGCTGATACTTTAAGAATGGAGGAATTGCCAAATCAAGTGGTAGTTAATTTTGAATATGAGGAGGACGATTACAATGAAATAGTGGAAAGCTTTGACACTAAGATTGTCATATCACAAGACAAGTGTGCGCAAACCATTCCTTTACCACAATAGCCAAAAGAGACACCATATGAACCTAAAGCACTATTTACCCAATGTCACAAGGTGTCGCGTCTTGAAGATAAACAATGAGGGGATGAGTACTACGTAATTGATGGGATTGATAAGGTGATAAAGGACCCATTACCTGATTTGTTGATAGGAGAATCATTGGACATAAGTACTAAACATGGGATGAATGTAGAGCATGACAAAGGAAAGAAAGTATATGAAGATTATAATTTGCTTGATGTCTTGCTCGTTACTGAAAGTTCACAATGGACACCGTTAAACAATTTACTTCCCACACTTGCTCTGACATGTAATGGAAATGTAGCGGAGATGAAGGGTGTTGGATAGCCCTTTGCGGAGCTGTCGCGCCAACGACGTTAAACATTGGTCCTAGGCTGTGAAAGTTAATTTATAGCTTCGGTTTATAGAATAGTATGTCATTTAATTTCTAAAATTTCAATTCATAGGATTGTAGGTTCTTAAGGCCAAATCAAAGTTCTTTCATGAAAATAAAAAATAAAAAAACTCATTCCTTGTGCTATTTGAGTAATAATTTTTGAAAAACGATGATTCTATTTCTTCTTCCCTTGCTATGATATTGGGTATTTGTCCTTTGTTGAGTATTTCTACAAGTTGCTCTATTCAAGTTTGGGGGGGAGAACGGATATGAAGAGAGGAAATTCCAAAACTGCTCTTCAAGGGTAACTATATTCTTTCTCATGAGTATGATTGTGAACCATGCGAACATGGTTTAATTTAAGTTTGGAGGGAAGGTATAGTTGGTTATAGGGAATGATTGAAAAAACATTTGATAAAAAATTGAATTTGTTTGAGAAATTCTTTATTTTCATGCATGAGTGTTTTGCATTACAAGTTGATTGAGTATATGTTTATGATATATGAGTAGTATGTGATGCGATATTCCCGCTCATTAGAGTAATGATTAGATTGAGTTAGTGAAGAGATGTGGTTTTACATAGGTAAATAAATTAGTGAAATCGAAACCGAGAAGAATGATTTTGACCTATAAGCACATACACATGACCCTTACTGTTAAGTTAGTTAATCCTTTTGTATTGAGTCAGAAAAATGTTGAATGCTATGAAAAAACAAAATTACGAAAAAAGAAGAAAAATAAGTGAAGTATTGGAAAGTCTTTGCAAGTTAAGCCTAGATGGCCTAGATTATTAAGCCCGAGGGGTGCTTTATCACCTAGTGACCTAAAACTATCTAGTTTTGGATCATTGGCCCAATGTCTGCTAAAGCAACTAGGTTGGAAAAATAAAAAGGAAAAAAAAGGAGAAAAAGAGCAAAAAAAGAAAGAAAAAAATGAAGTGAAAAATATACCAAAAGAAGCAAACGATGAAGAGATATGAAAAGTAGATTAATTTGCTATAGGGGGAGTTCACTGACACACGAAAGGTTGTCCGGATTGGGAGTAGAGATTAACAAAGTTGTGTTATTTGGTAGTGAGTGAGAATATTTGTATCCGTGTTATTTTGTATATTGTAGCATGGCTTGGTTAATGAGTATGTGAATGCGTGAGAATGAATAATGGAGAAGTTGTGGGTAATATAGCTAACTCTCACGATACTTCACTCATCCACTAGGCATTGCCTAGGGATTTAAAAGGCTTGTTACACATGCTAAGTGTAATCATTGACCCTCACGAAAGCAAGGGATTAGTATAGAGTAGTTAGAATAGATACTCATTATGAGGTGTTTTCAAAGTTCTCATTTGAGTTCATTGCTAAGAGACTGCCAATATTTTAGTTCGGGGGTGTGATAGGTGCCGAATGTTGTCCATTTTAAGCTCCTAACTCGGTATTATTAAGTCTTATCATCCCATTACTTGGTATTTTTATGTGGTTTGCATGTCTAAGCATGTTTGAGGAGCTTAATGAAGAAAATAAGCTAACTTTGGTGAATTAACCAATGATATGCTTGTGTCTACCCGAAAAGAGAGAAAAAAAGTGTCACCTGAAGGGCAAAAGTGACATTTTTCGGAGTCGAAACTTCGAGAAACATACTAATGAAGTCAAGGGTGTTCAAATGGAGGAATAATTGAAAAAAGTGATTTTCATATTTTTTCTACGCATGAGCTACGCATACAACAAGCAAAAAGTGGCTAAAATCACCATTTCTACGCATGAGCTACGCATAAGGCCTATGCATGAGCTATGCTCAAGCATAGGTTCAGAATTTCAACTAATTTCAAATGACCATATATCGGTCAAAAGATGTCCAAATTGAGTGATACTTGAATCTAAACTTAAAAGATTGAAGTCAGCTTTCCAACAAAAAATAGTACACTTCAATCCAAGTTGTGTAGCTTGAGTTATGATAAAAAGTGTGAGACATGTCTGCAGGAAAAAGCTGAGAATTGAAGATTCGGCCAGAAATCTCAATTTGATCCGAATTGATCCGTTTTGATCCGGATAACTTTGTGTTCGACTCCAACACCTATACACATTTGTATACTGTATATTTACATCAGATTAAAGGGGTTTGGCTCAAAATTGAGGAGAAACACATCAAAGAGGAATCCTACTCCAAGCGGGACAAGTCTAATACAAACAGGACTCTTCTCAACTTCTTCTATAAATACCAAGATTTGGACCAGACCTAAGTAACTTCTAATTACATAATTTTCAGAGCACTATCTCTTGAGATTTACATGTTTTGAAGAAGGGAGCCATTTAGAACCTAGAGGTCCTGAGCAGCCAATCATGGAGGGTATTTCTACATCAATGATGTAGTCTCCTTCCACCATGAGCAACTAAACTAGTATCTAATGTTTTATAGCAAAACCCTAGCCAAGTAATGTAGTTTATTTATTTGTTTCAATTGTAACGAGGAGGAACTGAAGACCACACCTGTGATGATTGTGTTGATACGTGACTGTAGTTATTTAATATAAGGGGTTTTATATTTATTCTACTCTTGTCTTAGAATGAATGAATGCATTATCTTAATCAATTATGTTTATCTAGTGTTCTCTAGCATATTATGATTTTTTACACAATGGTGTTTAATACCCGAATCCTAGGTTTACACAGGTCATGCCTTGACGAGGTGATATAGACATGATTTAGTTTAAATTCATGTTATAGGAGTAGATTAGAGTAAAGTAGATGGCATGCACTAATTACACTTTGTCCGGAGATGAGTTGTAACGAACCCGATTGATGGTATTTATTTGGGGAATATATTCGACTATTTACGGTATAATGTGATTCACGGGTGATGGATCGCCCTCTTTCAATTGATCAAGTAGATAACTATACTATGCGGTTAGTGGTGGAGTATGAAAACCTTAGTGTGCGTTTGGAAACTAGTGTTTTCGTTTTCGTTTTTTATCTCTTGAGAACAAAAACATTTCTTGTTCTTGTCCTAAGGGTAATCCAGAAACAAAAACATGTTTGGTTGAAAATTTTATCTAAAACATTTTCGGGAACAAAAAATAAAAAAATTTGGAGATTAGAATTTGGAGGTTGAAGATGGAGGTTAGAGAATCTGCAACAATTAATTTTGTTTTTGGTTGAGAACAAATAGTGCCGAAAACAAAAAAAAATACCATTTTGGTGTTCTCAAATTTTGAACTGAGGGTGATAAAACGTTTTTTTACTGTTCACGAAAACAAAAACCATCAAAGGCTCCCAAACGCGTTTTTGTTCCCGTGAATAATGGAAAAAATAAGAACAAAAACGGAAACATCCCTATCCAAACGCACCCTTAGTTTTTATCTCTACTGTTTTTGTCTTAATTTATCTTTACTTGTTTTATTAGTTAACAAATCACAAACAACAAATCATACTTTCATAGCAATTCAAGAGTATTACTTTATGAGAGTTCAGAATACGACTTAGTCCCTTCAATTTGATAACCTTTCTCAAGCAAAACTATACTGCAATACAATTCGTGCACTTGCGATAGGTAAAACTAGGTCATTGTAAGACTCTATTCTTAATCACTATTTTTAACCCTAGTTTGACCACATCAGAGTGCATTAAGACTCATGGGAGCATTCTCATCCTCTTCTTCCCCGATTAATGGATCAGGAGGAGGAGGTGGATGTGGATTTGAAGAACTACCGGTGGAAGAACGGGATCTCTTCCTTTTGGTAGAGCTTGTAATGACCTTAGGAGCCATGAGAAATGCTAGGGTGAGAAGTAGGTGAAGCATGGTGAAGGATTATGTTTGAGAGAAAAAGATAAATGATGAAGTTGGATGTTAAATAGTGAATAGATGAGATGAGAGGGGATGAATGGGAGGAAAAAAGGGGACGAACATGGCTAGAAAGGTAGAGAGACGTGCAAGAGTGGAGAGGAGTGATGGAGGGAAAAGAAGGTGTGGAGTTGTAGAGGTCTGGTAACAACTATAAGCTGACTGAAATTTAATCGGCAGTCAACTAACACATGCTCATCAGTCGACTGATGAAACAATATTCATGGAATATTCATTTATTAGTCGACTGATATAAGTAATCAATGGCTGATAAATTCAAATTTCAATCGACTGATGCTAGCTCGTTAGTCGATTGATAATACAGTTAGTCGAATTCTAGGAAACGTCAGTTAGCTGAGGCAGACGGAGGATTTTGAGGTTGCAAAGGCCTATTTGTCAGTTGGCTGATGTTATAAGTCAGTCAACTGATGAACCAAATAAAATAAAATAAAAATAAAAATAAAAATAAAATAAGATAATAAATAAATAAATAAATATAAGAAGTAAATTAAGATAAAATGAATAAATAATGAATTTATCTGTACACCTACACATTTAAGAATACAATAATTAAAATAAAATAAATGCGAATGATATAGAAATATTCACATACAAAGTTCATGAATGAATAAAAATAAACCAAATAAAAATTACTTTAGAACATCATTTTTCATAGTCAATACAATATCCTTACAAAATTTTGAAAAACTATCCTCTTAAAGAGGTTTTGTAAAAATATCGGCCAATTGCTCATTTGTATTGACAAAAATTAATTTAACATCATCTTTTGATACATGATCACGTATAAAGTTATGTCTAATTTCTATCTGCTTAGTGTGAGAGTGTTGAATAGGAATTTTCAAAATACAAATAACACTAATGTTATCACATCTAATAAGCACATGATTGAAAGTAAGACCGTAATCTATCAATTGTTGCTTAATATAAAGCGATTATGCACAACTACTACCGGCAGCAACATATTCGGCTTTGGCAGTAGACAAATCAACGGAGTTTTACTTTTTTTCTAGACCAAAAGACTGGTGAGTGTCCTAGAAAGTGGCATGTGCCACTTGTGCTCTTTCGATCCACTTTGCATTCGGCAAAGTCAGCATCCGAATAAGTAATAAGATCAAGTGATGTGTCATGTGGATTCTCAAGTCCTAAGTTAAAAGCGCCACAAAGATAACGAAATATACGTTTAACGACACATATATGAGATTCCTTAGGACAAGGTTGAAAGCGAGCACATAAACACACACTAAACATTATGTCCGATCTACTAGCGTAAGATAAAGCAAACTACCAATCATGCCTCTTTATTTAGTGATATCAATACATTTACCATTTTCATCTTTGTCTAGCTTAGTAATGGTACTCATAGGAGTTTTGACATGTTTGGCATCCTCCATACCAAATCGATTTGGCAAATCTTTAGTACATTTGGATTGACAAACAAAAATATCATCCAAGTTTTGCTTGATTTGCAATCCTAGGAATAAGTTCAACTCGCCCATCATACTTATTTCTAATTCTTTTTGCATGTTTGTGGCAAAATCTTGACAAAGTGATTAATTGGTTGATCCAAATATAATATCATCAATATATATTTGAATAAGTAATAAATTACTTTTAACGGTTTTGGTAAAAAGCGTGTTATCAATTTTTCGTCTTATAAAACCATTTTCAAGTAAGAAACCACTAACCATTTCGTACCAAGCTCTAGGAGCTTGTTTCAATCCATACAAGGCTTTAGTAAGTTTGTAAACATGATTTGGAAAAAGTTTATTTTCAAAACCAGGTGGTTGCTTGACAAACACTTCTTCTTCTATGAAACCATTTAAAAATGCACTTTTGACATCCATTTGGTAAAGAGTGAAGTTTCTAGATGATGCAAATGCAAGAAGCATTCTAATTGCTTCTAATCTAGCTACGGGTGCAAAAGTCTCCTCATAGTCAATGCATTCCTCTTGGTTATACCATTGGGTCACAAATCTTGCTTTATTATGAATGATTACTCAATTTTCATCCTTTTTATTTCAAAAAACCCATTTTGTTCCTATAATAGTTTGATCATTGGGTTTAGGAACTAAATGCCAAACTTTATTACGTTCTAATTGATTTAATTTCTCTTGCATGGCTACAATCTATGAACCATCGCCTTGAGCTTCAAAAATATTTTTGGGCTCAATTTGAGACACGAAAGCCATATTATTACACAAGTCTCTTAGTTGAGAGCGAGTGCCAACCCCTTTAGGTGGATCACCTATGACTTGATCAATTGGATGATTGTTTACAATCCTCCATAATTTAGGAAATTAATTATTTAAGTCATCATTGGATTGATCCTTGACTTCCGTCTTTTCCGGAGGTTCATTTCATAGTTTGCAAATATTGAGATCATTTAACTCATTCTCAATCCCTACAACCTCATCATCATCTAAGTCAATCCAAGAGGTCAATGGTGGTGGTGACTCAACAAAGACAACGTGAATTGACTCAACCACGGTTAAAGTCATCGTGTTATAGACTATATAAGCCTCACTTCTAGAGGCATAACCTAAGAAAATTCCTTCATCCGATTTGGAATCAAATTTTCCTAAGTTGCTTTTGTCATTTAGCATAAAACACTTACAATCAAACACCTTGAAATACCCAATGTTGGACTTTTTACCATTCCATAGCTCATAAGGTGCCTTTTTTAACTTTATCAGGATATGACTTTATTAATCACATGACAAGCAGTATTAACCGCTTCGGGGAAGGTTGTGTTCATTTAGCATTGTCCTAACTATTTCTTGAAGTGATCTATTTTTCCTTTCAACAACACCATTTTGTTAAGGGGTTCTAGGTGCCGAGAGATCATGAGATAAACCAAGTTCATCACATAACTCCTCTAAGTCTTGATTCTTAAACTCTCTACCCCTATCACTTATTATTTTCTTGATTCTTAAATCCTTTTCATTTTGATTTTTTCTATAAAACTTACCAAGAATGGAGTGTGTTTCGTTTTTATAAGCAAGAAAATGAACCCAAGTGTATCTAGAGAATTCATCAACTGTGACAAGCACATAAAGCTTTTCCCCGATACTAGCTATCCTTTTCGAGCCAAAAAGGTCCATGTGGAGTAGCTCTAAAGGTCTAGAAGTGGTAATATCTTTCTTTCTTTTGAAAAAATATTTGACTTGCTTGGGCAATTGACAAGCATTGCACACCTTGTCTTTGGCAAACTTAGTCTTTGAAGGCATTTGACTAAGTCATTTCGAGGCAAGCGGTGAAGAAGGTCCACACTAGCATGTTCTAAACGTCTATGCCATAACCAACTACTATCGCTAGACGTTACAAAATATTTAACATCTTGTTCATGCAATTCACATAGCAACATAATATATAAGTTTCTATTTCGTTTAGCATTGAACAATTGCGTTTTATCATTCTCAACTATGCATGCATTTGACCTAAAAATAACGTCATAACCTTTATCACATAATTGACTAATGCTAAAAAGATTATATTTTAGACCATCAACTAAAAGAAAATTATCTATAGAAAGGGAGGAAGTTATACCAATAACACCAATTCCAACAATCTTACCCTTTGAGTTGCCTTCGAAGGTGACATTTCCTCCTTCATAAACTTGAAGAGAGGTGAACTTTGACTTGTCTCCCATCATATGCCTTGAACAACCGCTATCGAGGAACCATTTGTCCTTAGTGGTTGACTTCAAACATACCTATAAAGAATGATTAAGTGCCATTTTTTAGTACCCAACTCATTTTGGGTCCACTAGGGTTAATGAGACATGCAATGGTTCCTTTTGGAACCCAATTTATTTTAGTTACCACTTTCTTCTTTCTAAGGGAACATGCATTGACTTTATGCCCTTTGTGTTTACAAAAGTAACATGTAACATGTTTATGATCATTTGAGGATGGTCATCTAGATTGTTTAGTGAAAGTATGTTTTAATGACTCTTTTTTTTTTTGAAATAAGAGCATCTTTATCAAAAGCCTCATATCATATACTAGTTTTTTCAAAGGCTCTTCTTTGTTTCCTTAGAATAATACTTAAGTTTTATTTTCCTTTAGTGAACTTAGCTAGGATATTGATTTAATCGTCAATGGTCCTTTTTAGTAGTTCATTCTCCTTTTCTAACTCAACATTCTTATCATCATTCAAACTAGGTGATGTGATAGTGGAACAAGATGAATTACATGAAAATTTAGTCTTCTTAAGTGATGCATGTAGGAAAAACACATATAACAAATATATATTGTGTATAACAGTGTACAATACTATGTAAATATATATTGTAAAAGTACCCTATGAATGTTACCATGATTCTTAAGTAGTGAACAACAGAACATGCGAACGTCAGTGGGATATTGGTTTTGTACATATAATATATATAAGTATAACCATAACATAATATATATATATATATAGGTAAAATGCAGAATAGAATACGAACATGCAATACAATATATATATATACGAACAGAATGAGAAGGAAACTGTAAACAGAATGAAACTCACAGTAAAATTGAAATGGAAGATAGAATAAAATACGAGCCCTGTGCAACCACAGTTTTCTTAAGACATATTTGTTCCCTCTCCGGTGCTCAAGGTTGATGAACATCTCTCTCCCAAGATAAAATGGATTTCGTTTTTGAAGAAGTAGCACTCCAATCTTCAAAAATTAGCGAACACAATTATATGTTTACACTCAAACCACTAAGAAACCTAATCTATGTATGTAATGTGCAGAGAGACAGAGAGGAAGATGAAGTATATTTCTGGATATATATCTATATGTGTGCATATTTCTCATGGAATGAAAAACGTGTCTCCTTGGGATATTAATAAAGCACCAAATGTTGTCCAAACTGTCAAGGCAATGTTTGGAAACGTCGTCTAAACTGTTGGCTCCAATTGTCTAACTAATACTGGTTCAGATAGTTACAATTCCATTCAATTATTTTCTAACAATGCATGCTTAAATGCTAGTTTTTCAAAATCATCATGCAAAGCCTCAAAAGGTTCTTGCAATTCATTATAAGATGATAATAACTCATCATAAGATTAATTTGAGGTATTTAAAGAACCTGAATCTTCTTGTACATCTCCTTCTTTTGCGATAAGGCAAATATTTTCTAGTTCCTCGGAGTCCTCATCCTCATCCGAGTTGCATGAATCATAGTCTTCCCATGTTGCATTCATAGCAACCTTATTTTGTTTCTTCCCATGCTCTTTCTTAAGCTTGAAATAATTGGACTTGTAATACCCCGACTTTCCATAATTGAAGCAAGTCAGAGGCTCTCTCTTACTTGAATCACCCCTTGGTTCATTTCTTCTAACGAATCTCCCATCATTGACTTTCTTTCATTGAAGAAATATTTTGAAATTTTAAGTGATTAGTGCAATGTCCTCATCTTGCTCCTCCTCTTCCAGCTCAATGATATCATCCTTGGTGGATACTTGCAAGGCCAATGCTTTCTTTGGCTTTGGTTATTCTTCTCGAGACTTCAAGGTAACTTCCCAAGTCAGAAGAAAGCCAAATATTTCATCAAGGTCTATGGTATTGAGATCGTGTGCTTCCTTGATTGCCGTGACCTTAACATCCCATTTGGCCGGAAGGAATCTAAGAACTTTTCGAGATATGTCGGACTTTGGGATAACCTTACCAAGATGCTTAAGGCTATTCAAAACGTTAGTGAAACGAGACATCATAAAATTGACACTTTCATTGAAAAAAGTTCACATTCATGCATAAGAATGTCAATTTTAGACTCACGTACTTGAGAGGTACCTTCATAGGTTATCTTTAACTTATCCCACATTTCTTTGGTTGTAGACCAAGTGGAAACGCAATTAAATTTGTTTAGGCTTAAGACATAATTCATGTTAACTTTAGCATTGGCATTCAAGGAGATAAGCTTCTTATCATCACTATCCCATTCATTTCCCAATTTAGTAATGAGTTGTCCATTAACCTCTTTGGTTGGGACAAAGGGCCCGTAAATCACGACTTGCCAAAGTTGGTAGTCGATAGCTTGGAGAAATTCTATCATCCTGGTCTTTCAATAGCTATAGTTTGATTTGTCAAACCAATGGGGTTTATTGTTAGATTATCCTTCATCACGAGTGACTATATTATATGCCATGATCGTGTTCTAAGACGACTCTGATATCAATTGTTAGTCACTAAATGACCTGGGGGGGGGGGGGGGGGTAGGGTTTTAAAGAAATCTTTAACTCTTTTGGAATAAATTTGATTTAAACAATATATGACAATCAATGAGCATGCATTAACACAATCAATGAGAGTTTTAATGACCCTAGGAAAAACTTTCTAGAGCCCTTAGTCGGTTGACCATAAGATGTTAGTCGGCTGACTATGCCATAAGTCGACTGATTGAGGCCGTCAGTCGGCTGACAAATAAGCTTCGAATAAGGGCCAAACTCTCTGGACCCCTCAGTCGGTTGACGAATACTTGTCAGTCATGGTTGTTTGTCTTTAATTTCCAAATAAATAGGATATTTGATTTTGCATATTATTAAAAAATTTCTTGTCTTTAAGTTCTATAAATGTAGACCATTTTGCAAGTGTGCAAATGGTCCACGACCATCACATCATAACTCTAGTTTAATCCAATTCTCTTATTTTAGTACAAATCTTTTAGTTGTAATTCTGTTATCTTAGTTTAATCAAATTCTCAAGCTTTTTTAATTTTCAAGTTCATTACTTTCACTCAAACATGACTTTTGTCTATGAGGTATGCATGTTATTTAATATTATTTTCCCAACTTTGAAAGTCCTCTTCATTAAGACAAAAAATAACCTAAGTGGAAGTTTCATGTTCTCCCTTCCACGTAGCGTCTGCCTGAGAAGTCGATCGAAAGGCGACTCGTTGCTTTCCGATCCTTTTGGAATCTAGGTCAATATTTCTGGCATGCCCGCGTTCAATTCAACTAATCGACCGACCTAGCCGATTTAGAGAGGAAGCAAAGTTAAAATCCTAGTCTATCACTATCATTAGGTTTTTAGTTTCTGTAGTTAATTATAATGAGGATGGTAGAAGTAGAGTTTACCTATATAACTATTTTTTTTTCAATGAGATCGTCATTTGAGGGTATTACACGAATCGACCCTATAACTCGTGTAACGTTAAGTCACGGTACATATTATCTAGGATTCGAACACACGCTCTAGAACTTGGATACGGTTGCTCCAAACTTTAAAAGATTCGTTCATGCTAACTGTGTTACGCTCGCCGGGGGGGGGGGGGGGGGGGGGGGGGGCAAAAGTCTAATCCCCAAAGACGATCTCCTTGGGACGTAGACCCCAAGGAAATTGTTTTTTAGGGTGTTACATGAACTGAACTCACAACTCGTGTAATATTAAATCACATATTTGCGAAGGAGTAGGGATTCGAACCTACACTCGGTACACTAGATACACTCTCAATATACTGAATATACACTTAGAACACTAAATACGGTTTACCTATATAATTATGTTACAACTAAAGAATAATTTAAAATTAACAATTAGGAGCAAAACTTTTGCACATTTTATTGATAGTGTAGATAGATTTGATTCTTTGCATTTTAATAATAGTATAGATATAGATAGATAAATATGACATGTAACTAAATATGGGTGAATAGCACAAACCCCCCCTATATTATGGATATTGTGCATATAACATTCCTCACGGTTTTTAAACAATCATATAAATTTAGTGCAAACAGGCCCCTCCATTCAATTTTTCGGTGCCCGAGATGTTGAATTACTATCTTACCCTTATTTATTTTTTGTATTTATTTATTTCACAAAAAAGTTGAAATGTAAATTAAATGACGATTTAGGCCCTTTTTTGCGTTGTCAGTATTCTGGTTTGGTCTTTAATCACAAATAAGGGCAATTTGGTAAGTGATTAAGAAGATTTTTGGTATTTGGAGATAAAAAATTGCATGTGAAAGTCACATGCTTAAATTCATGCAAAAAAAAGTAAACGATGTCTTGGTTGAGGGGGTCAAAGTGCATATTTTTGCAATATTACTAGTAGGGCTGCAAACGAACCGAGTCGAGCCGAGCTTTGGAATGTTTAAGCTCGGTTCATTTACTAAACGAGCCTAGAAAATATGTTCAAGTTCGGCTCATTTGCTTAACGAAGAGCCCGAGCCGAACGCCAGATTTAACGAGTCGAGCCCGAGCTTGTTCACGAACGACTCGTTTCAGTGCAACATATATTAATCTTCCTAATAGTTGTCTAGATTGAGTTGTTGCATGTCTGTTTTAACATATTTACACTAGTATAATTTTTTATGAATGAATTTTATGTTATGACCGTCTAATTTATATAATATTTTCACAATAATTTTCATAATTTGTTCAATTTAAACATTTTCTTTTGTCAATTATGATATAATTTTACTCTTTAACTTAGACGAGCATGGCGAGTCGAGCTTAGTGATGTTCAAGCTCGGCTCGTTTACTAAACGAGCCTAAAAATTGTGCTCAGGCTCGGTTCGTTTACTAAATGAATGAGCACGAGCCGAACTCTTAACGAGCCGAACCCGAACCTGCTCACGAATGGCTCGGTTCATTTGCAGCCCTAATTACTAGTGCTTATATACATATTTTGAATTTTAGGAATGTTATCTGCACAATTTTCATACTATAAGAAAGTTTTTCGCCATTTACCCAATTAAATATCTACATACCTGTCCAAGATAATATTAATATACCTTCCATTTTATAGAGAATAACTGCCCAACAAAAGTAAGTTCAGTTGTAAGAATTGTAGGAGTTGAAAGAATATTATTCCTTAGACAAATAAGAGGGAAAAATTGTCATATAAAAAAATGTATTTTGCACCTTTATCTTGTTAATTTTTACGAATTTGTCTTTAACAAAATGAATGTTGTTATATATGGTCATTTTACTGAATTTGATAATAGCATAATTGGGATAAAATTGTAATAGAAAACAATCAAAGTTTTTAACTATGTTAACATAGCATAATTGGGATAAAATTGTAATAGAAAACAATCAACGTTTTAAACTATGTTAACAACCATATTAAATGCATCTTTTCAACAAGAAACAAAAAAAAAAAAACCAAATTAAATGCAGTTTTAAGTGGCCCCATTAAAGTGGTATTAACAATCTTAATTATAGTTATTGCTTGTTGGTTTGGGAGTGAGAATTATTCACATCAACCATTTGCCAATCGATAACCGACACCTGTCCATATGAGCTTTATTCAAAATTTCAGTTACACGTCAACCTTCTATTGGTTAGGGTGACATGATAATGATCTAATAATTTTTAGTTTCAACATTAAGCTTTATTTGGGGAAAAAATAAATGGATACTTGCTCAAAAGAAAAAAGGTTATGACCTGAATCAATTCAATATAAAAGTAAGGTTTATTTCATTTGATACCAACCATTAAAAGATCGAAAAAAAGAAAATAGAAAATCCAACACAATGGAATTTCCAGATATATCTAGTAGGATTCCAAAAGCTGAATTTCAAGATAAGTAATAGTTTTCAAATATTATCTTATCTTCCAAGAATTAAAATAAATTTAAATCGAACAGACTATAGATGGACCGAGAAAGTTGGGTAAGGTAATGTTTTGCAGTTGCATCTCGAAATTATCTGGCGGTAGATGAGATCATAAGTGAAGTGAGTAAAATTTTAATATTATACATACATAACATATATACACATATAGCTATAGAAATATACAAAAAAACGCGAGGAGTATTTGAGTTCAAATCCAGAGAGAGACGTAATAAGAGAAGGTTTTGTTTTCCCTCGCCAGCTGTTCCGTTTTTGCAACTCTGTAGAGAGAGAGAGAGAGAAGAAGAAGAGCAAGCCCTTCCTCTATCTCTCGCTCATTCTCTCGTTCCTGCGTTCGAAACCCTAATCTCATCGATCTCGCTCTCGATCTGGTGATTCAGGCCACGCATTACAGGCTTTCGATCTCCGAATCGTGATTCCCGTATTTCAATCGAACGAAAACCTGTAAGTCCTTCTGATCCGAAGAGATCTCGCATAATTTCATTATTGTACTGGTTTGTTTGTACTCATTTAGCATATTTTGATTTCTCTCTCTATATATATGTATATATATATATATATGTATGTGTAAATTGCAATATAGACTTCACGATCGTTTAATCCGTTTTGGGAGCAATGACGGCGGAGAGCGGAGTTCGAAGCGAAGTTTCTGAGGTTGTGAAGGTTGAAATTGAGGAGAAGTGTGGGCTGGATATGAGTTCGTATGAGAATTTTCCTAAAGTGGGTGGGGATTGCAATGGAGTGAAGCATGTGGTTGATGGTGGTGAAGAAGATGGGAATGGGAAGGATGATCCAGACCTGTCGTATGTTTTCGTCAGTCGGAGCAACTCTCCGAATTATGATCGGGTCGGTAAGGATCTCAATTCCGATTGTGCCGACAAAATGAAATCTGTACCCGAAGACGGAGAGATCGAAGTGGGGGAATTGAGGGGGGAGAATGGAGAAAGTAGTCTATTGGGCGTGGAGGACAATTGCATTGCTGAAGAAAGCGCCGACAATGCCCCTTCAAACAGTGTTATTGTACGGGAAAGTTCAGTGGTCAAAATTGATGGGGATGGCGGCGAAGTTGCGAAAACTGAGGCCGTGGAGGAGCAGAATGGGACATTGTGTGTGGATTCTGGAATTCAGGGGGTTGATGGTGAGGTGAAGGTTGAGGGAGAAATTGAGTTAGAGTATAGTAATGGGTCGATGCCTCTTGATGGAGAGGTGAAAGTTGGGGAGGAATTAAGGTCAGAGTCTGTTAGGGACCCGGAAATGATTCGGGGGTCCTCAGTCATGGTCTCAAAGGCTATTGATGGTGGCATTGGAAAGTCTGAGGAACGGAATGAGTTAGAGTCAACTACGGAGGTTGATGAGGTTACGCAATCACAAACTAAGGTGCCCGAGGCTGTGGTTCCGGAATCCCAGACTATGGTGCCCGAAGCTGATACAGAATTAGAAGTGACTGAACAATCTTTAGTTATGGTTTCAGAGGCCGATGGATGCGAATTGTCATTGAATAATTTAGAGTCAACTACAGAGGTTGATGAGGTTCCGCAATCACAAACTAAGGTGCCCGAGGCTGTGGTTTCCGAATCCCACACTATGGTGCCCGAAGCTGATACAGAATTAGAAGTGAGTGAACAAGCTTTAGTTATGGTTTCAAAGGCCGATGGATGCGAATTGTCATTGAATAATTTAGAGTCAACTCCAGAGGTTGATGTGGTTCCGCAATCACAAACTAAGGTGCCCGAGGCTGTGGTCCCGCAATCTCAAACTATGGTGCCCGAAGCTGATGCAGAATTAGAAGTGAGTGAACAATCTTTAGTTATGGTTTCAGAGGCAGATGAATGCGAATTGTCATTGAATAATTTAGAGTCAACTGTAGAGGTTGACATGGTTCCGCAATCACAAACTGAGGTGCCCGAGGCTGTGGCTCCGCAATCACAAACTAAGGTGCTTGAGGCTGTGGTTCCGCAATCTCAAACTATGGTGCCCGAAGCTGATACAGAATTAGAAGTGAGTGAACAATCTTTAGTTATGGTTTCAGAGGCAGATGAATGCAAATTGTCATTGAATAATTTAGAGTCAACTGCAGAGGTTGATGTGGTTTTGCAATCACAAACAAAGGTGCCCGAGGCTGTAGTTCCGCAATCCCAAACTATGGTTCCCGATGCTGATACAGAGTTAGAAGTGAGTGAAGAATCTTTAGTTATGGTTTCAGAAGCAGATGAATGCAAATTGTCATTGAATGATTTAGAGTCAATTGCAGAGGTTGATGAGGTTCTGCAATCACAAACTAAGGTGCCCGAGGCTGTGGTTCCACAATCCCAAATTATGGTTCCCGAAGCTGATACAGAATTAGAAGTGAGTGAAGAATCTTTAGTTATGGTTTTAGAGGCAGATGAGTGCAAATTGTCATTGGTTAATGTGGAACAACATAACTTGGAGTCAACAGCAGTGACACAGAAGAGACAGGAGTCTCAAGTTGTGGTTATAGGTGCTGTTGAACCTCAATTGCCCGGGGTGGAAGCTGAAAAACCGAAGTCTGAGGAGCAAACAGAGCTAGGATCAGCTACGGAAGTTGAAGAAACTCTGGATTCTCAGATCACAGTTTCAGAATCTGCTAAATCCAAGTCCTGCGAACTTGATAATGGGGATGAGAAGCTTGTGGAAGAAAATAAAGCAGATTTTGGTATAGAGGTGAAGGCTGAACAGGTAGCTGACGTTTTGGTTACTGACAGTTCTGGTGGCAATTTGGATCAGTGCAATGGATCTGCAAATTTAACCAGGACTGATGTTTCTTTAGAAACTGATATTGCCAATGATTCTGTATCTGATGCAAAGGTTCGCTCGGCTACTAACCATGTGAAAGATGGTATTTCAGAAACTGAAGTTCTTAATAAAAGCATTGATCACTGTGAAAGAACACCCGAATTGAGTGTGTCTGCTGAAAGTGCTGAAATGTTGCCTTCCTCAAACATATGCATGAGATCAGAAATTAAGTTTGGGACTGTGCCAGAAAAATCTGGAAGTTTGCCTACTGGTTCTGATGATAGTTCAGAGGTAAAGGTTGAATGTGGGTCTTCTCTAGCTAGCGAGAGTTTTCCAACTTGTTCTGGCGATGATATCAAATCAGAAAATGAAGTCGAAAATCTCAATGTGGAAAGCAGAGAAATTATCTTTCCTTGTGCTGATGATGGTGCAAAATCAGAAATTGAAGAGAAGGGCCCTGTTGGAGATGATAGAATCCTTCCTTGTCCTGTTGATGGTGCAAACTCAGAAATTGAAGAGAATGGCCTGAATGGAGATGATAGAGTGTCTTGCCCTGCTACTGATATGAGCTCACAAATTGAAGATGATGGCCCAGAAGTTGTGAATGTTCAAATAATAGGCAGTCACTCTAATAGCGGAGATTTAGATGCTGATGACAAGATAGCACCCAAAGAAACCAAGGGTTATGAAGGAATCTTTGGGGATGGGTTCTCCGCATCCTCACCAGTGGGTTCTAGTGCTGATGCTACGGATGGACGGAATATAGGTGTAGACACCAGAAGAAGGCCATTCCGTTTCTTGATCAGAATTCCTAGATACGATGATGAAAATCTTAGAGAACATATCAGACGTGCCCAGCTACAGCTTGTTGAGAAGACACAACTCAGGGATGCTATTCGAGCAGAAATCCAAACGAAAAGGGTAAATAATACAGTCCATTTCTAGTTGTTATCTGGTGTTAAGAATTATAGGTATCATTATGGTTATGTTTATTAACAGGATAATTGCGAGGACTGTTACTCCAAATATGATGCCTCCAAATCAGCAGAGAGAGCTGAACGGATGTTGCTTAATTCGAAATTCCGTGAAATAGAATCAGTTAAATCTGACCTTAACAGAGTGAAGAGTGCAATTTCTGTTGAGAATATTGATGGCAGGGTAAGAACTCACCCATCCTTTACTTCAGAACACTATGCAAGGGTATGCCTTGGATGTTCTTCAAGCTCCTATTTTTTTTGTTGTATTTGTACTTATATTATTGAATTTATTATCTGGAAGCAGATACAGAGTCTGGGACACAGGATGGCACATGAAACAGTGACTTTGAAAGAAGAAAAGCAGCTTGTTCGTGAACTTGAGCAACTGAAGCATCTTCGGGAACAGCACTCTTCTAATATGATGAGTAGCCAGGACGAAGTTCGGCAGGCTTTGGGCCATAGTGTTCAATTGGAAGAGAGTTTGAAGGTATGGATACCTGCTTGCTGCTATTATTTATCTCGTATTCGATTGTTCGTGTCCAGTGGCTCCTTAAGTTTTGTTATTCTAAAAGAGCAGAGGTATAAAGGGAAAGTAAGATCTTCAACTTCATTTGTTATTAGTACTGTAATTAGCACTTGTTATCTCGATGTCTAAGGCTACATTGAGAAGAGTGAGAATGATGGCTTTGTAGAAATGGAATCACTTCACTTAATCTGTTTGTTGGTTTTCTAATTGTTTATATGATTTTCTCACTATGCAGATTCTGAAGAAAGAAGTGAAATCCCTTAAAGACAAGGTTTCGGAAGCCAAAGTGACCACTGATGCTGCAGAGAAGATATATATTGAGGAAAGTAAAAGGCTAAAAGAATTACAAGCTAAGTTTAGGGCTGCAGATGGTATTCGCCAAGAAGCATACACACATCTACAGGATCTGAAGAAGCAATTGTATGAAAAGGTATGCTGCTGCCACTTGTTGTAAATTTCATTTAATTTTATCAAAGATGAATACATCTAATTCACTACAGTCATGGGAAGTCATGTGAGTACTACTTTTTTTTAGCTTCTCGTGCTTTCATATTGTCCTTGCGCTCTCATTGTCACATTGTTGTTGTTGACCAAACTATTAGAAGCCAAAAGCTCTTTTCGAGTGCGACATGGTCAGGAATATCTATTTGAGACGGAAAAGAGTATTAAACTTTGCTTATTCATGCAACAACGATTAGATTTCATACTGTAGTGTTTTGTATTGTTTCAAGTTTATGTTCTCTTTGTTTAAGGAGGTTGATCAAATTTAGCAAATTCTGTTTGTAAGGCTATTGATCACATTCTCTCTCTCTCTCTCTCTCTCTCTCTCTCAGACACACACACGCACACACACACACACACAATTATTCATGGGAGCTTCCCAGTTAAAAAGACCTAATAACTAGGTATTTTCTTGTGAAGTATCAATGTATGTAGTTGATGAAAAATAGTGAAATGGAATTGTTTTCGGATAGAAGAAGTTCTTTGTTGATTGCCTCTTCCAGTTTAGTTGGCCTTGGATGGTATCGACCTCTGAAGTAGTATAGCGTCATCAAAGTTGGTTAACAAAACAAAGTGGACAATGAAGCTCTGCTGTATAAAAATTACATTGTAAAGTATTTGAACATTTAAGGTTTTGTCGTTAGGAGATTTGCTTCTCATTTACTTGGGAATGAAGGCCGAGTTTGTCCAAAATCTATTGTTGACAATTATCTGATGTATTTTAAACAGTATGCTGCAGTGGACCCAATGTCTATTTCAGTTTTGTTAAAGGTGCGCACCTGGGCTCCAGGCTCATAGAGGCGCAAGACTTGCGCCGGTTGTGCACCTTTATTATGAAATATGAATACTTCAATAGTAATTTTAACTTTTCATTAGATTTTTCATTGTGTGCCTCAATTCACTCAGGCGCGTGCCTCGCCTTGCACCTTTTACCCATATGCTCTAGAGTACCTCTAATTCTTTAGTGCGCCTTGAGCCTTTAAGAACACGGTCTTTGACCTTTCAAAAAAAAAAAAAATCACTGGTCTTTGTGGTAGTTTCCTATTAGATCAATTGGTCATGAGGTGTCCCCCTGAAGCATTTGTTTAATTGGTGAATTTAAGGCCTATTCTATCTTAATGTGGTTATCTAACTTTTTACAATGTCTCTACCTAATAACCACCATGAGTTCTTGGGGATGAATTAGTTCCTCAAATTGACAAGTGCAGTGCACTAGTGGACATGAATAGAGATGGTATCAATTTTCATGCAAACTTTTCAGTTGGAAAAAGTAATCATGAATTTCTCTCATATAGTTTTCGTCATACTGTTTAGGTTTAATTGGTATTCCCTGCTTTTGAGTAGGTCTTGATGATTACTTGGATCTTCAGATGATTAAACACCTTTGGTAGTATATGTTGTTCTGTTGCTGATGCAGTCTATTGGAAGATACAGAAAGTTATGCCTGAAACACATGAAAGCATACTAAGGGGAAAAAGAATTGGATTTTTTAATTAAACTCTTGTACTTGATTCTGCAGAACAAGCATTTTCGAATTTACAAGGATGATGCAGCGGCAGCTTATGACTATGAATCGTCTGGAAATAGAGATACTCTTTATCATCATTGTGTTAACCAGGTTAGTTCGTGCGTTTCTTTCAATGCCTTTAAATGGGGGATTACTCAATACTAACCGTGTTACATTTACATTTAGGTGGAGAGATTCATGGAATTGTGGAACAAGGATGATGAATTTCGGAGAGAATATGTCAGATGCAATACCAGGAGTACACTGAGGAGATTGAATACATTGGATGGTCGTTCACTTGGCCCCGATGAGGAACCACCTGTTCTACCCAATGTTGTGAATGAGAGAGTTGACAGGTCTCTTTTCAACCCAATCAAAGCGAACTCCGTGACAGTGAGTTCAACCATTGAACAAGTAAAACAGGGGTCATCATTGGAAGGTGAAGCAGCGGATGGTAAAACCATGCTGAATGTGGAAAATCAAAAGAATCAGGCAGTAAAACCTAAATTACCTGCCAAACCTGTGCTGGAAAATGGCTCTGCAACTGTTTCCGGCCGGGATGAGACTGAAGAAACGAAAGAGGAAGAGCCACAGCAAACAAAGGAGGAGCAGGAATTGGCCAGGAAGGCAGAGGAACTGAGGAAGGCAGAGGCCGCAGCCAAGCTGAGAGAGCAACGTCGGTTGGAAGAGAAGGCCAAAGCTAAGGAGGCATTAGAAAGGAAAAAACGAAATGCCGAGAAGGCCCAATTGAGGGCAGAGTTAAGAGCCCAGAAGGAAGCTGAACAGAAAGAGAAGGTAAATTCCTTGTAATTCTATGAATTTTGTTTCAGCATATCTTCTAATGAAACCATCAGAATTGTCCATCAATCACTCTTTCACAAGTTTTTGTTCTTTATTTGTATGCATTGTTCAACAACTACTGAGTAAACTTTGTGCAGGAGAGGGAGAAGAAGGCAAGGAAGAAGGAAAGAAAGAAGGGAAATGCAGTAGAGGCGACTGATGGTAACAACGGAGGAGAGACTGATCCAGCCTCAGAAAATCCTATCGAAACTAGCAAAGAGCCCGAGATGAAGGAGCGTGCTATGTCAGTAACAAAAAGGCCATCGCGGTTCACTAAGCAGAGCAAGGTAAAATCTATCCCATCTATTCCTCCACCTCTTCGCAACAAAGGTAAGAAAAAGATGCAGACATCGATGTGGGTGATTCTTGCAGTCCTGGTTGTTGTTGCCTTATTCTTGTTTGGGAACAACAGTTTCTCTTTCGATCTTGGGCTGCATCGACTCACCTTTTGAATGCTTTTCGGCCATTAGTTTCGTGCAATCAACTGAGGTTTGGTGTGGGGTATTTGACACAGGAAAAAAAAAAATAGGTCATTCTTATTTGTGTAGTTTGTTTGCATTAATGTACTATAGTTGGCTTTTCATTTTTCACACAGAATCTATAATTCTCTGGTATGCTATATGATGATGATGAACAAGATGTTTCAGTATTGCTTCCAACCATTATAAATAATAAGGTCGATGTTTCTTCACACCCTAATTTCTATTTTTATCTCTATGAAATTGTTTATTATGATTTTACCACCACGAGCTAATTTTCTTTGGATCAGTAGTGACATTTCCTCGACTAATCAACGAAAGAACAGAACTGCTATAGTTTGTAAAAAAAGTAAATCACGCGTTTAAAACATTGGTCTAAGCTACAAATTTCAATCTTAAAAAAATATATTTTCAAAGAGCAAGAACTATAATTTAGATTGATGTGTCATATTTGTAGAGCATTTGGCTTTGTTTCTTGGGTGATTCAACAAACTTGAACGAACCTCTGAATCACTCTTTCTAGACCAAAATGTGTCGCCTTTTTCTTTATGAAATTTTATTTTTCAACCTTGAAGAAAATCAATGCATTCTTGAATTTGAAGAAAATTTGGTGTAAGATCAAGCTTCTTTTCCTATTAAAGTGAATGGTCTGATTCATTTTTTTTTTTTTACATGTGGTTTAAAATTTATTAGACATTTTCATAAGTTTCTCCTAAAATTTGACAAACACTTCCATAAATTTCAAGATTATTTCATAATTAGGGCTTTACATGAATTTTGAAAATTTAAAAACATAATTATGAAAATATTTTTGGAATGTTTAAACACATGTCAATTTGTTTTATAGAGCCAAATTAGTTTTCTTTCTTCTCTTTGCTTATTAACCGTCATGACTCATAAATGCTTGTCTCAGTGTATTAAAATTTTAATTTTTTTTTTTTGAGTTTCAAAATCTTTTAATTGATCTCTTACTCACCGTGAGAAACTTTAAAATTTTAGGATAATAAAAATCATTGAATTGGTTTGTTTTCTCTTCTACGCTTGATTTATCAAGTTTGTTACCCAAGGTGGGTGCAGTTGATACATTATAACAACCAATTACTCTCTTTGCTTATCAAGGAAGTTGTCGTACCGTATTGACAGAGCTAAAGTTATCATAAAACTTAAATATTGTTGGATACAACATGAACATGTTTTCACTTCAAAATCACGTTTTGGAATTTTGAGAACACGAGGGGATAATTTTTTAATTATTTTAATATAACTTAAGAATAAGTTATAAAATAACCAAAAAAAATATGTATATAACTTAAGAAAACAAAAATAAATATATATATATATATATAGAAACTTTATGTAGATAATATAATTAAAACTTTTTTAAAAATATAAAATAATTATTATATTATTAATTTTTTTATGCATAATTACATTGTCGTGTGATGTTTTTTTTAAAAGTTACAGTATCACAGACTCAGAGTGTCCGAAAATCATTCATGTATATCTTTTCCCTCTCTAACGAGCATAGCATTAGCAAATTGACAAACTACTGCGGATTACCACTATATATATAGGTAAAAACTGTATATGTATATGTATATTTTGGTCCCTACATTATGCATCATTGAATACCGACGTCCATTTCCATTTGGGAAAATTGACAGTGTATTACACTCCAACCAGATACATGCATTACACTCCAACCAGATACATGCATATATTGTCCTTGATATACATCTGGTTCCATCATTTATCCGTTGCCAAAACAAAAAGTTCCTTTTAAAAATCATCACGTACAAGCTACAACACTGTTCTCGCAACTCTTCTTCTTCAATTAACTTTTAATAGAATCATTCATTGCACGCGCACTAGCATGGAAGAAAGAATTAAAAAATACAACTTCGATCCACCATGCTCTAACTCATTTTCAATAAAGAGAGTACGGAAAAAAATTTAAGATTATTTGGGGGTACTCCTGTCCTTTATGTATAATTTGTCATATGCGTAATTATTTTACTCGTTAATTATATAAATTTTTTATTAATAACATAGGAAACATCAGCACATTATATTCCTTTTAACATATTGTCTTTTTGCCCTATTTGACATAATTTTTGTTTTTGGCTTTTCCCAAAAAAAAAAGAAGAAGCATAACGTAATTTGAGAAACTTGTACCACCAGTTTCTTTAAAACGTCATTCCAAAGCCCAGAAATTCTTCTAAATTTTTTGTCAAACACCGTTCAAAATAATTTTTTTCTCCAAAAAACTAAAAGCAACATTCGAAAAACTAATCCAAACAAGGCATTTATATTGGTTCTATCAACTTTTTCCTTTTGTCTATTTTAGTAAAATGTTTCTACTATGTCTATACCCTAATACAACGTATTTGTAATTCTCTCTCTCTCGTTGTAGTATTTGTAATATATGCATGGATAATTATCACTTTAAAATTATTCCTATTTTTTAGTGGAGGATGGTAATTATTATTATTATTTTTTAAAAATAAATTTTTAACACGCATACAAGTTGTCTTTTAAAAGACTCTCCTCCTCGAGGAGAGGAAATACCATTAGGTCAATTGGCCCACTGTAATGATAACTAATTTTGTAGTTATCTTTTGAAAAGATTGTAGTTTACCAATTACAATGTATATTGTAAAAGAGGAAAATAATCTAAAATTATAAAAAACAAAGATAATATTAACTCTAAACTAGTAATTTCATTTTGAGACGGGTCTATTGAGGTGACACGTTTACTTAATGACAATTAAATGTTACTCGTTTGATATACGATTTATTTAATGGCAAATAAATGTTACTCGTTTAAAGTAATATATATATATATATATATTTTAATGGCAAGAAAGTAAGTTAGTAGTTAGAGTCACTCGATTGGGGTGGTTCGAATATGGCTTATCATTATAAACCATTGATCACTTTATCAACTTAAACATAGTCACACCTGTTTTAAGTAAATGACCGTCAGGGTTCGTTCAGCTGTCTGGAATTGGAGTCTTGAATTAGAAATTGAGAGCTCCAATTCCAAATTTACCGTTGGAGTGTAATAAAACATGAAAAGTTATAATTTCTAATTTCAAATCTTTAACTCATTAAATACTCTCTCTCTAATAACTAATTTTTCATAACCATAAATATTAGAAACGAAGATCAATATCCCAATGATTGATTTATTCTATCCAAGATTGGATCACAATATTTGGCAAGAAATATCTTATCCACCAAGGAATTTTCTTCTTCACCAAGGATTTTTAAATTTTGAATTATTGTATAGATTTTATATTTTTTCCATAATTTATGGTTGTAATTATTCATTGTAATGTATCTATCTATCTATGTATATATATCTAATACATCAATAATACAAGTGTATAAAATTTCCACCATTATTACATCTTCTATATACATATATATACATAAAGACCAATAGATATATACACGCCTATATATACAAACATATATACACTCATGTACATATATATATATATATATATACTCCCTTCGTCCCTTTTTACTTGTCTATGTTTGAAAAGTCAATAATTTTTTTTTTATTTTCTTTCCAATTCCCCCCCCCCCCCCCCCCCCCTACATATATAATTAAGTTTTGCTTTTTAGTGTGATCCATTACATTTTGAATTTAATGGAGATGGTTAATTTGGGAAAGTATATGATAATATTGTATTGTAATTCGAAACTGAAAAATTAATTTAGGACAAGTAAAGTAGGCAAAGTGAACAACTAAATTGGAACGGAGGGAGTAATATGAATACACATATACACATACACGAATATATAGCCACAAAAACACACATTCACACATAAACACATCCACATTCATACATGCATATACACACATACACACATGCATATATATATATATATATATATATATATATATTCATACTTGTACTTTACATCCTTAATACCTACATATAAAAATTTTTCTATATTATTTAATTTAATTTTAAATTTTTGATCTTTTGTTGGGTGGGTTTCCCTCCTTTGTGGAGGATGGCCCAATGATGCCCATATGGGTTTTAAATAAAAGCCCACATGGAAGAAAAGTCCTAATATTTATTAGGAGCAAATAATATGTGAAAAATGGGATAGAGAGAAAATTGAATTGCCACCAAAAAGAGTAAAAAAACCCAAATTCCAGATTTATCAAGTCTCTCTACTTTTGATATAGGGTTTCCAATCGACAGGCATCTGTTGTTCGATTGAGCTAAATTTGACAGACATGTTCACAACACATGGTTACGTTTTTGAACACAGGAAATCAAATTTTAGAAATTTTCTAGAGCAGTTTTTGGGTCCGTGAACTATAGCTCTGTTTTGGTGAGATTTCTCCTTATTCTTGTTGAATAGTTATTTTGTTGCCACTAGAAAAAACTTTGGTGTACCCATTATTTGTTGATAGTGGAGATTTTACTGGACTACAGTCCCGTGGTTTTTACTTCCCACACTGGGAAGGTTTTCCACGTAAAAATTAATTATGTCGTTTGTGTGTGGCTTTCTGAATTTATTATATGCTCTACTTAATTGCTTCCTAATTTTCACACAAAGAAGGACAATTTATTATTTTCACAAGTTAGTGTGATTCCAGTTGTCGAATCGGAACTGTTTCTCCCAACAAAGTGGTATTAGAGCACGGTTATAGTTGTTGAATTTATTTTTCTTGTGTCAAATAATGGAGGCTAATTTGAGTAGAATGGTCACTTTGAATGGTTTTAATTACCACACTTGTTAAGGAAAAATGGAAGACCTTATTTATGTGAAGCAATTCTATGTACCAATATTTACTAAAAAGTCGGATACTAAATCAAAGGAAGAATGGACTTTACTCCATTGGAAAGTGTGTGGATAAATCTAACAGTGGATGGATTATAATGTTTTGAACCATATAGTTGAAGAGACAAATGCATGCACACTTTGGAACAAGCTTGAGGAGTTGTATGCCCGGAAGACAGAAAATAACAAGATGTTTATGATAAAACAATTGATGTTTTTGAGATACCAAGATGGGAATCCAATCATTGATCACTTGAATACTTTTCAAGGAATAATTAATCAGTTAGCTGGAATGGGTATCAAGTTTGAGGATGAGGTGCATGGGTTTTGCTTACTTGGTACATTGTCGGACTCTTGGGAGATATTCAAAATGTCATTGTCTAATTCAGACCCAAATGGTGTAATCAATATGGATCTGGCTAAGAGTAGTGTTTTGAATGAAGAGATGAGAATAAAATCATAGGGATCCACTTCACAGTTAGAGATTTTGATTACAGAAAATAGGGGGAGAAATAAAAGCAGATTCGAATAATAGAGATAAAGGCAGAAGCAAGTCCAACAGATTTTCTCATGTCGAGTGCCATCATTGTGGCATGAAGGGGCATATCAGAAAATATTGCAAAATATTGAAGAGAGAGATCAAGGAAAAAGGGAATGTGAAAAAAAACGATGAAAGAAAGGATGGTGATCTAGTTGTCGTAGCTACTTCTGAGGAGTTTTGCATCGTTTATGATGATGATAATAATATTCATATTGCATGCCATGAGACCAGCTGGGTTATTGATAGTGGCACATCCATTCATGCTACATCTCGAAAGGATTTATTCACATCTTATACATCCGGTGACTTTGGGACTGTAAAGATGGGAAATGATGGTTTGGTTAGAATCATTGGCACTGGAGAGATATTTCTGGAAATGAATGAGAGGTTTTGCAACACCTTTGGTGATGGTAATTGGAAGCTCACTAGGGGTGCTATAGTTGTTGCTCGAGGTAAGAAGTTTTCTAGTTTTTGTATGTATTGCAGGAAAATCTCTCCAAAGGTATTATTAATGTAATGGAGGATGAGTCCAAAGTGGAGTTGTGGCATAAGAGGGTTGCTCACATGAGCGAAAAAGGCTTGACAATATTTACAAAGAAGAATTTTATTTTTGGAATGAAGAGTACATCTTTGAAAAAATGTACTCACTGTTTGGTAGGGAAGCATAACAGAGTTTCCTTCAAAAGTTTCCCTCCTTCAAGAATGCAAGGTATACTTGATTTGATACATTCTGATGTTTGTGGCCCTATGAAGACCCAAACGCTTGAAGGTTCCCTTTACTTTGTTACTTTCATAGATGATCATTCAAGAAAATTGTGGGTATATTCTTTGCGAAGAAACGATCAAGTTTTGGATGCATTTAAACAGTTTCAAGCATTGGTTGAGAGAGAGACAGGGAAGGAGTTAAGGTGCCTCAAAACTAATAACGGGGAAGAGTATTCAGATCATTTTGATGATTATTGTAAACAATAAGGTATTCGACATTAATGGATACCTCTTAAGACTCCTCAGTTGAATGGTTTAACAGAGAGGATGAACAGAACATTGATTGAAAGAGTGACATGTTTACTTTTGCAGTCACAATTTCCAAGATCTTTTTGGGGTGAGGCTTTGAATACTACTGTACATGTTCTTAATCTCACACCATGTGTTCCTCTTCAGTTTAATGTACCAGACAGAGTTTGGACTGATAAGGATGTTTCTTATGAT
Organism: Cornus suecica; assembly: GCA_963922005.1. NCBI lineage: Eukaryota > Viridiplantae > Streptophyta > Magnoliopsida > Cornales > Cornaceae > Cornus > Cornus suecica. Next base: position 46,557,588 of record OY998240.1, read on the forward strand.
CATTTACGTGTATTTGGGTGTAAGGCATTTGTGCACATTCCCAAAGATGAGAGGTCTAAGCTTGATGTGAAGACCCGACAATGCATCTTTCTAGTCTACGACTTGGATAAGTTTGGTTATAAATTATATGATCCAGTTGAGAAGAAAGTAGTAAGAAGCCGAGATGTTGTGTTTATGGAAAATCAAACCATAAAAGATATTGAGAAGACAGATAAAGTAGTGCCTCCGTACAGTGTTGAGTTAATTGACTTGGACCCGGGTCCTTCAACACATTTTCCAGCACCACCCAGCAGGGTCTAGGTGATGTTGATGCTCCTTTACAGATTCAGACTGATAATGTTAATCGTGATCAGTTGCCAGTGCCAGAGATATCACCAGATATTCCACTCAGGAGGTCTATCAGAGATCGACATTCTTCCACTTGTTATTCTATAAATGAGTATGTGTTGTTGACTGATGAAGGAGAGCCCGAGTCTTAAATAGAAGCTATGAAAGATGAACATAAGGCAGAGTGGGTTGATGCCATGCAAGATGAGATGCAATCATTGCATGAGAATCACACTTTTGAGTTGGTAAAGTTGCCTAAGGGCAAAAGAGCTTTAAAGAATATGTGGATTTACAGGGTGAAGTTAGAATAACACACTTCACGACCACGGTACAAAGCTAGACTAGTTGTTAAAGGATTTAGTTAGAGAAAATGCATTGATTTTGATGAGATTTTCTCCCCAATTTTGAAAATGTCTTCCATTCGAGTGGTTCTTGGCTTAGCAGCTAGCCTAGACTTAGAAATTGAACATATGGATGTAAAAACAATCTTTCTTCATGGTGACTTGGAGGAAGAAATTTATATGGAGCAACGAGAGGGTTTCTAGGTGAAAGGAAAAAAGGAATATGTGTGTTAGCTAAAGAAAAGTCACTATGGTTTGAAGCAGGCACCCAGACAGTGTTATAAAGAAAATTTGAGTCAGTTATGGGGAAGCAAGGCTATAACAAGACTGATTCTCACCATTGTGTTTTTGTGCAGAAATTCTTTGATGATGATTGATATGTGTCAAATATTAGTCATTTTGACCCCTTAACTCGCTATTGTTACGTCATTTCATTCCAATATTTGGTATTTTTATGCCGTTTGCGTGTTTGATGCGACATCAGGTATATAAAAATATGTGGTTAAAAACAACACCTTAACCACTCTAGGTTTTACCCTACGCAAACGCACGTATCAATTATAGAACAACAAAAGACTTGAGTAAGGGATATCGATCCCATAGAGACTAAGATTGTTCACTTTAGCAATTCAAAAACACTGAATTTTATTTTTTGAAAATTGTTTGTTTGGGTGGTCAAAGACCAAATTATCTATTTTAACTAATATTATCTAAAAATAAAATTAAATTGGTTGTGATTCAGATGAGAGAGAAAACTAGGGTTTTCATCACTCCACCACTAACCACATAATATAATTCCTCACTGTATTATTGTATGAGGGCGATCCATAACTGTGAATCAGGTCGTACCGCAAATAGCTAAATACGACCCCAAAAAGGTGTACCATCAACCGGATTGCGACAACCCGTCTCATGATGGACCTAACTAGTACATGCCAATTATATTACTCTAATATACTCCTACTACATGAAAATAAACTAAAGCATGTCTATATTAAATCGCCAAGGCACGACCTATGTCAACCTAGGGTTTCAAGTTTCATTACCACCATTGTGTATAAAACCATAATTAAGAATCCGAGTTCCTACTCAAATTGAATAATCATAGTTGTGAAAAATAATATATTCATTCTATCTAAGACAAGAATTTAGAACAAACATATAGTTTATATTGCAAATCAGTACGGTCTCTTAACTACTACAATCATCACAGTTTGATCAACAGTTTCCCCTCATTACAATTGAAAACAATGAAATAACTACATTACTTGGCTAGGGTTTTGCTAAAAAAACCCTAGATACCGAATTAGTTGCTCATGGTAGAAGGAGACTGCATGATTGATGTAGAATCGCCCTTCATGGTCGTCTTCTCCGGATCTCTAGGTCTTGAATGACTCTTCCTTGGAATGATAGATGAATCTCCAGAAAATATTCTAAAAACTTATGTGTAGAGAAGTCCCAAAATTGGGTGAAGAGGAGTCCCCAAAATTCTGTAGCAAAGCTTGGTATTTATAGGCAAAGCTGAGGGAAACCCTAACTTGGAGAATAGGATTACCCTTTTTGGTAATTTCACAACCAACCAAGAAAAAACCTAATATCTAATGTATAATATGTGTATATTACATGTATAAAGGTGTTGGGGTCGAACTTAAAGTCATCCAGGTCAAAACGGATCACTCCGGGTCAAAATTGGATTTCAGCCCGAATCTAAAATTTCCATCTTTTTTTGGAGAACACCTCTCACTCTTTTAATCATATCTTGAGCTATACACATTGGGTGGAGGTCTGTAATATAAAGATGGAAATCTGACTTCATGCTTTTCATGATAAGCTCAAGAATCACCCCATTTGGACCTTTTTTGACCGAGATATGGGCTCCCTAAGTTGATCGAGGTATTTTGTGGAAAATCTCTTTTCTCTGTGAATTCACCAAAATGACCGTCTTGAACCCATGATACTTTTTTTCTAAAGATGACGGCTTCTGGAAATGCCATTTTTGCCCTCCGGGAGCCATTTTTGTCTCGGACTTCCTTTTTGACTCTCTTATTGGATAGAAAGAATATACTCTTCAGTTAATTCACCGAAGTTAGCTCCATTTCTTTATTAAGCTCCTAAAACATGCCTTAACACGCAAACGCAATAAAAATACCAAATAATGGAATGAAAGAACGTAATAATAGTGAGTTAAGGGGTCAAAATGTTTAATATTTGACATCTATCACACCCCCAAACTTACATATTGCTAGTCCCTTAGCAATAAACTCAGAGAATTTTTCTTGTGATGATCTTTTTAATCTAACTACTCTAACTAATCTAACATAACCCCTTGCTTTCATGAAGGTCAACGATTACACGTAGCACTTGTAACAAGCCTTTTAAACCCCTAGGTTACCCTTAGTGGACGAGTAAAGTCTCGTGAAGGTTTCCAGTGATGGTACCTACAAACATGTCAGTTCTTTGTAATCACGTATCCATGAATTCACACACAAGTTCAATTAAATCATGATATAATGCAAAAGACAGCATGGATGCAAATACTCCCACTCACTACCGAACAATAATTATATCGAACTTCGTGTCATAAATGGTTCCCACTTAAGTGAATGATTTCACCACTTTCTACTCTAAATCCAGACAACCTTCCGTGATCTTGTGAACACTCGAATATGATATTTTAGTTACTCTTCTCATATTTCATTGATTAAACTTTGTCGTTTTTAATAAAAACACATCTTTCCATCTTTCCACTTTTCATCCATTTTTTGTTTTTCTAAGCTCCGGACTTTCCAGCGGGGAGTTTTAGTCCCTATCAACTGGGCCCGAGCTTCTTCCATGGGATTTATGCTCATCATTCTTCTCCCCTTTAAACGCGAATAGTGATATTGGTGATACCAAAGCCCGGTTACTCAGATCAAATAACTGTTGTTTGCATTTTATTTTCTTAATATATATATATTTTCAATTTTCTCCATTTCAACTAAAACATCTCCCCTTCTCCCCTTTTATTGTGGCAAAATTATTTTTTCAAATACATAGTCAAAGATCAACTTATTTCCTATAGTGAATGTGTATTTGTGCTTATAGGTCAAAGTCATCTTTCTTAATTTCAATTTCATTCATTCACCCACCCATGTAAAACCACATCAATTCACTAACTCGATCTAATCATTACTCTCATGAATGGGAATATCACATTACATACTATTCATGCATCATATACAAAAATTCAATCAAATTGTAATGCAAAACATTAATGCGGGAAAACAAAGAACTGCTCCAAAATTTTTAAATTTCATATACAAAAATTCAATCAAATTGTAATGCAAAACATTCATGCGGGAAAACAAAGAACTGCTCCAAAATTATAAAATTTCAATTTTTTTCTGAAAATTTTCATTCCTTATAATACCATACCCTCACCCCCAAACTTAAATCAGACCATGTCCTCATGGTCAAAATTAATATAGGAGAACATATACAGTTACCCTTGAAGCTTAATTCTGGATTCCAAAGTAAAGCACAAATCCCCTCCCCCAAACTTGAATTTGATCACCTGTAAATATAATCAACAAAACACAAATACCCAATCATAACAAGGGAAAAAAAATTTCACCATAAACATCCAGAAATCAACACATGTTTTCAAGGAATCAAAGATTCTTTTTTTCCAATAATAATAATAATAATAATAATCATAATAAATGATTTGGCCTTAAAGGCCTAGAATCCTAAAATAAAAAAAATAAAAAAGACGTGGTCTTAAGGGTCTACCGTCTCTAAGAATTTAAATTACATTAATTAAATGATATCTTATCCTACAAACCTAGGCTAGAAACTAACTTTCATAATCTATGACTAATGTTTAACATCGTTGGCACGACAACTCCTCAAAGGGTTATCCAACACCCTTCCTCTCTGTAACACTTCCACTACTCACAGGACAAAATATAGGAGACGACTCTCTCAGTGCTCTCACCTGTGAAAAATTAGTATTATCCATGACATCAAATATAGAACAATAATCACCATATAAAGTACCTCCTCTGTCACGTTCTAACTTCACCCCATGTATAGGTAATGTGCCAAACAGATCCTCCTTCAACACCTTATGTAATGGTCCCTCCACCAATTTATCACTCTCCATTAAACTGACAGATGCCATAACTTTCGGTCCCGGATCAATCTCCTCATAACTCTTTAGCCGATGACCACTCCTCTTTAACCTCTCACTTTACAAACCTACCTCTCCGTGGGGGTAAATTGATTTAACTCTAAATGGTCCGTCCCTTCTTAACTGGATCTTACCTGGAAACAATTTTAGTTTGGAATTACACCGCTGTCTTTTTCGGCTAGGCTTAAAGAACTTAAGTTGAACATGCTTAGCATGATGTACTCTTGTCTGAACTATGTAAATTCGAACATCCTCATAAGCATAATTCCGTATCCCCTCACACTCATTTCTTAATTGCGGATATTCCTAGGCATACAACTTGTCTACCATTTTTATACCCAGTACTCGCTCATCTGGAAATGGATCCTTAAGAGGGGTGTCATCCTTGGTAGGCTCTATGACAATTCGTGGAAAATGCTCAGCTCTAACATTGTTCACACCCTTTTTATCTTTCAATACATCATCCTCCCTATGCAACACTATCTCAGGAAGTGTACTTTCAGACACCAACTTCTGTGGAGGAATAAGTTGAGGTTCAAGAGACTCTCTAGATGATCTCTCGAACAGCGAGTACAATGCAACTCCCAACGCAGCAATAACTTCCAAATTTGATTGTTGTTGATCCTCCCAGTTTTCTAACTTCACCTCCGATATTTTCATAACTAAGGTCTTCTCTCAACCTTCAGTGCCGTCATACAATGCAATCTTTTAAAGTGAGTTATCGGGCACCAATGTTGTTGGTGACACAAATGGAGATTTAGGCAAATCTCTTGGCTCCTCCCCTGGTTGCAAACCTAGAGCTCTTTCAAATGCATTTGATCTTTCCATCACAGCATCTAAGTCATTTCTTGCTCTACTCGGAGGTATCGGTTCTTCACAAGCTTTATTGACTTATTCTACATTAAAGTACTCAACCAATGTATTGATTCGATGACCTGTATAAAAAACATTCATCCTCACCTTCATATTCCCGAAAGATAGATCCATCGCTCCTGTCCTGCAATTGATATACACATTAGCTGTGGCCAAGAATGGTCTTCCTAATATCACTGAAATATGTTTCTTCAAGTCTTGAACAAGTTTAGTATCAAGAATTATGAAATCCACTTGGAAGTAAAACTTGTTCACTTGAATGATGACATATTCCAAAAGTCCCCTCACTTGCTTAATTGACCTGTCTGCAAATTAGAGCTCCATCGAAGTAGGACTGTGCTCTCCCAACCCTAGTTGTTGATAAACTGAATATGGTAGTAAGTTAACATTTGCACCCAGATCAAGAAGAGCTCTACCAATTTCCTTGTTACCAATGACACATGGAATAGTGGGAGCACCAGGATCTTTCCTCTTAGGTGGTATATTACTTAGAAACAATGAACTCACTTGTTCAGTCATCATGATCATTTTTGGAGTCTTTGCTCTGTTTTTCTGCTTTTGCGTACAGAGGTCCTTGAAGAACTTCGCATAAGGTGGTATTTGGTCTATAATGTCTAAGAAAGGCAGATTAATCTTGACTTGTCAGAATGTCTCCAACATGTCTGACTCTTTATTCTTACCATTTCTGGCTGGCTCTCTAAGATGTTGAGAGAATGGTGCTTCCTCTTCAAATGATGCCCTTTCTGGCTCTTCATCTTCCTCCACTTGAAATTAATATTTTTGGACTCTGTCAGCCTCATTTCTTTGCTCTTCTTCAGCTTCCTTTCTTTGCACTCGTTCTGCCTCCTCTATTCTCTGCAACCTTTTTTCATGTTCCTCCTCAACTCTACTATTTACTTCCCTTACACTTCTCAGAGTCGTAATGGCTTGGACTGTTTCATAATTATACTCAACAAATGAACCACTATCCACTACTTGTTGACTCTTTAGATTAACCACTCGTTGCCTAAACAATCTTTCCTCTTCAGGCCTATTCACCACATTAGCTAGTTGCCCCATTTGGGTTTCTATCTGAGCAATGGATTGGGATTTAGAGTTCATTGATTGGATAGCTTCCTGAAAATGATTAGATTAATTTTTTAACTCCTTCAAGGCGCTCATCACCTCTTCTTCAAAGCCATGTGGTCTTGGTGGTGGATTTTGAGTTGGAGATGATGTTGAGGATATTGAGGATAAGCTGGATTTGGATTCAATCCTCGGATTTGGTTTCCTTGAGGCTGAGTTTGGTAATTATATGATTGGATAACCTGATTAGTATTGAATGGTTGGAGAGCTTGAGAATTATTAGATGGCTGTCTGGGTTGGTAAGTTGACTAAGGATTTCTAGCCATGATTGTTGGTTATGAGTCGAATGATTGTTGACTCTGTTGGAACCTTGGCTGTGGGTTTTATGATTGTTGTCTCTTAGTGAACCTTGGTTGTTTGTTGGATGACTACTCTTGTTGGAAATTTGATAGTGGATTTTCAACATTGTTAGATTCGTAGGACATGAATGGATGATTTCTAGCATTGGAGGTGTATATATTGGTGAAAGGAGTATTATTGGAATAGTTTCATGATGCATTGCAATCAGCAGCCATTATCTCTTGACACCCATTTTGGGAACACTCAGCTTCTACTTCTAACATCTCTCTAAGAAGGGAATGACTTTGCTGAAGAAACTTGTCAATTCTCTTTAACTTATCTCCTATCAATGCCAATGAATCTCTCACATCATCATTATTCACGCCATAAGCTTTCTCAGATCTTCTATCCTGTCCACCTCTAGCCCTCAACTGAGATTCATATTGAATCGTATTCTCACTAATATTATCAAATAAATCTAAGAGTTTTTTTGCTGACCTCAAGATAAACTGACCTTGTGTTGAAACATCTATCAAAGTCTTATCAGTCTCTTCAAGTCCCATGTAAAAATTCTTAACTATATCCTGTTTAGAGATTCTATGGTGGGGACACTTATGTTGGCCTTGAAAATCTATTTCGGACAATAATTCTTATTTTAATATTAACAAAAAATTTAAAGCGTGTTTGATACTAATATAACTTTGAGCTAAGTGTTTCAACAAGAATAGAAAATGATTCGGAAAGAATAAAAACACAAAAACCGATAAGCAACAAAGAAATTCAAGCGCAAAAATAGAAAAGGACAAAATGGTCAACGAGAGGCAAAAGTTGAAGACTCAAGACCCGGGGTAGATAAGTCGGTGTGTGAATATTGTAACAAGGTATTCTATGCATTGATTGGTCCTATAAGCTCAAGTGATTAAAGAATCGAACTTAAAACGGGACAAAAATAAACTTAGAATCAAAATCTTTGAGTCACTGAGTCGACTGGCCAAGCAATGGCAGCCGACTGGATGAAACAGATAGTTATAAACTTATTTGATTGCATGATGTAGTCGACTAGCTCTTGAGGCAGTCGACTGGCTCTCTTGAGGCAGTTGACTGGCCATAGCTGTTGCGAAAAATATTTTAAAATACAAATTGGAGGCAGTCGACTGGGTGCTTCAGTATTTTAAGGGAAAATAAATCTGAAAAATATTTTTGCCCATCACTTGGTGTTTATTCTTGCTACTTTTCATATCTCACTCTCCTATTCTCCTAGAGTGAGATTCACTCTCTAAACCCTAGTGCTTCACTATGTATAGAATGAGATATAGGATTGAAAGACAAGTTCTAGTGTGAGAAATTTTTCTGAAAAATCTTTATCTCTTAATTTCTCTCTAGCACTCTTTGAAAAGTCTTTAGAAAGCAAGAAGTAAGAAATCTCATTTTTCACTCAAATCATTTGAAGATTTAAACTCTAGCTCTTTTCTTATTCTCTCATTGAATTTATCCTTTGAGAATATACATTTAGAGTTCTTGAAATATTACCTAAAAACACTTGAGCTTATATTGATCTATCTTCCATAAAAACCTTAGGATTTTTGAGTGTTTTTTATTCTTGAGTGATATATTAATTGCATACACAAATTTGTGATCTTGGGTAAGTGAAGCCCATTGTTTCAAGGGATGATTGTTCTCTTGATTGTGTGATAAGCTAGTTACCTCGTGTGTAAATTTTTTGCTATTCCACCTATTGAAGGAAGAGCCATAATGTGAGGATTAGGAAAGTCTCAAGGAAGGAAATTCTTTGAGCCGAGGACTAGGAGTTACCGAACCTCGTAAAATCACGGTGTCAATCTCTCTATCTGTATCTCCTTATTTTGTTATCTTGCATGCTTAATTAATATTGTGATAAATAGTTTGATAAATTAAAGTTAGTCTTTCATTGAAAAGTCACTTGTATAACGAATTTAGAGATTTGTGGATATTGCTAGTAATTGTTAAAAAGAACTTAACAATTCTTTTAAAACACTATTCACCCCCCTCTAGGGCTAATTAGTGACTATCAATTGGTATCAGAGCCTAATCTCTACTTGTTTTAGACTTAACCGTCTTAGAGAATGATCATGGCCTCAAATGTAGTCATTCACGTAGATGGACAATCCAACAATAGGCCCCCATGGTTTGATGGTTCAAACTATAGTTATTAGAAGACTAGAATGGTAGATTTTCTTCAAGCTATTGATTATCAAATTTGGCAAGTTATTGTTGATGGACCTTTTACTATAACCAAAGTGGTAGATGGAAAAACAATTCCTAAATTTCCAAACGAATGGGATAATGATTAGCGTAGGCTTATGTCGTTTAATGCTAAGGCTAAGGTAAATCTAAATTATTCCTTAAGTCCAAATGAATTTAATCGTGTTTCTACTTGCTCCATGGCCAAAGAAATATGGGATAAACTAGAAGTAACTTATGAAGGTACCACTCAAGTTCGAGAATCTAAAATTGATATACTCATGCATGAATATGAATTATTTGCCATGAAGGAAGATGCAAATATCAATTCTATGATGTCTCGTTTCACTAATATTTTGAATGGACTAAAGCATCTTGGTAGAATTATTTCTAGATCCGATGCGGCACGCAAAGTCCTTAGAAGCCTTCCGGTTAAATGGGATGCAAAAGTGACGGCAATTAAAGAAGCACATGATCTTAGCACAATGAGCCTTGATGAGATTTTTGGGTCTCTTCTCACTTGGAAAATCACCTTAAAATCTCGTGAAGAAGACACCAAGCCTAGAAAAGGTATAGCCTTGCAAGGCTGTAATACACCATATTTTTTATTATTTATATATTGGGTATATTTAATTTAATTAATTAATTATAAGTTAATTAAATGGGCTATAATATATTTTTGAGTTAATTAGTTGGGCTTATTAGCTAATGGGCTATATTATATTTTTGGGCCCATGAGAAGTATGTAATATATATATATATATATATATATATATATATTTATAAAAAGAAAACCCTAAGTGAATCCTACGTTTCTATCAGACAAATAGAGGAGAGAACAGAATCGTAATCGCGTAGAAGAGAGAAGAGAACATCGATCGGCCTACACTTCGTATGTGATTTAACCTAACGATCAGACAAGTAGAATGTTCTTCTCTTCTCCTTTGAACCGTTAATCACATCTTCTATATATTGTATATTTTTCTTAAAAACATGTGTGAATATATATATTTATATTCGAATCTTTCTTGGAGAGCTTATACATATATCTATAGATCTGTGTAATTATATATATATACATATTGTGTTAATATGAATGCTACAGAAAAATCGGTGTGATGTTACGGTAGATATATAAACCATGTTTATTTCAATGATACAGTATATATGACCATGTTTACTTTGTGATTTCTGGTACACATGTAATGGGGTGTGCAATTGGACATGCTTTTCTAGTTTTGGGGATGGATTGTTGTTAATCAGCTTCTTTAAATTTCCATTGAATTAGATTGTTGCATATTTATATATATATATATATATATATAAAGCTATATGGGTGTGAACCGAGGAGGTGGACTTTGGAGCTATTACCCAAAGTATTAAGGAAGCAATATTAATATTTAAATAAGAGATCAATCTAGGTGTGGCGGCTGAGAATTGGTTTAGGTGTTTTGGTACTTAAATATAGTGTAATTTGACCATTATGTCTTATTGTATATATAAATATATATATACTAATAGAGGAATGCATGTATCATGTGTGTTGTTAAAGGTAAAATAAAATATATATATTAAATATATATATATATATCATTGATAGTAATAAAATAAAATAACAATAATTATTATAATTATAATTATAAAATAAAACATAATGGAATGAAACAATATATATATATATATATATATATATATATATATATATATATATATATTATCTATTGAGTGTCATAAGGTGTGTGTATATTATTATAGATAAAATAATGTGATCTTGAAATAGTGACCTAAGTGCATTATGTGACATAAAATAATGTAAATACTCTCACACGACATAAATAGTTTTATTTATTTTATTGGTATTATTATTTTATTGTGGAATGGAGGAAACCACGATAGACTGACTATTAAGGCAGTTTCATCTATACCCTGACATGGAGATCGGGTATGTGGTTATGGTTTGGCATGGTTTAGTTGCCTATAGACTTGTGTTTTAGTTATTGTATTATTTTATTTGTTTTTCCTATTTTATGGAGAATATATATTTAAGTGTGGTACTTCAAGTTATAGGAATTATAATATTACTCTTATTTTATAGTGAGTAGATGATGGGATTATTGGTACTCTGTTTGGGATCATGTAGAGTCTACTTTGCTCGTGGGTCTGACCCACCATTGTTGTTTCAGGTTCTCGGCAGTGTCAGCCACAGGGTTGAGGTCTCTTATCATTCATTCGCAAGTTCTTCCATTTTGACTTCAGTTCAGTGTAGGGACTCAATTTAGTTATATTTGTTTTAGACTCTTGTTTTCATTAAGGTTTAGGGGTCCATAGATATGGATTCCCGAGTTGTACCCTTTAGGGGTTTTTGATTTCTAAATTTGTTTATTTATGAGAATTAAACTTTTGAGACTCTGTTATTTCTTAAATATGTATTTTGCTTCCGTGCTTGTTTATTATTGAGTGTTGATGCGCCTTAGTTTTCGGTATAGGCCTGGCCAACCTATACATGAAAAATAGGGGGTATCACAAAGGCTCTACCAAAATTGAAGCAAATGAGCAAATGGAAGAAGAGATAGATGAAGACATTGCCTTGATCACCCAAAGATTTAAGAGATTTGTTCAAAGAAAGAAGATTCATAAGGAGAAATGAGCCAAGAGGCGAGTCTAGCAAAAGGGAGCCTCTAACTTGCTTCAATTGTGGAAAACCGGGGCAGTATAGAAGTGAGTGTTTCAAGCTCAAAAAGGAGAACGAGAAAATGCCGAACAAGATGGCCATGAATGCTACATGGGATGACTATGACTTTTGTGATTCGGATGAGGAAGAAAATGGCGAGGAAATAACAAATCACTACCTCATGGCAAATGAAGATGAGGTACATTTAAATTCTCAAGTATTAGATAAAAAACAAATGTCATATGATGAGCTCCACATCTCCTATAATGAATTGCCAGATGCATTTTAAGAATTGCATGATGAATTTCAAAGATTAGCTAGTAAACATATTTTACTTAAGAAAACTAAATCTTCATGTAGTCCTACTTGTTCCACCGTAGTTGATTCAAATATAATGGATAGCAAAAGCATTGAGATAGAAAAGGAAAATATTTTATTGAAAAAGACTATAGATGATCAAATAAACATCTTAGAAAAATTCACAAAAGGAAAAAAAATTGAGTATTATGCTAGGAAGACAAAGAAGATCATTTGACAAAAGTGATTTAGGGTATGCTGCTTTTAACAAAGATGCACTTATATTGACAAAAAAAAATTATTAAGGCATACCTTTTCAAAACAATTATCTTACACACCCTCAAATGACATAAACATGTCACATGTTATTATTGCAAGAAAAAGGGTCATAAGGCAAATGTATGCTTTCTAAGAAAGAAGAAAGTTGTCTAAAAAATGTTTTGGGATTGCATGTCTACGTACAAAGGGAAATGTTGTAACAAAAATGTTTTGGGTTCTAAAAGGAACAATTGCATCTCTCTCTAACCTTAGTGGACCCAAAATAGATTGGGTACCAATGAACGTTACTTAAATTTGTTTTGTAGGTATGCTTGAAGTCCGCCTCAAGAGAAAGATGGTTTCTTGATAGTGGATGCTCAAGGCATATGACAGGAGACAAATCAAAATTCATGTCTTTAAAATCATATGAAGGAGAGAGCGTTAGTTTTGGAGACAACTCTAAAGGAAAGATTATTTGAATTGGCTCCATGGGTATATCTTCCTCTCTATCTATAAATAATGTGTTTTTTGTTGATGATTTGAAGCATAACTTGTTTAGCATTAGTCAATTATGTGACAAAGGTTATGATGTTATTTTTAGGTCAAATGCATGCATAGTTGAGAAAGATGGGAAACAATTGTTCAATGCTAAAATAAACGGAAATTTATATACTATGTTGCTTTGTGAATTGCATGAACAAGATGTTAAGTGTTTTGTCACATCTAGCGAAAATAGTTGGTTATGGCATAGACGTATATGACATGCTAATATGGACCTCATTCATCGTTTATTTAAAAATGAGTTAGTCAAAGGCCTCCCGAAGACTAATTTTTCAAAAGATAAAGTATGTAGTGCGTGTCAAATAGGCAAGCAAGTAAAATCCTTTTTCAAAAGAAAGAAAGATGTTACCACTTCTAGACCATTAGAGCTACCTCACATGGACCTTTTTGGTTCGGAGAGAACGACTAGCTTAGCCGGGAAACTCTATGTACTTGGTATAGTCAATGACTACTCTAGATTTACTTGGGTTCACTTTCTTGCTCATAAAAATGAAACTCACTCCATTCTTGGTAAATTTTATAGAGTCATTCAAAATCAAAAATATTTGAAAATCAAGATCTAGAGAAATTATGTGATGAACTTGGTGTATCTCATGATCTCTCGGCTCCAAGATCTCCTCAACAAAATGGAGTGGTTGAAAGAAAGAATAGTTTATTGCAAGAAAGGGCTAGAACCATGTTAAATGAACACAACCTTTCCTGAAGCCTTTAGGTGGAAACGGTAAATACCGCTTGTCATGTCATAAATAGAGTTATCATTCGAATGAAATTGGGAAAAACACCTTATGAGTTATGGAAAGGTTGAAAGCCTAATATTGGGTATTCAAGGTGTTCGGTTGTAAATGCTTTGTGCTTAAGGATAAAGATAACTTGGGAAAGTTCGACTCGAAATCGGATGAAGCAATTTTCTTAGGTTATTCTTCAAGAAGAAGAGCCTTTAGAGTCTTTAACAGAAGGACTTTAACCATAGTCGAGTCTATCCATGTTGTTTTTGATAAATCACTACCACTACCATTACCAAAGGTTGACCTAAATGATGATGAAGTTGTAGGGATTGAGGATAACTTAAATAACCTTAATATCTCCAACTCATCAAGTAGGCAAATGGACAAGAGTGAAGTTGGGAATCAATCTAATGATGACTTGACAAGCTCAATTCCTAAATCTTGGAGGATTATACACAACCATCCTCTTGACCAAGTCATAGGTAATCCTTCACAATGTGTTAGCATAAGATCTCAACTTAGAGACTTATGCAATCACATGGCTTTTGTGTCTCAAATCGAAGCCAAGAACTTCCACGAAGCTCAATGTGATGATTCTTGGATCATGGCTATGCAAGAGGAGCTAAATCAATTTGAATGTAATCAAGTTCGACATTTAGTTATTCAACCCGCACATCAAACTATAATAGACACAAAATAGATTTTTCGAAATAAAAAGGATGAAAATGGAGTGATTATTTGAAACAAAGCAAGATTGGTAGCTCAAGATTACAATCAGTAGGAAGACATTGACTATGATGAAAATTTTGCACCCGTAGTTAGATTAGAAGCAATTAGAATTATTCTTGCATTTGCATCATCTAGAAATTTTATTCTTTATCAAATGGATGTCAAAAGTGTTTTTCTAAACAAAACTATAGATGAAGAAATGTTTGTGAAGCAACCACCCGGTTTTGAAAATGAACTTTTTCCAAATCATGTTTACAAATTATCTAGAGCCTTGTACGGTTTGAAGCAAGCTCCTAGAGTTTGGTATGAGAGGCTTAGTGATTTCTTGATTCAAAATGGTTTTTCAAAAGGAAAAGTTGATAATACACTCTTTACAAAAACTGTCAAGAATAATTTGTTGCTTATCCAAATATATGTTGACGACATTATATTCGGATCAACAAATGCTTTTCTTTGCAAAGAATTCGCCACAAGTATGCAAAATGAATTTGAAATGAGTATGATGGGTGAATTGAACTTCTTATTAGGGTTGCAAATCAAGCAAAACTTGGATGGCTTATTTGTTAGCTAATCCAAGTGCACTAAAGATTTGCTAAAGCGATTTGGTATGGAGGAAGCCAAAAATTTCATAACTCCTATGAGTACCTCTATTAAGCTAGACAAAGACGAAAATGGAAAATGTGTTGACATCACTAAATATAGAGGCATGATTGGAAGTTTGCTTTACTTAACCGCTAGTAGACTGGATATAATGTTTTGGGTATGCTTATGTGCTCATTTTCAATCTTCTCCTAAAGAATCTCACTTGGTAGTCGTAAAACGCATTTTTCGCTATCTTAGTGGAATGATTAATTTAGGACTATGGTATCCACGTGGCACTACACTTGATCTCATTAGTTATTCGGATGCCGATTTTGCGGGATGTAAAGTGGATAGAAAAAGCACAAACGGTATATGTCACTTTCTAGGACACTTCCTAGTATCATGGTCAAGGAAAAGAAAAATTCCGTTGCTTTGTCTACGGCCGAAGCCAAATACGTTGCGGCCGGTAGTAGTTGCGCTCAAACTCTTTACATTAAGCAGTAATTACTTGGTTTCAGACTTATCTTCATTCATGTACCTATTAAATGTGACAATACTAGTGTTATTTGCATCTTTAAGAATCCTATTCAACACTCACGCACCAAACACATCGAGATTAGGCATATCTTCTTACGTGATCACGTAGCTATAAGCGACGTTGAATTGGTTTTTATTGACACTAAAAATCAATTAGCGGATATTTTCACAAAACCACTCTCGGACGAACCTTTTTAAAAAAATCTTAGAGAAATTAGATTGGCCATGGATTTTGAATTAATAGTTTAATTTTCTCAAAATATCGTCTACTATCTCGACTTCCAAAATTTTGAAATTTTGTTTTTGAAGGCCAGTCGACTGGGTGAACCAGAGGGTTTTGGCATTTTAAATTTACTTCAACCAGTGGACTGCCTCCCTTTGGCCAGCTGATTGGGTCATGAGCCAGTGGACTGCCTCCATTTGGCCAATGGATTGCCTCTGCATGAACTCTGTTTTATAACCTCATTTATCTTCGTCTTCTTTCCACTCTCTCCACGATTTCTCACTTCCCTTACCTATTTCACGCCATCAATTCACCTCTCACTTATTTCCCCATGACCTTCATCTTCATTCTCTTCACTCATCTCTCACCTATACAAATATACATACACACATATATATATACGCCTAATATCCTCTTCTCTCAACAGATTCCACCTTTTTCTCTCTCAAAATGTTTCCATTTCTCTTGGTTCTCATCTCCCTTATGGCACCCAAGCCAGTGCCCAAAGCTCTTACTCGCAAGCAAACCCATCGGGGTGGAAGCTCGACTGCTGCACCTCCTCCACCACGCCCTGCGTCCCCTGTCCATGAAGAAACTGAATCTGAAGAATAAACTAGTCCCATGTCCATCTCTGCTCTTCTCGGAAATGACGAAGAATTCGAGATGAAATTCATTCATCGGAAAATCGCTCAGTGTCGCATTGTGACTCAAACTCTATGAGAAGAGATTGGTGCAAATACGTTCAATCTCTTTCAAAATATGGGTTGGGATTTCATTATTTCTCTCAATGTTCCTCATTACCTGCGTGCCATCAAAGCATTCTACACGAATCTAAGAAATCCGTCTCAATCGAGTCCCCCTGCCACCTCTCTCCGCTCCGATGTTGCGGGAAAATCCTTTAACCTCACTAAATCCATAATCAATGATGTATTGGAGGCATTTCCTACTACTGTCCGTCTATTTGGTATTCTTCCAATGAATTCAATCCTTTCGAAGCGGTCCGGGCAATTTCGGTCAACAAAGAGACTACCACAATTGCTGAATTTCCATCTTCCTCGCTTACTCCCGAGGCTCTACTTGTGCACAATATTATCACATACTCCATATTGCCCAAGTCTGGAAGCCGATGTCTTATGTCGATAATGGAAGCCTTCCCTGTATTTTGTGTAGTGACCGGTCGAAAGATAAATCTAGCCTTCATTTTCATTTCTGCAATCCTTGAGTGCCCGAAGAAGAACAGTGTTCTCATCTTTCCCGAACATATTTCTTATCTTCTTTCACGATGCAATGTTCCACTTGATGAAGGACCTTCCGAGCACAACCCTATTTTTCTTGATCGTACTCATCTCAAACATATGCATATTATAAAAAATGCCGATGGGGTGTTGGTCTCTCTAAAAGATGCTCCTCCAGCGGACCAAGCCAGCCCCTCTGTTCCTCGTCTCGAAGCTTCAACTTCTTCATTTCCTTCACTGGGCAACTCCTTCGACATTCCCGATTTTTGGTTCGGTGCAAATCCCGAAACCCTCAATCAAATTCCGGAGGTCGTTAAGCGCAATGAGGAAGCCCACAAAAACACTGTCAAGGACATGAAGCGTATTGAGGAGACGGTCGACCATATCACCACTGCCATGGAAGTTATTCGCCGCAATCCTCTATCTTTTTTATGTCGCCAAAGGGGGAGAATTTTTGGGTTTTTATGTGTTTGGTCGTAGCTTATATTTTGCATAGCATAGAGCGTTGCCTAGCTTGTTTTGTGTTGTTTTTGTTCTTGCTCAATGTTTTATTATCTTGTGTGCCATTGTAGTAGTAAAACAACATGTATCAAAATGAAAATGTTATTTCTATTATCTTTCAATGCATTATCTCAATGTCTATCAAATTGCAAAATTTATTTCCTAAGGGGGGGCATCGAAATAAAAATGAAAGATGCACACATAAAGGGGAAGTATCACTTGATACTTCACCAACTATGCGCAAACACGAAATGTTTTGTCAACATAAAAAAAGGGGAGATTGTTGGCCTTGAAATTCTATTTCGGACAATAATTCTTATATTGATAGTAACAAAACATTTAATGCGTTTGATACTAATATAACTTTGAGTTAAGTGTTTCATCAAGAACATGAAAATGATTCGGAAAGAATACAAACACAAAAAACGATAAACGACAAAGAAATTCAAGCGCAAAAATAGAAAAGAATGGTCAACGAGAGGCGAAAGCTGAAGACTCAAGACCCGGGGTAGATAGGTTGGTGTGTGAATATTGTAACAAGGTATTCTATGAGTTGATTGGTCCTATAAGCTCAAGTAATTAAAGAACCGAACTCAAAACGGGACAAACACGAACTTAGAATCAAAATCTATGAGTCACCCAGTCGACTGGCCAATAAATGGCAGCCGACTGGCTGTGACCCAGTCGAGTGGCCAAGGGCCCAGCCGACTGGATGAAACAGAGAGTTGTAAACTTATTTGATTGGCTGAGGCAGTCGACTGGCCTGTCCAAGGTAGTCGACTAGGTAATCGACTAGCTCTCTTGAGGCAGTCGACTATCCATAGCCATTGGGAAAAATATTTTAAAATACAGCTTGGAGGCAGTCGACCGGGTGCTTCAATATTTGAAGGAAAAGTAAATCTGAAAAAAAAATTTGTCCATCACTTGGTCTTTATTCTTGCTACTTTTCATATCTCACTCTCTTATTCTCCTAGAGTGAGATTTACTCTTTAAACCCTAGTGTTTCACTATATATAGAATGAGATATGGGATTGAAAGACAAGTTCTTGTGTGAGAAATTTTTCTGAAAAATCTTTATCTCTTAATTTCTCTCTAGCACTCTTTGAAAAGTCTTTTGAAAGCAAGAAGCAAGAAATCTCATTTTTCACTCAAATCATTTGAAGATTTAAACTCTAGCTCTTTTCTTATTCTCTCATTGAATTTATCCTTTGAGAATATACATTTAGAGTTCTTGAAATATCACCTAAAAACACTTGAGCTTATATTGTTTAAAGGGAGGATTGTTCTCTTCATTGTGTGACAAGCTAGTTAGCTCGTGTGTAAAGGTTTTGCTATTCAGCCTATTGAAGAAAGAGCCATAGTGTGAGGATTGGGAAAGTCTCAAGGAAGGGGATTCTTTGAGCCGAGGACTAGGAGTTACCGAACCTCGTAAAAATCACGGTGTCAATCTCTCTATCTCTATCTCCTTATTTTGTTATCTTGCATGCTTAATTAATCCTGCGATAAATAACTTGATAAATTAAATGAAGTCTTTCATTGAAAACTCACTTGTATAACAAATTTAGAGATTTCTGGATATTGCTAAAGAACTTAACAATTGTTTTAAAACCATATTCACCCCCTCTAGGGATAATTAGGTACTAACAACTTATACAAGAGTTCACTATATCTCTCCCAAGCATCATGAAACTTCTCACCAGATGACTTTCTAAAACTTTTGATCGCATCTTGGGCTTCCGAAGTCTTTCCTATGGGATAATGCTTTTTTATGAATTCTCTTTGAAGGGTTTCCCAATCAAATTTTAATTGCCTTAGCTAATTTGACGTACTATCTTTTAGCTTTTTCTCTCAACGACCAAGGAAATAGACGCACTCACAAATAATTCTTAGATATATTATCATACCTAACTGTTGAGGCAACCTCTAAGAAATCATTGATATGTTGGTATGGGTCCTCTATCCTAAGGCTATAAAATTTTGGAAGCATAATGATAACGCTCGTTTTAATCTTGAAGTCCTTCACGCCTTTTTATTATGGGAAATCAACATAGGAATCATATGCATCCGGTGCATAGTATCCTCTCAAATATGTGGCTGGTGTCCTTGGTAGATTGGCTCTTTGGTCACCCATTTTCTCGAAATCCAAATTTTGTTTTTGATAATCACAAAGTTGTAGTTTTGAGATCCTAAATGACGTATTTCGGCCTAAAATCAACTGGGCTGACTACAATGTTGTAAGTTTTGTTCAATGACCCTTTTACACAAAAATCTCACATCATTTGCAAAAATCGGAGTTTCTGACATTTTATACAATAACTGCGGATTTGTTTTCTCCAAAAAAATAAAACTAACTACTTCTAAACTCTTCTAACTATTAATAGAAAAAAAACAAAAAAATATGTGCAAAATTAATATAAACTAAAACTTACAAGAGGTCCAACGACACAACTTTCACAACTCCGCCAAATCCCTTTATGATTCTCAGAGTACCTCACAAAAACACACAAATTCCAACTTTAAATACAATACAATAACGCGATGTAAATAAACTACTAAAGCTAATGAACAATGCTTTGTCCCCGGCAACGGCACCAAAAACTTGATGCGACGTCAGATGTATAAAAATATGTGGTTAAAAACAACACCTTAACGACTCTAGGTTATACCATACACAAGCGCATGTATCAATTATAGAATGGCAAATGGCTTGAGTAAGGGATATCAATCCCACAAAGACTAAGATTGTTCACTTTAGCAATTCAAAAATACTGAATTATATTTTCTTAAAATTGTTTGTTTGGGTGGTCAAAGACCAAATTATCTATTTTAACTAATATTATCTAAAAAGTAAATTAAATTGGTAGTGATTCAGACGAGAGATAAAACTAGGGTTTTCATCACCCACCACTAACCGCATAATATAATTCCTCACTGTATTAATTGTACGAGGGCAATCCATAACTGTGAATCAGGTCGTACCGCAAATAGCTAAATACGACCCCAAAAAGGTGTACCATCAACCGGATTACGACAACCCATCTCATGAAGGACCTCACTAGTACATGCAAATTATATTACTCTAATCTACTCCTACAACATGAAAGTAAACTAAAACATGTCTATATTTAATCGCTAAGGCACGACCTATGTCAACCTAGGGTTTCAAGTTTCATTACCACCATTGTGTACAAAACCATAATTAAGAATCTGAGTTCCTACTCAAATTGAATAATCATAGTTGTGAAAAATAATATATTCATTCCATCTAAGACAAGAATTTAGAACAAACATATAGTTTTATATTGCAAAACACTACCGTCTCTTAACTACTACAATCATCACAGTTTGGTTAATAGTTTCCCCCCATTACAATTGAAAACAATGAAAGAACTACATTACTTGGCTAGGATTTTGCTAAAAAACCCTAGATACCGAATTAGTTGCTCATGGTAGAAGGAGACTGCATCATTGATGTAGAATCGCCCTTCATGGTCGTCTTCTCCGGATCTCTAGGTCTTGAATGACTCTTCCTTGGAATGATAGATGAATCTCCAGAAAATATTCTAAAAACTTATGAGTAGAGAAGTCCCAAAATTAGGTGAAGAGGAGTCCCCAAAATTCTGTAGCAAAACTTGGTATATATAGGTAAAGCTGAGGGAAACCCTAACTTGGAGAATAGGATTACCCTTTTTGATAATTTCACACCCAACAAAGGAAAACCCTAATATATAATGTATAATATGTGTATATTACCTGTATAGAGGTGTTGGGGTCGAACTTAAAGTCATCCGGGTCAAAATGGAACAATCCGGGTCAAAATAGGATTTTAGCCCGAATATGAAATTTCCAATTTTTCTTGGAGGACACCTCTTACTCTTTTGATCATATCTGAAGCTACACGCATTGGGTAGAGGGATGTAATATATAGTTGGAAAGCTGACTTCAAGATCTTGATGATAGGCTAAAGAATCACCCCATTTGCACCTTTTTTGACCGAGACATGAGATCCCTAAGTTGACTGAAATTTTGAGCTAAAAAAACTGTACTATTCCGCACCTATGCTTCAAGCGTAGGTCCCATGCGTACCTCCAAGCATAGGTCCAAGTGTAGAAATGTGATTTCCAACCATTTTTTGAAACTGAAAGCGTAGGCAAAAGCGTAGGTATTTTGTGGAAAATCACTTTTCTCTGTGAATGCACCAAAATGACTGTCTTGAACCCACGATACTTTTTTCTGAAGATGATGACTTTGGGAAATGTTGTTTTTGCCCTTCGGGAGCCCTTTTTGTCTCGGACTACCTCTTTGACTCTCCTCTTGGATAAAAAGAACATACTCTTTAGTTAATTCACCGAAGTTAGCCCCATTTCTTCATTAAACTCCTGAAACATGCCTTAACAGGCAATGTAATAAAAATATCAAATAATGGAATGAAAGAACATAATAATAGTGAGTTAAGGGGTCAAAATATATAATATTTGACACCTATCAGTGTTAAAGCATGTTTTAGGAGCTTAATGAAGAAATGAAGCTAACTTCGGTGAATTAACTGAAGAATGTGTTATTTCTATCCAATAGGAGAGTCAAAGAGGCATTCCGAGACAAAGATCGCTCTAGGAGGGCAAAAACGACAATTCTAGAAGCCGTCATCTTCAGCAAAAAGTATCGTGGGTTTAAGACGGTCATTTTGGTACATTCACGGAGAAACGTGGTTTACCATAAAATACCTACGCTTTCAGTTTCAAAAAGTACCTGGAAATCACATTTCTAAGCTTGGACCTACGCTTGGAGCGTAGGCCAGGTATGCTTGGAGCGTAGGCCAGGTATGTGCGACAAGAATTTATGGTTCTAGGAGATTTTTTCCTGTTCTACCCTCGGTTTGATGTGAAGACGAACCTGTGACTCCAAACCTTTATATACATGTATATTCACTTATATATATATCAGAAGATTAAGGTTTGCATGAAGTTCAGAGTGAAAAGACTGAAAAAGGTCTCTTTACACCATTGCCTATATATATACGATCATATATCAGTGTGACGAGGGAATGTTTAGAGGAGACGTTCATTAAGGTTGTTTAGTTATGGAGGTTCGCGTTCATACATTCAGAGTATTCAAAACTTAGAGATCCGGAGAAGAAGACTATAGAGATTGTTTCTACATCATCGATACAGTCACCTTCCACCATGGCCAACTAACTCGGTATCTAGGGTTTTCTAGCAAAACCCTAGCAAAGTTATGTAGTTCTTTCATTGTTTTCAATTGTGACGAGGGGAAACTGTTAACCATATTGTGATGATTGTAGTAGTTAAGAGACCGTTCTGATTTGTAATATAAAATTATATGTTTGTTCTAAATTATTGTCTTAGATGAAATGAATGTATTATTTTTCACAACTATGATTATTCAATATGACCAGGAACTCGGATGCTTAATTATGATTTTCTACACAATGGTGGAAATAAATTTTGAAACACTAGGTTGACACAGGTCATGCCTTAGCGATTTAATATAGACATGCTTTACTTATTTTCATGCATTAGGAGTAGATTAGAGTAATATAATTGACATTCACTAGTTAAGTCAGTCATGAGATGGGTTGTCGCAATTTGATTGATGGTACTCCTTTTTGGGGTCGTATTTAGCTATTTGCGGTACGACTTGATTCACACTTATGGATCGCCCTCTTATAGTTGATATAGTGAGGAATTAAATTATGCAGTTAGTGGTGGAGTGATGAAAATCCTAGTTTCTCTCTCATTTGAATCATAACCAATTTAATTTGTTTTCTAGATAATTTTAGTTAAAATAGATAATTTGGTCTTTGACCACCCAAACAAACCATTCTCAGAAAATATAATTTAGTGTTTTAGGTCTCTGTGGGATTGATATCCCTTACTCAAGTCATTTGTTATTCTACAATTGATACGTGCGCTTGCGTAGGCTAAAACTTAGAGTCGTGAATGTGTTATTTTTAAGCACATATTTTTACACACCTGACGTTGCATCAACGTTTTGGTGCCGTTGCCGTTGACTTAGTATAGTTCAAATAACTTTAGTAATTTATTTGCATTGCATTATTGTAGTTGTAGCTAAAGTTAGATTTTTGTGTGATTGACAGATACTCTGAAGAACATAGAAGGGAAAAAGGAGCTTCTAAAGTTGCGTCTGGAACTTTTGTGAGTTTTAGTGTTACCTTTATTTTTGCATTTAATTCTAGCTTGATTTTCTGTTTATAGTTAAAATAGTTTTGAAGTAGTTAGTTTAGTTAATTTTTATTTCACAAAAATTTTGAAAAGAATAATAGTTGTTTGAGTAGCGTATGACCTATAGATCAACCCGTTCTAATTTTAGCACTGCGTTAGTCAAGTACGATCCTGAGATCGAAAAGACTCTTCATCGTATACGTCGAGCTATTGAGGAGCATCAACGCCAATTAAAAGAAGAAGTGATGGGTGACCAAAGAGCCTACCCGCCAAGGGCACCGGAGACATCCCTAAAATGATATTACGCGCCCGATGTGTACGACTCCTATGCTAATTTTACGGAGGAAGAAGGAGCGAAACACTTCGAGATCAAGACACATATGATTAACATGCTTCCAAAAATTTTAGGCCTTAGAATAGAGGACCCATACCAGCACATTGATGATTTCCTAGAGGTAGCCTCTACTGTTAGGTATGACAATTTGCCCAAAAATGACTTGCGAGTGAGATTATTCTCTTGGTCATTGAAAGAGAGAGCTAAAAGATGGTACATCAAATTAGCAAAAGAAATTAAAATTGATTGGGAAGCCCTTAAGAGAGAATTCATATAAAAACATTATCCCATAGGAAAGACCTTTGAAGCACAAGATGCAATCAAAAGCTTTAGGCAGTTACCTGGTGAACATTTTCATGATACTTGGGAGAGATATAATGAAATTTTGCATAAGTGTCCCCGCCATAGGTTTTTTGAACAAGATATTGCTAAAATTTCTACATGGGACTTGGAGAGGCGTATAAGACTTTGATAGATGTGGTAACACAAGGTCAGTTTATCTTAAAACCAGCAAAAGAACTTTTGGAGATATTCGATAATATCAGTGAAAACACAATTCAATATCAATCTGAGCTGAGGTTTAGAGGTGGACAACAGGAAAGGAGATCTGAGAAACCTTATGTTGTAGAGCATAATGATGTGAGAGATACCATGGCATTGTTTGGAGAGATATTAGAAAGAATTGAAAAGTTTGTGCAGCGAAGTCATTCCCCTCTTAGAGAGACGTTTGAAGTTGAAGCGAAGTATTCCCAAAATGAGTGTCAGGAGAGAATGACTGCTGATGCTAAGGCATCGTGGAACTATTCCAATAATGCTCCTTTCACCAAATTACACACTTCCAATGCCAGAAATCACCCACTCCTGTCTTACAAATCTACCAATGTAGAGAATCCACCATCAAGGTCCCAACAGGGACAATCATACAATCAACAGCCAAGATTCACAGATAGACAACAGTCATATAACCTACAACCAATATTCACTGATAGACAACAATCATATAACCAACAACCAAGGTTCCAATAGAGTAAACAATCATTCGACTCAGAACCAACAATCATGGCTAGAAATTCTCAGTCCAATTACCAACCCAGAACATTCAATAATTCTCAAGCTCTCCAATCAATCAATAATTCCCAACTTATTCAACCATTCAATAATTCCCAAGATCTTCAGCCATTCAATAACAATCAGGTTGTGCAGCTATATAATTACCAAACGTAGCCTCAAAGAAGCCAAACTCCTCCACCATATTTCCAAACTAATAGGTTAGAGCAAGTTATACTAGACTTTCAAAACAAGCTAAGCATTCATACCCAATCATTGGCACAACTACATATGCAGATTGACCAACTGGTAAATGAGAGGAATGTAAGAGAACTAGGAAGATTGCCTAGTTAACCGGTCACTAACCGAAGGCCACAACAAGCACTGGAGCTCTGATCATTTGTCAATGAACCTAATGAAATGGTTCAAGCAATTACCACTCTAAGAAGTGGTAGGGAAGTGGAGAGTATAGTGGAGGTAGAGCATGAAGAGAGGTTGCAGAAAAGAAAGGAAGCCGAACAAGAGAAGAGAAAGAAAGCTGAAAAAGAGCAAAGGAAGGAGGTTGCAAGGAAAGAGGATGAAAGAGTGCAGAAAGACCAACCATCGGTGGAAGACAATGTCGATCAGACATTACTTGAAGAGCCAGAAATAACGAATTATGAGGAGGCAACGCCATTTCCTCAGCGTCTTAGAGAGCCGACAAAGTACGAAAAGCTGAAAGAATATGATATGTTGGAAACATTCTGACAAATCAAGATTAATTTACCTCTCTTAGATGTAATCGTCCAGATACCGCCTTACGCTAAGTTTTTCAAGGATCTTTGCACCCAAAAGCGAAAGAGCAGAGTGAACAATCCAACAAAACTACTCTTGACTAAGCAAGTGAGTTCATTGCTTTTAAGCAATACTCCACCTAAGAGGAAAGATCCCGGTGCTCCCACTAGTCCATGTGTCATTGGTGACCAGGAAATTTGTAGAGCTCTTCTTGATCTAGGTGTGAGTATTAACTTGCTTCCTTATTCAATCTACCAACAACTAGGGTTGGGTGAGCTTAGTCCCACTGAGGTCGTACTTCAATTTGTTGATCGATCAGTTAAGCAAACAAAGAGGAGTTTTTGAAGATGTCATTGTTCAAGTGGGCAAGTTTTATTTTCCAGTTAATTTTGTAGTCCTCGATATAGAACCTGTCCCAGACTCAAATAAATACATTCCAGTAATATTAGGAAGACCATTCTTGGCCACGACAAATGCATGCATTAACTACAGAACCAGAGCCATGGATCTGACACTTGGAAATATGAAGGTTAGGATGAATGTGTTCAAAGGAAGCCACCAATTGCCTGAATTAGGGGAATGTTTCTAGATTAATGAGTGTGATGAGCTGGATGATATCATAGTAGATTTTATGACTCAAATCTTAGAGAATGACGAGCTAGAGTCATTTATGACTAGAGAATGACCGGATGAGGAAGTAACTAATTGAGAGTCATATTAGAAGCATCAAAATGAAGAGTTGGATGAGATAGACACTGTTTTATACACTCAACCATGGCAGGAGCCGGTTGAACCGCTTCCGATAGTTTCAAATACTCCATCAATTCCATCCTTAACTACTCTTCCTATTTTGGAACTTAAAGAACTACCTGAAAAGCTGAAATATGTTTTCTTGGGACCCGGTGAGACTCTTTTTGTGATCATATCTTCAAAATTGATAGAAAAATAGGAATTGAGTCTATTCAAGGTTCTGAGTAATGACAAAGAGGCAATAGGATGAAGTGTTGCTGATTTGAAAGGCATAGACCCCTCGATTTGTATGCATCACATACATCTTGAGGAGGAAGCGAAGCCATCAAGAGAAATGCAACAAAGGCTGAATCCAAATATGAAAGAGGTGGTGATGAAAGAAGTGGTAATGAAAGAAGTGGTGAAATTGCTATATACGGGTATCATTTACCCCATTTCTGATAGCACATAGGGAAGTCCAACTCAGGTGGTGCCGAAGAAGTCGGGCATCACAGTGGTGCAAAACTCGAAAGGTGAGCTAATTCCACAACGCATGACCACGGGATTACGTGTGTGTATTGATTACAAAAAACTCAACCTGAACACCAGGAATGATCATTTTCCTTTGTCATTCATTGATCAAATCCTGGAGAGGTTAGCCGGGCAGAGTTATTACTGTTTTCTGGATGGGTATTCCGGCTACAATCAGGTGGCGATTGATCCTGTTGATCAAGAGAAATCCACTTTTACTTGTCCATATGGCACGTTTACTTATAGATGGATGTCGTTTGGTTTGTGTAATGCGCTAACAACATTCCAACGATGTATGATGTCTATCTTCTTTGACATGGTAGAACAATTTCTTGAAGTGTTCATGGATAACTTCTCAGTTTTTGGGGAAACCTTTGAAAATAGTTTAAAACATCTAGAACTGGTACTTAAGAGATGCAATGAGACAAATTTGATCTTAAGTTGGGAAAAGAGCCGTTTTATGGTTCAAGAGGGGATAATACTAGGCCATATTGTATCAAAGCGAGGGATAGAGGTAGATAAAACAAAAGTTGAATTAATTTCAAAATTGTTTCCTCCCACATTTGTAAATTAGATACGCTCTTATCTGGGTCACGCCGGGTTTTACATTTCAACAAAATTGCCCTTCAATTATGCAACTTATTGGCTAAGGACGCGACTTTCGTCTTTAACGAAGAATGCCTTCATGCCTTTGAAGAGCTACGTACTCAATTATCATCCACTCTGATTATTCATCCACCAGATTGGTCTCTACCATTTGAGCTCATGTGTGACACTTCTGACTATGCCATAGGATCTATGTTGGGTCAGAGAAAAGATAAGTTGTCATATGTCATTTACTATGCCAGTAAGACTCTGTATGAAGCTCAAATGAACTACACAACTACCGAGAAGGAGTTGCTGGCAGTTGTCTTCCCCTTGGATAAATTCCGATCATCTCTATTATGCGCCAAGGTTGTTACTTACTCGGATCATGCCGCTCTGAAGCATTTGCTAACAAAGAAAGACTCTAAGCCCCGACTGATTTGGTGGATTCTGTTACAACAAGAATTCGACCTGGAAATGAAAGATAAAAATGGTTTAGAGAATGTTGTTACAGACCATTTGTCAAGGATTATTGTCGAATCCACAAAGGAAATTACTCCTCTTAAGGATTCTTTCCCGGATGAACATCTGTTCAATGTGGCTATTGTGGAACAAATACTATGGTATGATGATATAGTCAATTATAAAGCCACAGGTTGAATTCCAAAAGGATGGTCTAAGAATGAGAAAGACCAATTCTTTAGCCAAGTTAAATTCCATATCTGGGATAATCCGCGTTTGTACAAGTATTGCTCTTATCAGATTATCATAAAATGCATTCCCGAGAGTGAGGTGCAAAGCATACTGACATTTTATCACACGTTAGAGTGTGGAGGGAATTTCGGAGCTCAGAAGATAGCCCACAAGGTGCTGCAGAGTGGATTTTACTGGCCTTCCATATTCAAGGATGTTTTCGAGTTTTGCAAGGCATGTCTGCGATGTCAAAAGCTTGGATCCATATCTCAACGAGACATGATGCTTTTAACCCGATTCTGATTATTGAATTATTTGATGTGTGGGGTATTGATTTCATGGGACCATTTCCAAAAGTAGATAAGAAGGAGTATATACTTGTGGGGGTTGATTATGTTTTGAAATGGGTAGAAGTTATACCCACCAAACATGCTGACCATAACATCGTGGAAGAGTTCGTAAAGTTGAACATTTTCTCACGATTTGGTATGCCAAGAGTTTTTATCAGTGATGCTGGAAGCCATTTTGACCACCAGTTTCTTCCAGCTCTGTGTGAGAAGTACGGTGTTACTCATATAATTGGTTAGCCATATCACCCCCAATAACAAGGTCAAGTGGAGGTTTCTAATAGGGAGATTAAAAATATCTTGGAAAAAACTATGCGTCCGGATTTGAAGGATTGGCCACGAAAGGCTAAATGATGCACTTTGGGCATACAGGACTGCGTTTAAGACACCAATTGGTATGTCCCCATATCATCTTGTGTATGGTAAAACATGTCATCTTTCTATAGAGCTGGAACACCAAGTATATTGGGTTATTCGAAGACTGAATTTCGATCTAAAGAGTGGAAACTCCAACTTCAAGAGCTTGAGGAGTTGAGAAATAATGCGTATGAAAACTCTCAGATTTTTAAGCCTAGAACAAAAGCATTTCATGTTCAGAATATTAGAAAAAGAGTTTTTGAGCCCGGCCAAAAGGTTTGGCTGTTTAATTCGAGACTTAAGTTGTTTCCTGGTAAGCTCCAATCGAGATGGGATGGGCCATACAAGATTATGAAGGTTTCCCCCCATGGAGACGTGGAGCTCGATGATCCTGACATTGGAAAGAAGTTTGTCGTGAATGGACAAAGACTGAAGCATTACATAGAGGTTCAATCGGCCGAGTTTGTGGTAGAAACGATTAATCTAACTAACCACCACCTGAGTTGGATAAGCTTGATCCGGAGTATTGAGAGGCAACAACGTCGCACCAACGACATTAAATATTGGTACTAGGTGATACATAATAGATTTTGATCCTAGTTTGTACATGTAAATGAGAATTTAGTCATTTCGGTATTTAAGATCGAGTATGTAAAATCGAGTCGTGAGGTTATCATCATTTGAGTAGAAAGTGTAAATTGAGCCAAGAAGATGAGCTAGGGGTGTGTAGGAAGCATTGAAAGTGGAAGGGGTTGAAGATGACATTTGAAGATGAATTTTTTTTTGGGCCATGTGGAACTACGCTTAAAGTGTAGGCCCATCTACGCTTCAAGCGTAGCGACGGGCCTATTATAAAATAGTTCCGTCAGGCCATTCCCTCCATTTCCATTCAACCTCCTCTCTCTCCCTCATTTCTCCACCAATATTTACAAGGTCTGTTTCTGCCATTTATTCATTTGATTCCTCATCATCCTTTAACAACGGATCGTCAAATTAGTTTGTGATTGATCCGGATTCGTATGAAGAACTCGAAAAGTCTTCAAAACTCAATTTTTGAAAAAACAAATTTCTATCGATCCGGTGATTTAAGTTCCATTATTTTAATTTCAAATGACTTATTTAACTATTCTAAACTAGTATTGACAAACGAGTCCAATCAAAATCGTGTTTTGATCTGTTTTCCAAAAAGTTGAGTTTTTCAACTTCGAAAGCGGAATGAATATTGAATTTTTGGGATGGCGGATTTTTTAATTGTCATATTGGATATATTTAGATTAGTTTTAGTTTGATTCGGTGTCTGAAACAATATCGCTTACTTTTAGAAATTTCCATATTATAGGTATGGCAAGGGTTAAGGGCGCAAAGAGGTGAATGGCCGAAACAGCTAGACGAGTAGAGTATGATGTTCGGCAGAGGTCAAGTTCATCGTCTCCCGACCGAGCACCTATTCGCCCTTAAAGTTTACGCATAGCGAGACCACAGTATGTCGATTCCAGATCTTCATCTTCTTCATCTTTTACGGCCGAGGTATTAGAGAGAACTATACGGGGACACAAGATCCTTTTGCCACATAGTCGACTTATTGTTGATCCAGTTGCTCAACGGGCACCATCACCGCCACTTATGTCTGAGCCGCAGGCGGAGGAGATGGAGGAGGATACTAAGATTGATAGTGTCGAGCAATAGGATGAGGCAGATGAGGAGGATGTTGATCGTGCGGATAAGCAGATTTTAAAATTTTGAAAATTCTCCCTGTTTGACCGATGTTTTAGCCTGGTTTGTATGTGTATTTGTATTAGGATTTGTTTAAGGTGTTTTTAGGATTTTTTGTAGAGGTTTTAGAGTAATCCTAATCCGACAAGGAAGTGTATTAGAAGTACAAGTTGGAGTTGGATTATTCATTGCTTCTACTTTCCTATTCATCTAAGGGTTTTAAATCATTTTCCTCTTTGATTCTACTACATCCATCTATAAATACACGTATAGAGAAGGCACAATACACAATTCACAATAATTGAGCAATAAGGCTAGATTCTCTTGTTCTATTATTTCTTCTTCTTCTTTCTATTCCGAGAGTGTGAGGATGGCTAGTGATCATGAGAATTATTCTGACCCGAAGAAATTCATTGAGGGTGAAGAACAACATGTAGAGGCCGAAAGTTCAAATAATGGAGCAACAAGCCGGAAAAGAAGAAAAACCACATCGAGATCGTTTCTGGAGTGCAGGCTGCAACTTGTGGAGATATTTCATCCAGAAAGGATGAACCGAGTATTAACTGCACCCTGGAGGAAAATCCTTAAGGAACGAGGATTGAGAAGTTTAGAGTAATCGGCGGGAGAGAAGGTATATCCGGACTTGGTTCGAAGGTTCTATCAAAATATGAAGATTACCGGACCGCCAGGATTTAAGGTTATGTCGGCTAAAGTGACTCAATGGAGTGCTCCTATAGTGATAGGAAGGAAAAGTATTGCCCATATATAGAATACACCGATTGGTAGTCTGGCAAACTTAGAAGGAATACTGATGGAGCATCCTCAGGTATGGCCCTATACGGATGAGGATATGGTGAGAGAATTGTGTGTTATGTCAGATCCAGGAGATAAGACGTGTGAAAATTGGTGGCTGAAGTCGGATCTGCTTTATTTGGATTATGTCATTTCGGCTTAAATTTGACTGAATACTCAGACTAGTGTAAGGGATCACATGATGCTTGGAATGTTATATGCCCTAACTCATAGGTATTAAGTGTGTATTCCAACGGTGATCATGGCTGAGATGTCGATTGCCCGAGCAATTGTAAGTAAAGAATAGGCGGGTGCTGATGACTTTGAACATTATCTTCCATATCAGTTTCTATTATCAAAGATCATTGCTGAGAAATTGGGTGATAGGATAGAAGAGTTGGATGAGAGGCGATGGACAATCATGGAGATATATCCAGAGGAAGATTTGGAAAAGTTGAAAAAGATAGCGGATTTTCGGATATGGTTAAAGAGCGTCATGACTAGTGAGGATGAAGAGAAGGATGGTTGAGATTAGGGTTTATTTTTAGTATTAGGATTTTTTGTTATGCTTTGTTTTGTTTTTAGGGACGGTAGACCCTTAAGGTCACGTCTTTATTTTATTATTTTTTATTTTTATTTTTGTAGGATTGTATGTCCGTAAGGCCAAATCATGTTTTTTTTATTATTACCATTATTTTTAATAAAAAAAAAGATAATTTTTAATTCCTTGAAAAATTGGTGTGAATTTTTGGATATTTTTGAAATTTCCTTGCTATGATTGGGTATTTGTGCTTTGTTGATTATATCTACAGGTGATTCAAATCAAGTTTGAGGGAGGGGATTCATGCTATGCTTTGGAAGCCATAATTGAAATTCAAGGGTAACTATATATGTTCTCCTATATTATTTTTGACCATGGGGACATGGTTTGATTTAAGTTTGGGGGTGAGGGTATAGAATTATAAGGAATGGAAAATTTTCGGAAAAATTTGAAATTTTAAAATTTTGGAGCAGTTCTTTGTTTTCACGCATGAATGTTTTGCATTATAAGTTGATTGAGTTTATTTTTATGATGCATGAGTAGTATGTAATGTAATATTCTCATTCATGAGAGTAATGGTTAGATCGAGTTAGTCAAGTGATGTGGTTTTACGTGGGTGAGTGAATGAGTGAAATTGAAATCAAGAAAGACGACTTTGACCTATAAGCACAAACACATATTCACTATGGGAAATAGGTTGATCTTTGACTGTGTAGTTGAAAAAATAATTTTGCAACAATAAAAAGGGAGAAGGGGAGATGTTATTGTTGAAATGGAGAAAATTGAAAAATTATTTTGAGAAAATAAAATGCAAAAAGTAGTTCTTCGATCTGAGTAATCGGGCCTTAGTATGACCAATATCATTGTTCGCGTTTAAAGGAGAGAAAACTAATGAGCATAAATCTCATGGAAGAAGCTCAGGCCCAGTTGGTCGGGACTAAACATCCTCGCTGGAAAGTCCGGAGCTTAGAAAGATAAAAGGGATGAAAAGTGGAAAGATGGAAACAATACGTATTTATTAAAAATGGCAAAGTTTAATCAATGAAGTAGGAGAAGAGAAACTGAAATATCATAGTCGAGTGTTCACAAGATCACGGAAGGTTATCTGGATTCAGAGTATAAAGTAGTGAAATCATTCACTTTAGTGGGAACCATTCATGATACGAAACTTGATATAATTATTTTTCAGTAGTGAGTGGGAATATTTGCATCCATACTGTCTTTTGTATTATATCATGATTTAATTGAACTTGTGTGTGAACTCATAACTACGTGATTATAGAGAACTGAGATGTTTGTAGGTACCATCACTGGAAACCTTCACGAGACTTCACTTGTCCACTAGGGGTAACCTAGGGGTTTAAAAGGCTTGTTACATGTGCTAAGTGTAATCATCGACCTTCATGAAAGCAAGGGATTAGGTTAGGTTAGTTAGAGTAGATAGATTAAAATTCATCACAAGAAAGTTCCCTGAGTTTATTGCTAAGGGACTAGCAATATGTAAGTTTGGGGGTGTGATAGGTGTCAAATATTAGTCATTTTGACCCCTTAACTCGCTATTGTTAGGTCATTTCATTCCATTATTTGGTATTTTTATGTTGTTTGCGTGTTAAAGCATATTTCAGGAGCTTAATGAAGAAATGGAGCTAACTTCGGTGAATTAACTGAATAGTGTGTTCTTTCTATCCAAGAGGAGAGTCAAGGAGGCAGTCCGAGACAAAAATAGCTCCCGGAGAGCAAAAAACATTTGCAGAAGCCGTCATCTTCAGCAAAACGTATCGTAGGTTTAAGACGGTCATTTTGGTGCATTCACGGAGAAAAGTGGTTTTCCATAAAATACCTATGCTTTTGCCTACGCTTTCAGTTTCAAAAAGTGGTTGGAAATCACATTTCTAAGCTTGGAGGTATGCTTAAAGCGTAGGCCAGATACACATGAAGCGTATGTGCAGTAAGAATTTGTGATTTTTTGAGTTTTTTGCATGTTCTGCCCTCGGTTCGATTTGAAGATGTGACTGTGACTCCAGACCTCTATATACATGTATATACACTTATATATATCAGAATATTAGGGTTTACATGAAGTTGAGAGTGAAAAGACTGAAAAGTGCCTCCTTACACTATTGCCTATATATACACGATCATATATCAGTGTGATGAGGGGATTTTTAGAGGAGAAGTACATTAGTGTTGTTCAGTTGTGGAGGTTCACGTTCATACATTTAGAGTATTCAAAACCTAGAGATCCGGAGAAGAAGACTATGGAGATCGTTTCTATATCATCGATGCAGTCACCTTCCACCATGGCTAACTAACTAGGTATCTAGGGTTTTCTAGCAAAACCCTAGCCGAGTAATGTAGTTCTTTCATTGTTTTCAATTGTAACGAGGGGAAACTGTTGACCATACTGTGATGATTGTAGTAGTTAAAAAATCGGTCTGATTTGCAATATAAAATTATATCTTTGTTCTAAATTATTATCTTAGATGGAATGAATGTATTATTTTGCACAACTATAAATATTCAATATGAGTAGGAACTCGGATGCTTAACTATGGTTTTCTACATAATGGTGGTAATGACACTTGAAACCCTAAGTTGACACAGGTCGTGCCTTAGCGATTTAATATAGACATGTTTTAGTTTATTTTCATTCATTAGGAGTATATTAAAGTAATATAATTGACATGCACTAGTTAGGTCAGTCATGAGACGAGTAGTCGCAATCCGGTTGAGAGTACTCCTTTTTGGGGTCGTATTTAGCTATTTGTGGTACGACCTGATTCACAGTTATGGATCGCCCTCTTACAGTTGATATAGTGAGGAATTATATTATCCGATTAGTGGTGGAATAATGAAAACCCTAGTTTTCTCTCTCATCTGAATCACAACTAATTGGCCACTCAAACAAACGATTCTCATAAAATATAATTAAGGGTGTTCAGGAACCAAACCGGAACCGGAACCGGAACCGAACCGGAACCGGCGGTTCGGTTCGGTTCCATAGGGGTTCGGTTCCGGTTTCGGTTCCGTCCCTGCGGAACCGGAACCCGTTTTGTTTTTATATATATATATTTTTAATTATTATTAAGCAAAAAGACTAGCAATAAACCTCCACTAATTTCAATAACAATACAAATCCAAGCTACTTTTTTATTCCACTAATTATATATTTGGTTTTGGGTTTGCTTTAATTCAAATACTGTAGTTTATAATTATATTATTTTATAAAATTGAGATTTTTTTAAAAAATAAATAAATATAGAAGGAACCAGAACCGAACTGATTTTTCGGTTCGGTTCCTGTTCGGTTCCTTCCCCTTTCGATTCCGGTTTAGGTTCCGATTTTTCAAGAACCGAAAAAATCAGTTCGGTTTCGGTTCCAGATGGAACCAGAACCGGAACCGGAACCGGAACCGGAACCGGTTTGAACAGCCCTAAATATAATTTAGTGTTTTTGAATTGCTAAAGTGAATAATCTTAGTCTCTGTGGGATCGATATCCCTTGCACAAGCCATTTGTTATTCTACAATTGATACGTGCGTTTGCGTTGAGTAAAACCTAGAGTCGTTAAGGTGTTATTTTTAATCACATATTTTTACACACCTAACGCCGCATCAATAATTTTGTTATTTTATTGCTATATGTTGACAACATGTTTATTTTTGGCAGGAATCCTTCAAGAATTAATAAATTAAAGAAGCAATTGAGTAAGTCAATTGCTATGAAAGACTTGGGGCGAACAAAACAGATTCTTTGTATTCGGATTTATCAAGACAGAAAAGAGAAGAAATTATATATGTCGCAGGAACAATACATTGAAAAAGTGCTTCGAATATTTAATATGAATAAAGCTAAAGTGGTTAGGTCTCCTCTTGTTACTCATTTTAAGTTGAACATGAAGCCAAGCCCTTCCATATATACAGAAAAGAAACATATGGAAAGAGTTCCATATGCCTCGGTACTGGGAAGCTTGATGTATGACATGGTTTGCACAAGGCTAGACATAACCCACGCAGTTGGAGTTGTTAACCGGTTTCTGTTGAATCCAGGAAGAGAGCATTAGGATGCAGTAAAGTGTATTATGAGATATCTTCAAGGCACTTCCAATTTGAGACTCAACTTTGGTAGTGAGAAACTAGTTTTAGTTGGCTACACATATGCAGATATGGTAGGAGATGTGGATACTCAAAAATATACTTTAGGTTATTTAATTACTTTTTCAAGTGGGGCTATTTCTTGGCAGTCAAGGTTGTAAAATTGTGTTGCACTTTCTACAATAGATGTAGAGTTTATTGCAGCAACAGAAGTTTGTAAACAATTGCTATGGATGAAAAAGTTTTTAAAGGAACTTGGTTTCAAACAACAACGTTATGTCTTATTTTTTTGATAATCAGAGTTCTATTCACCTTGCTAAGAATTCTACTTTCCATGTCAGATCGAAGCTTATTGATGTGAAGTACCATTGGATTATAATTTCTTTGAATGACAAGTTGTTGGAACTTGAAAAGATTCACACAGATCGTAATGGTTCAGATATGTTAACAAACACTCTAGTAAGGGAAAAACTTGAGGTTTGTTACTCAATTTTCGGGATGGCGAATCCCTCCACAAAGTTGTAAAGGGGGAGATTGTTGGGTGGGTTTGCCTGCATTGTGGATGATCGCCCAATGATGCCCATATGGGTTTTAAATAAAAGCCCACATAGAAGAAAAACCCTAATATTTATTAGGAGAAAATAATATATGAAAAGTGGGATAGAGAGAAAATTGAACAACAACCAAAAAGGGAGAACCCCCCCCCCCCCCCCCCCCCCCCCCCCAAATTCCAGATTTTCTAAGTCTGTCTACTTTTGATCCAGGGTTTCCGATTGGCATACATCCGTTGTCCGATTGAGCTGAAATTTTACAGGCGTGTTCACAACACATGGTTACATTTTTAAACTTTGAAAATCAAATATTTTCTGGAGCAGGTTTTGGATCCGTGAACGGTAGCTCTGTTTTGGTGAGATTTCTCCTTATTCTTGTTGAATAGTTATTTTATTGCCAAGAAATATTGTTTCTTGAGATTGTTTATGTAATGTCCGTAAATATTGTTTTTAAGATTTTAAATAAATTCATTTGTTTTCATTACACATATGATTATATAAAGGGTGGATAATGTTATGTATATATATATATGTGTATATCATTACTACTAATATAGATAATTATATTATTAGTGTTATGTTATGTATATATATATATTAGAAGTATATATATATATAACACACCACACATGCAACACAGACTCACATGCTCACGTATTTGTCTCCCCCAACTCTGTACTGTGTGTTTTCTTCTTCTTCTTTGTTGTTCGCGACTGCCGTATTAAGAGAGAGAGAGAAGGGAAGGATAGAGAGATAAAGGGTTTCGGCTAAAGGGAGGAGAGGAGGTCACCGAAGGGAGAGAAAGGGGCGGCGGCTCGCGCAGGTGGGAAGGCACGACTGTGAGGAGACGGAGGTACGGCTGTGAAGCAGACCCTTGGCAACCGGTTCAACCAAAGTTTGTAACGCTGTTTCGACAACAATCGCTACTCCATTTGGCGTAAAATTCATAAGAGAGCTGGGCATTGGTAGTATGCACGTCATATCCGAATTTGGGACGAATCCGTCGAATGGTTTGGCGTAGATCACAATTTCTAAACTTGAGTTGAATTTTAGTTTAGTGTTGATTTACATGTCTAAACACCCATGAATTTTAATAATCTTTTAGTATATTGCTCTAGGCATCGTGGTGATCGTTTTGGCGCATTGTGGGACATGATCGGGTTAACGGTATGAAAAGGCTATTTTACGGGGTTACGGGTCAAAAAATAGTGTTGGTTTGTCGTTATTTTTATGCACGCTTCTAGAGATAGGGAAGCCTTTGTTTTATTTATGAGTTCATGCACTGTGGGGTGTGTGAGTTATAGTTTGTGATATTCAAGAATTGTAATGGCTTAAAAATTTATGTTTAACGTGTTTAAATTGAAAGGGGTGAAAACACCGTGACTAAGTGATTATTTGAAAATTAAATAAATTAATTAAATAGGTATTATTGAGTGTTGACGTGTTTCGTGCTTATATGATTTTATGAAAGCATGTTGCATGTGTATTTAATTTGATTATATTATTTGAAAAGTAGATGAGTAATAACTTGGTATTATTGAGAATTGACTATAGGATGATGTTTTACGTGTCTATGTGATTTTATTAAGGATGTTATGTGTGTATTAAATTAAATTGATTATAAATTCATGCATGTATGCTTAGGGGGTTAGCGATCATAAGATGTTATTTTTATTATGCCATATTCATCTCACGAGAATGTAGTCTATGGGAGATGAGAGAGCATGATTGCATAGAACACAGAACTTCAG
Organism: Cornus suecica; assembly: GCA_963922005.1. NCBI lineage: Eukaryota > Viridiplantae > Streptophyta > Magnoliopsida > Cornales > Cornaceae > Cornus > Cornus suecica. The sequence continues at coordinate 46,596,284 of OY998240.1, forward strand.
AGTTTAGCCATCCTGGTGTAGGGATTCTGGGGTATGGATATTCCGCATGTTCCTAGGACTTCAGAGTTTGGCCATTATAGATGAGTCGCCATACGTGTGTTTGTCATACAGGTTGTGACTGCAGGGTAGCAAAGAGAGCTACACCTAGATTTTTGTTTCTGTTTTTACGTTAGAGGCTTCGGAGTTCATCCACCCCGCCTGTTCTAAGGACTTTGGGTTACGGACATCCTAGATGAGTCACGTATGCAGTTGGTCGTACAGGATTACTACAAGGTAGCAAAGAGAGCTACGCCTGAGACTCGTGATGGAAATGTAGGTAGATATGGACATGCATTACATTCTCACATCATTTCATGATATCAGTTAGTTAAGACATATATATATATATATATATATATATATATATACATGCTCTATGATTTTCTTACTACTGTTATAGTTGGATTGATGAATGTTTAGTGTGTCGAGTTATGCATCTCACGGGTATGTAGACCGAGAGAAGATGTATATTTTATCTTTGTTCCAGGATGAATCCAATTTTAGTTTTGGGAAGCGCTAGTTAGTTTATTATTTTCAGGTTATGTGTTGGACAGGGTCGGATGTAGTTGTTGTGATGTTATTTGCATGTTTGGACCTACTATTACCTTGCCCTTTCGGGTTAATGTATTATTCTTTTAGCACCTACGAGTGGTGTGGTTTGTATCTATTGTCGAGTTGGCACATACTTCAGATGTCTTGGGTATTATCATGTATATTTTGGAATGTAAACTTTTTGTAGGGCTTGTAGGGGTGGCGGTGTTACTGTGACGTCGATCCCGGTCCCTTAGTATTGTGTGGACGGGATCTTATTGTATGAGTATCTTTTATGTATATACAGGGTGTATTTGGAGTGGACCTTATCCACCGGAAGGTTCCCGTATAAACAAAACTCTTCCCGATTTTTGTTAGAATTGCCAGGTGGCGCTCCAGTAATGCTAGACTCCAGTACGGGAGATCTATGGTGTGAGTTGGCATGGATTTTTGTTTCCCTTAAGTGCACTAGAGTGTTGTTGTCCTACATGTTAGGTCTTTTAAGTCATGACTGTTGTTTGACTTTTTCCTTTTGTTGTAGTTAGATTTGGTACACCATCGTTGTGGGTTTTCCCTCTGAAGGTGCGAGGTCTACACTAGAAGCTCTAGTTGTGGGTGGACAAGGTAATCAGAGTGAAATTACCTAAACGATCAATGCAAATAGCCTAGAGGGGGGGTTAATAGGATTTTGTGGATTTATTGACAAATTAATAATAATTACGGAAAAGTCAATTTAATCCAATTCTCAAATAAGATAAATCATACAAATATTAATCTAAGTGTTGAATATAAAGCAATAGAGACACATAATATTTTTATGTGGAAAACCATGGAAAGACTTCAAGTAAAAAATACGGATACACTCGGGTATCGATGCACTATGAATCAGATAATTTGTATAGACTCTATGAAAATATTACTTACAACCGATGTAATTTGTTGTTCTTCACTCGACGTCTGAAAGTCTAAATTCACTCGCGCTCCATAAAGCTCTCGCTCCGCTCCGTACTCTAACGGCTCTGTTTCTCAAAAGATCAAATAACCACGAAGCCTCCTGCTCCGATCTCTGTACTCAGACGGCTCTGTTTCTCAAAACGATCTAAGCAAAAATGTTGCACAAGATGGTGTGTAGATTTTTCAGCAACTAGGTCATTCAATTTTTCATAAGATCGTCGATGTAGAAACACAATTGAACAAACTCTAACTCAAGAGAGAAGTAGAAGATATAGAATCACTCAATGATAATTTTTCTCTCTATCCCTGTATAATAATATAAATCTATATAAAACTTGCAGAGATCTCTCAATGGCTCAAAGGCTAGTTCTCATGTGTAAAAGACCTTGGTATTTATATACCATAACTGAGGGAAACCCTAAGTTTTCCCTTTCTCGTAATTTCACATCCAACTCAGCAAAACCCTAATCTCTTATGTATATTATGTGTATTGCACGTACACCAAGGTGTAGGAGTCGGTCCACACATCACATAATCAAACTAGGGATAAAACGAACATCACAGCAGAAATCAGCAGTATTTTATTCGTCGCTACGCTTTAAGCGTAGCCCCCCTACGATTTAAGCGTAAGTCCAAGTGTAGGGTCAAGGTAACTTTTCACTTTCTGGCCACTTTTTACTTTTGTAAGTGTAGGCTTAGGCATAGGCATTTTATTTAAAACCACTTTTCTCCACAACTATGCCAAAATGACCGTCTTAAATCTATGATACTTTTTCCTTGAAGTGGCATCTTTGGAAAATCTCATTTTCACCCTCCGGGAGACATTTTTCCTCAATATGTTCACTTTTGCGCTTCACTTGTATTCTTCACTACTTCAATGCTTGATTTCGCCTTTGTCGAAGCTTGTAGATGTCATTAAAACCAAAATGACCTATCTAACACTCAACATGATTATTGTCTAAAGCATGCCATAAATAAACAATACTCAAAGTGTTCTTACAATATCCCCCTTGGCATTTCTGAGACAAAAACATGTTTTACAATATAACTTCACAAATAACAACATAACATCTATACCTATGAACAGATACCAACAAACATAGATATAAATTGTCACCTTGCTTTCATGACGGTCTACGAATCCTATAACCATAACACTGAACAAACCATTAAACGCAAGTGTGGAAAATATATATAAAATGATCATAAGAAAAACTTAATATCCAAGTAAGCATAATAATCATAAAACACAATCCTTCTCCCCCTAAAATCATTACTCCCCCTTAGTCAATACTTCTCCCCATAAAATCATTACTCCCCTTTACTCAATATTTCTCTCCTTTTTTGTCACCGAAATGACAAGGAATAATAAAAACAATCAAAGCTCATGAGAAAAACAAGGGAAAGTCTCAAGATGAAAATAGATGAAAAGATCACAATGTAAACATAAGGAAAGGATCATAAAGGAAACTCTAGAGAATCTAAGCCAAGCACGAAATACTAAGATAAAGTACTCTATAAGATTATATCCAGATTCTCAAGTAACAAAAAAATCTCTACAATGCATAAACTTAAGACTAATGCATGAACGCAAAAGGTAAAAAAAAAAAATTGTTCTTAGAAACATGTGAGCAGGGCAGTAGAGATAATGAGCTAATCATTAACACATTATATTCATATATTTGACTTAACTACTATACACATGATATTGAAGAAAATCAGCATACATACCTTGTAGTCATAAGCAGTCACAAGACAAGTTTAATATAGCATTTACATATGAAAGATATTCAGGTGCAAGAAAACAACTAAGATGAAAGCAATACGTGTTAATTCTAACAATATCTTCACTAACCGTGATGATACTTGAGTTTAGAAGTCAAATCTTAAGCTCGGACCTTATTGCTAAATAAAAAAACCACAATTTAATCTTTTCAACCTTTTCACCATATCCCTTTTTATCTTTCTAAGCTCCAGACTTTCTAGCGATGATTTTTAGTCCTGACCAACTGGGTCCGAGCTTCTTCAATGAGATTTATGCTCATTAGTCTTCTCCCATTTTTACGTGAACACTCAATGCTTACTGAGGCAAGAGGCCCAGTTACTTAGATCGAAGAACTACTTTTTGTATTTCTACATTTTAAACATCTCATTCTTTCCTCTTTTCAACATCACCATGACATTCATAAGCATACAAAAGGTATTTAAAAACATAGATCAATCTAGCATAACTCATGAACCTACATATCACTTCGGATTAGATGAGAAGTACTAAAAGTTTCAACAAGTATAGAGTCATCTCCGAAGTAAAACAAGAACCCAAAGTTGATGAGTTCCAAAAATAATACTTAAACATGTCAAATGAATATCTCATAACCTCATGTCAGACTAACCACTCCAAATCCCATAAGTATAATAATAAAATTAAATATGAGAATAGAGTAAAATATGACAACCATTTGTACCATTGGCCAAGCTTAACATGCTAAGAAATATATATATATATTTATAATTTTTATGGCATTTTTTGTCATAATGATGCAAGCATGAATAATCCTAATAGTAGCAAAAACATGATGCATGCATAATAATAAACATAATAAAAAAATAAACATGCAAATAAAAGAAAAAATACAAGATAATGTATCAATTCTAGGATAAAAGATAATGCAAGATAATCCTAGAATGATACATATGAAGACATATATCCTAATGATAACAATCTATTAGATTTTGTAACATGCACATGCTTTTGAAAATCTAATGGTTTTGTAGAGACGTCTGTCGACTGAGAATCTGTGGATATATACTCATGACCTTTCTCAGAATTAGAGTTACATGTTCTCCATGTAGTATGAGCAACCAAACAATGTAGTTCATCTTTCCTAACCCGCACTTATTTAATTCTCGATGCTCTTTTTGCTAACTTAGACAACCTCTTCACCTCTTCACTCGACATCCGAATTTGATTTTCAACATTGGGTATTTTTTGAGTTCTATGCTTCCACTCTGATTTCAAAGTTTATCCTCTTAACTTTAAACACATGGGTCGAATATGACCTTTCACTCCAAAGTGATTACATATTAGGATAACCCTTTGAAAACCATTATTCGAACTCTTATTGAATCTAGAGGTAAAGGGAGGCTTAATCTCAACAGGTTATTTGACATAAGATTTAGCATTTAGATTCTTATCAGACTTACCTTGAGAATAACTAAATGCTTCTTAGTAATCCCTTACAAAGGTTGTTTTGGAAACGATGTTTGAATCACTGAATGTTCCTTTGAATACAAACCCCTTTGTATTTCCTGCAGATTTTTCCACACTCAACATATGATTCAGCTTAAGTGTTCCACTAGACCATTTATGGATAGTTGAGTTAGCATCCTTCAATTCCTTTTCCAATCCCTCAATCCTTGTAGATTTCTCACACAATTCCAATTTTAGAATCTTTAATTCCTCATTGAGACCATCTATCCTATTCAAAGCCTGAGTTCTTTCTTGTTTAGACTTGGTCACCTCTTCTCTTAAGGATTGTCTCTCCTTATCAATAATTTTGAATTGAGCAATATATTTTGAGAAGACTTTACTCATATGAATAGACTTTTCATAAATTTTATTGTATGCATCTTCATACGAGTCCCCACGACCTTTATTATCCTCAGAATCATCATCCTCAGAATCATCATCCTCACACATTGCCCAACTTACAACAATTTCACCGACCTCCTTACTTTGTGCAGCAAATACCTTAAAATTCTCAGACTCATCAGCCACATCAGACTTAACAGAGTCACCATCATCATCTGATCCATCACTCTAAGTAACAGTTAGACCTTTTATCTTTTTCTTCTTGTTGGCACACTCAACAGCTATGTGACCGAATCCTTGACACTCAAAACACTGAGGTTTCTTCTTTTTAAGGTCAATCTTGTCATTCCGATTTTGGACATTTTTATTTTTAGAATCATAAGATTTATCTCCAATTTTTTGTCCATTAATCAACTCTTGACCACAAGAAGAGTTTAAAATTTTATGATACTGATTCATGATCATATCAAACTGACTTGCTCTACTCTCACCCTCCTCATCAAACTCACTGGGATCCTCTTTAGTGGTTCCAAAAGCTATGCTCTTCTCTTTTGTACCACTCAACTTTTTAGAGGATTGCACACACATCTCCATCTCATAAGATTTTAAATTCCCTGTCAATTCTTCAAGTTTAATTTCTTTGAAACTCATTATTTCAGATATGACAGTTACCTTAGACCAAAAATGTTCAGGCAAAGACCTTAGAATTTTCATCACTATGGTAATCTCGGGAATGGGCTCTCCTAGATTATGACAACTTGTTACTATGTTAGTTAATCCTACCACAATGGCAAGCCAAGCTCTTTCATCTAGCGATTCCAAAAATGCTCTCATTCTTGTTTTCTAATACGTGTAATTAGAGCCATCAAACAAAGGGGACCTAGATATAGAACCTCCTTCACGAGGTACGTCCATCGTCTAAGTTCAAGATCTAACCCTAGGTAGTTAACCTAAATCAAGGCAACGACACCCTAATACCAATTGAAATTACCTAGACGATCAATGAAAATAGCCTAGAAGGGGGGATGAATAGGCTTTTGTGGATTTATTGACAAATTAATAATAATTATGGAAAAGTAAATTTAATCCAATTCTCAAATAAGATAAATCATGCAAAGATTAATCTAAGTACTGAATAAAAAGCAATAGAGACACGATATTTTTATGTGGAAATCCTTGGAAAGACTCCAAGTAAAAACCACAAATACGTTCGAGTATCGATGCATTATGAATCAGAGAATTTGAACATAATCTATGAAAATAGTACTTATAACTGATATAATCTGTTATTCTTCACTCGACATCTGAAAGTCTAAATTAACTCGCGTTCCACGAAACTCTCGCTTCACTCCGTACTCTAATGGCTCTGTTTGTCAAAAGATCAAATAACCACGAAGCCTCCTGGTTAGATCTCCGCACTCAGACGGATCTATTTTTCAAATAAATCTAAGCAACCATATTGCACAAGGTGGTGTGTAGATTTTTTAGCAACTATGTCATTCAATTGTGTATAAGATCGTCGATGTAGAAACACAATTGAACAAACCCTAATTCAAGAGAGAAGTATAAGATATAGAATCACTCAATGATATTTTCTCTCTCTATCTCTGTATAATAATATATATATGTAGAAAACTTTCAGACATCTCTCAATGGCTCAAAGGTTGCCTCTCATGTGTAAAAGACCTTTGTATTTATAGACCATAACTGTGGGAAACCCTAACTTTTCCCTTTATCATAATTTCACATCCAACTCAGCAAAACCCTAATCTCTGATGTATATTATGTGTATTTCACGTATACCAAGGTGTAGGAGTCGGTCCACGCATCACAGAATCAAACTAGGGATAAAATTGACATCACCGCAGAAATCAACATAATTTTATCCGTCACTATGCTTTAAGCATAGATCTTCTATGCTTTAAGTGTAAGTCCAAGCATATGACCAAGTGTAGGGTCAAGTGTAACTTTTCACTTTCTGGCTAGTTTTTACTTCTGTAAGCGTAAGCTTAGGCGTAGGCATTTTTTTTAAAAGCATTTTTCTCTGCAACTATGCTAAAATGACCATCTTGAATCCACGATACTTTTTCCTTTAAGTGACGGCTTTGGAAATTTTGATTTTCACCCTCCGGGATACATTTTTCCTCAATACGCTCACTTTTGAGCTTCACTTATATTCTTCACTATTTCAATGCTTGATTTCGCCGTTGTCGAAGCTTGTAGTTATCGTTGAAACCAAAAATACCTATCTAACACTCAACGTGGTTATTGTCTAGAACATGTCATAAATAAACAATACTCAAAAGTTTTCTTACACGGAGGTTAAATGTTTTGACAATAGTGTTGGGTCGTGGCTTAGGCCTTTTAGACTTTCGTTGGTCTTTCGTGTTTTCCCCTGTTTGTGATATTGGTTACTTGACACATCAGTTAACGTCTTGGTTTCTTGAGAACTGTTAACAAGATAGTAACATTACCTTAGTCGGGGTTTCGTTCTTAAGCTCTGTTGTTTTACATGCTGTATGTTAGGTGTTGTAGCATGGGTTGATGCTGCATTGGTGTCTAGTTACGTGTTATGTGTCTTACGTTAGTGTTATGTCTAAAGTGTGTCAGTTGCTAATTGCATAGGCATGCCGCCATGGAGTGATCCTTTGGAGGGTGTGGCATCTACGCTGGTTTCCCTAATTAAGGGTGGACTGATACTCAAAGTTCATGGGTGATCCTTAGGGCTTTATGGAAGTGTTGAATCCACATATTGTATTTGATTTAGAGAGTTCCCTTGGTGAGGGTTTGAGTATCCCTTTTTGTGGGGAGTTTGAGCACAATGAGCTTAGGTGTCCTCGGAGGAGAGAGGTCATGTGTTACTTCTGCCGAAAACATGGGCACGATGTGATTAGGTGTCGTCAGCGTCTGAACATCTAGGGGAGATCCCTTTGTACATGTATTCGTTGTGGCCTTCAGTGGCATATCTCTATGGATTTTCGTTTATCGGGTGATTTTGTTCATGATGTCTGAGTGTGAACCCAGTGTCGTCACGATAGGCATGTTAGGACTCAGTGTTCATGGTTTTCGTCAGCTCAGACTGGTGGGAAGGGTGTTCTGATTGGTGATTCGGTTGTGGCCAGTTAGGTCACGTACGAAGAGAGTGTCCTATGAGTTTTGTATTCCCTAGGGTAACGCTAGGTGCGTTACGGTATCTGTTTTTTGGTAGGTTATTGCTTACTGGGTTATCCTAGTATCATTTGGTGTGCAGACTATTTCTTTCCTTATGGGAGATCGTGAAATGCTTAGGGGAGTTAGTGATCGTGTGTTGGACTAACGCACGACGGTTGTTGTTCAAAGAAGGACGGGTTATTCACGTTCTCTCCTTTTCCTTTTTGAGACACGTGTTAGCTTTTCTAATGTTTTGTTGTTGTCTTCATGTATTGGAATTGTGAGATAAATGGTATGCCAGAGAGCAATAGTGTTAGTTGTGGGAATTCAGAACAATGTCTGCCTTTTTCCTTTCCGCATGACTCGTGTACACGTGTGTACCCTGACCTCTAAATTGCTAGACCTTTAACCAGGATGAGAAATGGCGGCATGGCGGTTACGCTGAGGGTTGCCAGTGATATGATTAGTCGGAATGACTAATTGGAGTTAGGGCTTTTCTTGACGTTCTCAGTTTGGTTATTTAGGTCTGCTTGGTGGCCATTTAATGTTCGTGTGAGTTGTTGACCATCTCGAGTCATGAATAGTGTACATGCTTGAGTTCTGTGTCATTGATGTGTCACTCTGGTTTGACTAGGTTGACCTATCTTGTATTGAGGTGTACGTGTTTCTGAGTCATATCTCCTTCTTAGCCCTTTGAATATTGTGTTCCTTGTGTCAACTATGGCACCTACTATTGTAAGTCAAGGCTTAGTGTGAGTTAGTGTCGCATCGCACCATTCCAATGATTACGGAAGTATGATATCTGGGATTAGGGCAGCGTTGTAGTGACTCGCTGTGGGGTGTTTCGGAACCTCGGGTCATGATCGTGTGTTCACACAGTGTGTGTGCTAGGATGTGAGATTTAGCCTTGGGTATCCTTTTTTTTATGAGTGTAGTATAAGACTGACTAGTTATGTGTTTTTTACACTATAATGTAGATCTCGTGGTTGAGGTACTAGAGTTTCAGACCATAGAGGTGAGGGTGTACTAGTTCATTTAATGGTGGACTATGGAGTCGTAGAGCGAGTACCCTAGTCGTCGTAGTATGAGTTATGGCCATTGTTTCTAGCGAAGTGTGTCATTTATAGCTACGAAATTTGGACTCAAGATGGAATGGTAAGAACTCATTCAGTTGTGCGGCATGAAACTTCAAGAATAAGGATAATACGTTCCTCCTAGGTATGTTTTGTTGACTCTATTCATTATTGAACATATTTCTAGGTTAGAGAACAGTAGACCTAGGTGTGATGGTCTCCTTTAAGAGTTAAGTAAGTTGTAACCTAAACTGTTGTAGTGGTTTTGTTACCACGATTAGCTTGTGGGCTTGTGGTTTGGTGTAGTTACCTTTGAAACGGTGAACCGTATTCATTGTATGAGGGCGGTTAGGAACTTAGCAAAAGGTTGTTTCAGTATTTAGAGTTATGGGTTCGATGTATACTTCTAGCTAACCTTTGGGGTAGTAATAGTATAACATAGTTAGATTTGTGTTGTTTTCCTTGTGGTGCATGTATATATCACAGACTTAGGCTTCATTCCTTGGTATGTGCTTGGTGTTGAGGGCAAGCATCGTGTTCCCTTATACGGACAGGAATTATGTATTTTAGATAGCTTAGTGATTACTTCACTAGTTAAGTCTTCGCGGGCTTAGTGCTCGGTGTTGATGATGTAGTTTGTTCCTCTTTGTATTGGTGTGTTGACTATGGATGTAGATCATGCGATTCATCCTTTGTGAGGAGTGGTTGTGTACTTTTTCCTCACGTGCTGGTAGGGGTACGATTTGTGTACTGAGTGCCTCGTTTGACATGCATGTTAGGGTGAGATGACGAACATGGTTGTGGTTAGCTGCTTTCACCATGAGGTGGTTAGCACGTCTTGTAGAGCCGATTTCGAACAACGGTTGTGCGATGGCAGTTGTGAGGAGCAATTTTTTTTCTTGAGTCGTCCTGCTTTTAGTGCATCTGTATTCTGAGTTACATGTTGTTGACTATCAGCGTATCAGTTGAGTGTGTCATGTTGTGGTATTTATTTAGACCTTGGATTATGTGTTACGTGTATGTTCACCATGTTCGGTTCTATTGTGCTCTTTTTCCACCTTGGTTCTTCGTCCACCCTGGAAGATGCTGGGTTTTGGTTTTAGAATGTCCTAGACACATCAGGGCATGACAATGGTATCAGTGACTAGTTATGGTGCAGGATTGACTGATGGACTACGCGGATAGTATGAGTTGTTCCTTAGCCTTCGAGGTGGGCAACCTTGTGTTTTCCAGGGTCTCTGCGAGGGAGGGAGAGTTTGTGTGGTTTGGGGAGGAAGGACAAGCTATCCCCATGTCCGGTTGTCTGTTATATCTCTGGATTGGATTAGGGAGACGGCTTATCAGTTAGTTTTACCTCTGGAGTTAGTCGTTGTCCATAGTGTTTTTCTTTCCATTTTTCCACGCTACAAATGTTTTAGCTAGATCCTTCGCCGGTTCTGCAGTGGATTACTATCAGCGTATTCAATGAGGTGTTGTACAAGGGGAAACCTATACAGATCCTGGATATGCGAGGGCAGGTATTATGGGGTAGGATCTTTCCATGGTTAAGGTTCTCTTGTGGCATCGCTATGGAAAGGAGATGACCTAAGTCAGAGGAAGAGTTAATGGTTTGAGATGAATACTGATTTTTGCTCACTATTATAAGTGCGCTATGATTTCGGGAACGAAATATCCTAAGGAGGGGAGGTTGTAATGTCCGTAAATCTTTTTTTATATATTTTAAATAAATTAATTTGTTTTAATTACACATATGATTATATAAAGAGTGTATAATATTTTGTATATATATATAGGTATATCATTACTATTAAAATGGAAAATTATATTATTAGTGTTATGTTATGTATATATATATATATATCTAATATACATATATATAACACACCACACGTGCAATACACACTCACACACGCAAGTCTTCTTCTCCCCCAACTCTGTACTATGCGTTTTCTTATTCTTCTTTGTTGTTCGCAACTGCAACATTAAGGGAGAGAGAGTGTGTGTGTGAGAGAGAAAAAGAGAGAGGGGAAGGAGAGACAAAGAGAGAGGGTTTCAGCTAGAGGGAGGAGAGGAGGTCATCGGAGGGAGAGAAAGGGGAGGCGGCGGCGCGCAGGGGAGGTGGCGGTTCGTAGGTGGGGAGGCGCGACTATGAGGGGGCGAAGGTGCGGCTGTGAGGCAGCCGGTTCTACAAGAGTTTCCGATTCTATTGTGGGGCAATCGTTACTCCGTTTAGCATGATAGGATCCAAATATCATACATTTTAAGCCCCTAATTATGCATTGTTATGTCTACATACATCATTATCTTGGTGTTTTTTATCCGGTTTGCGTGTTTTGAGACGTTTCAAGGCCATATTGTGTAAAGTGAGTTAATTTTGGTAAAATAACTGAAATAATGACTCAAGATCGTTCGAGAGCCAAAATCGAGGATAAATGACTCATAATAGACCAAAACCAAGTTAAGGATGCAATACAGGTGAAGTGGAATGAAGCCAAGTGGAGAAACAAAGCAAAGAAGGCAAAACATGAAAAACAGGATGAAGAACCATCGAGTACTCGGTAATGCCTACTTCGAGTACTCGGTAGGCTAAAATACATGCCTTAGCGTAGATGATAGCGCAAAAATAGTATCTTCTTCACGCCATGGCCACACCATTATACTTCCACCGAGTACTTGAAGAAATTGACCTTCGAGTACTTGGAAATGCAACTTCGAGTACTCGAAGTCTGCCGACTTCAACTTACCAAATGAGGCCCGCTTCATCCAAAATTGACTTAATATGCGCTCTAGGCTATTTTGGGACATATTAATGACTCTAATTGACTAGATTTGATATTCCTCTTCAAAGAATACACGTATGGAAAACCCTTACTTGGTAGTGAAGCAATAAACATACCAAATAAAGACAAATCTTCTTCTATAAAAGAGAGGGGTCTCCCCTACAGTTAAGAGGACTTTTGGACAAGTTTTGAAGAATAATCCGGTCCAGAATTGTGCATCAGTCCATAGAAGAACCATTAACCATGGAAGAGGTGTCTACATGAATAATGCAGACAACCACGACCATGAGCAGCTAAACCGGTATCTAGGGTATTTAACAAAACCCTAGCCAAGTAATGTAGACTTTTATTTATTTCAATTGTAAAAGGGGAAACTGAAGAACACATATGTGATGATTGTTGATAGCTGCCGAATGTTGTATATTTTAGGCCCCTATCTTGCTATTGTTACGTCTTTCATTCCATTATTTGATATTTTTATGCGATTTGTGTGTCTAAGCGTGTTTCAGTAGCTTAATAAAGAAAACAAGCAAACTTTGGTGAATTAACTAAAGAATGGCTTGTGTCTATTCAAAGAGAGAGTAAAAGAAGTGTTTTCAAACAAAAAGTGTCTCCCGGAGGGCAAAAATGTCATTTTTTGAAGCCTTTCAATAAAAATACCAACGGAGTCGAGGGTGTTCTAACGGCACAATTCCCAAGAAAAGTGGTTTCCAAGGATTTTGCTACGCTTAACATACGCTTAAACTAGGTAAAAGTGGCTAGAAAGTGCTAAAACTACGCTTCGTGAAATTTGACATACGCTTGGTCCAACGCTTCAAGCGTAGCAATAGTGATTCTAGCAAATATTTTAGCCAACTTAGGATGGCCATATCTCAGTTACAACCGGTCAAAATGGTGTGATTATTGATCCTAACATCAAGAGCTTGAAGTCAGCTTTCCAGAAAGCTATAGCACGCCTCCATCCGATATGTGTAGCTCTAGTTATAATCAAAAGAATGAGACTTGTCTGCAGAAAAAGCTGAATATTTCAGATTCGAACAAAAATCCTAGTTTGACCCGAATTGATCAGATTGAAGGTTTTGACTGAATTTAGAAGGAAAGTCACACCAAAGGGGAATCCTACTCTCTATAGGAGTCTAACGCAAGTTAGGGTTTCCCTCGGCTTTACCTATATATAGCAAGGTCTGCTACATATTTTGGAGAGCTTTATATACACATAATTTTCAGAGCAATCTCTCGAGATTCATTCAAGGAGGAGCCATATAAGATCTAGAGATTCGGAACATGAAGAGCATTTCGATATCACTGATGACATCACCGTCTACCATGTTCAACTAATTCGGTATCTAGGATTTGCTAGCAAAATCCTAGCCAAGTAATGTAGTTCTTTTATTCATTTTCAATTGTAACGAGGGGAATATGTGACCATACTATGACGATTGTAGTTGAACAGTGATCGTACTTATTCTTGACACAAGATCTTTTATTTATTCTTAATTCTTGTCTTAGATTGAATGAATATATTATCTTAGCCAAACATGTTATCATAAACATAACGTGATTTTCTACACAATGGTGAATAATACTTGAAACCCTAGGTTTACACGGGCCATGCCTCGGCGAGGTAATATAGACATGCTTTACTTTAATTTCATGTTGTATGAGTAGAGTAGAGTAAAGTAGATGGCATGTACTAGTTACACTCTATCTGGAGATAGGTTGTAGTGAATCCAGTAGATAGTATCATATTTTGGGACATGTTCGACTATTTGGGGCACGTCCGGATTAACAGTGATGGATCGCCCTCTTGCAATTTAGCGAATTGAGAACTATATTATGCGGTTAGTGGTGGATCGATGAAAATCCTAGTTTTTCTCTATCTTGAATCACAATCATAATTTATCTTCTGTTTTTAATTAATTTAGTTATCAATCTCAAAACAATTCAAACTCTTTTTCAAACATAATTCAATAGTTTTAAATTGCTAGAGTTAATAATCCAAGTTTCTGTGGGATCGATATTCCCTTTCTCAAGCCAATTTTGTACTATAATACGACTTGCGATAAGTAAAACCTAAGCTTTCGTAAGGGGCTATTTTTAACCATTATTTTTATCACCCTTAGATAGACATCATGTTTTTGGCGCCATTGCCGGGGACTTGGCGTTATTCTTAGCTTTAGTAGTTTAGTTGCATTAAGTTATTATATTGTATTTAAAGTTGGAATTTTTATGTGATTGACAAGTACACTAAAAAGTGCGAAAGGAATCAGTGGAGCAGTGAAAATTGTGTCATTAGACCAATTATGAGTTTTAGTGTACCTTAATTTTACGTATAGTTTTAGCTTTCTTTTTTGTTAATAATTATAATAGTTTAGAAGTAGATAGTTTATTTTTAGAAAAAAAAAAATAATTCGCCTTGTGGATGAGAGGATGGGAAATCGCAATGCAGCTGCGCGACAAGCCCCAGCTACATCCTTGAAGAGATACTATGCACCCTCCCCTCATGAATCATATGTTGAATTTCCAGAAGATGAGGGGGTCAAATACTATGAGATCAAATCTAGTGTTTTCAACATGTTACCTAAATTTTATGGACTCAGGAATGAGGATCCATATCAACATGTTGATGAGTTCATAGAGATGGCCTCGACCGTTAGAATCGAGAATCTGAGCACTCAGATGTTGCGTGAGCGATTATTTCATTTTTCCTTGAGAGAAAAAACTAAAAGATGGTATATTAATTTGGATATATTTTCCAATAGGTAGAACACATGAAGCGCAACATGCAATTATCCATTTTAGAGAGTTGTTCGATGAGAAATTCCATGATGCATGATAGATTCAGTGAGATTTTGTGGAAGTGCCCCCATCACAAATTTGTTGAGCAGGATATATTGTGTAATTTCTATCTTTGATTAGGTGAGACTCACAAAAATTTGATAGATGCAGCAGTAGGAGGTAAGTTTACACTGTAGCCAGTAGATGAAGTTTTGGAATTGTTTAATAATGTGAACGATAACTCAATCCAACATGAGTCTGAAATACAAGCTAGAAAAGGAGTCAGTAGGACATCTAAAGGTCTTTTTCAAGTGGAAAGAGGTGATGACGTGAGGTCACAAGTAGCCACATTAGGACAGAAGCTCAATAAATTCATTAATCTGAGTTAGTCATCCCTTAGAGAAGTCTTAGCAATAGGACCTGACCCTTACCAATATGATATCAGGGCAATGGGATAGTTGTCGCTGATGCAAATACAGCTTAGACTAACCCGGATAATAATCCTTTCTCAATTCATACAATTCGGGTTGGCATAATAACCCACATAACACTGAGAATCCTTAATCAAGTTTTAATAGAAGCCAACAACCATCATTCACTACTCAGAATTTTTAGTCCAATAATACCCAATCAATCCGACCTTTCAACTAAAACCAACCCCAGTTTTAAAATCAAAACCCACCATCTAGACCACTTGATTTTAAGGACGATATGATGAACGCCTTGAGAGAATTTAGAAATCAATATAATGAGTTTAAAAATCAATCCAATTATATTCAGGCAGCCGTCCAATTGTTGAATTCTCATGTCCAATTATTAAACTCTCATTCACAATCCATTGCTAAGGTATAAACCCAAATAGGGCAACTAGCTAATGCGATGAATAGGCTTGAAGAGGGAAGATTACCTAGTCAACCGGTGGATAATCCAAAGAGTCAAAAAGTAATGGAGAATGGTTTATTTGCTTAACATAATTATTATATATTCTAAGCCATTACGACTCCGAGAAGTGGAAAGGATGTGAAGAATAGGGTTGAGCAGCAGTTTGAGGAGAGGGAGAATAAGTGAAAGGATATTGAAGAGGTTCAAAGAGATCGACCTCGTGAGGAGGAGGAACAGGTTGAGACATTGCCAGAAGAGCTGGATAGGGCACACTATGAAGAGGCAACACCTTACCCTCAACATCTTCGAGAGTCAACTTCATATGGAAAGTATAAGGAGAATGACATGCTGGAAACATTTTGACAGATCAAGATCAATATACCTATCTTAGACATTATCGCCCAAATTCCACCCTATGCGAAATTTTTGAAGGACCTCTATGCGCAAAAAAGAAAAAGTAGAACTAAGGTCCCGAATATGACTTTGTTGACTGAACAAGTGAGCTCAATCTTACTAAGTGATACTCCACCTAAGAGGAAAGATCCCGGTGCTCCCGTTATTTCTTGTGTCATTGGTGACCAAAAGATTGGTAGAGCTCTTCTTAAACTCGGTGTGACTGTTAATTTATTACCTTACTCAGTATATCAACAACTAGGGTTGGGAGAGCTCAATATAACCTCGATGGTGCTCTAATTAGCAGACAAATCAACTAAACAACCGAGAGGAATTCTGGAGGATATTATTGTTCAAGTGGGTAAGTTCTATTATCCTATAGATTTTATGGTATTAGACATGGAACCTGACCACTGGTCAAGGAGATATATCCCTGTTATCTTAGGAAGACCGTTTTTAGCTACGGTTAATGTGTGCGTTAACTGCAGAACAGGGGCTATGGATCTATCTTTTGGGAATCTAAAGATGAGGATGAATATTTTTTATATCAACCATTAACTACCTGAACCAGTTGAGTGTTTTAACATAGATAAGATTGATGAGATGGTTGAAGAAGTCGTACCTCAGAGTAGTGCAAGAGATGATTTGGAGGCTGTGATCAAAAGGTCGAAGGTGAATTTTGAAAATTGGGAAGATCAACAATGATATAATTTGGAAGTTATCGCTGCATTGGAAGTAACTTTGTACTCGCCGCTAGAGAGAGCATCAAGAGAGTCGCCTGGACTTCCACTTATTCCTCCACAAGAATTGGTGCCTGAAAATACGCTTCCTGAGATTGTATTTTATGGTTTAATTGAGGATCAAGAGGAAAACGTATTCAAAGAGAAAAAGGGTGTGAAGACGGCTAGAGTTGATCATTTACCACGAACTGTCATAGAGCCTACCAAGGATGACACCCCTCTTAAGGATCCCTTTCCAGATGAGCGAGTATTGAGTATAAACATGGTAGATAAGTTGTATGCCGAGGAAGATCCGCGATTAAGAACTGAGTGTGAGGGGATACGGAATTGTGCGTATAAGGATGTTCGGATTTACATAGCTCGGACAAAAGTGCATCATGTTAAGCATGTTTGTCGTAAGTTTCAGTTTGGCCGGAAAGGACGGCGGTGTAATTCGAAACTGAAATTATTTCCAGGTAAACGATTAAGATGGGACGGACCATTTAGAGTTAAATCAGTTTACCCCCATGGAGAAGTAGGTTTTAGAAATAAGAGGTTAAAGAGGCGTGGTTAACAAATGAAGATTTATGAGGAGATTGATCCTTTTATGGTGTATGTCAGTTTGGTGGATTAAGTGTATGATACGGGGTAGAGCGAGTGGCCACGTCGTGCCAAAGACGTTAAACATTGGTTAAAGGTTGTGAAAGTTAGTTTCTAGCCTCGGTTTGTAAAATATAATGTTATTTAATTTTTGTAATTTCAATTCACAGGATTGTTGGCCCTAAAGGCCAAATCATTGTTTATTTTATTGTAAAAAAAAAAATTTCCTTTTGCTAAATTGAGTAAGAATTTCTGGAAAGCGATGATGTATTTCTTCTTTCCTTGCTATGATATTGGGTATTTGTGTATTGTTGAATATTTCTACAAGTAGCTTAAACCAAGTTTGGGGGGAGAACGAGCATAAGGAGAGAAAATTCCGGAATTACACTTCAAGGGTAACTATATTCTTTCTCATGAGTATGATTGTGGACCATGAGGACATGGTTTAAATTAACTTTGGGGGAAGGTATAGTTGGGTATAGGGAATGATTGAAAAAAACAAATTTGAAAACAATTGAAAAGTTTTGAGAAATTCTTTATTTTCACGCATGAGTGTTTTGTATTACAAGTTGATTAAGTTTGTATTTATGATGTATGAGTAGTATGTGATGTGATATTCCCACTCATGAGAGTAATGATTTGATTGAGTTAGTGAAGTGATGTGGTTTTACATAGGTGAATAAATTAGTGAAATTGAAACTGAGAATAGCGATCTTGACCTATAAGCAGATGCACACATTCACTAAAGGACAATTAATTGATTTTTGACTATGTAGTTGAAACAGTAGCTTTGCCTATAAAAGGGGAGAAGGGATGTTGATATGGATGAATTTGAAAATTTTTGAAAATATAAAAATAAAATGCAACAAGTAGTTCTTCAATCTGAGTAACCGAGGCTCCTACCACAAATTAGCAGAGTGTTCGCATCAAAATGGGAGAAAACTAATGAGCATAAATCCCATGGAAGAAACTCGGGCCTATTTGGTTGGGACTAAAAAACCTCGCTGGAAAGTCCGGAGCTTAGAAAGATAAAAAGGGATAAATTGGAAAGATGGAAAGGAGCAGTTTTACATACAAAATGACAAAATTTGATCAATGAAGTAGAAGAAAAAATATTGATTTATTATAGTAGAATGTTCATAAAAACACGGAAGGTTATTCGGATTGGGAGTAGAGATTAACGAAGTCATTTACTTTGGTGGGGACCATTCTCAACATTAGCTTGAGATAGTTATTATTCAATAGTGAGTGGGAATGTTTGCATCCATATTATCTTATACATTATAGCATGACTTGGTTAATGAGTGTGTGAATGCATGATCGCGTGAGAATGAAGAATGGAGAATTTGTGGGTAATATATTTAACCCTCACGAGGCTTAACTTGTCCACTCGGTGTTGCTGTGGGGTTTAAAAAGCTTGTTACATGTGTTAAGTGTAATCGTTGACCCTCACGAAAGCAAGAGATTAGTATAGAGTAATACAAGGTAGTTAAAATAAAAACAATCATCACAAGGTAGGTTTAAAAAGTTTTCCTTAGTTTATTGTTAAAGGACTAGTAATATGTAAGTTTGGGGGTGTGATAGGTGCCGAATGTTGTACATTTTAGGTCCCTATCTTGCTATTGTTACGTATTTCATTTCATTATTTGGTATTTTTATGCGATGTGTGTGTCTAAGCATGTTTCAGAGGCTTAATGAAGAAAAAAATGAGCTAACTTTTGTGAATTAACTAAAAAAGGGCTTGTGTCTATTCAAAGAGAGAGCAAAATAGGTCTTTTCAAGCAAAAAGTGTCTCCCAGATGGCAAAAACGTTATTTTTCAAAGCCACAACTTCAAGAAACATACCAACGGAGTCGAGGGGGTTCTAACGGCACAATTCCCGAGAAAGGTGGTTTCGAAGGATTTTATTACGCTTGACATACGCTTATAGTAGCTAAAAGTGGCTATAAAGTGCTAAAACTACGCTTGGTGAAATTGACTTGCGCTTCAAGCATAGCTACAGTGATTTCAGCAAATATTTCAGCCAACTTCGGACGGCCATATATTGGTCAAAACAGGTCCAAATAGAGTGATTCTTGTGCCTAACATCAAGAGCTTGAAGTCAAATTTTCATGAAGCTATAGGATGCCTTCAGTTATGATTAAAAGTGTAAGACGTGTCTGCAGAAAAAGTTAAAAATTTTAGATTCGGGCAAAAATCCTAGTTTGACCCAAATTGATCCGTTTTCATTTGGATTTTATGTTCAACCCCACCACCTCTAAACACATGTTTTAGACATATTATACACCAGATTGAAGGGTTTGGCTGAGTTTAAAAGGAAAGTCACACCAAAGGGGAATCCTACTCTCAACAGAAATCTAACGCAGGTTAGGGTTTCCCTCGGCTTTGCCTATATATACCAAGGCCTGCTAGAGATTTTGGGAAGCTTCATATACACATAAATTTCAGAGCAATCTCTAGATATTCATTCAAGGAGGGGCCATACAAGATCTAGAGATCCGGAGAAGAAGAACATGGAGAGCGTTTCTATATCACTGATGCAGTCACCGTCTACCATGATCAACTAATTTTGTATCTAGGGTTTTCTAGAAAAACCCTAGCCAAGTAATGTAGTTCTTTTTATTCATTTTCAATTGTAACAAGGGCAAGCTGTGACCATATTATGATTATTGTAGTAGAACAATGATCGTACTTATTCTTTACATAAGATCTTGTATTTATTCTTAATTCTTGTCTTAGATTGAATGAATATATTATCTTAACCAATCATGTTATCATAAACATAGCGTGATTTTCTGCACAATGGTGCTTAATACTTGAAACCCTAGGTTTACACAGGCCATGCCTCGGCGAGATAATATAGACATGTTTTAGTTTAATTTCATGTTATATGAGTAGATTAGAGTTAAGTAGATGGCATGTACTAGTTACATTATGTCCGGAGATAGGTTGTAGCGAATTTGATGGATAATATCCTTTTTAGGGACATGTTAAACTATTTGTATCACGTCCTGATTCACAGTGATGGATCACCCTCTTGCAATTGAGCGAATTGAGACCTATATTATGCAGTTAGTGGTGGAACGATGAAAATCCTAGTTTCTCTCTATCTTGAATCACAATCACAATTTATCTTCTATTTTTAGTTAATTTAGTTATCAATCTCAAAATAATTCAAACTTTTTTTCAAACATAATTCAATACTTTTAAATTGCTAGAGTGAATAATCCAAGTCTTTGTGGGATCGATATTCCCTTTCTCAAGCTGATTCTGTACTACAATACGATTCGTGCGCTTGCGATATGTAAAACCTAAGCTGACGTAGGGGCTATCTTTAACCATTATTTTTATCACCCCTAAACAGACATCAATTGTGTAGATGAGTGAACTTGTTTGATTCAATATAAGATTCTATACTTATTCTATGTCTTGTCTTAGCTTGAATAAATATTTAATCTTACTCAATCATGATTATTCTATATGGGCTAGAACTCGGATGATTAATTCATGATTTTTTACACAATGGTGGTCATTAACATGCAATCTAGATTTAAATAGGCCATGCTAAGAGAAGATGATATAGACATGCTTTTTATTTAATATTTTAGAAGTTGTTGTAAAGTAGATGCATGCACTAATCATACTTTATTCGAAGATGGGTTGTAGCTGAGTCGGATGAATTGTTCTTTTTTTGGGATTAGGGTTTCCAATGTTGCAACCCTATATCTGATTCACATATGATGGACCGCCCAATACAGTTGATTGAATATAAGGCTATATTATGCGGCTAGTAGTGGCATTAGAAACACCCTATAACTTATCTCTATTGTTCTTCTTAAAAGAAAAATTATATCTTTAATTTATGTTACTTTACTTATCTATCAAAATAGTTATAGAAACAATCCCACAAAATACTACTTCATAATTTAGTTAGAATAATTATATAGAGAGTTTGGATATATTTAGTCCTTGTGGATACAATATCTCTATCATAAACATACTTTACTACAATATGATTCGTGCACTTGCGATAGGTAAAACTAGGTCAATTTTAAGGGCTTATTTTCACTACTATTCTAAATAATTATTTTAGCCCTCACACCTGTACCAATCATGGTGTGAAATTCATAGGAGATTTGGGCCTTGGTAGCATGCACGTCATATCCGAATTTGGGACAAATCCGTCGAATGGTTTGGCGTAAATCGCGATTTTTAGAGGTGAGTTGACTTTTAGTTTTGTGTCAATTTGCGTGTTTAAACGCCCATGAATTTTAATCATCTTTTAGTAAGTTTTTTTAAGCGTTGTGGTGATCGTTTTAGCGCGTCACGGGACCCGATCGGGTTAACGGTGCAAAAAGGCTATTTTACGGGGTTGCGGTTCGAAAATCGATGTTGGTTTGTCACCGTTTTTATTCACGCTTCTAGAGGTAGGGAAGCCTTTGTTTTATTTTTGAGTTCATGCACTGTGGGACGTGTGAGTTATAGTTTATGATATTCAAGAATTGTAATGGCTTAGAAATTTATGTTTAACGTGTTTAAATTGAAAGGGCTGAAAACACCGTGACTAAGTGATTATTTGAGAAAAAACTTTAATTGGTATTATTGAGTGTTGACGTGTTTCATGCTTATATGATTTTATTAGAGCATGATGCGTGTGTATTTAAGTTGATTATATTATTTGAAAAGGAGATGAATAATAAGTTAGTATTATTGAGAATTGACTATAGGAGGATGTGTTACGTGCCTATGTGATTTTATTGAGCATGCTATCTGTGAATTAAATTAAACGATTATAAATTCATGCATGTATACTTAGGGGGTTAGCGATCGTATGACGTTACTTACGAGCATATAGTATATGGGAGACGAGAAAGCATGATTGCATTGAACACAGGACTTCAAAGTTCAACCATCTTGGTGTAGGGATTCCGGGGTACGGATATTCTGCCTATTCCTAGGACTTCGGAATTTGGCCATCCTAGATAAGTCACCGTATGTGTGTTTGTCGTACAGGTGTGACTGCAGGGTAGTAGAGAAAGCTATGCTTGAATTTTGATTTCCGCATTTATGTTAGGGGCTTCGAAGTTGGGCCACCCCGCTTGTTAATAGGATTCCCGGTTACGGGCATCCTAGATGAGTTACATACGCCGTTGGTCGGGCAAGATGACTACAGGGTAGCAAAGAGAGCTACGCCTGAGACTCCTGTCTTGAAATGTAAGCAGACATACATGCATTACATTCTCACATCATTTCACACTATCAGTTAGTTGAGACGTATATATATAAACATGCTCTACGATTTTCTTACTGCTGTTATAGCTAGATTGATGAGTGTTCAATGTGTTGAGTTGTGGATCTCACGGGTACATAAACCGAGACGAGAGGTATAATTTATCTTTGTTAGAATGGGATCCATTTTTAGTTTTGGGAAGAGCCAGTTAGTTTCGCCAATTAGGGCGGAGACATATGGCGTTTCCCTACTGAGCATTGGGCTCATTCCCCTTATGTTTATTATTTTCAGGTTATGTGTCGGACAAGGTCGGATGTAGTTGATGTAACGTTGTTGGCATGTTTGGACCTACTGTTTTATTTTGTTGTTTAGGTCATAGTCAGGGCTAGTTTACGTTTACCTTGCCCTTTCGTATTAATGTATTATTCTTTTGGCACCCATGGATGTAGTGGTCTATATCTATTGTCGGGTTGGCACGTACTTCAAATGTGTTGGGTATTATCATGTATATTTTGGATTGTGGACTTGTTATGTGGCTTGGAGGAGTAGCGGTGTTACTGTGTCGTTGATCCCGGTCCCTTGGTATTATGTTAGTATAATTTATGTATATATATGGTGTATTTTGGAGTGGACCTTATCCACCGGAAGGCTCCCCTACAAACGGAACTCTGCCCGATTTTTGTTAGAATTATCAGGTGGCTCTCCAGTGGTCCTAGACTCCAGTACGAGAGATCTTGTGGATTTTGCAGCATTACAGTTTACCTCTAGTTCTAATTAGAGAGAACTTTGGTGTATTCATTATTTGTTGATAGTGGAGATTTTGCTCGACTACGGTCCCGTGGTTTTTACTTCCCACACTCGGAAGGTTTTGCACGTGATTGTGTTGTTTGTGTGTGTGGCTTTCTGATTTTATTATATGCTCTATTTAATTGCTTCCTAATTTTCGCACAGAGGGAGAATTTATTATTTCCGCAAGTTAGTGTGATTCCAGTCGTCGAATCGGAACTGTTTCTCCCAACATCTTTTATATTTAAATTAGCAATTATACTTGAATTTTAAGACTTATCCGAACAACGAATTTGGAATTATATTTATGGAATTGAAATATTATAACATTCCAATTCCAATTCTGCATAACTAAACGGACCCTAATAAATTTTGAGGCAACGGAGATTGAAAATTAAATTACTTATTTAGTAAATATGCAAAGGGAATTGATTGGCTTTATGAAATTTATATGGCAGAAGTGGAAGTTCTGTATATTTTAACATAGGAAATTATTTTCTCTGGAATTGAAGTGTGAAATAGTGGTGCCAAAAGGCTTACGTAATTTTTATGAAAAGTGAAAGTTTTGTGTGAAATTAGTAAGTGGGTAATCTAAGTGTGAAATGGTGGTGCAAGTCTTTGGGTGAAAGTTTGAATGGAGGCGCCGTATACTTCACGGCGATGAAACCCGGACAAGGTGTCAAAGTCGGAGGAAGAAGTTGAAAAACATACTCCTAGTAAGAGAAAATGATATTAGTAATTTAGTACTCCATCCGTCTCAATTTAAGTGTCCACATTCACTATTCAATTTATTTTAAAATAAGAAAAATCAATGTTATTTTATTTGATCAATTTACCAATTTACCCTTCAATCATTCAAATTATAAAATATTTAAACTACAATCATCAAATCACTTGGTGGGATCAAGGGTAAAATTATCAATAAAAGTTATCATCTCAAAAAATTTTAGATTCCCCAAAATGAATACTTAAATTGGAACCAGGGAGTATTATTTTGTTGAAAACTAAATACATACTACTAGTAAAAATGTAATTGTCAATTGCTAATTTTTTTTATTTTTATCTTAGATCATGTTTGCATTGACTTTTTAAATATTATTTTTTATTTTTTGGAAAAAAAAATTATTTTGAACTGTGTTTACAAATTTTTAGAAAATCTTCTGAACCTTAGAAAAATATTTTAAAGAAATTGGAGATACTAATTTCTCAAAATTATTTTTATTTTTATTTTTTTCTACGTAAAATCAAAAGCGCAAGCTATGTTAAACATGGTCTTAGTATTATATCATATATACTTGTGACTGGGTCGAATTTGTCACAATTTTTCTATGCGTCTTATGACCTATGTAAAGATGTCTAATTTCGTCCATGTGGACTAATTGAGGGTTAACTTAAACCATAGTATGCAGATTAGATTTAAGTCTGACTAGACTCAATATTACTTGAAAAACCTCCAACTTCAACCAGTATGCAGATTAGATTCAACCAGTGGCACCAAAGAAAAGAAATAGATATAGAATCATAGATATGGTATATTCTGGTCAAAACGCTAAATAAAATATAAAATATTTTTTTCGTTAAGTTGTAAAATTCATTTGCTGTGATATGCATGTGAAGAAATTTCGACTTTTTCTTTGGTGCCACTGCCACTCTCCTGGTTACATACAGTTCTTTTTGGTACATTAGGTGCGTTCACTAAATGGAACGTTTCACGTTTCACGTTCTCATCTATAAAAAAGGATAAATAGAAATAAAAAATATGTTTAATAAATTATTTCTGTTTCCCAATAATGTAAAATGTTTTCCATGTTTCTCTTAAAAATGAGAAACATAAAAAAGATGTTCCACATATTTTTGTTCCAATAATGTGAAATGTTTTTTTTTTGGATAAATCTCAATTACACTCGTCAAATTCAAAAAATATATATATAATTCAAAAATAATATATTAAATTTTGAAATATATATAAAATTCAAATATATATATATAAATTACGAAAACAATATATAAAATTCGAAAATAATATATATAAATTACGAAAACAATATATAAAATTCGAAAATAATATATAAAATTAGAAAAAAATATAAAAATTTGGAAAACAATATAAAAATTAGAAATATATATATAAATTTCGAAAACAATGTATAAATTTCGAAAACAATATATATTTTTTGAAATATATATATATAATTCAAAAATATATATATAAACATCGAAAAAATATAAACTTCGAAAATATATATAATTCGAAAAACATATATAAAATTCAAAATATATATATAAAATTTGAAAAAAAAAATTATTTCCAAAAACAAAATTTGTAAAAATATATAAATTTATAAAACATATATATATATATATATATATATATTGGTAAAATGTCACATCTTTTCTAAGGAAGTGAATCAAACTACTTATCACTAACATCAATTAATGATCTTCTTTTATATATAATTTTCACAATATATATATATATATATATATATATATATATATATATATATTTCGAATTTTATAGATTGTAACTTTAACTTCTGATAGTTGAGTTTAATAGTTTCTTTAATCTAATTTATTTTACTCAAGTATATGCTAAAATAAAAATTATAAAAAAATTACCAAAAATATATGTGAAACAAATGCAATTACTAAACATAATTATTTGTTTTTATTTCAAAAATTATGAGAACAATTGGAATTAACAAACGTCATTTCTGTTTTTCTGTTTCTCGTAAGAAGAACGTTATTTTATTTTTGTTCCTTCGAAAAACAGAAACGAAAAATGTTTCACCTTAGTGAACACACCCTTAGTATTTCACCACATCATTTATAAAAATGGATATGATCAAAAACTAAATACAACTTTTGAAACTATTGAGCACAAACAATGTTTATTATGCTTTAAATGAAAATTCTCTCATGAGCAAATAATATATTTCTTTTATATATTCTCATCATCGAGCATATTTAGCATATCTATACTATATAACTATATCTATAGATAGATATTATATCTACACCATTATAAAAGTCTAAAGCCTCTTTATTTTTATGCATTTTGTACTAGTTTTTTATTGTTGTGATATTAATTATTAATTATTAATGTATAGATGTTATAATAAATGAAATAAAAAAAATGGATAGTATTAAATATTTATATATTAATTTCTACTATCCATAGAATTTTATAAGGCGCCAGACCTTTCATAGGAATATAATTTACTTACTTATATAAGTGAACGATTTTATAATATTTACATATAAATATTTGTTTTCTTTAAAAGGGTCTCTTAAAGTAATATTATTTAATTATGATTCATAAAATACTATAAAGGGGTATAGCCTTTTATATTTTCGTCGTATTTTTTTACTTTACAACTTTAGTTTAATATTTTTACTTCTTTCAATAATTAAATACTTTCTTTCATTAAATTAGCGGGTAAATCAATTTATTTTTGTATGCATGTGTTACTTTAATCATTTTGTTTTTTTCAACTAATATGTCAAAATTTTAGTACAAATGTGGATTAATGTATTAATCAACTGTATACTTTTGGACTATTTAAATTCTAGTTGTTACAATTTTAACTTAAATAATTATAAACTTTTGAGATATTTTAGATCATATTTTTCTTATTAAACTATTACTTACTCATGAGTGGGGTAATTATTTAACAAACTATCTTACTAGTCATAATATGTACATAAATTAACTCATACTCGACCTCAATCACATATTTCGAATGAAGAACTTAATAAAAAAAATTCAAATTTTTATTTTATTTTTCTCATTCCCTTTTCCTTTTGGAATATGTGTTTGGAAATCGCCGTCTTGGAATATGTGTGAAACTATATTACAGAATTCTGACTTTGTGTACAAGTATATCAAGGGGCAGAATCGTCCATTCAACGTCATTTCTTAGTCCCTGAGTTCTCTTGGAGTGCAAGCAAAGAACATGTCATTTTTGCACCAACTTTTGTCTATAAATATAGGTGGATTTCATGAAGAGAAGACATCTCTGGAACGTCTTTTCATATAATTTCATATATTCCAGAATATCATTGTTAATAAAAAGTCTCTCTCTTTGATAGAGGCTCCCTTCCTCAAGAATTTAAGAACCATCCATTCAATCATGAAGATGGCGGCTACATCAACAATGGAGTCTCCTCTTTCCATGAACAGCTAGTCGGTATCTAGGATTTTCAATGAAACCCTAGCCGAGTAATGTAGTCTTTTATTTATTTTTATTACAAATGGGGGAATCTGATGAAGGACACTTATATGATGATTATATAATGAGAGACCAAACAAATAACTTAAATAAGATTTATTTATTGATTCTATTCTTCAGCTGAGATTGAATTAATAATTTATCTTGAACAACTATGTTTTATCAAACGGAGCAAGAACCTCCGTGATTTAATAACGGTTTCTATATAATGGTAGTTATTTGGCATGATAAAGTCTTAGGTTTACACAGTCCATGCTTAGAGAAGATGATTGTTAGCGTGCTTTTTAATTTCATGTTTTAGGAATAGTTCTAGTATAGATGCATACAATAGTCATACTAATCGCAGATGAATTGTAGAGAATACGGGTCGATTACATCCTTTTTGGGACTAGGCAACTGCTTATAGCGTTACTAGTCTGATTCATATAAGTTGTACTGCCCTCTTGCAATAATATAATTAAATGAATATATTATTAGACTAGTGGTGGAGTTGGAATTCAACCCTAGATTTGTTTATCTTGAGTGAAGCCAAAAAAAATTATCTTTATTTTATTTTATGTTTGGTAGTTTAACTAAACAAACCAATCAAATAACTTTTATAAATATAATTCAATTTGTTACATTATAATTATTTGAAATACGACTTTGATCTCTATGGTTTTATACACTATCTACCCAACAATACTATATACTACTCGCGTACTTGCGACTGAGAGCTTAAAACTAGGTCGTGTTAATTCCTTATTTTTAACACTATTATTTTCACACGTCTGGAACTGATCACAAGTTTTTGGCACCGTTGCCGGGAATCAAACGGATATTTCAGATTATTATATTGAGTTCTTTGAATTATTGTATCAATTTTAATTTTGCTTTTTAATTTTTTGCATTTCTTTTGCAGGAACAGCTTCTGCCGAAACTGCAAATATTCCAGAAAACTCACGGACTCTAGTTCTCGATCGATCAGCTCCTTCAGTGATCATTCGGTAAGTTATAGCGATCGATCGAAGAGCTCTCCGATCGTTCAGTAATAACCCCAATCTATCGGTTGACTCTGTGATCAATCGAATTACTGTGTTCGTATAAAATATTGATAACAGAAGAGATACTGTATAATCATATCATAACAGTATCAGAAAAAAATCAGAATATAATCTTTCCCGAAATTAAAATATATATTTAGATTTTATACATATTTGTTTATATCTATATTTTATTGACATAAAAAATATATATATAAATATTAATATACATAATAAAAATAATACTTTATTCATTTAAATCCCTTATTCAACTGTTGCAATTGAGTGCTTATTTATTTAATATTATTATTGATTGTTTATGCTTGGACGTCGTTCAGTGAATAATCCCTTTGAGGCGTTTGACCCTTAAATTGATCGAACGTACCGAATAAATAAAATAAATAATTTATTAAATAATTTAAACATGGGTGAAAACGCAGTTGCGGCATCGACCACGGTTTTTAAAGATTTCTATACACCTCAAGATTATACGTCACCTTTAGAAATCTCACTACCTGATGGAGCGAAATTTTTTGAAATTAAACCAACAATAATTAATATGTTATCTAAATTTCATGGAAATGTTCATGAAGACCGTTATCAACATATAGATGAATTCTTAGAGGTTTGTTCTACCTACGTATGAGAAGACAAACTAATGATGAATTTAAAACGCGATTATTCTCTCATTCCCTAAAAGATAAAGATAAAGTATGGTACAGAACTATACCAACTGATATTAAAACTGATTGGAAGAAGATTCAAAATAATTTTTTCATAAATTCTTCCCTGCAGGAAAAACTCATGAAACTAGACGAACTATTCTAATGTTTACACAATTACCTAGTGAGTAATTCTATGAAATTTGAGAACGATTTAACAAAATATTACGAAAATGTCTTCACCACTAATTTCCAACACATGAGCTACTCTGTAGTTTCTATATAGGACTAGGGGAAGGACATAAAAATACAGTTGATGGAGCTTATGGATGTACCTTTACACAGAAACCTGTAGACTTTCTATGGAATCTTTTCAAAAATCTCAGTGAAGATTCCCGTCAAAATATGTCGGACATTAGAGCACCACGAACTATCATGTTTAATCCTAAAACAATCGATAGTGCATTTGAAATTAGTCAGGTAAACGAAGTAACCTCAAAAGTATATGAACTAAATAAAAATTTTGATATATTAATGAGAAATACTCAAGCCAATCCTATCCAAGAAGTCTGCTCGGTGTGCACTAATCCTTCATACCTTATTAATACTTGTCCTTATATACAACAAGAGTCAGAGTTTATCACTGAGGATGTTAACGTTACTTTCACCAATCCGAACAATGATCCGTTCTCAAATACTTATAATCCAGGTTGGCGAAACCATCCTAATTTCTCGTACAAGACTAAAAATAATACCTTTAACCAAAGTCTTAATCAACCATCTAACCAATTCCGCTCAATTAACCAAAACCCTACACAACAACCAAATCAATTCTGCCCATTTAATCAAAACTCTAACCAACCACCCTTTAGAAATCCAAATAATACACAACCTATGAGGTCACCTGGTTTTGAACAAGAAATTAGGAGTATCTTAAACGAATTCAAAAATGCTACACAACTCCTACATACACATTCCCAATCTATTTCTAAACTAGAAACCCAAATTGGGCAAATAGCTAATTCTATGAATAAAAGGGAGGAAGGAAAATTGTCAAGTCAACCATTAACAAACCCTAAAGGGCAACATATGATAGAGCATGTAATTTATGTAGGAGAACCAGCCATTGAAACTATTCAAACAATAACTACTCTTAGAAGTGGAAAAGTTATAAATAATAAGACTGAAGAGAAATTTGAAGAAAGGACGAAGAAACAAAATAATAATGAAGAAATAAATAAAGAAATGGAAAAAGAACCTGTGATTGATGAATTAATCTCTAAAGGAAAAGAACCTATTAAAGAAACACAGAATAATTCAATATCACTCAAAGAAATAGGAGAAACAAGCTATGAACCAAAAGCACCTTTTTCACAACGCTTAAGAGATCATGTTCCTTATGGTAAACAAGGAGAAAAAAAATCAAGAAATGTTCAAAACTTTCCAACAAGTGAAAATCAATCTTCGTCTTCTTGATGTTATTAAGCAATTTATTGGTTATGCTAAATTTTTAAAAGATTTATGTACACAAAAAATGAAGAATCGAACTCACAATACTAAGAAAATAGTACTAACCAATCATGTGAGTTCAATAATATCAAACACTACTCCTCCAAAATATAAAGATCCTGGAGCCCCAACTATTTTATGTATAATAGAATATCAAGAAATTGGAAAAGTTATTCTTGATTTAGGAGTTAGTGTTAATCTACTACCTTACTCAGTTTATCAGCAACTAGACTTAGGAGATTTAACTCCCACACCTATTATTCTACAACTTGATGATAGATCAACTAAAACACCTAGAGGAATTGTAAAGGATGTTATTGTTCAAATTGATAAATTCAAATTTCCTGTGGATTTTGTCATTTTAGATACTGAACTTGTGTACGATCCTACTAAGAAAATACCCATAATCCTGGGAAGACCTTTCTTACCAACTGATAATGCATCTATCAACTATAGAACTAAGGTTATGGATCTATCCTTTGGAAACATGAAGGTGCGGAAGAATGTTTTTGAATTCGGTTACCAGTTAGATAGTAATGGAGAATGTTTTGTGATTAACACACGTGATAAAACACTACCAAAGCTAATAACTCAACTAGTAGATAAACCGCCTAGAAATTACTTAGTATATCAACTAGACATATCGGAAGATAAACAATTGCCAAGAGATTACAAGGTAATGTGGGTGAAAATGCTATAAAATGAGAGAAAAACCGGAGAGAAGGCTCCACTAGCAAGTTAGAACATATGGGTCAAAATCCATAGTCGAAATCTCAAGCAAAGAGGGTGAAAGTAGAGAAAAGAGAAGGTGGAGAAGAGCAAATAGTGTAGCCTCATCACAGTTAGAGAGTGGGTAGTGAGCACTAATAGAGCTAAAATCCCCAAAATGAAGTATCCCCCAAAGTAGCTAAAGACCAAGAGATTGAGAAAAGAAAGCAAATAGAGAGGAATGGTAAGATGTGGTAAAAGTATAAATCAACTTCCCATGGCCGAAGCCCTGTGAGAGGAAGAAGGAAAAAAAGAAAAAGAAAAAAAAAAGCCGAAGAAGAGGAGGAAGATAGGTGTTGTCCTGAAGGAGTGGCCTCCAAGAAAGGAAAAGAATGAGAATGAAATTGGGATCCCTAGACAAACACTATTGCATTCTATTTATAGGTCACTTGCTCAAAATGTTACCCTAATTGAAGTGGTCCCCAAGTCCTACCAATTTTTCACATGTCTCTAATAAGTGATGAGGGCCATAATGTGGGCCAATAAGGAGAGTTCCTTCTACATTAAGGATAATGGGTGGAATTCATATTATGGGCATTTATTATGACTAAACTACACCCTTAACCTCTATGCCATACGTTCTTTCCAATCCCTTCAAAATGTGAGGATGGTGTCACGTTGTCCACGTGTCACGGCTACGTAATATCTGTGGCCACAGCCGGATTAGTCGTGCAACGGATCACTCCCTAATAGCCTTCGAGTACATGCATATACCGCTAGAGCTATGCAAAAATGGTAGTAATCGCCCCTAGGATACTGCTACGTCATCATGACCCGTAGACCATGGAGGTACTACTCTCGTGTATACTCTTCAGTTCCATAAGTTGCGCTGCCAAAAAAAGACCACCTTTAGAAGGCTTTAAGTTGTCACGAGTAATCCGTTCCGATGTCGGACACATTGGGTCAACCCGTATACCAACTTTGGTAGGGTGGGTTCAATGCTCTACCCAGTAGCCCAGTACCCTAAAGGAGACCCCTCTACGAGTCGAGTGCACCCTAAAATAATACCTATGCCTACAATTTATCTCCTATGCATGTAAGGCACCACCCCGATGTTGGGTCTTGTATGCACACAACAGGCCCCGTATATACAATATTTATATTCCCATTATCCCTATTTATATATAAGGATACATATTTATAACATACATATGTACATTAAGAATACGCTATGAAAAGTAATAAACACAATAATAAAGTAGAGATGGTTGAATGAGTTGTAAAGACGGCAACAAGGAATGAAAATAAGCAAGGACAAGGTAAAAGAAACAAAAAGGAAATGAAATTTAAAGAAGTAAATGAGATAAAAATGAAATTTGAAAACGTGAAATTGAGAAATAAAATGTGTAAATGAGAAAGAATGAGGTAAAACAAAACAAAGAAAAATAAAGGAAAGGTAAACAACCATTTTTTTTGTAGGTACATATGTTTTGGAATCCACATGGGAGGATATAATAGTAATTTTCAAAAGGAGTTTTTGATTTGATTAGCAATTACCGTAAGTAATATGGTAAAAAGAAGGAATAAAATAAATTGAAATAACATAAATATATATATATATATATATATATATATATATTTGTATATATATTTTTGAATAAAGGGTTTTTTAAA
Source organism: Cornus suecica (assembly GCA_963922005.1). Taxonomy (NCBI): domain Eukaryota; kingdom Viridiplantae; phylum Streptophyta; class Magnoliopsida; order Cornales; family Cornaceae; genus Cornus; species Cornus suecica. The sequence goes on from OY998240.1 coordinate 46,629,598, forward strand.
ATAAAAAAAACTATAGACGTGTACATATACCTACGTGTGTATATATAAATATGTAAGTATATAATATTCCCAGCTTGCGACATATAGAATCAATGACACTTTTAGAAAGTGCGTTGGTGAAAATATCTGCTAGCTGATGACTGGATAAAAGGAGTAATGATCTCTTTTGACTCAACTTTTGCTCGAATAAAATGACAATCAACCTCAATATGTTTAGTTCGCTCATGAAAAATGAGATTACTAGCAATATGGATGGAGGCTTGATTGTCACAGTAGAGATGAGTCGATTATTGTGCTGTAAAACCAAACTCATGTAAGAGAGTCCTCAACCAAGTGAGTTCATAAGTTGCGTGGGCCATTGCACGATATTCAGCTTCAGCACTAGATCGGGCAACTACAGATTGTTTCTTACTTCTCCAAGTCACAAGATTACCTCCAATAAAGGTACAAAAACCAGTAGTAGATTTCTTATCCGGTGGTGATCCTGCCTAGTCAGCATCAGTATATCCCTCAATACGAATATGACCTGAAGAACGGTAAAGAAGCCCACGACCCGGGGAATTTTTGAGATACTTTAAGATGCGAACAACTGCATCCAAATGAGGACTCTGAGGATTGGTCATGAACTGGCTGACGATACTAATGGCATATGAGATGTCAGGTCGAGTGATGGTTAGGTAAATAAGTTTACATACAAGCCTTCTATACATCTCTAGATCATCAACTGGATCTCCCATGTCTGATAATAATTTCAGGTTCACATCCATGGGAGTAACAGCTGGTTTAGAGCCAAGATAACCTGTTTCTTTCAAAATATCAAGAGTGTATTTCCTTTGAGATAAACTGATACCTACTTTTGATCTTGTTACCTCAATGCCAAGGAAATAACGGAGCTTACCCAAGTCTTTGGTAAAGAAACGTGAGCCAAGATGATGGATCAGAGTTTGGATGCCTTTTTTGTCACTCCCCGTGATGACAATATCATCCACATAGACAACTAATATGATAATGCCAGTGCTAGTTTTTCTAAAGAAGACTGAGTGATCAGCTTGGCTTCAAGTCATACCATGAGCAACAACTGTCTTGCTAAACTTATCAAACCAAGCCCGTGGAGATTGTTTGAGTCCATAAATAGATTTCTTAAGATGACAAACACACCTCCCCCTTGGACTCAAACCCGGGTGGTTAAGCCATGTAAACCGTCTCGGTGAGATCACCATGAAGAAATGCATTTTTGACATCAAGTTGGTGAAGAGGCCAATCAAGAGACGCGGCAATAAAGATAATAATACGAATATAATTCATCTTGGCAACCGGAGAGAAGGTTTCGGTGTAATCAATACCATAGGTTTGGGTGAATCCTTTGGCAACTAGACATGCTTTTAGGCGGTCCATAGTACCATTCGAATTTTGCTTGATAGTGAACACCCAATGACAACCAACCACTTGTGTGCATCAACAGGAGTAGGAACAAGATCCCAATTATGATTCAACTTCAAAGCACGCATTTCTTCTTCCATTGTTGTTTTCTAGCCAGGATGAGAAAAAGGCCTCCCTATAATACTTAGGAACAGTAGTGGAGGATACAGAGAGAAAGAAAGCCTGAAAGGAAGGCAACAAGTGATCTAGAGAGACAAAGTTTGATATAAGATGTTCAGTACATATACGCTTACCTTTGCAAACAACAATAGGAAGATCAAGATCGGAATTAAGAGGAGGATCTATAGACGTTGAGGCCGGTGGTGGATGTGATGGAGTAGTTTCTACATTATCAGGGGCAACCGAGACAGTTTGTGGATGATGTCGAGAGACACTTTGTGGTCGACTAGGAATATAAGCCTGAGATATAGGAACAATAGTAGGAATAATAGGTTCCATTAACTGATTGGCTGCAGAAGAATAATATGGAGTAACCTCAAAGAATGTGACATCAATACTAACAAATTGTCTGTGTAAAGTAGGACTGTAACACCTGTATCCTTTTTTAGTACGAGAATAACAAAGAAAAATACATTTGTGGGCACGAAGATCAAGTTTATCTCGATTGTGACTAATATTGTGAACAAAACAAACGCATCCAAACACTTTCGGGGGTATGGAAAAAACATTTTTATCAGAGAACATTAGTTGAAAATGTGATTTCCCTTTTAGAATATGCGAGGGAATTCTATTTAAAAGATATGCCGCAGTCAAAACTGCATCACCCCAGAAGTGTTTCGATACATTCATTTGAATCACAAGGGCACGAGCTATATCAAGAATAGGCCCATTTTTTCGTTCAACAATTCTGTTTTGTTGAGGGGTATCAATGCAAGATGTTTGATGGATGATTCCTATCGACTCAAGAAATTGCTGAAAGATGCAAATACGATATTCAAGAGCATTATCAGTTCGTATGGCAAGAAGTTTAGCATTAAATTGATTGGTTATTTCAGCATAAAAAGATTGAAAATTTTGGAACAATTGAGATCTTTCTTTAAAAACATATAACCAAATCATTCGTGAATAATCATCAATAAAAGTGACAAAATAACGTGCACAAAATAAGCCAGTAGTTCGAGAAGGTCCCCAAATATCTGAATGAACAAGTTCAAAAGGATGTGAATAAGGTGCATCTGTTCGAAGTTGAAATGAAGCTTGACGGTGTTTACTAAGTTCACAAGTATCGTAATTAAACTTAGAGACCGAAGGTAAAGAAGGAACTAAATGTTGCAAACTGAGATAAGAGGGATGCCCCAAACGACAATGCCACTGGTACTGAGAAGCAGCAGAGTGGAAGGCTGCATGAATAGAGTTTGAAGATGACTGAAAATAGTAGAGACCATCCTTCTCAAATCCCCCACCAATCGTCCTCTTCGTCTTTAGATCTTGAAAAACACAGTGATTAGGATAAAAGGTTACTGAGCAGTTGAGAAATTTGGTAAGCTTGGGCATAGATAATAAATTGAAGGGAAAGTTATGTAGATATAAAACAGATGAAAGAGTAAGAGTAGAAGTCTGAACATTACCAACTTCGCAAACCAGAGTTTTAGTACCATTAGCTATGGTAACAAAAGATTGGGAGGCAACTGGTGAAAAATTAGAAAAAAGAGACGAATTACTTGTCATATGATTGGAGGCCCCTGAATCGATGACCTAAGGAGAAGTAGATGATGAGATGAGATAGGTATTACCTGAAACAACATGATTGGTTGTGGATGTAGAGTGGGCATGCGGACGCTGAGTGATAGGATCATACTCGGACTTAGTCATAACAACCTGCTCGTCAGAAGTAACAACAGGAGGAACATCGTCAAAGGCAGCCTGATTAGCCCAATCGGGCTTATCATGAAGTTTCTAGCAGGACTCAACAGTGTGGATACTTCGATCATAATGAGTGCAATATCTGGTGCCACGACCACTGGTGGTCAGACGACCACCATGACCACGGTTGAGACGACCACCGCGGCCAGTATATGGGTCAATAGGCCCATCAGGAGCAACCAGGGCATCTTTCTCGGAGGCAGAAGAATGAATAGAAGCACGCCGTACCCAAGCGAATGTTTCACTAACTGTAGGAATGTCCTTCCTAGAGAGAATTTGAGAGTTGATGGTAGCAAGTTCCGGTTTTAGCCCGGAGAGAAACTTAGCAACTCGAAATTCCTCGCGGTGTTATTACTGAATTTTCAAGTCAGTTGTCAACGACTGATAGATGTTTAATTCATCCCACGTACCTTTGAGTTCTGAAAAATAGTCTTCAACCGAGCGATCACCTTGTTGAAGAGAAAATATGGCTTGATAGAGTTGATATATCTGAGAAAGATTTTGTTCGGAAGAGTATAACTCTCGAAGAGTATCCCAAATTTCCTTAGAGGTCTCAAGACACAAAACATTGTTAAAAACTTTTAGCTCCAAACTATTCCATAACCAGGTCATTATCTGAGCATCCTCTTGTTCCCATATAGCCACTGTGGTTGCATCAGAAGGTTTGATATCCTGAAGATATGACACCTTGCCCCGAGCTTTCAGAAACACAATTACCGCACGTGACCATTGAAGGTAGTTAGAACCCTTCAATTTGGTATTGGTCATAGATCCGAAGAAGAGAGTGTCCTTGAAAGAATTTTTATTTTCCATTATAGTGGATACAGATTGTAGTAAAAAAAAAAAATCAGCAACAACAATGAGCAGTGGTAAAATCAGCAACAACATTGGTAGTAAAAAAAAATTCAGATTGTAGAGAGATGGCAGTAAAAAAAAAATTCATCAACAACAATGGGCAGTGGTAAAATCAAAGCTTACAGTAGAAAGATAGGAGTTGGCAGTAAAAAGATATCGGAGCTTGTAGCAACAAGATTAGACATGGCAGCAACAAGTTGGCAGAAAACAGAGCTTATATAAAAGAATATTTGGCAGTAACAGGTTTGTATAGACAAAGGAAATCCTTAGGAGGTAAAAGAAAATATGGCAATAGGAAGTAGTAGCAAAATCATAGCTGGTAGCAGCAAGTTGTAAGCCAGAAAGGGTGATTGAAAAGGACAACAATATCATATATTGATGCTAGTAAAAGATTACAGCAAAAAATGAAGATCAATACACTCTCCTTCTAGTAAGGCTTATAAAGAAACACACAAATTAAATGGTCTGCTCTGATACCATGTTGTAAAAGAAAAAGAAAGAGCAAAATAAGAAAGGAGCATAATGTTGAAGAAGTTGATAATTTTCTGTGTGTTATATTTCATGGAGGAACACCAATATATATATAAGAAAAGTCATAAATTAAGGAACCCACTACTACTAATTAAGGAATTACAAATGCACTATCCTATCCACCAATCTTCCCACTAATTATGCTTTCTCAGTACAAATCTTACAATATCAACAACAATTGAAAATTTTATTTTGAAAAATAAAAAATTTGATGAGATTTTTTCATGGTAAAGCTTTTGGATGTTTGAATATATCTATCTATATATATATATAGGCCAATATTTACAGATCTGTGATTAAAAAACATGTTTGTTTCAAGGATTTGAATATTTGTTTTGATATTTTTTTGTTCATTCAGATTGGGGTTTTTTTTTCTTCGGTTAGAATAAATAATTTTTTATCTGTTAATGCAGTTCTAAAATAGGTTTTGTGATTTTTTTTCCCCTTTTAGGTTAGATTTATTTGGAAATGGATGCAGATCTGTTAATGTTAAAAAATTATTGTTCAAAAATCAACAAAGAGACCCATTAGTCTTATTTCAAAATCTACATATATTTGTTACTTACTTTTCTTTTATATATAATTATTTTTAAAGTTATATACACAATTTCATAAATAAAAGACAAAAAAGATTGACCCGATTCGTTCACGATCCAACCCAATTAAAACTTGCCATATCGGATTGATAATAGATCATTGACTTGTTAACAACCTGTCCACTAACAACTCAATTCAAACCCGCACAATATCAAGTTTGGTTTGACTTCAAAACTTAATTGGGGACTTGAAAGATAAGAGTGAGAGAGTATGAGATACGATAAAGAGGAAAATATGTGACATGGGAGAAGTACATGGTCCTAAAGACAGGGTCTTCCGCGTCACTACGCAATGGTACGAAATGCGTGGGGTCAGATATGCCAACTCCCCTTCTCTCTCTATATATAATACATACTACCTCTAAGTTCATTTGCGGAATCAAAATTTGATAGTAATGATTTTGTTACTAAATTATGTGATAATGTAGTTTGAATATTTTATAATTTTAATATTTGAAGAATAAATTAATAAATTGATAAAAAAAATAACATCAATTTTTTAATTAGAATATTTATTTTAGAATAAATTGAATATTAAATGTGTATACTTAAATTGAAAAGAATGAAATATATATATACACACATATTATCCAAAATTTGCAATAATAATATTAATTAAAAAATTAATATAATTGATTCGGTAATTTTAAAAATAAATAACGATGCTCATCACATGTGACCAATACGCAAGCTCTGCCCAGAGGGCCCAAAGTACGGATCATAGAGCATGAACAACAAAAATAAAATAAAATAAATGTCATGTCATTCCTTAAAAGTTTTCACTTATCTATTCTCAATTGTCAAAAATAAACCAACCCCTCCCAAAAGATTTCATCAGTTTCACATTGTGACTGATAAAAAATAAAATTCAATAATCGCATCAGGTATAAAAGGTTTTTTTCGTGTTTAAATAATCCTTTTGAAGTGTCAAAAATTTTGTCACCCGTACTTTTCATTTTTTAGTTAAAAAATTAAAATAAGATTAATTATGATCCGTTTGGATACCTTATTTTATATTTTTTTTGCTATTCATCCATTTAAAAAATAAAAGCATGTTTGACAAACGTGTTTAGTGTTTATTTTTTTTTGGCAAAAAAATTATTTTTTATGAATAGTGGATAAAAGTACTGAAAACATCAAATACAACTTTTAGTTGTTTTTTGAGTTTTTTCACTATTTAGGGTACCACCACCGCCACCGCCCCGCCATCGGTCGCCGCCGCCGGCCCCCACCACCTCCGGTCACTGCCGGCCCCCACCGCCACCGCCAATCACCCACCACCACCGTCCCCCGCCACCGCCGGTCGCCGCCGGCTACCAATACCATTTTATTTTTCACTACAAATTTTGATCCAAACGCTTTTTTATTTTTAATTTTTTGTTGAAAAAAAAAAAACAAATACAAAAATAATTTTTATATTTGAAAACAAAAAACAAATACAAAAAATAGACTTTCCAAATGCACCTTGTTATTCAATTATTTTTCAGTCAAATATCAAATCCAAAAAAATTCCTTTTTTTTTTCTTTTGTTTATTCATCTTTCCGTATAAGCCAAGTGTTACCTAAATCTATTTTCCGTTATCCTGATTATAATCTTTATATACATATATATATATATATATATATCATACTGTGTAAAAATAGAAAAATACAGTGTTCGTACAACTTCAACAGTTAAGTACACAGTGCAATCTTTAATTTCATCGTCTGTATCCCTCATTGAATCATTATAAAAAGAGAAAAAGAAAGGAAAGTTAAACCGGAAGGGTCGTCGATTCTTCGTGGGCCCACATTTTGGCTGGCACTTTAACCCCATGTCTTTGTTGAATTTACCGTTTTTGCCAAACCTGAGAGAAAAAGTTCGTTCAGGAGAGAGAAATCCAATTTTGCAGAGACTTCTCTATTTCACCTTCTCAGATCTGATTTCTCCAATTTTCCAGATCTCAGCTAATTTCAATTTCTGCTTCAGATTTTCAGTTCTTATCATCGATTCTCATTTTGAATTCAGAGATCTAAACCCATTAGTTCTTATTTTTATTCAATTTCTGTTTTTCTGAATTGAAAATCAAAAATTGGCACTGGATATTGAATTGTTGATGGAGTCTACGTCTACACACCCTTAAAAGGTATGTGGGTTTTGATTTTATATGTTAAGTGTTTGATTTCAGATATTTATGCATGTTTTGTTCTATTTTAGGACCCAAAACCATGGAGTTCATATTTGTATTTCTTATTTTGGATTTTTCTTATTTATTTATTTTTGAAATAAGGAAGAGGATTGTGAGGTTGAGGATTTGAGATGGAGGAGGTGGGTACTCAAGTTGCTTCTCCAATAATGATTCACCAAACCCTAGGTGGTCATTTCCGTGAGGGGCATCCCATGGCCAAGAAGCGGAGTCTTCCCTATTTCCCGCCAGAGCAACAGCAACAGCAGAGCTGGAACCCCAAGGTTTGGGAGTGGGACAGTTCAAGGTTCGTTGCCAAACCTTTGGAATCTCAGGGTTTGGGTTTGGGTAGAGTGACACGTGTCCAGTCCCAGCAGAGAGATGCTGTCAACGAAGACGACGAGAGGCTGCTGTTGAAGCTTGGCAGCGGTGGTGGTGCTGGTGGCGGTGAGTTTGTTGAGGGGCCGCTGTCGAGGCCGAATAAGAGGGTCCGATCTGGATCTCCGGGTGGGAGCAACTATCCAATGTGTCAGGTAGATAATTGCAAGGAAGATCTGTCGAATGCGAAGGACTATCACCGGAGGCATAAGGTGTGTGAGGTGCATAGCAAATCGAGTAAGGCCTTGGTGGGGAAGCAGATGCAGAGGTTCTGTCAGCAGTGCAGCAGGTTGCAACTATCTTCATTTCTGTTGATATTTTAGGTGAAATTGCTCATGAGGATAACATATAACTTGCTTATGATACTGGTTTTTTTTTTCCTTTGTTCCTGATTTGTTAGTCATTAGAGCAAAACTCTGGTATTCCAAATTTACTAGTTTAGTTCTATCAATATTGTAATTTAGACCCATGTTTTTTTTCACTTATCCTTTTGCTTATGGAGCAAGTGTCAAATTTCTCTTCCTCGATACCTTTTTCATTTTGTAATGAAATTGTTCACGAGGATGACTTATGAGCTGTTTAAAATTCATATGCTTTTCTGGTACTAGTTATTGTCAGAGAAAAAGTTTGTTATTGTAATTTAGAACCATGTTTTCTAGGTTTATTAATTTTTTTAGGGAAGTATTATTCTTCTATAACTTTGAACCATGTGTATTTTGTTTGCTTGCTTGTTTGTTGGTTTAGTTTTTTTTTTTCCTTTTTTTTTGTTTTTGTTTTTTCACATTGTGTGTCCAAAGTTCTCCTAGTTGATACCCTTTTGCTTCTTCTTTCTCAGGTTTCATCCTCTTCCAGAGTTTGATGAGGGAAAACGAAGCTGTAGGCGTAGACTTGCTGGGCACAACCGACGGAGGAGGAAAACTCAGCCGGAGGATGTTTCCTCTCAGGTGTTACTCCCCGGGAACCATGAGAACACTAGCAATGGAAATTTGGATATTGTCAATTTGTTAGCAGTTTTAGCTCGTGCACAAGGTAAAATAGTAGGTTACGTGGGTTGTTTCATTTATTTCTTTATGTGATTTATTAAATGCTATTGTGTGCAATCCTAGGGAATAATGGTGAAAAGACAGCCAATTGCTCAGCAGTACCTAATAAAGAGCAGCTCATTCAGATTCTTAGTAAAATAAATTCGTTACCTTTGCCAGCAGACTTCATAGAAAAACTGCGCAAGTCAGTAAGTTTGAATGGGAGAATACCAGAACAAATGTCCTCAGGTAATGGAAACAGAGTGAATGAAGAAGCATCTTCCCAGTCGACGATGGACTTGCTTGCTGGTCTTTCAGCTACTTTAACAGCTGCTCCTGCAATTTTGTCTCAAAGAAGCAGTCAAAGCAGTGAGACGGACAGAGCAAAATTGGCCTCAGTGGACCAAATTAAAGGTCCCAATTCACAAAAGGGACCTACTATGGAGGTTCCTTCAACCGGAGGGGAGAGGAGTAGCACCAGTTACCAGTCCCCGACTGAAGATTCAGATTGCCAGGTTCAAGATACTAGAGTAAATTTGCCGTTACAGCTGTTTAGTTCCTCTCCCGGAAATGATAGCCCACCAGAATTTGCATCTACTAGCAAATACTTCTCTTCTGACAGCAGTAATCCCATGGAAGAGAGGTCGCCTTCTTCTTCTCCTCCTGTTGTGCAAAAGCTGTTCCCAATGCAGACCTCGAGAGAAAATGAGAAGTCTGAGAAGATGTCATTGAGTAGAGAGGTTCATTCGAATTTCGGAACTAGAAATCGTGGCGGCAATATGCCTCTTGATCTTTTCGGAGGGTTAAAGAAAGGTGGTAATAATGGTTCGTTTCAAAGTTCTCCATACCAAGCAGGGTACACATCCTCGTCTAGGTCCGATCATTCACCTTCCAGTTTGAATTCTTATGCTCAGGTAGTTCAGTTACTTGATCTCTTAACTTAATTTTAGATATAGGCTATGTTTAGTTTGCTTTATTTTTATTTCTATTCATTGTGCTTAAAATTTGTTTACTCATCTAATTTGGGACTAAAATGTATGAATGGTACCTTTGTAGGATCGAACGGGGCGAATAATTTTCAAACTATTTGACAAGGATCCCAGTCATTTACCAGGGACACTGCGAACACAGGTGAGAAATCCGTGGTCTATTTTAACTTGTTTTTTTTTTTTGTTTTTTTTCATGGTCTTTTTCCCCCCCCTGATTTTTATGGTAGCGTAATAATGTTGGTGGTTTTTCTCATTTAGATCTACAAGTGGCTTTCTCACAGTCCATCAGAAATGGAGAGCTACATCAGGCCTGGTTGTGTGGTTATATCAATTTATGTATCGATGTCACCTGCTGCTTGGGAGCAAGTGAGTACACTGCTATTGTATACTTCAGCTTTCCTCCATGTAGCTTATGTGCTGACCACTTGCAGGGTGTGTGTGGTTTTTGCAGCTTGAAGAAAACCTTCTTCAGCGTGTTAATTGTTTGGTTCAAGATTCTGAATCTGATTTTTGGAGAAGTGGTCGGTTTTTAGTTCATACAGGCAGGCAATTAGCTTCGCATAAAAATGGTAAGTGCCGCTGTCATTATAATGGTGGTGATTGAAGTTGGCACTGTCACTATCCCTCAATGGTTTCTAATTTATTGTTGCAATATTTGACTATGGTACATGATCTAGAAGATTGAAAAGAAATATGGTCCTAAATGTATCTGTCATTTATGACGTAGAAACTTGGATTTATTATAGCATTAATGTCATACTTTTTGATTGTTGTAGTATTTTTATCAATATTCAGGAAAGGTTCGTGTATGCAAATCATGGAGATCATGGACTTCCCCAAAATTGATTTCAGTTTCTCCTTTGGCTGTTGTGGGTGGGCAAGTGACGTCTCTCTTGTTGAGGGGGAGGAATCTAAGTACTGCTGGTACCAAGTACGTTAGAGTGTCTTTCTTTAAGTGGGTAGTTTACTTAGCTTTGGTCTTCTTGTTTTGGAAAGTAAATGTTGTTGGTTTCCAGGATTCACTGTACTCATATGGGTGGGTACATCTCAAAGGAAGCTCCGGGACTTGCTTGTCAGGGCACTTTGCATGATGAGATAAGTTTGGGCAGCTTTGAAATAGATAGCAGTGCTTCTAATGTACTAGGTCGCTGCTTTATTGAGGTAATTTTGAAATCAGCTGATCCAGTTTACATAACTGAGAAACTCTAGGAAATGTTAATTTGTGTTTTGGTAAGTTTGTGACACCTGCAAATTCATGGACAGGTCGAAAATGGTTTCAAAGGCACCTGTTTTCCTGTAATAATTGCTGATGCTTCTATCTGTCAAGAATTGAGACTCCTTGAATCTGAATTTGGTGAAGGTGCAAAGGTGCATGATACCATTTCCGAGGAACCCGATCTTGATTTTGATTGGCCCAGGTCAAGGGAGGAAGTCCTTCACTTCTTAAATGAACTTGGTTGGCTCTTCCAGAGAAAGAGGGTCTCTTCCATGCTCGAGGGTCCTGATTATAACATAATGCGGTTCAAATTTCTATTTATCTTTTCTGTTGAAAGAAATTGTTGTGCAGTGGTGAAAACCCTCCTAGACATGCTACTGGAAAGAGACTTCAGTGGGAATGGACCATCAGTCGAGTCTTTGGAGATGCTGTCAGAGATTCACCTCTTGAACAGGGCAGTAAAGAGGAGGTGTAAGAAGATGGTGGACTTGCTCATACGTTATTCAGTATTCAATGGGAATGAAATTTCCAGAAAGTATATTTTCCGACCAAACCTCGCTGGACCTGGTGGTATTACGCCTTTACATTTGGCAGCTTGCATGTCAAGTTCAAATGACCTAGTTGACACTTTAACAAGTGATCCGGAGGAGGTATTCTTGTTTACTCTGATAGTATAATTTGATCTCCCCTTTAGTTTTTGAGTTATTTGTCTGGGATTCCCTCCTCCTCCTCCGTAGAATTTGGATTCAGATGTATATTGTAACCCTTCCTGTATTCATGGCCATGATGCTTTTCAGGGTGGTATTTCTAACATTTCGCCAGCCTTAGTAGATATAGACATAGTTGATAAATCTATGTATGTATTTTAGTTTGTTGCATGGTTTGAATTATCCCCTCTCCCGTGTCATGCTTATATCTTTTGGTCTTTCTATCTTCTTATGTAGATTGGGATGCACTGCTGGAATTCCCTGCATGATGCGAATGGGCTTTCTCCGTATGCATATGCTTTGATGAGGAATAACCACTCTTATAACGCACTAGTGTCTCGGAAGCTTGCAGACAGAGAAAACGGCCAAGTCTCTGTCCCAATTGCAAACGAAATAGAGCATGAGAACCGCAGGCCTAGCTCTCAATTGAGGCAACGACAAAAATCTTGTTCCAAGTGTGCAGTTGTGGCTGCAAGATACAACAGAAGAGTTGCCGGTACACAATTACTTCACCGTCCCTACATTCACTCAATGCTTGCCATCGCCGCTGTCTGTGTTTGCGTCTGCCTATTCTTGCGTGGCTCCCCAGACGTCGGCAAAGTTGCTCCCTTCAAGTGGGGGAATTTGGGGTATGGCCCATTGTAATCTAAAAGGAGTAACTGTTTACTTATTTAAAGGATGAGCATAAATAAGGAAGTAGTGAAGTAACCAAGTATGGGATGAGACAAGTGTATTCAGATGCTGCTTGAGAATGTAAAAAACTTTTGAGTGAGACTGGAGGGATGATGAAGACAGCTGTATCCTTCAATTCAGATGCTGCATATTTCTTCCTAAACCAGAGGTTTGGAATCTTTTCAGATTCATCCTTCAAATAGGTCCATTTGTGATGAAGAATAGATTTATTCTATACAAGACAAGTGGGAAATGAAAGCCAAAGGAAATAAAGCAATCATGTGAAAGTGAAGCATTGGAGGCCCAGGCAGAGGATGATAGCATAATTACTGACTGCAGGTTGGAGTTCATCACTGTAAAGGCAATAGGTAGGATCATTCAGGGATTGATATATTTATATTTATATAGTTGAATAGTGAAATATTTATTCAAGTACATTCAGAATAAACAGAGGCTCTGTTTCTTTATTATTGAGTGTGGTTTTTTTATTTATTTTTATTATTATTTTTTAAATTTCTGAATATTTTTTCCAACTCCTTAGGTAGCGTTCCCCAGGGCCTAGATATGTATTTTCAGTGAGCTAACATGATGCTGAATATGGTTGTCTGTATGTGGTACACTGGGTTTTTGTATCAGAAAGAAGACATTGTATTACTTGTGTTATAAGATTTCCGGGGTTTCTATAAAATTTTATTTGAAAGCACAGGTGGACTAGTGTTTTTCTTTTCTTCTCTTTTTCCTTTTTGAATTTTGATTTTTGATTTTTATTTGAGTAACATTGGTAGTTTCTCCCCTGGACTTGAATGTAACCAGAGAACATTTCAAGGCTAGTGGTTAAATCAATTCCCTAGTCGCTGCTCGTATTAACCACACTTTCATTACTTTAATATGCTCGTCTTAACTAAATCTGTAGATTAGTTGGATCAATCAAAATCTCTTTTTGTTGGATTAAGACCGAATTCACTGGTTAATTGAACTCAGCACTATCTTACAACAATTCGTAATATTGCAAGTGGTTTTGTGCGCACGTCAGCTCCCGGCTTCTCATCCAAATTCCTTGCTCCCGAAAGTGTCTTTTAGACAGCCCTCTCAAGATGCACTTTTAATCAAATGGGTTAACTTGGGGAACCGAGCCAGAATTTTTTTTAATTGGGGCAATTCATGACATTAGGAATAATTAGGGGTAATAAGCCTAAATTTTTCAAAATTAAATGGGGACAAATCTCATTTTTTGCCTATATTTTTTTTTCAAAATACCTAACTTACCATTAAAGAAAAACAAAAACAAAAACAAATTTGATTGGGGCAGTTGCCCCATTGGGGGCTATGTGCCTCCATGCCTGGTTAACTTTATTTACGTTTCTTGAAGTTTGTTTTTATTTTAATCAGACCCCCTCAAGTTTGATAATTTTCATTACACTTATTATTTCTGCGAACTCACATCATTTACACATCCTATACCGAAACTACCCTCAATATTGAGATATGTGGTGTTTGGAAATAAGGTTTGTTGAGATATATGGTGTTTGGAAACAATGTTTACTATTCTCATATTTTATTATCCAAACAAGACATTGAATTTTATTTTGGCATAAATCAAAAAAACAAATTTGTTTATAGTAAAATATTTAAAAAATGAAAAAAAAAATCTAATTGGTAGTTCGAAATATTTTTTTATATTTCGGACTTAATTTTTTTTATATTTTGCAATAATTGGAAGTTCGGAAAAATATTTCGGCATTAATTTTTATTTTGGCATAAATCAAAAAAATATTTATAGTAAAATATGTAAAAAACGAAAAACAATCTAATTGGTAGTTCAAAATATTTTTATATATTTTGGACCTAAATGTTTTTATATTTTACCCTAATTGGTAGTTCAAAAAAATATATTTCGGCATTAATTTTTTGTTTTATGCCAAAATAAAAAATTAATGCCAAAATATTTTTTCCTAAGTACTAATTATTGTAAAAAAAGAAAAGATTAAGTCCGAAATATAAAAAAAAATTTCGAACTGACAATTAGCGCTTGTTCTCGAGAGAGTCTTTGACAAAAATTTCTCTTCAAATGCACTGTTAATCCAAAGCCCTTTCCGAAACACCTATATCGTCTAAGCTCTCTTTGGGGCACCCCTTTATCATTTAAGCTCATTTCGAAAACATATTTTTCAGTTAAGCCCTCTCTAGAGGTCTCATATAAATTTAGCCCTCGTCACCAAGGAACTTTTTCCTCAATATTGGTTCAGGTTTATGAATCATAATGAATCAATCTAATCTAAGATGTTACTTGACACTTAACAAAGCACGATGAAGTAAGCACATGGTACGGGCATCTTGAGATGCTTGACACCATCTCCGAGCATAATCAAACTCCCGAATTCATTGATTTTGGTCACGCTGAGCAATAGAAGAGTCATTCTAGGGTCCAAATTACACTACATAGTCAATTATTCATAGAGCTTCTCTTAGATACGCTAAGACATCAAAACTCCATGTTAAGTCACAACTCCCAGCATATTGATGTGCACATTTTTTTCTCGCAGCGGAGTAGGCGGGGAAGAATCACGGAGGTGACAATTCGAAAACATGGGTTGTTAGTACAGTGGGAGAGAATTATGAAGTCCTTGGTCTATTATGTATAATTATTGTGTTTAGTGTGCAAATTGTTCTTCTCCCATGTGCTGTCTTATTTGAAAAATGTACGATGAATCCTTTGTTAATAATTGTTGAATTTGCCTCTTGAATAAACTTTCTGAAACATGGTAATAAGCAATGTGGTATATACAAGTCAACAAGTCAATAATAATGCACATAGATGCCAAATAGTTGAACATGTCCTTATCTATACATGGCCAAACTGTGATACTTCAAATATTTTGGATTTCTCTAAGAATTAAAAATTTAATTATTTCGTTTTGTGGATATCTTTACCCAATTGGCTAAGGGCATGTTTGGTAGAGCTGTGTTTGTGTTAAAATAAACAAAAAACATAAGTATGTTTGGTAGAGATATTTTTTGGGTCGAAATTGAAAAATTAAAAATCAATAATTAATAATATAAATAATAAATTAAATAAAATATAATAATAAAAAATGGACTAAATAATAAATAATAATAATAAATTAAGAAAATAAATAATAAATTACATAAAACATATTTAAAAATATAATAAAAATAATAAATAATAAACAAAATGAAATAAATAATAATAAAAAATAAAAATAATAATAAATAATAAATAAATATAATAATAAATAATAAGTAAATATAATAACAAATAAATACTTCATAATAATAAAAAAAAATGAGTATAATAATAATAAATTAATATTAAATTAATAAAATATATATTTAAATAATTAAAAGTGAATAAATAATTTATAAATAAAATGAATTAAATAATGAAATAATAATAAATAAATAAATAGAATATATTTATAAATTAATAAATAATAATATAAATAATAATATAATAATATAAATAATAAAATAATAAAATATATTATAAAGTGAAGAAATAATAAAGAAAGAAAAATAATAATACATAAATAAATATTATAATAAATAATAAATAAATAGTCTTGCTCTATGAGTTAAAAAATACCAAATTTCGGTTTTTTCATTTTGTACTAAAAAGGACATGTGTTTATTTAATGTAGTTTGAAAACACAAACATAAAAAATCCAACCAAACATGTGTTTTAAACTAAAACCCACAAACTAAAAAACAAAAACAGGTCAACCAAACAGACCATATAAGAATTTTATGTTGATAGAGTCTGTAAAATTAAGAAGCGAAGTGGAAGCAAAATTGAACCCACATAGGAACTTCCCTTTAGCATCCAAAGCATAGTAGATTTGACTTGCATCATTTGTACAGTATTAAATTATGCTTGAAAAGTTTAGAGTACCAATCTTCTCAACAACATAATCTGTGGTGATTCTTAGCCTCATTTGTGTTAAACAACTTCCCTTTATATATATATATATACTCGAAAATATCTCTTGCTCACTGGTTACTCACATTGCCTATATTCACATGTAACTGACATAAATAAAAAAAATTACCGTTTAAACCTTAAAAATCATATTTAACGGTAAGCAATAGATCATTACTAATATATATATATATATACACATACATACATATACAAAAATGATCTCTTTCTTATGGTGAGTAAGAAAATCATACTCACTTATCACATTTACCATTGGATGTGATTGACTCAAGTAAAGAAATTCTCATTTAGAACTTAAAGAACGTATCTAACGGTCATAGTGATAGGCAGTGACAAATCTAGAAATTCAGGTAAGTGAGGGCATAATTATAATATCAAAATTTCAGTGGGGGCTTTAGGGTATGTTTTTTAAAAAAACTCAGTAGGGAATTAATTACAAAAATTTAAAATTTAAGGATAATTTAAGTAAAAAATGTTGGCCACATATTGATCCCTAGAGGGAGTGAATAGAGTCAATGACAAACTTTGAGACTTTTTCGGTTTGATTTTATTTTGACAAAGATAAGCATCATAAGACTCTAATCATACTTAGTGACTTTCACATTTCATACTTGTAATCATGCAATAGTGATTTACACAATTAAATACATGCATCATAGAAGTGAAACAATTCATGCATCAAGTAAATATGTTATTCAACTAAACATGTAAAACACTTTCCTCATATATAGACTTAATGTATAAAGGGCTATATGTCATGAAAAATATCTTTGTAAAGTTTTTACAAAGTAATTAAACATTAAGAATACATATAAATTCTTAAAGAAAAGGTTGTGTTGAATATGCATTTTGTCAAACATTTGGTGTGCATATGAACTTTTAATGCTATGATTTGTGGAAGATGCATTTTATCAAACATTTGGTGTGCATATTGATCATGGCTAAGTAAAAGAAGTAGAGAAGTTATAATCTAAGTCATGTTCTATTAAGTTCGTAATCTAATCAACCACAATTAAGCATTTTACTATCTTCTTCATGAATTCTTCAACACAAACAATTTAGCATTCATATGTAAAACTTAATAATGTAAAAAAAATTTGCTTGTAATGTAAATAGTTAAGGGATGGAGAAAATGTAAACCAAAGATACCGAGATTTTACATGGTTCAACCAAACCTTTGGTTTAGGTTTATGCATTGAGGAAACCTCTAAATGATTCCACTATCGTGTTTTTCTTGCGGGTGAAAATCAAATCCTTATATGCTCATTCTTGCAAGTGAAGAGCCAACCTTGGTTACTCTTGCGGGTGGAGAGCTAACCTTGCTCACTCTTGCGGGTGGAGAACTAACCTTCGAACACTCTTACTTCCGGGTGAAGAGTCGACCTTTGCTCACTCTTGCGGGTGGAGAGCCAACATAATCCTCTCTGTTTAAGGTAGAGGGAAACCTTTACATCGATTCAACAAGCTCATACCATGTCAAGATAACTTCTTGGTCTTTCACTCACAAAGAATATAAATTTAGGTTTTAGTGGTACAACATAATCTCTCAATAGATATATAAAGAAATTCAAAGTTCACTTTCTCACATACTTAGAGTTATAGATGAAAAACTCAATTGAAAAGCTCAACTCAAGTATGGAAAGATGAATCACAATTGAATGATATGAATGATGCTCATGGGTGATTTCTGTTGGAAATAGTTGAATGGAAAAATGGATTCGGGTCAAATCTTTGACCCGTGGGTTGTGACCATTTGAACCAATGTCTATTAGACAGTTGGAACCAAACAGTGCCAACAGTCTGGAAGACGTTTTGGACAACATTTGGTTTTATATTAATATTCCACGGATAAGCTTTTCATTGTATTCGAATATATAAACAAGTACATATATTCATATTGTCTTCTTTCTCTCTCTCGCATATACATATATACATATACATATTAGTATGGTGTCTTCGAGTACAAGACACGAACTTGAGTTCATTGGCCTTTGTCGATTGTAGTGTTGCTTCAACAAAGACGAAAAATTTGTTCTATCTTGGGAGACAATTTCTCACACACCTTGAGCACTGGAGAGGGAGCAAAATTGTCTTAAGGAAACTGTGGATCACAGGACTCGGATTAAACCTTTCAATTTCAATATATTTTCCAGATTGGTTTCATACTATGAGTTTTGCTATTTAATTCAGTATATATATTTAGGGCCTGTTTGGCAACCCGGTTTTGGGCTTGGTTTTGGATTTTAAGACCAAAACCATGTTTAGCAAGTCGGTTTTGAGCTTTTTAAAACCAACCACTAAAACCTGGTTTTGGCCCACCAATTTTGACTTTTTTTTTTTCTCTCTCTATATATATATATGGTAAAAAATATGAATTATTTTGAAATTTTTCGGAAAAAATAATTTTTTCGGAAAAAAATTAATTTTCGGAAAATAATTATTTTTTCGGAAAAAAAATTAATTTTCGGAAAATAATCATGTTTTCGGAAAAAAAATTAATTTTCGGAAAAAAATATTTTTTTGGAATTTATATTTTTCGGAAAAATTAGTTTTGGGAAAACATTTTTTTTGCAAAAAAAATCATAATTTAATGTAATTTTTCAAAAAATAAATTTTCGGGAAAAAAATATTTTTCGGAAAATATTTATTTTTTTGGTAAAAAATTTATTTTTTCGGAAAAATTTATTTTTCAGAAAATATTTATTTTTTCGAAAATAATTATTTTTTCGGAAAAAAATTATTTTTTCGACAAAAATTATTTTTTCGAAAAAATTTATTTTTCGGAAAAAATTAATTATTTTTTTTCCGAAAATTAATTATTTTCCGAAAAATTATTTTTTATATTTTTCAGAAAAATAATTTTTCCCGGAAAATTACTTTTTTTCCAATTTTATATATAATATTTTTCATATTTATATATTTTTAATACATATTAGTATATATATATATATATAAATATACCAAGACCAAGACCAAGACCAAAACTAAGACCAACTCCTTACCAAATATTATATATTGGTTTTAGATTTACCTAAAACCACCCAAGATCAAAACCAAGACCAAGACCAAAACCAAGTTCACAAACGGACCCTTACATTCTGCTTTGTTCGCATGTTTCTGTTATATATATATATATATATATATATATTTTATATATATACGAATCTGTATTGAAGTAGGATAAAATCTATCAGCTAAAGACAATTCTTTTTTGCGTGTTTTGTTTGTTATAAACTTACTTTTACTGTTTGGTACATACTGATCTCCTGAATATATATATATATAGACGTTTCTGTTTGTATATATATGGTTGTTTAATATATATAGATGCGTGAGTAGTATACTATCAGTTTTTCGGTAAAAAGAGTTCTTAGTTTTCTAACATTCTTTAGACATAGTGGTTGATTGCATATATATGTTTTGTTCTAACTATATAAATATATATATATATATATATATATATATATATTTGAAAAGTAAGAAGTAAATAAAAGAGAATAAAGAGCCAAGACTTTACATGTTTACAAGGGGAATACCCCAGGAATTACAAGAAATATGAAAACCAAAAAGCCACCAAAAGAAAAAGAAAAGGAAGCAAATCCTGACATAGGAACTAAGAACCAAAATGCTATGAGGAGCCATCATGTAGTATGAATGAAACAAGAGCTGAACCGGCCTATCAAACGAAATGTGCAGCATGAAGAGACCAGTTCTAATAAAAGAGGACTCATCCAAGCACCAAACCATGGGCAACTGAAAAGAGAAGCAGGAAGAGACCAGATCTGGAAAAAGAGAGCTCATCCAATCACCAAGCAAGGAACTGTGCGAAGAGAGATTCATCTTGAGACCAGCAATGCTCATCAAACAGTTGAAGTCACAGAAGCTGTCAACAATATTCCAGGCCCTGGAGACCAAATCAACCAACATAGAGAAGAGGGTAGCCATAATAGAAACACCATAGAACTGAGCAGTAGAAAACATAGGAGGCGTCATGAGAAAATAGAGTTTGGAAGTTGCCATTCATAGACCAAGGAACTATTAGTTGGGGACTCTTTCAAATGAGAAATGGAATGAAATTTGAGCCTAACCACTTGAATAATTTTAGAAAGCAAAAATTCGATAGTGCAAAACTCTTTCTTGAAGATTCTTTTGTTTCTTTCCAGCCATATTTCATAGATAGTAGCAGAGAGGGCCAACTTGTTTAGGATAGTCACTAGAGATTTGCCTTGTAGAGATTGAACAGCCCAAGGCATGATTGAATCCCAGTCATCAGGCCAAGGAAGAAGACCCTTTTGAACCACCATCTTCCACAATCTGTTAGTAAAACTACAGCTGAAAAAGAGGTGTTCGCGATCCTCCATGTTGAGTCTACAAAAGACACAAGTAGCATCCTGGATAACACCAATAGAGAGCAGAAAATAAAGAGTGTTCAATCTATTAAGATGAACAAGCCATAAGAAGAAAGCATGTTTGGGAATTCTCTAAGGAAACCAGATGGTATTAGACCATGCCACTCTATCAACTTTGTATCTGACCAAGTCCCAAGCAGAGCTGATAGAGAACTTGCCATTGGTAGGCAACCAAATCAATTTGTCACCCACAGAAACATTGGGCCTAAAGTTAAGGGAAATTCCTCTTAAAATCCAACCAGGCTTGGGTATTCAGAGAGGGGAAATGCCAGCCATAGGAACTTATGAATCTACTAACAGTGGTGTTTAAACCAATCCCAGAGGAACTAATAATAGCAGGAGTAAATACCTCTACAAGAGGACCTTGGGGGTGCCAGTTATCATACCAAAGAGAGGTGCTTCTCCCATCACCAATAATGTAATGAATAGCAACCCTAGCAGAAGGCCTTAGTTTAAGAATTTTTTCCCAAGTCCACGAACACTTTCTAGGGATAGCAATATGCCAAACGTTCCTGCCTTTGATAAGGTGATGCTTAACCCAAGAGACCCACAGAGAGGTGGAGTTAAATTGAACAATACTCCAAACATGCTTCAACATAGCGGCCACATTCCATTCCTCAATGTCCTTAATACCCAAACCACCTTCCAAGTAGGGAAGACAAACCCTACTCCAAGCAACCTTACACCCACCTTGACACATCTTAGAGCCAGTCCATAAGAATTTTCTAAGAAGGGAAGTGAGGTCTCTCAAAATAGATTTAGGAAGAAGGAAAGTAGAAGACCAGTAAACTTGGACAGAGAACAAAACTGATTTCACTAATTGAAGTCTTCCAGCAAAGGAAAGAAATTTACTGGACCAGCTGGAAACCCTAACAGAGATCCTATCCAAGAGGGAAGTACAGTCCTGGCCCTTTAGTTTTGAAGAAAGCAAAGGAACTCCCAAATATCTAATAGGGAGATAGCCAACCTGGAAACCAAGTCTACTATTGATATTAGCCAAAGTAGAGGAATCAATACCAACAGTAAACATCACACTCTTAGCATGACTAGGAATCAAGCCAGAGAAATCACTAAAAGTCTCAAGAGTTTTCATGATACAATTAACAGAACCCATATCACCATAAGAGAAGAGAAGAAGGTCATCAGCAAAGAGGAGACTAGAAATGTTATGATGCCTACAATGCAAATGATGGGAAAAATCAGAAGAAGTAGTCTCTAAGGCTAATAAACCTGTAAGGACCTCCATACCCATAACAAAGAGATAAGGTGATAAAGGGTCACCTTGCCTAATACCTCTAGAGCTGCTAAAGTACCCCTTGAGAGCCCCATTGATGTTGATGGAGAACTTAGTAGTAGAAATGCATTGCATGATAAGCTCAATAAAGTGGTGAGGCAGTTTAAAAGCAAGAAGAACAGCCTGAAGAAAAGACCAAGATATAGAATCAAAAGCTTTAGTCAAGTCAACTTTCAAGGCTACTCTTGGATCACCACTATCAAGATGATAATCTTTGAGAAGCTCTTGAGCAAGAAGAATGTTGTGAGAAATGTTTCTTCCAGAAATGAAAACACTCTGATTGGGGCTAATACAATGAGGCAGGCAGACCTTAAGCCTATTAGCAAGGACTTTGGAAATACACTTGTAAATAGTAGTGCATAGAGATATGGGTATGAAGTCAGAAGCAAAAGAGGGGTTCTCAATTTTAGGGACTAGAGTAATAATAGTGGAATTAATCTCAGTGAGCATCTTCCCAGAGTGGAAAAAACCTTGAATAGCTCTAGTAATGTCAGCACCAATGATATGCCAAGTGTGTTTGAAAAATTGAGAGTTAAAACCATCACTACCAGGAGCTCTATCATGGTTAAGGGAAAACATGGACGATTTAATTTCCTCATCACTAAAGGGCCTGGAAAGAGCAACAATTAAGTCACAGGTGAGAGGGAATGAATGAAAGAACTTAAATCAGGAAGGCCATTAACACATGGTTTAGAAGAAAGAATTTGCTTGTAGTAAAAGATGAGTTCATCAGAAATCAGGTCAGGGGTGTCAAGTCTAACTCCCTCCTTGGTAGATAGAGAGAAAATGCTATTAGATTTCTTCCTAGCTTTAGCCACTTTGTGGAAGTAGGAGGTGTTTTTGTCCCCCAGGTCCAACCATTTAATTCTGGATTGCTGTTTATAAATAGACTCTTCAGCTTTGGAGAGATGGACATAGTTAGATAAACAGTCTTGCTCTTGGGCTCTTAAACCAGCATTCCCAGGATCAATATCAATACATCTTTGCAAGTCCTTTAAGGTGGCTCTAGAGGTCTGGACTTGCTCAGAGAGATTACTATAATGGAACTTGTTCAAGGCTTTCAGCTCAGCTTTTAAAAGCTTTAATTTATGGACAACTTGGTACATAAGGGATCCAGGAACAAAAGTGCACCAGACTTGATCCACAATAGTGAGAAAATTAGGATGAGAAAGCAGGTAGTTGTTGAATCTAAAAGGGGTACCTCTCTGAGTCACCATGGCATCAAGTTTCAGCAACATCAAAGCATGGTCAGAGGCAAGACTTGGCTCAAAGAAAGCTTCAGAGAGGGGAAAAGAGCAGTTCCAAGCATCATTGACAAGAATTCTATCAAGCTTCCTGAATTTGGAGTGATTGGACCAAGTAAATTGGATACCAGAATATTTCAAATCTTGAAGAGAAGCTTGGTCTAAGCAAACAATAAACTCCCTCATGGAGGAGTCCCAATTAGAAGTACCCCCAAACCTTTCAGTACAATATCTCAAGGCATTAAAATCACCAGCAATAAACATAGGAGACTCAGAGAAAAGAGAGGCATGGTGAATCAGATCTTTCCAAAGTTGTCTTCTACCAATCACCGCATTCAATCCAAAAGCAAACCCACCCAAACAGTTAATTTTGCCGTCAGTACTTATAATGGAGCAAAGGATAAATTGAGAAGAATGAAAAATAGGAGTAACTTGAAATTTAGAAGCATCCCAACACACCCAGATTCGACCATTGTGAGCATCAGCATAGTTATGAATATATATATTGGTATTAATATTTTCACATATTTTTGAATTGCGCAAATTTAGTATTCTATTTTGTATATGCATGGAAAAACTTGTGAAATTTGTGTTCTGATCTGTATAAGCGGCTAACTATATATATAAGACATAACAATTTTATTTTGTGTATCCTTATTCAAATTGTTTAAAATAGAGTCCTCAGTTATATAGATATATATATTAACACAGTTTCCGCGTTTCGTGTATATACTCAAGAGTCGAATTGTTATCTATATTTCAATTAGGATACATATGTGTTTCTATTGTTTTATATAGACCATTAAAAACTTGCCTATATATAAATGTTTATTTAAAGAGATTTATATATACACTTGTGTATATTGTAAAATTTGTTTTACATATAAGGTTTTCACATTATATATATATATATATATATATATATATTCTACTAGTGTCTAGATATATATATTGCATGTTTTGAAATTGGTTTAACTACTACTATTGTACGTTAGTATTCCCTTTCTGGAATTGGATGATATATATATAACAGTAATATACCATATATAATATTGTATATATTTTGTTATATTCTGTATATATATATATATAATTGTTTATATATATATTCTGGTATATATATTATTCTGGTGTGATAGTAGAAATCAAATTGTTTATTAGTGTTATATAATTATATTTGTTATTACTTCGGGAAAGAAACAAAATTTAATATTCTGAAAAGGTTGAACTTATGTTTTTGTAACAGAAATGACCACTAGTAATCCTATTATTGTGACGGTGCCTCGTGGGGAGAAGACTAAAAATTTTAATGGTTAAGACTTCAAGCATCCCATGGAATTAAAGGTCAATATTATGGAGGATGGATCAAAAACTAAAAAGTTTAGTAGAGAAGGTTCGAGTCAAGGATCTAAGAGGTTGAATGGCAAGTGCTTCAATTGTGGAAAGCCAGAACATCGGTCCAAGGATTGTCGAAAGCCAAAGAACTTCAAAAGGCCTAATGCTCAGCGAATATAAACCTTTATGTTGTTGTTTCTGAGTGTAACTTGGTTGGAAATAACAAAGAGTAGTGGGTGGACACTGGTGCTATTCGTTACATCTGTGCTAATAAGTGGGTGTTGACTACGTATAAACCTATAGAAAATGGAGAACAAATCTATATGGGAATTTATTCTTCTTCTAAGGTTGAAGGATGTGGAAATGTGGTTCTAAAGATGACATCTAGAAAGGATGTAACTATGAATGATGTGCTTCATTTGCCTGATATTCGCAAGAAATTAGTGTCTGGATCTTTGCTAAGCAAGAATGGTTTTAAATTAGTTTTTGTATCTGATAAATTTGTACTAAAAAAGAATGATATGTATGTAGGAAATGATTATTTAAGTGATGGACTTTTTAAGCAAAATGTGCTAACTGTTATACCCAAAGTTAATAAGATTAATACAAACACAATTTCTTCTGCTTATATGCTTGAGTTTGTAGATATTTGGCATGCTAGATTAGGACATGTTAATTATGATACTATACGTAGATTAATTAACATTAATGATTTGCATAAATGTGCTTTTGAATCTAATAATAAATGTGAGAATTGTGTGGAATCAAAGTTAACAAGAACACCCTTTCAAATAGTTGAAAGATTTACTGAACCTCTAGAGTTAATTCACAGTGATATCTGTGATTTAAAGTTTTTGCAAACTAGAGGAGGTAAAAAGTATTTTATTACTTTTATAGATGATTACACGAGATACTGTTATGTATATTTGCTAAGAAGAAAAGATGAGGCAATTGATGTTTTCAAACATTATAAAAATGAAGTTGAGAATCAACTTAGCAGAAAGATAAAATCTTTACAAAGTGATAGGAGTGGTGAATATGAATCTTCTTTTGAGGAATTCTGTAAAGAACATGGTATTATTCATCAAATGACTGCCCCTTATGCACCACAATTGAATGGTGTAGCTGATTGCAAAAACCGAACATTAAAGGAAATGATGAACGCAGTGTTGTTAAGTTCGGGTGTACCACAAAATTTGTGGGGGGAACCTATACTTTCTGCTAACTATATTCTTAAAAAAGTGCCTTGTAAGAAAACAAATAAAACCCCATATGAATTATGGAAAGGTCATAAGTCTTCCCATAAATTCTTAAAAGTGTGACGGTGCTTAGCAAAAGTGGAGGTTCCTAAACCTAAAAAGGTTAAGATAGGACCAAAAACAATTGACTATGTGTTCATTGGTTTTGCTCATAAAAGTAGTGCATATCGATTTCTTGTTAATAAATATGAGATTCTTGATGTGCATGTTAATACAATTATAGAATCAAGGAATGCTTCATTTTTTGAGGATATATTTCCATATAATATGACATCAGAGTCACTCTCACGAAAGAGGCATGTTGATGATACAACTAGTCATGATTAAGTCAATACAGACCAAGAGTTTATAGAAAATGAACTTAGAAGTAGCAAAAGGGCAAGGACCTCAACGTCATTTGGGCCAGATTTCATTACTAATCTATTGTAGAATGATCCTCAAACTTTTAAGGAGACCATGTCTTCTCCTGAAGTTTTCTATTGGAAAGAAGCTGTCAATAGTGAGATTGAATCCATTATGCAAAATCACACCTGGGAGTTGGTGTATCTTCCACTTGGAAACAAACCGTTGGGGTGTAAATAGATATTCAAAAAGAAGATGAAAGCAAATGGATCAATTGACAAGTACAAAACAAGACTTGTAGCTAAAGGTTATAAGTAGAGGGAAGGGTTGGATTATTTCGACACTTATTCAACTGTTACTAGAATAACGTCCATAAGTATGTTGATTTCTATAGCAACATTAAATGGATTTGAGATACATCAAATGGATATTAAAACGACATTTCCAAATGGTGAATTAGATGAAGAAATATACATGGAACAACCCGAGGGGTTCACTTTTCCTGGATAAGAGAAGAAAATTTGTAAACTTGTAAAATCCTTGTATGGATTAATGCAAGTGCCAAAGAAGTGGCATGAAAAATTTGACAATGTCATGAGGTCAAATGAGTTCAAAATATATGAATGCGATAAGTGTGTTTATGACAAGAGCTTTCATAATGCTTACGTCATTTTATGCCTATATGTGGATGATATGCTAATTATAGGTAGTAATAATGATGTTATTAAATCTACTAAACAAATGTTAAAGAGTAGGTTTGACATGAAAGATCTTGGCATTGCTGATGTTATTTTAGGAATTAAGATTTCTAGAACATCAGAAGGACTTGTGTTATCCTAATCTCGTTATCCCAATCTCATTATATAGAGAAAATACTTGATAAGTTCAAGAAGTATGGGATTAGTCCAACACGAACACCTATTGATGTGAGTATTAAACTTTCTAAAAATAATGGTGATAACATTTCTCAGTTAGAATATGCTCGGATCATAGGAAGTTTAATATATGTTATGAATTGTACCCGACCTGATATAACATACTCTGTTAGTAAGCTATGTCGATACACTAGTAACCTAGGTAAATGTCACTAGAATGTAATACTTAGAGTTTTGGGATATTTAAAATATACTCAAAACTATGGATTGCATTATACAAAATATCCAACTGTACTTGAAGGATATAGTGATGCTAACTGGATATCTGATTCCAATGATTCGAAATCCACGAGTGGATATGTCTTCACTCTTGGTAGTGCAACTGTGTTTTAGAAATTCTCAAAGCAAACATGTATTGCTCGATCGACAATGGAATCTGAGTTCATTAGTTTAGATAAAGCTGGGGAAGAAGCATAATGGCTTCATAATTTTCTAGAGGATATTGCAAACTAGACAAAACTTGTGGCAGCAATATGTATACATTGTGATAACCAATCTATGATTGGAATAGATCAAAATAAAATGTATAATGGTAAGTCTAGACATATTCGTCGTAGAAATCATACCGTGAAACAATTGTTCTCGAATGGAATAATATCCATTGACTATATCAGGTCAAAGGATAATATTGCGGATCCGTTAACTAAAGGTTTGACAAGAGAGCAAGTTGAAAGATCATCGAGGGGAATGAGCTTGAAACCTCTAGGTTAAAAGACACCATAATAGCAACCCAACCTAGTTGACTGGAGATCCCAAGTCTAGGTTCAAAGGGACAACCGAATTGTGTGTGACTTAGTAAAAGTACCGTGGAGATTATTAACTCCTTCTCATTCCTATGATGAGACAGTGTATATATTTAGGGTAAGCTACGCTTTTAATGATTTCTATGACTTGGACATATCCAAGTGATGATATATAAATATTCCTAATAGAATCACCTATGTGAGTAGAAGGGGCCACTTCTTAGGGGAATTATGGAAGATTAAATTCTCTAACAAATACTGATGAGACCAAGTGGTGTTCAAGGCCAAAAGGAACACAAACATGAGAACCAACTGTGTCCGACAGGGAACTGTGTGAATTCATATATTTTACATATATGAATTTTACCGATCAGTAATAATAATAATGCTAGTTATTTTAATCT
This sequence comes from Cornus suecica, assembly GCA_963922005.1. Lineage (NCBI taxonomy): Eukaryota > Viridiplantae > Streptophyta > Magnoliopsida > Cornales > Cornaceae > Cornus > Cornus suecica. The sequence continues at coordinate 46,657,955 of OY998240.1, forward strand.
GATATACACAACAATCTGAATTTCTTTATGGAGTCCCATTTTATTAAATAAAATGTATGAAGAATAAATTCAATTTTAAATTGGAGTCGAATAGAAATACAAAAGGATATTACATATTTTTGCACTCACTAAATAGAAAAATTTAGGCCTAAAATTAAGAAGATTATGCTGATTTAGTTCTAGATCGAATTGATACATCATTGAATTAGTATCGTATATTAGACTAGGGTGTAATACAAGGCATGTGTGCATTTGTTTTATTTGCTTTTATATACCAGATATGGTACGAGAATAGAGAGGAAAAATGTCCATCAACTAATTTTCAATCGTGGATACATATATATCCTTAACATATTGAAATGACTTCCATTATTGGTATCAAACCAATTACGATTCATACAGGCTAAATCTTCTAAGCGATAATTGGGCCAAAGGAAAAACTTTAATTTAATTAATTTATTTTTCTCTTTATCAAGATATGGATTTTCATCCAAAAATGGACCCCAGTCTTTTATGTTCTTCCTGTTGCAAAATACTGGATTTATGTCCATACAATTTCTATTCTTTGAATTGAATCAAATTATAATTCTCAACTCTCTATGACGTCTAGATGATAAAATATTTTCAGGAACAACCAAATCATAATGATTTATTTTTCTATTTCCGGTTATCATTTGATGTTTTGGAACGGATTCATACAAAATTTTCTTATCAAGATATTCTTTTTCTAGGTAGCTTTGATTAGTTTTGTGTTTACTCTTATGAACCAATGAAATCCCAAGGGTTTGATACATAATAAATTGTCCATCGTTTTTTTATAAACACACGAACGGGTTCGATAATCAATATTCCTTTTTTTATCAATTCTGTAAGAGTTAAATACTTTTGAATCAACATTATATCGAGACTCATTTCTCTCCTTTGAATAGAGGATATAGCGATGTCTTTTGGATTTCTCAGTCTAAGCATGAGACAATATACTTTGACATTATTGATAGTTCTTTGATTCAAAGTTTCATTCCATCTCAATTGAAAAAGCAAATCTTATTCAGGAAGAAATGGAGTTCTGCTTCTGTCTTATTCTTTTGTATTTTTACGTTTTTTTATAGTTGATCTCGGATAATATTCTTCAACGTCTTTTTGTTGATTGGAGAGAAGGGATCCGAGATGTTTTTGGTTTTGTGTACCTGATCCCAGATCTCCTTGTCCTGCGGTTTTTTTTTCTTTTTCTACTTGATTTCTATTATTTAATTCAAAAGATTCCTTTTTATTCGATGGTATAAAAAGATTCTCTTGTTGTTTTCCGTTGATGTTTTTATTTTCACTACAATTTTCATTTATATTCCAGTTTAAAAGAAGTAATTTGCTTGGTATAACCCATGGTTGAATTTTATATATATTATAAAGTAACAAAAATTTTGGGAAGAACCAAAATTCCAGATTAGATATGGGACGTTTAGTATTTCTTCATTCATTCCCATCCAATCAAAAAATTGTTTGTTTTGGTTGGGTGGATTGCTTTCTTGATCTTGATGAATCGGAAGATAAAAAAGATCTTTCTTATCAAGTTGATGAATTATTTGATAATTATTAATACTGGTCTTAGTATTTTTATTGTTGTTGGTATCGATCTCGATCTAGGCTTCAATATCTATTTTTTTTCTAAGACAAAAATTTAGAAGTTTCCAATCAAAATATTTTCTATCCGAATTTTTCCTATATACATAATATCGTCTTCTCCTAGATAATTATTGATAGGGGCAATCTCTGGCATATCAAATAATTTGTGTTTATGTGTATTGGAATTATAAGCAATTTCTTGGTTCTTAGTTACTTCGAACGACGATCCATAAATATAGGAGTTCTTTTTTTTTCATAATTAATAGATTTATATGATTAAAGATCATATAAATAGTATTTTTGAAAATTGTCTTTTTGATTCAGTAATGAATATACTTCATAATCATTTTGTTTTTTGTAATGAATTAAGTGGTCTTTTTCATACGAATCCCGTTTGTTTAAATCCTTAGTTTGAGCTGTACAACGTTGATTGATCCTATTTCGCCATTTTTGTGGTATTAATCTAGACCATTTAATCTGAGATAAATCGTATTGATATTGATAATGACCTCTTAACCAAATTTTCCATTGATTCATTCCAGAATTAAAAAGGTTCTTATGACTTAATTCGAAATGAAATATACCTTGTGTTCCAAAATAATCCTTTATTGTAGCCTTAAGAAAAAGAGATGTTCTGTGATATTGAAGAATAGATCCTAATTTATAAAAGTTAATAACTTGGGTTTGGGATAATTTATAAAATACATATGCTTGCGACAAGGAGGATAATTCAGAACAAATCTGTGAATTTTGATTATCATTACTAATATTATAAAGCAATTTTTTTATAGTGGAAATGAGGTGAATTTTTTTTTTATTTGTTTTAGCCATTCTTTCTTGATTTGTTTCATTATTGTAAATGCATTTATCAATAATTTGTTTTGTTGATTCAAGAAAAAGTTGTGTATTAATTGTGGGAATATTAATGATATATAGAATGATATCTATGTATATCTTTTCAATGATTTTTTTTTATAAAATAATGTAATTTGCGAATTAATCGAACATTTCTTCTTTTTAACATTTGCCAAATAATTTTTTGTGAGTCTAATTTTTTAACATTATAACTTGTTTTGTTAGGACTAATATTGATTTCTGGAGTTACTTTTTTTTTTTTTTTCTCTTTTGTAATTCTTTATATTTGATTTCTGATTGTGCTTGTTCTATCAGTTAGATCTTTCATTTTTTTTTTCTGTGAGTGAATAATTTGTCCAATTTGTAGATCCAATTTGCCTAAACGATTCATGAATTGTTTGATCGTTGATTATTGAATCTTTTTCTTTTTTAGTTTCACTCGATTCCTCCACTTCTTGCAATCTAAATAAGAGAATTGGATTGACTCTTGAAAGTTCTTTTAGTATTCTTTTTATAAATAGAATGCTTTTGATAACCCATTTTTTTGTTTCGTTTAAAACCCTTAGAAAGAATTAGACTCTTTCTTTTAAAACTCTTAGAACTATAAAATGAAAATACATCTTTTTAAATTATCAAATTATTTTTTTGAGTTCCTTAAAAATGGGTTAAAAAAAGGAAGACCGTTTTTGAGGAGAACCAAAAGGAAGGTCGGTTTCCATCCCCCAAACTGTTAAAAAACAAAAATAATCTTTTTGAGTTTTTCCTTTCTTTTTGATTTGATCCTTATGAGAGGTTTGTGGTTTAGATTTGTGCCAAGGTTTCAGACAGAAAGGAAATAAGATTTTTATCTGAATACCGTCGAGTAACCAATTTTTCGGAAATTCTGTTTCTGATAATTGAACACCATTATAAGTGCATTTAACATGCATTTCTCTAGTCCAGTCTTTTAAATCCTCCGACCACTCAAGAAATTGCAATAATAACATACGGCCGATATTCTTAGCTATTATCAATAAAGACAATATAATATATTTTCTAAAAATCGATTGAGTTACTAACATGGAACCTCTTATTACTTGAGCAAGTGGAATGATATCCCAGGCTTCTGCTTTTTCTATCCGCGTTTTCTCTTTTAGTTTGTTCTCTTCTTCTCTTTTTCCTTATCTTTTTTCTCCCCTTCTTTTATTTGTTCTTCTGTATAATCTTAAATTTTGAATTCTTCTTTTTTTTTTCTTTCCAATTTTTTAAAATGAGTTTCATTGGTTTGGAGATATCAAAAGAAAAAAAGAGGGATTTGTCTATTCTATCCAAAAAAAGGGAGGAATGCACATTTGCTTGAAACAGTTCCCCAATAACTGTTTTACGTCTTTGAGCGCACATGGAGCCTTTGATTATGTTTCAACGAAAATTTGATTGTTGTGAATAACGTATTAAAGCCACTTCGTCTTTTTTATTAGAATTATTAGTCTCAGTGTCGATATTTTCTTGGTTATTAGTAAAAATCACTACACGTTTACCTTTTCTTGAGTATCAAACCGATAACTGACAGTTAAAGGCATCATCTCCACTGATTAGCCTGTAAATCCGATAGTCTTTCATAAGGGAAAATTCAAGGCCACCAGGCTATTTATCCGGATACAATTACTTTTCATTTGTACTCGAACTAGTGTTTGCATACTCATTTGCATTCTGAAAAGCTAAATTCCATTCATGTGGGGGATTGCTGGAAATAGTTGAATGGAAAAACGGATATGGGTCTGGTCTTTGATCCACGGGTTGTGACTATTTGAATCAGTGTCTATTAGACAGTTGGAACCAAACAGTGCCAACAGTTTGGAAGACGTTTCCAAACACTGTTTTGGTAGTTTGGTTTTATATTAATATTCCACGGATAAGCTTTTTATCGTATTCGAATATATACACAAGCATATATATTCATATCGTCTTCTTTCTCTCTCTCACATATACATATTAGTATCGTATGTTCGAGTACAAGGCACAGACTTGAGTTCACTGGCCTTTGTCGATTGTAGTGCTACTTAAAAAAAGGAGAAAAATCCGTTCTATCTTGGGAGACAATTGCTCACACACCTTGAGTACCGGAGGGGGAGCAAAATTGTTATAAGGAAACTGTGGATCACATGGATCAGATTAAACCTTTTAAATTCAGTTTATTTTCTAGAATTGCTTTCGTACTGTGAGTTTTGCTATTTAATTTAGTATATATATTTACATTCTGCTTTGTTCGCATGTTTCTGTTATATATATATATATATATATACGAATTTGTATTGAAGTAGGATAACATATATCAATTCCTATAGAAGAGATTTCTACCCAACAATGATGTTTAAGCTTGATGCTCACATGGTAGAATTTCACACATTTTCCTATCTTCCTCTTCTCTCAATGTTTCATGACTCACACACCTTATATATATAACTTAGAGACCAAATATAACTATTAGAGAGTGATTGAGGGTAAATGGGTAATTTCACATTAAAAAACTAGCTGTTGGAAGTCATTCCTAGGTCAAATTAGTCGGTTGACATATAGCTACCAAAAACTTAAAAGTTTCTGGTCGCATTAGCTGGCTGACTCTTCATTTCAGTTTTGTTTCAGCCCAGTTCCACTCTTTTGGTCATAAGACTCTTTCTACATAGTTCTAATTGAGGCGTTCTTTAGCTCGTTGGAAAGTTGACTTCAAGATCTTGAGTTTAGCCTTTTGAATCGCTCCATTTGACCCATTTTGTGTGAGATATGGTCATTTGAATGTGATGGTTTATTTCAAACTTTTAACCCACTTGACGGTTTTTTGGAAAATCTTTGGAGATTTTTCCGAAATGTCTTAGAAACACTCCTAGGATGTCTTAAAGACTTATTAAGGTCCTTGACATTCTTAAATAGAATATTGAGATTATAAAATAATATTTCAATTTAAACAAATTCTCCATATTTGACAAAAGCTTTTCATGAAGCAATTTTGTTTAAAGCCTTAATACACATCTCAATCCATTTCAAGTGATATGAAATTATTTATGGTTCTAGGACAACATTTTTGTTAAGTTCTTCCATAGCTTATGAATGCTTGAACTAACTCAACTTTAGTAGAGACTATATATATGAATGTATCATCAATGATGTTCATAGTCTAATAATAATGGTTCTAGGACTCATGAATGATGTCAATGATATGTATGGTCCTATATGCTAATTTGTCAAGAGTTGAGCTTTCAAATAAGTTATTTAAAAAATAACTTTACATTTAATCTAGTACTCACTCAAGACTACTTTACCCAATTACTTAATCTTCAAATTCTTTAAACTTTGGGTTGATGTCTCCATCCTTATCTTCAATGTATTTTGAGCACTAAACATCTTTGCTTGATTTTTTCATGAATCCACTAGCTCTCTTGAGTTTATCTTGAATCAACAACCTATTAAGTATAACTAAGTAGACATTAAATTCACCACATTCAATGGTTTGTTATCATCAAAATGTATCATTTACCCATGGTTGAAAACCTTGGGTCAACAAAAGAAAATCTCTATTAGGCCTAAGTTAGGTATGTGCCTGAATATGTGAGTATGAATTTTTTTACTCACTCGTGAGAAAATGATTATTATATCATATATTTATATATATAGGACAATACTTGGGTCCTGCCCTATGATGACCAAGTTCGACCTCACCGATGATGTGGTCCAATACAATTTGGACACGTGGCTAAAATGTTTTTAAAAGGGAAATTGGACATATAATCCATAAATACACAAATCAAGGGCAAATTACTTTTGAAAAACACGTGTTCAACTTATATTGGACTATATGGGGACGACGAACATGGTCCTCATAAGGCATGTCACGCCCCAAATTCCTAGGACTCCGAAACCCGAGCCTAAGGGCTAAGGGAGTGATTGCGGAAGTAAAAAGAAATGAAAAACAAATGAAAACCAATGACTGAAGGTCATCAAACACCCACAAAGGGTTGCAATGAATGCCCAGATACCATACTGTCACGCCCCTAAAGGGTGACGCAAACCAAGCGACTACTAGAGTCAACAATAACAAAGAAGCACATGGAATAACAATAAGGATATACTCCATGTCAACCCGAATACTAAAAACACAAGAGTATCTTCAGATACCAACAGACACTCTCCTAAATCCCTAAGACTCCCGAACTGGGACATCCAAGGAATCCAAGATGTGATCCTTAATACGAATGACCAACTAAGACATCATTAACCGTAAAAACATATGGGTTAATGATAGATATGGTATATTTCATACCCAAATGACTAATAAAACTAAGCAGCGGAATCTAACGAAAATCCGGCAGAGTTCCGTTTGTAAATGGAACATCCGGACAACCAAACACAACACAATAACCTGCCCAAAGCAATTCAATAATCACAATGGCTTCCAAGCCCCACATTCATCAATCTACTAGGGCCGAGGTAGTGGAAAGAAACCAAAACCCCTCCAAACCCTCTAATAATCAACAGAGCCACAAATGCTCGAATAAGATACAGTAAAGCACCTAGCTGTGCAGAATAGATACAATAACCATCAGAAAGAATAAATACAGGAACTAAAGAATACATCAACAGGGATATGCTAACAGACCGACTCCCAAAAGAAAATACATAACAATCCCATAATAATGGGTAGAGAAACTGGAAGCGGATACCTATCGTTCCCAAACCCAGTCGTGCTGCAACCGTAACCGCATCACCCAACGCAACTCCAAACCTGTAACAAGAAAACCAAGGAAAACTGTCATTGCACCGCATCCTGCCCATAGCCGTATAATTCCTGCAACCTGGTGTGGAATACCAGGGGGCGAATGAAATTCCCCTGTGAGCAAATAAGCTCAGTGGGAAAAGATATCCTAACTACCACATCCTCTGATAGTTTAGGTAAAGCTAAACCGTCTAATAAGATATAAATATAGCCCAACTAGTCTCATCCACGCAAACCCAAGTCAACACGCTCATATACTATCGTAAACGAGTATACATAAGTATATAGGGAATATATATATATATATATACACATATATATATATAAATACACAACACGAGTCTCTAAAACTCGTACTCCAAGTACCCAACACCAGTAGTCTACACTACTCTCACCAACGTGCACTAGGTACACGATACTAAGGTCCAGTCTAACAAATCACCAATTACTCACAACACAATTCAGAAGATCCAACCGAGGAGATCACACTCACCTCTAATATCCACAAGGAAACAAAATCCACCAATAGTACCAAGGAAGGCTCAAATCCTACACCCCGATAACACAGGAAGGAAAATACCCACGTCCTTGCGTACTAACACAATCATCATCAAAATATATGTATATAACAAACCTCATTCCATTTCTAGAGAAAATACACCTCTCAAGTACTGGGTCACTTCAATTATATCACTTCCTCAATACCATGAATCACATCACCACATTAACCTCATAACACTATCATCAATGGGTCAATCACATCACTAACACTCTCACTGTAGGTGAGGAAAACCACACAATCAAGTCACTATGAGTAGACGAACTCAACTCACGAGAACGACCACCTAAAGGTCACCAAAACAAGGCAAATGGAAGGAATTCCCAATGCTAACCAACAGCTAACCAAGACAACAACGTCAAGGTTAAGAATACCCGAACAAGGAAGAACACCACAAGTGAACAAGGAAAGAACACCCAAAGTGAACAAGGAAACCAAAAACGAATGGCCGAGAGTGGGAGTAATAAAAAGATGAATCCCAGAGATTCAATAGTTTTTAAGAAAAAGGTTTTCAAACTCGAACCAATCCATTCGGTATCCATGCCCCTAACGTAAGAAAAACTCCTATCACCTAGGTGGTGACATCAACAACCAAGAAGAAGTGAGAGGAAACACTATATGTGTGCACTAAACAACACCAAGCCTCGTAACCGAGACTTAGAATGATCCGAAGAAAAGGTGAAACAAGAAACCACCTTTCAAAATACTACAAGTCGATATTTTGAGAAAGAAATCTCAAAATCTCAGAATCTCGAGACAAGTGACAAGATAGTTTTCTTTTAGAAAATCACACAATAAAAATGACCGTCTTGCCCCCGGTCTCCGTCAATTGCCATCACCAGCTTTTAAAGTTGAAATCATTTTAAAGAAAATCCCAAGATCATTTTATAAAGTGTCAAAACTTTTCATTTTTACGGGGGTAGGCGAAAACGAGTTTTTCCTTTTAAATACAAAGAGTTTATTTAAAAACATTAGAAAACACCGTTTTCGAAATGACAGCCAAACAAGAGGGAACATAACTCCACAGATTTCTATAATGTCCGATAGGACAAGGAAAGGACGAACAACACGTTGGACTCACGGAAGACAAATATCCGTTCCAACTCCACCAACTCAAATGACACCACAAGGAAGAGGTTCGGCACCACACCGTAACCAATGACTCAAGGAATGACATACAAGTCAACGACTACGTGCTAGTGTACAAAACACAGTACAAGGAATGCTTAGGGAAATGAACTAAGCATGAGGAACCACCCTACAGTACTCCAAGTACTTAATGAAATCACTTCAATCACAACCTCTACCCATTCCTCAAAAGAATGAAAAACACTTAAGGGTCTATACTACCCCATCCACTAAGACCACAATCACATCAACCACCTTATCTAAGGCCTCAATTACAAATGATACTAAATCAATTACTGATCTCAAATCTCTAAGGATATCACACAACTAACTACAACCACAAAACAATTAACAGTCCTCTCTAAAGCCTCAACTCAACCTCAATTCTACAATCCATCTCTAACTTCAACTAATCACAACCACAAGACTACTAACCACATCTCTGAGGCTACGAACCACAATCTCTAAGGCCTCAACTCAAGGTCAAGCCTACGGTCCACCACTAGCCTCAACTAGCCACATAGATCACTATGCCAATACATAACCTCCCCTACGGGCACAAAGTATACAACACAAGTATAAGGATATACGCCTCGTTTATACTTTAATAATTACTGCTTTTAATTCCCGTTTTCACATTTATCACTTTCAACTGAGCATTTTATAAAATGAATTCATTTTGCATATTCATAAATAATCATGCTCCAACATATATATATACATATCAATAAATCACATGATGATATGCAACGCATCGTACTCACAGACCGCCTGTGGTACACACACACAAAAACACACCCTACCAAGGGTCCTGGATCATTCTCCACCATTCCCCTAAGTCTGCAGGCTCACTAGGGAATGTGGACTCATCGTACCGTTCTTCCCAAGTGCTTTTGACACTTCACACTTTTAACCAAGGAAGACGTCTTCCACGACGCGGTCGTGCGCATAGGCTTTGGACGATATGTCCTCCCCCTATCATCTGCGTTTCTCAGCTTTTTATTTCTGTGGGAGCAAGAAGCACCCCCTGGCCAGTTGTTTCGACGATCCAAACACAAACGTCTACTCGTGCACCACGCACAAAGGAAGTAGACCACACCAAATGAATCTCTGCAAATGGTGAACACATGCACTACATGCACCAACACCCATGTCTCACAATACATGGTGTACACAAATAAATCATGTCCAACATAAATATGTAATGCACCATATTATAAAAATACCCACATGGTAATATCAACATAAATCTCAAATCTCTGTACATGCTTTTAAAAATATATTAAAGCATTTAAATCGTGAGAAAATAGATTCATGTTCTAAACAATATATTTTCTTTAATTCTTTAGAAAATATTTCAATTTCAATTAACATGTCTTTTTAAAATAATTTACACAGATCATCCACGTAATAAAAGGGGACCTAGAATAGCGTCTAAGTCTCTCACGTCCAACGTTTACAAAATCTTCTAGCTCATTTAATTCTCAAGAGAATTTCTAAGCCGCATATTCCTATTAAATTAAAATAGGAATTAATATAATCACATAGGGAATAATTTAATTAATTTTCTTAAATTAATCCCTAAGTCCAATTCCGATTCTAAACGAATTATAGATATTTAAATTAGCGATTTAAAATATCTATATTAAATTAAATAAGGGTTTTACACGTGAGAAATATAATTTCCCACCTAATTATACGTTACCGAACAGTCCGAAACAACACAGTGCCGGCGCCCGAATATGAAGTCCGCCGACCAAAATTGTCCGATAATTATTTTGAATATATCGAAATGTCCGTCTTGACAACCTATACGATATATACGAAGCCCATTAATAATCGGTTAATTAATTGGGTTAAATCTAAAATACCTCAAACGAAAACTATAACCTATAAATGCGATTTCCGGGCAAATCGTTCATCCTAAAATCACGAAATTAATATATGACGAATACTACGTAGGTATGAAACTACTCACAAAAAATCGGCTCAAACCGATCACCGGAAGGTCGCCGAAAACATGGCCGAAGCCCAGCCGATCACGCCCCTGCCACGTCCACGCGCGGCTGCTGCCAGCGTGAGCCAACTCCTCCGCCCTGCGCCACCAGCCGCTGCTACATGCTCCTTCGTGCAAGCCGCCACCAGCCACGGTCGCCGTCCACCGCCGTCGCCCGCTCCAGGTCGCCGACCCTAGCTCCAGCCGTCTCTGCTACCAGCTGCAACCACCAGTCGCGCGTCCCTCCGGCCGGCTTTCTCTCTCAACTGCAGTCCCTCTCTCTCTCTGTCTGTTGCCGACGATAATGAGGATGGAGGCGTGAGGGATGTATGTTTGTGTATCGTGTAGAGAAGAAGAAGAAAGGAGCAGATAGCTTGCGTGAAGAGTGTGGGAGCAGGTCGCCTGTCTTTCACACTTATACAGATATACATATATATGCAGAAATTGCGAAAGTAACTCCCCAAACATCCGAAATTACGAAATAACCCCCACTTCAATATATATATATATAGATATAATAAATACCAACACTATATATATATATTTAACTGTAATTAAATATATATATATAAACCATAAATTCCAATAATTATCGGGAACGTCCAAACGTGATTTCGTAAGCCCGAAATAATAACGAAACGCCAATTAAATATACCGGGTTAGGAATCCAAATATCGGAACACTTAAACAAGCCCGATTAATTACAACGTGTCGTCGTCCAGTCAAGACACTAATAATTAAATGTCGAACGATACCGCGTAGTCGAGAATAAGAATTCACGTAGTGTCGTCCAGTCGACTTTAAAACTAAACGCGAAAAATTTACAGGTACCAAATACCAAGAATAAACAATACATAATAACAAGTGACGTCATTATTGAAATTAAATTAAAATTAATTTCAGAAAAAAGGAATATAACACGGGGTGTTACAAGGCATGACCCAAAGTATTGCCCATATTATTATTTTTTATACAATATATATTGTCCATATATATATATATATATATATTTAATAGAATATGCACCTCTTCGCTATGATGGGAAGAAAGTTTTGTCATTTTGTTTTTGAAGAGTGAGGAATTTACTCTCACCAACATGAATAGTTCACAACCTCCTGTGTTGTTTAATCAGTTACTAAAAAAAAACAATACTGAAAGCTCTATTTGTTATTGAAGTCTCATCCAAGCCTCTTCAATCATGAAGGTATTTGTTCCGAAATTCAATTTTTTTTTTTCGAATAATAATCAATTTTATAAAGAAACAAGGGTATAACTGCAAAAGCCTACAAAATACTGGGGGTAGGGCATATCTTGAGGGGACACAAAGAAAGTCCCGAAGCCACCAAAGGTTCAAAGACCAACCTAAAACCTAATAAACTACTCATTACATCTAGGTAACAAAAATAAAGAACAAACCTTAAGCTTACAAAGACTGGCATAACCTTTAAAAACCATAATTCTGAAAACCAAGTTAAAACTGATGCCATAGGGCCTGTTTGGCAACCCCTGTTTTTGTTTTTGTTCTTGTTTTTTTCATTGTTCACAAAAATAAAAACATGTTTGGTTGCCCAAAAATTGTTCTTGTTTTTGTGAATAGTGTTGAGTGTAAAAAACATATTTTTCTTGCCTTAGTTCAAAATTTGAGAACAATAAAAACTTGTTTTTTTGTTCTTGTTCTTAAAGAAAAAAAAACCAAAAATCGGTTCTCTGCAAATCCAAAGCTTCGATAACCACCACCACCACCACTACTCTTCCACCCTCTACCACCACCACCACCACTAGCCACCACCCCCACCCCCACCCGCCGCCACCACCACCACCACCCCCCAAATCGAACCCCCAACCGCCAAATCGACCACCACCACCCCAATTGAATTCCCACCTGCCACCACCACCACCACCACCACCCCAAATCAAACCGAACCCCAAATCGATATGAATCTATATCTGAATGTATGTATATATGAATGTATGTATGTATGAATCTATTTTTCACTTTATGTGAATCTATATAGATTCATATATATATATGTATGTATATATATATATGAATCTATATATGTATGTATGTGTGTTTATATATGAATCTATTTGTATTGAATTTAGGCTTTTGGATTTGGGGGAGAACAAGAATGGATTTTGATTTTGCCCCAAACAAGGTCTTGTTTTTTTATTTTTAGTGTAAGAACAATTTTGTGTATTATTTATTTATGGCATGTTATAGTAGGTGTTAGATAGATTATTTTAGTTTTCAACGACGTATACAAGCTTTGACAAATGCATAATCAATCATTGAAGTAGTGAAGAATACATGTGAAGTGAAAAAATGAGCGTATTGAGTAAAAATGTCTCCTAGAGGGCGAAAATGACATTTTCCAAAGCCGTCACTTCAAGCAAAAAGTATCGTGGATTAAAGAGGGTCATTTTGGTGGAGTTGCGGAGAAAAGTGGTTTTAACAAAAATACTTACGCTTAAGCCTACGTTTTTAGAATAAAAAAGTGGCTAGAAAGTGGAGTTTTACGCTTGAAGGTACGCTTGGACCTACGCTTCAAGCGTAGCTGCGACAAAGATTTTTCTAAATTTTGCTACGATGTCCAAATTTGCCCGTGGTTGGTTTTATGATGTGTTCACGACTCATACACATTATAGTACGTGCTATATACATGATATACCCCAGAGAAGAGGGTTTTGACTTGGATAGGTGTGAAATTACGAGAAAGGACAAACTTAGGATTTGATTCACCATTGCCTATAAATACCAGGTGTACAACAAAAGGAGGCACGTTTTTTGAAAAATCTCTGCTAATTTTTTACAGCTTCATCTTCTTCAGAGATATATGGTGAAAGAATATTATTTAGTGAATAGATATACACAACTTTTCTCTTTTGTTATTGAGGTTCTCCAATTGTGCTTCTACATCGACAATTCTCATGCACAATTGGATGTTCTAGTTGCTGAAAAATCCACACACCGTCTATAGCAACATGGTAGCATTGATCCGTTGAAGAACGGAAATGACTGAGTGCGGAGATCGAAGTAGGAGGCTTCATGGTTATTCGATCTGTTGAGAAGCAGAGCCGTCAGAGTACGGAGATCGGAGTGAGAGTTTCGTGGAGTGCGAGTGAATCTAGAATTTCAGACCTCGAGTGAAGAACAACAAATTACAGAGGTTTTATGTTCTGTTTTCAAAGAGTACACGATTTCTTTGATTCATAGTGCATCAATACCCGAGTGTATCCGTGGTTTTTACTTGGAGTCTTTCCAAGGTTTTTCACGTAAAAATCTCTGTGTCTTCTCTTGATTTAAATTTCTGCACTTATATTCATATTTGCTTGATTGATCTGTTTTAAGAATTGAATTGAGAATTAGGTTTTGTGACTGATTAAAATTGAATTTCCGCTAAATAATTTTAATTGATCTTAAAATCGACAAAAAACCTATTCACCCCCCTCCAGGCTGTTTTCATTATTGTCTAGGTAATTTCATTTTGTTCTTGTTTCATTCAAGAGGTAAGAACAAAAAGAAGCCATTTCCAAACGGGCCAATAGTCCCACACCAAATGGTACCAGCATGATATAATCTCAGCCCAAACTAGATTATTATTGAGCCGAAAGTAGCAAACTCCACAGCCCAACAAAAGAAAGCCCAAAAACAACCAGCCTCACCACATGCAAATCAGAGTGTAGACTAGCTTGAACATGCTCCTTGCAAAGTCAACAAACAAAAAATCCAGCTAAAAATAACAACTCCAAAGTCAGTTCCGAAATTCATTTGCATATAAATCTAGATACATATATACTCTCACAGTGGCCTAGTTATAATGGGAGATCGTAAGAATGAAAGTGGAATCCTGTAAAACCAATAAGAGCATTCACCAACACAGATCATGGTACCTTTCAGGGGAAAAAGAAAAGAGAAAAAGAAGGATCATGGTAGCAGTCACAATAGCAAATAGCGGTAATGAGCTCGGCTCGGGAAATACCGATATAAAATGCTATATTAGTGTTGCATAATGGTGTGAAGACTTTCAAAACACATTAGGTGTACTTAGAGGTATGCAAAGAACCGAAGGAACCGGATCAGGGGCGGAGCTAGGATTACAAGTTAGGGGGGGGGGGGGGGAGGAGTTAGTAAAAATAAATAAATTATAATATATATATATATATATACATGTCAAGTTAAATGTATTAAGAAATTAATTATATTAAATACAAAAATATAATTAGCTTAAGTTTAGACTGTTTGTTCTTCTAGAAGAAATTAAAATTGATCTCTATCTAATATTTACACAAAGGGGAAAAAAACTACAATCTAAAATTTACCACTCCCAATTTAGTTATCCACTTTGTCTACTTTACTTGTCCCAAATTAATTTTCCAGTTTCAAATTTCAATACAATATTATCATATAATTTCCCAAATTACCCCTCTCCACTAAAATCAAAATGTAATGGGCCTATGTTTTGAATTTTCCAACATGGACAACTAAAAAGGGACAGAGGCCATCTACTTTAGAGATGTTTCCTGAAAGATTTTTCAAATACAAAAGTTTAGTATCTTCCCACGAATTGGTGAGTTATATAGGATTCATTTGTACAGAATAACAAGTAGCGAGTCACTCTTCATAAATTTCATCGTCAATGTGAAAATACTTATACAAATCAAAATGCGAGAGAGATAAAAAAGATGTAGGGTACTTTGTCTGCTTGGCTAGTAAAGCATGGGCTAATTCATAGATCTTTGGGGTTTGATTACCAAGGAATAAAGACTTTACAAATAATGCCCGAGGATTGGTATTCCATTGTTGTCATTTTATATGTATATGGTTACAATTATCTACGCTCCCAATATGCCTATGATGTAGCACCAAGCAGACTGTTAGCTAGTGTATATCATCTTACGAGAATAGAGTCTGGTGTGGATCAACCAGAAGAGGTATGCAGAAAAGTATTTTCCCCAAGGAGGAATCCTAGAATTTCGTCTGTTTGATAGGTTTGGAAAAGTGTGGATTTTCAAGAACGAGAATCTTATGATATCTTGGGAATCTCTTATGATAATCATCCACGCTTGAAGTGTATCTTAATGCCTGAAAGTTGGATAGGATGGCCCTTATGTAAGGATTATATTGCCCCCAATTTTTATGAAATACAAGATGTTCATTGAACGATATGGAACTAATCTTCACTTATACAATTCTAAATGTATCTTTTGTTCTAGATCAAACAGAGTAATTATAATTGAAGTCTCATTTATATTATGAATGGGCTAACAAAAAAAAAAGACAATACAATTAGGGATTCGTCGGGATTCTCAAATTTGGAAGATACTTATTTCGGGTGAACTGAGCTAATAGGATGAACCTAACAAGTTCTGCATCATGAACTTTGTACAGCGCACATGACTTAGTGGATTCTAGAAAGTCATGTAGAAGTTAATAAAGAACTAGACTTTCAAAGCAAAGAAATGAAAAATGATCAGATTCTATTTATTTGTACTGTATCTGAACTAAATCTTATCTATTCCCATCCTTCAACTCTCCTAAGAGTATCAAATTTGAACTCAATTTTTTTTCAAAGATTTAAAATCATTGTATCGGTCAAAATTAACGGCCCAGCCGGAGTGCATGTATTCTGGAAAAAATCAAAACCAGGCAGCTAAGTAAAGCCCATAGAGTATTCCAGAATATGAGTGGGCTCTAAGTAAGGAAATTCAATCCCCGTTTTTTAGGGATTAGGATAAAGATTAAAATAGGTAACCACAATCCCATAAATGATGGGATTGATTGGCATTAGAGATGGGCCAAGGCCCATTGGAAAGTATATAAATATATGCTGAGATGAATGAAAAAAACATTTTTGTGTTGTCCAAAATTTGGCATTTACAATCATCTATTATAGATACTGAAAGTCTCAATAATATATTTCCAATACTAATACTAAATCTGTATGAGAAACTCGTATTCCATCTTGCAACGAAATTGTATTTTGATAAATTTCATCTTTAAAAAATGCCATTCCTTAAAATTCTAGGTATTATTTAATTACCTCGTCTACCCGTCTCAAAAATAAATCTGGACCTATCAAATGAGCAATTCACTAACTTGAACATATTAGAATTCATCCTAATTGATATTGTGTAGCCAAAAAAATGCTACACATATTGAAATTGATTTTGATATGACAATAAATGATATAGATGAAATTCTGCCAACATTTGTCTTAAAATAACAATAAGAGAAAAAAATAAAGTATGAATTTCTTTTTGGTAAATAAAAATTGAAGTGATGTTAAAATTAGAATTCAATTAATCATTAGACTGGAAATAAATTAATGTCAAAACCTTACCATTTATTGATTTGTAATATAATCTTAGCATATTTTTTTTATTATTAAGGCTATAAATTAATAGGCTTTTAAAATTTTTTATTTTATATATTTTGGGCCACAAATTTCAATTGGGCCATGTAATTTATTTTGGAGGGACCAAGAATACATATAATTCATTTTATGTCTCAATATATATATATATAATAGTAAAACAAATTCAAAATTTTGGGGGCTACCCCCCTCCCTCTGCCCCTGAACCGGACCGTACCGAAATTGATGGTTTGGTTCGGTTTCAAAGTGATTCGGTTCCGATTCCGGTTCCAAGAATTAAAGAGCCAAAAATTTAGGTTCAGTTCCGGTTCTAAACCCTATGAAACCGAATTGGTTTATATATATATATATATATATATATATTTTATTATTGTAATATTCTTGATTATAGAGTTCATTATAAAACCATATCAAGACTAGAAATTCGTATTTACATAATTAATTCTTTCAAACCAATATTATTTTTAATTTTCATTTATCTCTTAAATAAATCAAGCATTATTTTTGTTATTCAACTTGATAGGATTTTAATTGGGTTTACTCTTATTTGATTTAATTGAGTTCTAGCTTGTTAATTTGAGATTTGATGTAATAACACTACAGTAGTGGTCCATAGGTTTTATAATGGGTCAAGGCTTGACATTGAATCTTATATCGAGTTTCAGTTGTTCCAGACTTAAACCAGTAGTATAGTTTTCCTGTGTTCCGAAGACATATTTGTAGTAATGTTGCAATAGTATAAATGGTTAACCTGCTTTCACAAATGATGAGAATTTGAGACTTTGTATGTGTAATTTGTGAAATAATCATTTATATTGTATTATCTTATGATATTTGGTGTTTTATATTTTTAAAAAGCAATAGTAGAAACCGATTCGGTTCCTTGCACTAATGGTTTGGTTCAAATTCTTATTTATCAGGAACTGAGCGGAACGGTTCGGTTCTGATTTCGATCGAAACTGAACCGAACCGGACCATGTTCACCCCTAGGCGTACTACTAATACAAGGCTGGTGTTGGAGGTGGTTACCTTAATAAAGTTATATGTAACACTCTGTAATATTTTTCCTTTTTCCTGAAATTATTTCCGATTTAATCTCGGTTGTGAGGTCACTTATTCATGACGTCGTGGTTATTCTTGGTATTTTACATGTAAAGTTTTCGCGTTTATGCTTGGATTCGATTGGACGACTTTGCGGTTTCCCCTTGATGACTCCGTGATGTTTCTTTAGCGAGCATATGACTTGAAGGTAACATTTAGTGTTTCGAACTTGGCGCAATGTTGACGTAAGTTCTTGTGCTGACTACATGATTTCGCTTTGATGTTTGGCATTTGGTATTTCAACTGGTTAGCGACACGCTTTGTATGTCCGACGTTTAAGGGTCCTACTCTGCTATTTCGGTTGCAGTATCAAGTGCGTTATGGATCCGACGTTTTTTATTTCTTTTGTACTTGGATTATTACGTGGTTTAATTATGACGTTAGCAATTAGCATCTCGTCAGACATAGGATGCACCATGTAACATCCAAAGTTGTTGTTTTCTTTCGTATTTGGATTGCTACGTGCCCTTATGTGTTGATGTGACTTTACTTGTCTATTTGTTTTACATATTCTTTACGTGCCTTAGTTGTTTGATTTACGTACTTAGGAGTATTTGCATTATCTTGTTCGTTTCTTCGTGTTTATACTTACGTAATGCGTAGTCTTCGACCTATTTGTTGGACTTTTAGAGTTTCCTCATTTCAGAAGTTTCGATGGATCTTATAGTTATTCGGTGTTCCGGTGGTTGAGTTTTGTACCCCGGATCATTTATCTCTGTTTGTATTATTTATCGGACGTTTTGTAGATTTTTCAGGTACACGTGTATTCGTTTAGGGATTTTTAGATAATACTTCCTTTATTATTATTATTTATTATTAAATGGATGTTAAATAATTTGTTTTCATTCGGTACTCCACTCGGAGGATGTTTAGGCCATTTCTTTGCGGTGGTTGTTCGGTGGATGGGGTAACAAGCTATCGGGCAAATTTCTCAGGATAAATTGTGCATATATAATTTTCATAATATATATGGGTAATTATTGTATTGATATATATATATAAATATATGCAATATATAGATATATGATATATGTATGTATATGTATATCAGTTTGGGAGAGAGAACCGATCACCACTAACCTTCTTCTCCTCTTCTCCTATGCCACCGACTTGCTTCTTCATTATCTTCACGGCTTCCCGTCGCCGGCAAAGGAGAAAGATTGTCAGCTAGGGAGGGAGAGAGAGGAAAGGAGAGTCGCGACTGGTGGGAGAGTTCGCGCAACCTAGGGTTTCGCAAATTGGTGGTTTTGGTCTCCAGAAATGGTGATGGAGCTAGGTTTCTGATGGCGACAACGCAGAGGGACGCGACTGGGAGAGAAAACTGTTGAGAGCTGGGCCGTGTGATGCGATATGTTCACGTTTGGTGTCACCAGAGAGAACGACGATGATGGTAAGCTAACGACATTGAAGACAAGGGGTTGCGCTAGTGGTGCATGAAGATGCCAGTGGTGGTTGCGGCTGAGCCGCGTGTGGCGGTTCGAACCAGTCCCGACTTCAGCCGAAGCTTCACGACATTAGATCGATCTAGTCTGAGCTCTGATGGTCGTGAAATCTGGAGGGTAACTAGCTCTCATGGTTGTATTCATCATAATGAAATTTGGTATGAAACCGTTGAGCGGTTTGTCGGGAAATTTGGATTTTTGGTATGATTTTTAGTTTCATTTTTTTTAGATTTGTTAAAATTTATTTATCGATTGCAAACGGGCTTTGAATTTGCTGAATATGTCGTCAATATGGACGTTTCGGTCTGAGCAAAAAAATTTATGGATCTGATTCATAGTTTATGGCTCGCCCTCTTATAATTGTTATATTGACATAACTATGTTATGAGGTTAGTGGTGGAGTGATGAAAACCCTAGTTTTGTCTCTCTCTTGAATCACAACTCAATTTACTTTGTTTTTTTAGTTAATTTAGTTAAGATTAGATAATTTGGTCTTTCGACCACCTAAACAAACAATTTTCAGAAATATAATTAAGTGTTTTTGAACTATTAAAGTGAATAATATTAATCTCTGTGGGATCGATAACCTTTCACAAGCTGAACTATAGTACAATACGATTCGTGCACTTGCGATAGGTATGACCTAAGACGTCATAAGGGGCCGTTTTTAACACAAATTTTTAGCACATCCCGACGGACATCAAGTTTTTGGCGCCGTTGCAAGGGACTAAGCATTGTTCATTAGCTTTAGTAGTTTATTTACATTACATTATTGTATTATATCTAAAGTTGAAATTTGTTTGTTTTTGCGAGGTACTCTGAGGATCATAAAAGGGATTTGACGGATGAGTGAAAGTTGGGTCGTTGGACCTCTTGTGAGTTTTAGTTTACCTTAATTTTACACATAATTTTAGGTTTATTTCTATCAATAGTTAGAAGAGTTTAGAAGTAGTTAGTTTTATTTTCTGAAAAAAAAAAAAATATCTGCAGTTTTTGTATAAACTGTCAGAAACTCCGATTTTGGCAAACGAGGTGAGCTTTTTGAGTGAAAAAGGGCTATTGAACAAACCTCATTATTGAGCCCAGTTGGTTTTAGGCTGAAATATGTCGTTCAGGACCTCAAAACTGCGACTTTATGATTATAAGAAAAAAATAATTTGGATTTTGAGAAGATTAGTGACCAAATGGCCAATCTACCAAGGACACCAGCCACATTTTTGAAAGGATACTACGCACCAGATGCGTATGATTCCTATGCTGATTTCCCAGAAGAAGAAGGCACAAAGCAATTTGAGATCAAAATGAGCGTAATCAATATGCTTCCAAATGTTTTTGGCTTTAGGATAGAGGACCCATACCAGCATATTAATGATTTCTTAGAGGTTGTCTCGACTATTAGGTACGATAATCTGTCTAAGAATGATTTGCGAGTGCATCTATTTCCTTGGTCATTGAGAGAAAAAGCTAAAAGATGGTACGTCAAATTAGATAAGGCAATTAAAATTGATTGGGAAACCCTTAAATCTGAATTCATAGAGAAACATTATCCCATAGGAAAGATAGTAGAAGCACAAGATGCAATCAAAAGTTTTAGAGAATTGCCTGGTGAGAAGTTCCATGATGCTTGGGAGAGATATAATGAAATCTTGTATAAGTGTCCCCATCATAGGTTCGCTGAACAAGATATAGCTAAGAATTTTTACATGAGACTGGGAGATAAACATAAGAATTTGATAGATGCGACAACACAAGGGAAATTTATCTTGAGGCCAGCAAAATAACTCTTAGACTTGTTTGATAGTATTAGTGAGAATACAATTCAATATGAATCTGAGTTGAGGTCTAGAGGTGCACTAGATAAAAGATCTGAGAAAGCTTATGTTGTGAATCACGATGATGTGAGATTCAGTGACGTTGATAGGAGAGAAATTAGAAAGATTTGAAAAGCTTCACTAGAGAAATCATTTCCCTAGAAGAGAAGTGTTAGAGGTAGAAGTCGATTATTCCCACAATGAGTGTCAAGGTGGTGAATTCGTTGCTACCAATGCTAATGTAGCATGAAACTACCCAAACAATGCTCCTTTCACCAATTCATACACATCAAATATCCAAAATTATCCCTCTCTTTCATCTCAATCTTCGAATGTGGAATTAATGTTCCCTCAGGAACAACAATCATATCATCCACAACCAAGGTTTCAACAGAGTCAACAATCATATCAATCCCCACCAATAATTATGGATCGAAACTCTTAGTCAAATTACCAACCTAGACAGTCATCCACTAATTCTCAGGCTCTCCAACCATTCAATAATAATCAGGCTGTCCAACAATATAATTATCAAACTCAGCCTCAAGGAAACCAAAACCAGGGATTCAATCCAAATCAATTGTACCCTCCATATCCTCAAAATAATCTCCAACATCAAAATCCAACTCAAAGACCACCTGGCTTTGAAAAAGAGGTGATGAGCGCCTTGAAGGGGTTAAAAAATCAATCTAATCATTTTTAGGCAGCTATCCAATCAATGAACTCTAAATCCCAGTCCATTGCTCAGACAGAAACCCAAATAAGACAACTAGCTAATGTGGTGAATAGGCTTAAAGAGGAAAGATTACTTAGGCAACCAGTGGTAAATCCAAAGAGTCAAGAAGTAGTGGATCGTGGTTAATTTGCTGAGCATAATTATAAAACAGTCCAAGCCATTACGACTCTGAGAAGTGTAAGGGAAGTGGAGAGTAGAGTTGAAGAGGAACATGAAGAAAGGTTGCAGAAAAGAAAGGAGACGGAACAAGCGCAAAGAAAAGAAGCTGAAGAAAAGTGAAGAAATGAGGCTGACAGAGTCTAGAAAGGTAAATCTCAAGTGAAGGAAAATGAAGAACCAGAAAGGGCACCATATGAGGAGGAAGCGCCATTTCCTTAACGTAAGTTTGAGGCTGACAGAGTGTAGAAAGGTTGTTTGAACAAGTAAGTTTGGTCTTACTGAGTGATACTCCACCTGAGAGGAAAGATCCCGGTGCTCCCATTATTTCTTGTGCCATTGGAGACCAAAAGATTGGTAGAGCTCTTATTGACCTCACTGCGAGTGTTAATTTATTACCTTACTCAGTCTATCAATAGCTAGGGTTGGGAGAGCTCAATCCTACATCGGTGGTGCTTCAAATGGCAGATATATCAACTAAATAACCGAGAGGAATTTTGGAGGATGTCATTGTTCAAGTGGGTAAGTTTTACTATCCTGTGGACTTTGTGGTGTTAGACATGGAACCTGACCACAGATCAATGAGACATATCCCTATTATCTGAGGAGGACCATTTTTGGCTACGACAAATGCATGCGTTGATTGTAGAACTAGGGTTATGGATATATCTTTTGGGAATCGAGAGATGAGGATGAATGTATTTGATATCAACCATCAATTACCGGAACCAACCGAGTGTTCTAATATTGATAAGATGGTTGAGGAAGTGGTACCACATAGGAGTCGAGCAAGGAATGACTTGGATGCTGTGATTGAAAGGTAGAATGCAAAGTTTGACACGTGAGATGAGTGAAGAGATTCGCCTAAATCTCTATTTATGTCACCAGCGGCATTGGTTCCCGACAACTCACTTCATTAGATTAGGTTGTATAATGGCACTAAAGGTGGAAAAAAGAACTTAGTGACGAATAAGTAAGATGTGGAGGCTGTTAGAGATGATCAATTGTCACGAACTTTTAAAGAACCTACTAAGGATGACCCCCCTCTTAAGGACACCTTTCTTGATTAACTAGTATTAGGTATACACATGGTAGAAAAGCTATATACCTTGGAAGATCCATGATTGAGAGATAAGTGTGAGGGGATACGGAGTTGTGCGTATAAGGATGCTCGAAGATACATAGCTTGAACAAGAGTACATCATGCTAAACATGCTCGTCTTAAGTTCTTTGAGATTGGCCGGAAATGACAATGTAATCCAAAGTTGAAAGTGTTTCTAGGTAAATTTTGACAAAGATGGGACGAACCACACAGAGTTAGATCGGTTTACCCCCGCGGAGAAGTAAGATTTGATAAAAGGTTCAGGATACATGGGCAAAGATTGAAATATTATGAGGAGATTGATCCGGGACCGAAATTTAGGGCATTTGTCAATTTAATGGAAAATGGTGAATTGGTGAAGGGAATATTACATAAGGTATTGAAGGAGGATCTGTTGGACACATTGACCATGCATGGGGTGAATTTAGAATGTCATAGAGGAGGTACTTTATATGGTGATTATTGTTCTACATTTGATGTCATGGATAATACTAATTGTTCACAGGTGAGAGCACTGAGGGAGTTATTTCTTACATTTTGTCCTATGAGTAGGAGAAGTGTTGCAGAGAGGAAGGGTGTTGGATAACCCTTTGAGGAGCTATCGTCCCAACTATGTTAAACATTGGTCTTAGGTTGTGAAAGTTAGTTTCCAGCCTCGGTTTGTAGAATATGATATCATTTAATTTATGTAATTTTAATTCTTAAAGACTGTAGTCCTTTAAGGACAAGTCGTTGCAATTTCAATTCTAGCCCCCAGGGAGCTAACATCTTGAATTTTTAGAAGTTGGGGTGAGGGCTTAGGCCTCACTTTCCGTTCTGGACGGACTTGTGGTCTCCGTGCTCTATTCGGCGACACCCACCCTTCCTTGTGCGGGCTTGTTATCCCCATAAGCGATCGGTTTGGGATTCCTTGTTATGTGATTAACCCTTATAAAGATAAGGTTCACTTGGGTTGCATTGGCACGGTCATGAGCATTGACACTACATTTGCATTCACCTTGAGTATTAATTTGCCATATGGTTAATTGTTGAGATTTTCTGTTGTTATTGCTTATTGATATTGAGCATGTTGTGTGTGTATTATTTTAAAAATCTATATTGTCCCCTTGAGCGTTATGGTGCAGTAGTCGTAACTATGATCATGATCTTGAATGTAGAGATCCTTTGTTAATGTTAGAAAATTGATTAACGAAATTCTCATTGTGAATGAAGGCTTAAAAACCTTAAGTTGGAAAATAAAGAAATTTAATAATAATTAAGAACCAGGGATGATGGCACGACGGTTGGCCGGGTTCTAGATGGTTATATGGAACTAAGTGAAAAGTGGACAAATGGAGTAAATTTTTTCCTTTAAGTTGGGCATCTAGTTGAGCTGGTCTACTCTTATACGGAGACTTAGATGAGGTTGTGGTTTTCGGCTATATAGGCCTTTGTTTTGGGTGATTGATGCTATTGCAGGGTGGCTGGCGTACCCTTCCGGTGGTGTGGTGAGTTTATCAAGTTAAAAGTCGGTCTAGGCTCGTTAGTCTTACCGTATCTTTTCCGACTGTTGATATTTTTGAGCTTATTACACCTCACTTCCATTTTGAGAAATGTTTATACCGTGAAAGCTCTGTTACGTTTTGGATCTTTGGGGCCAAACTAAGTTTCTCTCAAGGTTTTGAAAACTTAAGGCTTCTAGATTTTTATAACGCTTTTTTCTTCACTTACCTCGGGGCCCGTGATCTATTTTTGAAAACCCTAAGTTAAAACTTGTTTTTTAAAAATATTTTTTTAAGTCTTGGGATCTCGAGTAAACCTTGTTTTGAAAAATGTTAGAAAATTCTATTTAAGAATATTCTGGTGGAGTTAGTGAGTACATGGTACTATTATTCCCTGTTCTTGGGATCTCGAGGCTGTTTTCGAGATTTCGACCGCGTTGGAGTTCAAGAACTTCAGGTTTTTCCTAGTTAGTTTTTGGTTTTCCTTCTTGTGCCCGGTTTTGTTTAGGTATTTTTTCAAAAATTTTCATAATTTTTTAAAATATTATTAAAGGTCTTAGGACCGGTTTTGAAAGAAAATTAAAGGAGATTTTAGAATGGTTTTCATCTTGGACCCTTGTGGTCATTCTCCTACCTCGTCATCGTTTCCTTGATTGTATAGCAGACTTGGGTATTTTAGGGCCTCAACTGTTAATGCGGTCCTTATACTTATTTCATTTGGTGCTCTTCTTGTCATATTTTCGGGTAAGAGACATGATTTGTGCACACATAGTGCGATTCCTAGTGCTTTGGGTAGGTTCGGAGATGTTGGAACCAAATAGATTTGATCGGGTCCTAAATTTTTTCTTAAAAATCGGTTGAATCCTTCGGGGTTTAGAATTTTCTTTAAAAGCCCAAGGACCTCGGCATATATTTGGGACTAAATGACTCTGGTACCCCTTTCATGTGCCTCAGTAGGCAATATAAATTGGAGAGTGTCTTGTGATTGCTGAAACTGATTTAGTTGTAGGCGTGATTATGGTTATTCCCTTCCGGTGGTCCTAAGGAGTGACCTATTTACCTTATTAGAACTTTGAGTGGCGTGCTCGGTGTACGATATGATGGATAGTTGGTTTTTATAGTAACTCTAGACGAGGGTGTGTATTAGACTGGTTGTATATACGACTATGTGGGCATGGTTAGTTATCTGCGGGGTTTTGCGTATACATACATTTATTTTTATTTGTATGTTGTTTTGACCTGTATACATAAGTTGATGATATTTTTGTTGCCTTATACTCTCTTATGATTCATGAGATATGATTTGGATAATTTGTGGGGTTATTTTGGGGTCTCGGATTGGCGTGGGTGCTAGACGAGACAACTGATTGACCTATAATAGATGTATGCACACGGGTTGGTTAGAGGTTTCTGGCGGCTAAGGGTGTTTTTGTTAGGGATATTATTGGTGAGCCTTGGATTTTGCTCACCCTACACAGATTGCAGTTTTGCAGGTCGATGCAGCACGACATGTTCAGCGAGGATGGTACGGGTGAATTGGAATGTTTTTAATTAGTTTTGTTTCTTTTATCCGTAATTATCCTTGTGTATTATTATTTCTCTTGGGAGCCAGCCTATTGGCATATCCACTTTCGTTGTATATTTTATTTAGTGTATTTATTATTTTGGGGTGCCATTGTGTTTCTTTGGCATTGCTAGGTGGTTTTCTTTGTTATTCGAGCATTGTGGATTTTGCTCACCCCACACAAATTGCAAATTTGTAGGTCGATGCAGCACGACATGTTCAACAAGGATGGTATGCGTGAATTGGGATGTTTTTAATTAGTTTTGTTTCTTTGTATTTGTATTCGAGCATTGTCGCTCTAGAGGTTTTAGAAGGGTTGTGTAGAGGTAGCGGTGGTCTTCTTTCCACTACCTCGGCCCTAGTAGGTTTCTGGAATATTGGGCTGCGTGCTAGTATTATTATTGCTCTTATTATCGGAAGGTCCCTTCCTGTGTTGTGGTTGTGTATCCGGATCTTCCATTTACAAACGGAGCTTTGCCAGATTTTCTTTAGAATTTACTTATGAGTTTCTATGACTTAGGTGGCATGGAATTCCTTGTTTTCATTCTTATTACATGTATTTCGTTGTTGTTTTTGATTTTAGTGGTCGTTTTCAGTGACGTCATACCTTGTGATTCACTGATTCTCTAGATGGGAGTCTCAAGAAAAACGTGGTGTGACATTATAACTTTTAATTTTTACTTTAGGCTACATGTTAATTAAAGGAAATTAATAATAGGGATGTCTGAAAAAAAATCCTAGTTTGTTATTTTGTGCAGTAAAAATCCCAAAGTTTAATTTTGTGTATTTATATCAACGAGTTTCTAAAAATGTTGCACTTTTCCCCCTACCAGTCACCGACTGGCCATTTTTGGCCGAAAAATACATAAATTAATTGTGAAAATCCCACATTACCCTTTTATGTTGACCAAAATACCATTTCCTTCTTCCTCTTCCCCTCTCATTCTCTTTCTATCACCACATATATATATATATATATATATATATATATATATATATTTGTATATATATTAGAGGAAAGTGAAGACATTTTTAAACCAAAAAAGACAAAAAACAAAATCAGAAGATAGATGGGTATGGAAAGGTATTGTGTTTGTTCTAACTATAAGGATTACTTTATTTTCCCCTCTTTGATGGCCATTATGGTTACTCGCTATATTTTAATTTCATGAAATGTACTTATTGTTAAAATTAATGCCTTTTGTAAAATGTTTAATTACTATGTATTGTTTACTTATTTGCATTATTGTTGCGTTATTGTGAGTGGACCATTATGTTTGGTGTGGAGTTATTGAAGGAGTAGAGTGTGGTTCTTGTATGCTCAACAAGAGACAAAAGAAATAATGTAATACAAGTGTGAGTGGATGTGTGTTGAGTGAGTGAGTTAATATTTGTATTGAGTGCTAAATTTGTAATATGTAGAAAAGTATTTTAGAAAGGTAGAACACATATGCTCTGTTTCATGCCTTAGAAAACATTTCAGATTCTAGCCTCAAAGTCCTCTATTTTTCGTTACTTCTTGTTGTTGCCATTTCATTGTTCTATCTTCCATACATAATAAAGTCTTAGTTGGTGAAACAAAAACCAACATAAGTAGTATATGAGCTAGATTTCGGTCAGGAGAAATCTGGGTGTGAAGATTGTTGACGGGAAACAAACCCGGAAGAAGATCGGTTGCTATGGCAACTTCAAGCAACCAAAATGTTGAAGGACACCAAAATTCAATTTCATCATTTGATGGGGAAAACTATGATTTTTGGTGTTTGAAGATGAAGACCATATTCCTCTCTTATGATCTTTAGGAGTATGTTGAAGATGGTTATGAGGAACCGGAAGATACAGCAACTTTGACGAATGCTCAAAGACAACAATTAAAGAAGCATTGGAAGAAGGATGCAAAAACTCTTGCCTTGATTCAACAAGGACTTGTTGATATAATATTCCCGAGAATGATCAACTCAACAAAAGCACGCTTAGGATGTTTTCCAAAATGAATATATAGGCACAATGAAGGTAAGAGCTATAAAACTCCAATCTTTGAGAAGAGATTTTGAAAATTTGAAAATGAAAGATATGGAATTGTTGAAAGATTTTTTTATCTAGATTTATGGATGTTGTAAATCAAATGAGAACGCATGGACAAATTATTTTGGATCAAAGAATTGTTGAAAAAATCTCAATTAGTTTGTCGGAAAAATATGATCCATTGTTGCCATTGTTGAAGAAACCAAAGAACTTGAAACCTTGAGTGTTGAAGAACTAATGGGTTCTATCAAAATATTTGAGCAAATATTGGGTAGGGATTTCGAAAAATCAATTGAAAGTGCCTTTCAATCTTAGCTCAATGTTACATCTAAAATTAATGAAAGAGACCCATCTAGTTTTGATCGATCCAAAGGTGATTCATCTAGAGGAGGAAGATTTGGAAGAGGATGTGGAAGATTTGGAAGAAATGCAAGAGGAAGAGGAAGGAATAATTTTGATAGGGCTGAAAATGGAAAGAACAATCAACAAAGTTGTGAAATTTGTAAAAAAAGTGGTCACATTGATAATGATTGTTGGTTTCGGGGAAAACCTCAATGTTACAATTGCAAGAAATTTAGGCATGTTAAAAAAGATTGTCCATTGAAAACAAATCAACAAGCTAATATCTATGAAGAACAAGAAGGTGAAGTAAATATGTTTTATGCTTGTCACACGGTATCGGAACAAAAGAACGATTTGTGGTTTTCTGATAGCGGGTGTAGTAATCATGATGAGTGCTAAATATTGTCAATTTTAGACCCCTAACTTACTATTGTTACGTCTTATCATTTCATTATTTGGTATTTTTATGCGATTTGTGTGTTAAAGGGTGTTTCAGGAGCTTAACGAAGAAATGAATTAACTTTGGTGAATTAACCAAAGAGGTGCTTGTGTCTATCCATAAAGAGAGCAAAAGAGGAGTTTTCAAGCAAAAAGTGTCTCCCGGAGGGCAAAAATGACATTTTTCAGAACCGTAACTTCAGGAAACATACCAAAGGAGTCTAGGGGGTTCTAACAGAGCAATTATCAAGAAAAGTGGTGTCCAAGTAGTTTACCACGCTTGAGATACGCTTACAGTAGCTAAAAGTGGCTAGAAAGTGCTAAAACTACGCTTGACATTTTTGGCCTAGAAGGTGCTACGCTTAAGTGTGGTTGGGACCTACGCTTAAGCGTATGGGCCAAGCGTAGGTAGAGCTGACAAAGATTAGTTCTGATCCGATTTGAACTCTTTTGACATATCTTCGACTTCAACACCTCTAAGCATGTGTATATGACATATTATATATCAGATTAAAGGGTTTGACTCATATTTGAGGAGAAACACATAAAAAAGGAATTCCACTCAAGTGGGATAAATTGGAAACAAAAAGAACTCTTCTCAACCTCTTCTATAAATACCAAGGCCTGCTACAGATTTTAGGAGCTTCATATTTACATAATTTTCAGAGCACTTTCCCTGGAGATTCATATTATTCAAAGGAGGGAGCCATTAAAGATCTAGAGATCCGAAGAAGAAGATAATGGAGGCCGTTTCTACATCAACAATGCAGTCACCCACCACTATGAGCAACTAATTCAGTATCTCGAGTTTTCTAGCAAAACCGTAGCCAAGTAATGTAGTTTATTTGTTTGTTTCAATTGTAACGAGGGGAAACTGTGACCACACTGTGATGATTGTGTAGATCTGTGATCGTACTTATTCTTGACACGAGGTTCTATATTTATTCTAATTTTTGTCTTAGATTGAATGAATATATTATTTCAACCAATCATGTTATATTAAACATAAAGTGATTTTCTACACAATGGTGCTTAAAACACTTCAAACCCTAGGTTTACACAGGCCATATCTCGGCGAGATAAGATAGACATGTTTTAGTTTAATTTTATGCTATAGGAGTAAATTTGAGTAAAGTAAATGGCATGTGGTAATTACACTCTATCCGAAAATGGGTTGTAGCGAATCCGGTGGATAATATCCTTTTTGGGACGTATTCGATTATTTGCAGTACGATCTGATTCATGGTGATGGATTGCCCTCTTTCAATTGAGCAAGTAGATAAGCTATATTATGCTGTTAGTGGTGGAGCATGAAAACCATAGTTTTTTCTGTACCTTCATCACAATCACAATTTAAATTCTAATTTTAGTTAATTTAATTATAGATCTCAAACAAACCAATTCAAACCTTTTTCAAACATGATTCAATATTTTTAAATTGCTAGAGTTAATCCGTTGCCGTGGACTTGGCACTATTCTTAACTTTAGTAGTTTAGTAGTATTGCGTTATTGTAGTATTCTTAAATTTGGAATTTTTGTATGATTGACTGGTACTCTGAAAATCATAAAGGGATTTAGCGGAGCAGTGAATGTTGTGTTGTTGGACTTCTCGTGAGTTTCAGTTTATTTTGATTTCGCAGATAATTTTAGCTTTATTTATGTTAATATTTAGAATAGTTTAGAAGTAGTTAATTTTATTTTTTGAAAAAAAAAGAGTTTTTCCCTTGTGCATGAGCGTCCTTGAAGAGGTATTATGCACCTATAGCTCATGATCAAATGCTGAATTTCCAAAAGATGAAGGGGTTAAGCACTATGAGATCAAATCTAGTGTTATCAACATGTTGACGAATTCATAGAGATGGCTTCAACTGCGAAAATTGAGAATCTTAGCACTTATGCATTGCGTGTGCGATTATTTCCCTTTTCTTTGAAAGAAAAATCTAAAAGATGGTATATCACTTTGGATAGGGATGTAAAAATCACTTGGTAAACCTTAGAAGCTGAATTTTTAGAAAAATATTTTCCAATAGGTAGAACCCATGAATTGCAACACGCAATTACCCATTTCAGAGAATTGTCTAGTGAGCAATTCCACGATGCATGGGATAGATTGAATGAGATTTTGCGAATTTGTTGAGCAAGATATTGTGCGTAACTTCTATCTTGGACTGGGTGCCACTCATAAAAATTCTATAGATGTAGTAGTGGGAGGTCAGTTTACACTGAAGCTAGTAGACGAGGTCTTGAAGCTGTTTGATAATGTGAGTGACAACTCGCTCCAATACGAGTTGGATATGGGTGCCAAGGATGGCGTCGAAAGAAAATCTGACAAGATCTTTAGTATTGAGAGAGATGATGACGTTAGAGACCAAGTAGCCACATTAGGACAAAAACTTGATAAGTTTATCAATCTGAGTCAATCAGCTTCGAACGAAGTCTTACCAATAGTACCTGACCATTCCCAAAGTGATTATCAGGGTAATGAAATAAGTGTCGCTGATGTGAATGCAACATGGACCAACTCGAACAATAATCCTTATTCAAATTCATATAATTCGAGTTGGCGTAATCACCCGAATTTATCATATTGTTCTCAGAATGTGGAGAATCATTAACCAAGGTTTAATCGAAACCAACAATTATTCAACTCCCAATAATCATACAATAATCGTAATTTTCAGCCTAATCCTCAAGCAACCCGCCCTACTAATTACCAACTGCAAAGAAGTCAAACCCCACCACCTAAATCACATGTCTTTTATGACAGTGATCTGGCAGAGACCTTGTGAGGTTTGCAGAATATGATGGGCTCTCACTCCCAAAAATTAGAAACCTAAATGGGGCAAGTAGCTAACATGTTGAATAGACGAGATGAGGGGAGATTTCCTAGTCAACTGGCGGTGAATCCAAAGAAGCGATAAACAATGGAACTTGGATCATTTACTAAAAATACTCATGGGACAATCTAAGCTATCACGACTTTAAGAAGTTGAAAGGAGGTGGAGAATATGGTTGAGCAGTAGTATGAAGAAAGGACGGGAAAATGTAAGGTGGCTGAAGAGGTACAGAAAGATCAACCTCAAGAGGAGGAAGATATAGATCAAACATTACTAGAAGGGCCGAAAAGGGCAAGTTATGAGGAGGTAACGCCCTTTCCTCAACGTCTTCGAGAGTCAACTAGATATGGTAAGCATAAAGAGATAGACATGTTGGACACATTCTGACAAGTTAAGATCAATTTGCCTCTCTTAGACATTATAGCCTAATTACCCGCCTATGCTAAGTTTTTGAAGAACCTCTGCACTCAAAAGAGAAAAAGTAGATCAAAGGTCCCGAAGAAAGTTCTGTTGATTGTGCAAGTGAGTTCATATCTGGTTGAGCTAAGAGGAAATATCCTGGTGCTCCCATTATTCCATGTGTCATTGGTGACTAGGAAATTGGTTGAGCTTTTCTTGATCTGGGTGCGAGTGTTAACTTACTTCCATATTCAGTCTATCAGCAGCTAGGTTGGGAGAGCTCGGTCCTACCTCAGTTACGCTTCAATTAGCAGATAGTTCAATCAAGCAGGTGAGAGGGATTCTGGAAGATGTTATCGTTCAGGTGGACAAGTTCTACTTTCCGGTAGATTTCATAATTCTCGATACAGACCTGTTAAGGAGTTGAAGACACACATCCTTGTAATATTAGGAAGACTATTTTTAGCTACGGCTAATGTGTGTATCAACTGTAGAACAGGAGCTATGGATTTATCTTTTGGAAACCTGAAGGTGCGAATGAATGTGTTCGATGCCAATCACCAACTCCTGGAGTCGGTTGAATGTTTTTATATCGACGAGATGGATGATATAGTATAGGAGTTCAAACCAAGAATGCTAGAAAAAGATGAGTTGGATTCGTTGATGATTGGAGTAAGGTTGGAGACTGAACCAGACGGCTGGGATGAGCAAATAAGGCAGAATAAGGAGGATATTGCTGCGATTGAGACTGCATTATACAGCCAGTCATGGAAAATGCCGATTAAGCCATTTCCCATGCTCTCGAGTACACCACCAATACCATCTCTAATAACTTCTTCTACCTTGGAA
Organism: Cornus suecica; assembly: GCA_963922005.1. Classification (NCBI taxonomy): domain Eukaryota; kingdom Viridiplantae; phylum Streptophyta; class Magnoliopsida; order Cornales; family Cornaceae; genus Cornus; species Cornus suecica. Next base: position 46,691,520 of record OY998240.1, read on the forward strand.
CTCAATGAATTGCCTGAGAAATTGAAATATATCTTTTCAGGACCGGATGAGACTCTTCTGGTAATTATTTCATCAAAGGTGACAAAAGAACAGGAATCGAGTCTAGTCAAGGTCTTAAATGAGAATAAATAGGCGATAGGATGGAGTGTTGTTGATCTTAGAGGAATAGATCCCTCTATTTGCATGCATTGCATATATTTAGAGGAGACTGCAAATCCATCAAGGGAAATGCAACGGAGATTGAAACTAAACATGAAAGAGGTGGTGATGAAGGAGGTTTAGAAGTTTCTAGATGCTGGCATAATATACCCTATATTTGACAATACATGGGTGAGCTCTACATAGGTGGTACCAAAAAAATCAAGTATCATAGTTGTGCCTAACTCTAAAGGTGAGTTGATCCCACAACGCACCACCATTGGGTGGCTTGTTTTTTATCGACTATAGAAAAATCAACTCACACACTAGGAATGATTATTTTCCATTGCCGTTTATTGATCAAATCTTAGAGAGGTTGGATAGACAAAACTATTATTGCTTTTTGGATGGATATTCCGGTTACAACCAAGTGGTGATTGGTCCTGCTGATCAGAAGAAAACCATTTTCACATGCCCGTATAATACCTTTGCGTATAGAAGAATGCCCTTTGGTTTGTGTAATATGCCAGTTACATTGCAGAGGTCTATGATGTCAATATTCTCTAATATAGTAGAGAAATTATTTGAAGTGTTCATGGATGATTTTTTGATCTTTGAGATAACCTTTGAGGAATGTCTGAAACATATGACACTCGTTCTCAAGAGATGTTGAGAGACTAACTTGATTTTCATTTGGTAGAAGAGCCATTTTATGGTTCAAGAGGGTATAGTACTTGGCATTATAGTATCGAAAAGAGGGATTGAGGTAGATAAGGCTAAAGTTGAACTTATTTCAAAATTGCCTCCTCCCATGTCTGTTAAACAGATAAGATCATTTTTGGGCCATGCTGGTTTGTATAGAGGATTTATCAAAGATTTTACTAAGATTGCCCGGCCATTATGTAACTTATTAGCTAAAGATCCATATTTTGTCTTTGACAAAGGGTGTTTTCGTGCTTTTGAGGAGCTTCATACACAACTCTCTACAGCCCCAATCATGCAACCATCGGATTGGTCTTGACCTTTTGAGCTGTTGTGTGACGCTTTAGATTATGCTTTAAGAGCGGTTGATAGGATCCAAATATCATATATTTAAGGCTCCTAATTATCCATTGTTATGTCTTCGTTTATCATTATATTGGTGCTTTTATACGGTTTTCGTGTATTAGGACGTTTCAGGACTATTTCATGTAAAACGAGTTTAATTCGGTGAAATAACTGGATTTGTGACTTAAGATCACTTGAGAGCCAAAACCATGGATAAAAGACCTATGAAGGACCAAAAATAAGTCAAGGATGCAAAATGAGTGAAGTGGAATGAAGCCGAGAAGAGAAATGGAACAAATAAGATGAAACATGAAAAACAAGGTGAAGAACTATCGAGTACTCGGTAATGCCTTCACCGAGTACTTGGTGAGTGCGCTAGTGTGTGAATTTGCACACTTGAAAAAAAATGGCCAGAAGAATGGGTGAATTTGCACACGATTTCGCAGCCACCGAGTATTCGGTGGAACCTTCACCGAGTACTCGGTGAGGCAAATTCAAGAATTCAAAGATACAACTTTAGTCTCATTAAAACCACCATAACCTGATCAAACAGTCATTAAATGAAGTGAATGAAAATCCTAAACTCATCTCCATGAAGTAAGCTTTCCAAAGCAATTTGAATCACACAACAATTCCTCCTGTAGCTCTAGATATGATCAAAACAATGCAGCAGGACGAAGCTGAAAATCACCTGTTGGGCAACTTAGAGTACTCGGTAGAATTCCATCGAGTACTCGAGATTTGGAAGAAATAAACTTAATGGGTGGACCCCGTTTTGACCCTGTTTGACTTGGTTTGCATTCCAATACACCTTGGGACATATTTTCAGTATATTATGATCAGATTTCACTTCCTTTCTCATCAATTCACAAAAGGTAATGATTTACTTGATGGGTAAGCAATTCATATCCAAACAGGACTTGATCAACCTCTATAAATTAAAAGGTTGGGTTTATAGTTCTGTATTTATCTATCTACCCTCCATATACTTCATCTTACGTCTTTTCAATGGGAGATTCTAGATCAGAGATTAGAGAATAAAGGCATGGAATTGCATGCCTTGACAAAGGATAAATAAGAATCATGGAGGTGGTATCTACATAAACAATGGAGATCACCACAACCATGAATGGCTAGACGGGTATCTAGGTTTTTTAACAAAACCCTAGCAAAGTAATGTAACTTTTATTTATTTCAATTATATTAGGGGAAACTAAAGGACACATATGTAATGATTGTATAGATGAGTGAACACGTTTGATTCAATATGAGATTCTTTTTTTATTCTATGTTTTGTCTTAGCTTGAATGAATATTTTGTCTTACTTAATCATGATTATTCAATATGGGCTAGAACTCAGATGCTAAATTCATGATTTTCTACACAATGGTGGTTATTAACATGCAATCTAGATTTAGACAGTCCATGCTAAGAGAAGATGATATAGGCATGCTTTTTATTTAATGTTTTAGGAGTAGTTGTAGAGTAGATGTATGCACTAGTCATACTTTATTCGAAGATGGGTTGTAGTCAAGTCGGATGAATTGTTCCTTTTTTGGGATTAGGATTTCCCAATGTTGCAACCCTATATCTGATTCACATATGATGGATTGCCCTTTACAATTGAATGAATATAAGTCTATATTATGCGGTTAGTGGTGGAGTTAGAAATACCCTAGAATCTATCTCTATTGTCTCTATCTCAAAACTATCTTTATTTGCTTTATTTAATTTAGTTGTTTATTAGTATATAATCAAGACCCAAATCAAATTATCTTAGTAATTCAAGAGTATTACTTTATTAGAATTTAGAGTACAACTTAGTTCCCGTGAATTCGATATACCCTATCATAAGCATACTATACTACGATTAAGCACTTGCGATAGGTAAAACTATGTCAATTTTAAAGGCTTACTTGCATTATTACTATTATCATTATTATTTATTATCCTAGCCTAGTAGGCCAAACTAATCGAGGTTTGGGCCACCAATCAGTGGTACTGGGACAGAGAAAGTGCTCTGGAAATTATTGAATTAGAAGCCCTCCCAAAATCTGTAGCAAACCTTGGTATTTATAGACAAAGCCGTGGGAAACCCTAATTCCCATTTTTCATAATTTCACACCGAAGTGAGTAAAACTATTCAATCTGGTATACAATATGTATATATCACGTGTATTTAGGTGTTGGAATCAAAGTTGCACCAAAGGAATTTAAGTCAGGCAAAAATTGGAAATTTACAGCAGAAGTACGCTCAACCCCCCTACGCTTGAAGCGTACCCTACGCTTAGAGCATCAGCTTTAGCTACGCTCCATGCACCAAGCGTAGGACAAATTTCACCAAGCATACACTAAGCGTAGTTTTAGCACTTTCTAACCACTTTTAACTATTGGAAGTGTAGGTCAAGCGTAGCAAATTTCTTGGAAATCATTTTTCTTGATAGTTGCTCCGTTTGAGCCCCCTCAACTCTATTAGCATGATTCCTGAAGTTGCGGCTCCGAAAAATGACGTTTTCACCCCCCGGGATACACTTTTCTCTTGAAACCACCTCTTTAGCTCTCCTCTTGGATTGACACAAGCACTTCTTTAGTTAATTCACCAAAGTTAGCTCGCTTTCTTCATTAAGCTCGTAAAACACGCTTAGACATACAAATCGCATAAAAATACCAAATAACGGAATGGAAAGACGTAACAATAGCAAGATATGAGCCTAAAATGTACAATAATCGACACCTATAACACCCCCAAACTTACATAATGCTAGTCCTTTAGCAATTAACTCAGGAAAGATATTAAAAGACTACCTCATGATGATTTGTTTTTTTAACTACCCTATACTAACCTACACCACTTCCTTGCTTTCGTGAGGTTTGGCGATTACACTTAGCACGTGTAACAAGCATTTTAAACTCCTCGGCAACACTGAGTGGACGAGTGAAGCCTCGTGACGGATAGATATATTACCCACAACTTCTCCATTCTTCATTATCACGCAATGATGCATTTACACACTTATTAACCAAGCCATGCTACAATATATAAAATAATATGCAAACATTCCCACTCACTACCGAACAATAACTATCTCGAGCTAATGTTATGAATGGTCCCCACTAAAGTAAATGACTTCGTTAATATCTACTTCCAATCCAGACAACCTTCCGTGTCTTTGTGAACATTCTTCTATGGTAGACCAATCTCTCATCTTCTACTTCATTGATCAAACTTTGCCATTTTTCATGAAAAACTCATTCTTTCCATTTCTTTCCACTTTATCCCTTTTTGTCTTTCTAAGCTTCGGACTTTGTAGTGAGGATTTTTAGTCCCAACCAACTAGGCCCGAGCTTTTTCCTTGGGATTTATGCTCATTAGTTTTCTCCCCTTTTTACGCGAACACTCTGCTACTTTGTGGTAGTAGGCCTGGTTACTGAGATCAAAGAATTATTTTTTGCATTTTATTTTTTATTTTCAAAAATTATCAGATTCATCCACTTCAACAATACCAACTCCCCTTCTCCCCTTTTATGATGGAAAATCTAATTTTTTTAACTACATAGTCAAAGATCAATTAATTGTCCCATAGTGATTATGTGCATATGCTTAGAGGTCAAGATTGTCCTTTTCAGTTTTAATTTTACTAATTCATTCACTCATGTAAAACCATATCACTTCACTAACTCAATCTAATCATTACTCTCATGAGCGGAAATATCGCATCACATACTACTCATACATCATAAACACAAACTAAAACAACTTGTAATGCAAAACACTTATGTGTAAAAGAACAAAGAATTTCTCATTTTTTTTCAATCATTCCTTATACTAACTATACATTCCCCCAAAATTTAAATTAATTCATGTCCTCATGGTTCACAATCATACTCATATAAAAGAATATAGTTACCCTTAAAACACAGTTCATAAATTTCCTCTCTTCATGCTTGTTCTCCCCCCCAAACTTGAATCGAGCTACCTGTAGAAATATTCAACAAAGCATGCATACAGAATATCATAGCAAGAGAAGAATAAATTCAATCATCGCTTTCCAAAAATCATTACTCAATATAGTACAAAGAAAGAGTTTTTTTTTATTATTATTTTTAAATATAAACAAAGATTTGACCTTAAGGTCCTACAATCCTATGAAATTGAAATTACAGAAATTAAATGACATTCTATTCTATAACCCGAGGCTAGAAACTAACTTTCACCGCTTAGGACAAATGTTTAACGTCTTTGGCATGACGCTCCATAAAGGGCTATCCAACACCCTTCCTTTCTTCGACAGTTCCACCACATGGAAGAGCAAGTGTGGGAAGTAAATCGTTCCATGGTGTCCACCGTGAACATTTAGTAACGAGCTAGACATCAAACACATAATAATCATCATATACTTTCTCTCATTTATCATGCTCTACATTCATATCATGTTTAATACTTATGTCCAATGATTCTTCTATCAATGAATAAGGAAATGAGTCATTTATCACCTCATCAATCCCGTCCATTATGTAGTACTCATCCCGTCCTTATTTATCTTCAAAATGCAGCTCTTTGAGACATTGGGTAAATATTGCTTTAGGTTCATATGGAGTCTCTTTTGGCTCTTGTGGTAAAGGAATGGTTTGCGCCCACTCGTCCTGTGATATGTCACTCTCATCTTTAAAATTATCTACCACTTGATTTGGCAATTCCTCCCTTCTTAAGGTATCATCTAGTTGCCCTAGTTGGGTTTCTAACTTAATGTAAGAACATTTGTTGTAATTTTTTATGTATAGCATGTTATAGATAATAACCATGTTGAGTGTTAGATAGGTCGGTTTGGTTTCAACGATATCTATAAGCTTTGTCAAAGGCAAAATCAAGCATTGAAGTAGTAAATAATACAAGTGAAATGCAAAAGTGAGCATATTGTGAAAAAATGTCTCCCGGAGGACGAAAATGGATTTTCCAAAGCCGTCAATTCAAGCAAAAAGTCTCGGAGAGTCAAGAGGGTCATTTTGACACGGTTACAGAGATAAGTGATTTTCACAAAAATGCCTATGCCGAAGCCTACGCTTTCATAAATAAAAAGTGGCGAGAAAGTGAAATTCTATGCTTGAAGCGTAGGTAAGCTATGCTTGAAGTGTAGATAGGCTATGCTTAAAGCGTAGCAACGATAAAGTTTATAAGATTTTATGATATTTTGCCTGTTATGCCCCCATTTTGATATGATGATACATGGACGACTCCTATACCCTTGTATACGTGCAATACACATAACATAGATCAGAGACTAGGGTTTTTATGAGGTGGATGTGAAATTACTAAAAAGGGCAAACTTAAGGTTTATTTCATCACTCTATAAATACCAAGGTCTATAAGAGAGGAGGCTAGGGTTTTCGAGGGAGATCTTTGTAGTATTTTATCATTCATATTCTTCTACAGAGATAGAGATAATGAGAGAAAATATCATTGAGTGATTCTTTTATTTTTGTCTTATATTGGGGTTGATTCTATCATGCTTCTACATTGACGATCTTATGTATAATTGAATGACCTAGATTCTGAAAAATCTACATACCGCTTATTGCAACTTGGTTGCGTTGATCTGTTTTGAGAAGTGAAACCATCTGAGTGTGGAGATCGGAGTAGGAGGCTTCGTGGTTATTTGATCTATTGGGAAACAAAGCCGTCAGAGTACGGAGCGGAGTGAGAGCTGCGTGGAGCGTAAGATCTAGACTATCAGATGTCGAGTGAAGAATAATAGATTACATTGGTTGTAAGTACTGTTTTCATAGAGTATGTACAAATTCTATGATTTATAGTGTATTGATACCCGAGCGTATCTGTGATTTTTATTTGGAGTCTTTTCAAGGTTTTCCACGTAAAAATATCGTTTATCTCTATTATTTTATTTTCTGCACTTAGATTAATCTTTGAATTATTTATCTTGATAGACAATTGAATTAAAATTGACTTTTATGCAGTTAATTTTAATTTGTCAATAAATCCATAAAAAGCCTATTCATCCCCCCTCTAGACTATTTTCATTGATCGTCTAGGTAATTTCTATTGGTATCAAAGCGTGGTTGCCATGATTTAGGTTAACTACCTAGTGTTAGATTTTAAACTTAGACGATGGAGGTACCTCGTGAAGGAGGTTCTGTATCTAGGTCCCCATGGTTTGATGACTTTAATTACACGTATTGGAAGGTGAGAATGAGAGCATTTTTTAAATCACTTGATGAGAGAGCTTGGTTTGTTATTGAGGTAGGGTACTCACCACCCACTGTGAAAGATGTTGTTACTAATGAATCAAAGGTAAAATCATCAAGTGAGTGGACTACTGCTGAAACTAATAGTGCTAGTTGGAATTCAAAAGCCTTGAATGCGTTGTATAATGTGGTGACGACAAGTGAGTTGAAAAGAATAGCCACATGTGAAATTGAAAATGAAGCTTGGGACATTCTCCAAGTAACTCATGAGGGAACTTCAAAAGTTAAGCAATCTGTAATCCAAATTCTAAATTCACAATTTGAACAGCTTATGATGGAGGAAGATGAAGTTTTTAGTGACTTTGAGGCTAGGTTGACTGATATAGTAACAAGCTGTCACAATCTAGGAGAGCCCATTCCGGAGACTACCGTAGTGAACAAAATTCTTAGGTATTTACTGGAACATTTTTGGTTTAAGGTTACTATCATATCTGAAATCATGAGTTTTAAATAAATTAAACTTGAAGAATTGGCAGGGAATCTAAAATATTATAAGATGGAGATGTGCGCTCAATCCTCTAAGAAGTCGAGTGGAATAATAGAGAAGAACATAGCTTTTAGAACCACTAAGGTGGATCATGGTGAGTCAGATGAGGAGGGTGAGAGTAGACCAAGTCAGTTTGATAGGATAATGAAGCAGTTTCATAAAATTTTAAAATCTTCTTGTGGTCAAGAGTTGATTAAACGACAAAAAATTGGAGATAAATCTCATGATTTAAAAAATTAAAAGGTCTAAAATCGGAATGACAAGATTGACCTAAAAAGAAGAGACCTCAATGTCTTGAGTGTCAAGGGTTTGGTCACAGGTCTATCTGTTACTTGGAGTGATGGATGAGATGATGATGGTGATTCTGCTGAATCTGACATGGCTGATGAGTCTAAGAATTTCACCGTATTTGTAGCACAAAGTAAGGAATTTGAGGAAATTGCTCCGAGTTGGGCGATGTCTGGAGATGAAGATTTTGAGGATAATGAAGATCGTGGGGACTCGTATGAAGATGAATACAATAAATTGTATGAAAAGTCCGTACATGTTAGCAAAGTGTACTCAAAATGTTTGGTTCAATTCAATAATGTTGATAAGGAGAGACAGTCCTTAAGAGCAGTTGATGAAGTCTGAATAATAAAGGACTCAGGATTTGAAGAGGGTAAATGGTCTCAATGAGGAATTATGGATTCTAAGATTGGAACTAAGTGAGAAATCTACAAGGATTGAGGGATTGGAAAAGAAATTGAAGGATGCTAACTCAACTATTCATAAATGGTTTAGTGGAACACTGAAACTGAATCATATGTTGAGTGTGGGAAAATTTGCAGGAAATACAAAGGGGTTGGGATTCAAAGTAACATTGAGTGATTTAAACATCGTTTCCAAAACAACCTTTGTAAGGGGTTCCCAAGAAACAACTAGTTCTTCTCAAGGTAAGTCTGATAGGAATTTGAATTCTCAATCTTATGTCAGAAAATCTATTGAGATTAAGTCTCTTTTTACCTCTAGAATCAATCAGGGTTCGAATCATGGTTATCAAAGGTTTATCCCAATATGTCATTACTGTGGAATGAAATGTCATATTCGACCCGTGTGTTCAAAGTTAAGAGGAGAAACTTTGAAATCAGACTGGAAGCGTAGAACTCAAAAAAGACCTAATGCTGAAAATCAAATTTGGGTGTTGAGTGAAAAGGTGAAGAGGTTGACTAGGCTACCAAATAGACCACCAAGAATTAAACAAGTGTGGGTTAGAAAAGATGAATTACGTTGTCTGGTTCCTCATTCTGCATGTCTAACATGTGACTCTAATTCTGAGAAAGGTATTGATTATATATCCATAGAGTCTCAGTCAACAGACATCTCTACAAAATAATTAGATTTTCAAAAGTATGTGCATCTTAGAAAATCTAGTGACATGTTATCATCAGGATAAATGTTTTGATATGTATCATTCTAGGAATATCTTGCATTATCTTTTATCCTCAAATTGATACATTATCATGCATTTTGTATTATTTGCATGTTATTTTTTTTTTATGCATGCATCATGTTTTGCAACTATTAGGATTATTCATGCGTGCATCATTATGACAAAAATGCTATAAAAAATTAAAATTCTTAGCATGTTGAGCTTGGCTAAGGGTACAAATAGTTGTCATATTTCACTCTATTCTCATATTTACTTTTCATATTAAACTTGTGAGAATTGAAGTTGTTATTCTGACCCGAGGTTATAAGTTATTCACTTGACATGTTTAAGTCTTATTTTTGGAACTCATCAACTTTGGGTGTTTGTTTCACTTCGGAGATGACTATAATACTTGATAAAAGTTTTAATCTTTTCATCTAATCTGAAGTAATATGTAGGTTCATGAGCTATGATAGATTGATCTATGCATTTAAATACCTTTTGCATGCTTATGAATGTTGTGGTGATTTTGAAAAGAGGAAATAATGAGATGTTTAAAATATAGAAATAGAAAAAGTAGTTCTTCGATCTGAGTAACCGGGCCTCTTACCTCAGTAAGAATTGAGTGTTCGCGTAAAAAAGGGAGAAGACTAATGAGCATAAATCCCATGGAAGAAGCTCGGACCCAGTTGGTCGGGACTAAAAATGCTCGTTGGAAAGTCTGGAGCTTAGAAAGATTAAAAGGGATATGGTGAAAAAGTTAAAAAGATTAAATTGTGTTTTCTTTATTTAGCAATAAGGTCTGAGCGCGTATTGCTTTCATCTTAGTTGTTTACTTGCACCTGAATATTTTTCATATATGAAAATGCTATGTAAAGCTTGTCTTATGACTGCTTATAACTAAAAGGTACGTGTGATAATTTTCTTCACTATCATGTGTATAATAGTTAAGTGAAATATGCAAATATGATGTGTTAATGATTAGCTCTTTGTCTCTACTGCCCTGCTCACATGTGTCTAAGATCAAAAATATTTTTGTTTTTGCATTTTGCATTCTTATATTCTAGAGATTTTTATTACTTGAGAATCTGGATATAATTTTATAATGTACTTTTTCTTAGTATTTAGTGCTTGACTTAGATTCTCTAGAGTCTCCTCTGTGATCCTTTCCCAATGTTTCATCTTTGAGGCCATTACTTGTTTCTCTCATGTGCTTTGATTGTTTTTATTGTTCCTTGTCATTTCAGTGATAAAAAGGGGGAGATATATTGAGTAAAGGGGAGTAATAGTTTTAGAGGGAGAAATATTGAGTAAGGGGGAGAACGGGTGTGTGTTTTATGATCATTATGCTTACATGAATATTCTGTTTTTCTTATGATCATTTTATAATTGTTTTCCATACTTGTGTTTAATGGTTTGTTCAATGTTATGGTTACAAGATTGGTAGACTGTCATTAAAGCAAGGCGACAGTTTATATCTATGTTTGTTGATGTGTGTTCATAGGTATAGATGTTATGTTTTTATTTGTGAGGCTATAATGTAAAATGTGGTTTTATCTCAGAAATGCCAAGGGGAGATTGTAAGAACATTTATTGTAATTGTTTATATATGACATGTTATAGACAATAACTATGTTGAGTGTTAGATAGGTCAGTTTGGTTTCAACGGCATCTACAAGCTTTGACAAAGGCAAAATCAAGCATTGAAGTAGTGAAGAATGCAAATGAAATGTAAAAGTGAGCGTATTGTAAAAAAATGTCTCCCGGAGGGTGAAAACGGTATTTTCCAAAGCCGTCAATTCAAGCAAAAAGTTTCGAGGAGTCAAGAGGGTCATTTTGGTACGGTTACGGATAAAAGTCATTTTTACAAATGTAAGAACATTTATTGTAATTGTTTATGTATATCATGTTCTAGAAAATAACCATGTTGAGTTTTAGATAGGATGGTTTGGTTTGAATGACATCGATAAGCTTCGTCAAAGTCAGAATCAAGCATTGAAGTAATGAAGAATACAAGTGAAGCATGAAAGTGAGTATATTGAGGTAAAATGTCTCCTGAAGGGCGAAAATGATATTTTTCGAAGCTGTCACTTCAAGCTAAAAGTATCGTGGGTTCAAGAGGGTCATTTTGGTGCAGTTAAGGAGAAAAATGGCTTTAACAAAAATGCCTACGCTTAAGCCTAAGCTTTCAGTTTAAAAAACTGGTTGGAAAACACATTTTTATGCTTGGAGGTACGCTTGGACCTACGCTTGAAGCATAGCTGCGACAAGTTTTTGCTACGATGTCCAAATTGTTCATGGGTTAGTTTTATGATTTGTCCATGACTTATATACATCAAAGTGCGTGGTATATACATGATATTCATCAGAATATAGGGTTTGGATGTGAAATTATGAGAAAGGGAAAACTTAGGGTTTGATTCATCATCGCCTATAAATACTCAAGTCATCAACAAGAGGAGGCACGTCTTTAAGAATTCTTTACAAATTTTCTACAGCTTTATCTTCTTCTGCAGAGAGATACATATGGTGAGAGAATATTATTGAGTGATTAGAGATACACAAGTTCTCTCTTGTTATTGGACGTCTTCAATTGTGCTTCTACATCGACGATTTGTATGCATGATTGAATGGGTTAATTGCTGGAAAACACACCCACCATTTATTGCAATGAGGTTATGTTGATCTGTTGAAGAATGGAGCCGTCTGTGTGCTGAGATCGAAGGAGGAGGCTTCGAGGTGATTTTGATCTGCTAAGAAGCAGAGCCGTCAGAGTACGGAGATCGGAGCAAGAGCTTCGTGGAGCGTGAGTGAATCTAGACTTTCAGACGTCGAGTGAAGAATTGCAAATTGTAGCGGCTGTAAGTTCTGTTTTCATAGAGTCTGTACAAATTCTCTGATTCATAGTGCATCGATACCCGAGCGTATCCGTGGTTTGTACTTAGAGTCTTTCTAAGGTTTTCCACGTAAAAATTTCTATGTCTTCTCATGATTTAAATATCTACACTTATATTCATATTTGATTGATTGATCTATTTTTGAGAATTGAATTGAGAATTAGAGTTTGTGACTAATTAAAATTGAATTCGCTAAATAATTTTAATTTATCATAAAATCGACAAAAAACCTATTGACCCCCCTCTAGGCTTATTTCATTGATCGTCTAGGTAATTTCAATTGGTATCAGAGCATGGTTGCCCCTTTTTAGGTTAATTATCCAGGGTTAGATTATGTACTTAAATGATGGAGATGCCTCGTGAAGGAGGTTCCAAATCTAGGTCCCCTTTATTTGATGACTCGAATTACAAATATTGGAAAGCAAGAATGAGAGCGTTTTTGAAATCTTTAGATGAGAGAGCATGGAATGCTGTAGAAGTAGGATACTCACCTCCCACTATGAAAGACAATACGACTAGTGAAGTGAAAGTAAAATTTTCAAGTGAGTGGACCGCTGCCGAGACGAATAGCGTGAATTAGAACTCGAATGCGTTGAATGCGTTATATAATGCTGTTACTCCGAGTGAGTTCAAGAGGATGGCTACGTGTGTAATTGGCAAGGAAACTTGGGATATTCTCCAAGTTACTCATGAAGGAACTTCGAAGGTTAAATAATCGAAACTTCAAATTCTGAATTCTTGATTTAAGCAGTTGAAGATGGAGGAGGTTGAAGTCTATGCAGAGTTTGAGGATATGTTAACTAATATTGTAACGGGATAACCTAGGTGAACCTATTCATGAGACTACCATAGTCAAGAAAATCCTTAGGTCTCTACCTGAACGTTTTTGATCTAAGGTCACTGTCATTTCAGAGGTCATGAGTCTTAAAGAAATTAAGGTTGAAGATGTTCAAAACCCCCCTAAGAAGGCTAGTGGCACAAAATAGAAGAGCATAGCTTTCAAAACAACTAGGGAGGATCATGTTGAACCTGATGAAGATAGTGAGTTGAGTCTGAATGATATAACCATGTTTGCTAAGAAGTTGAACAAATTTGTTCGGGCTAAATAAAATAGCCAAGAACAAAAATTTGGGGATAAGTTGGATGAGTCTAGAAGTAGAAATAAAACTCAAACTAGGAAGGACAAGTCAGATCATAAAAAGAAGAAATCCCAATGTTTTGAATGTCAAGGATATGGTCACATAGCTGCAGAGTGTGCAAACACTTTGAAGAAATCTAAAGGATTAGCTGTCAGTTGGGATGATGACTCTAACAATGGATCAACTAATGATGCGACAAACTCGGATGTAGGTGATGATTCTGAGAATTTCACTGTGTTTATTGCACAAGGCAAGGAGGTCAAGAAAGTTGCTACAAGTTGGGCGATGTCTGAAGAAAAAGGTTCTGAGAGTGATGTAGGTTGTGATTATACGCTTCGAGAGTCTTATGACAAATTACTTGATAAGACCGCACAACTTCATAAAAATCACATGAAACTGTTGACTAAGAGTCTTAACATGGACAAATAATTGCATTCTTTAAAAGATGAATTAGTCAATAGTTCTAAAACTCAAAATCTCCTACAGACTCAAAAGGCCAAGTTGGTTGAGGATTTGAAGAAATCTGAACTAGAAAGAACTTAGGCATTGAATTGGTGGATGATCTCAATAAGGAAGTAGTTGAGAAATCTACTAAAATTGAGAATTTGGAAAAAAAGCTGAAAGATGCTAAATTAACTCTTTATAAATGGTCTGAAGGAACCCTTAAGCTTGATGAGATGTTGAGTAAGGGAAAATCAGTAGGAAATACAAAGGATTTGGGTTTTGTTAGAGTAATAATGAATTCAAGTGTTGTTGCAAAAGCCACATTTGTAAATGCCTCCCATGAAGCGTCTAGTTCTTCACAAGGAAATTCAAATTGGAATCCTGGTGTTCAAGCCTATGTCAAAAGACCTATTGGAAGCAAGCCTTTTATTACCGATAGATATCATAGGAGGTTGACTGATAGAGTCTAGAGGTTTGTTCTTGTATGTCACCACTGTTGTGTCAAAGGTCACATTCGACCTAGGTGTTCTAAGCTGTGAGGGTAGGTGTTAAAGTTAGTGAAGGAACAAAGAGTTCAACATGTAGATCATGTTCAAGATCAAATTCGAATGCTGAATGAAAAAATGAAGAATTTGTCAAGATTGATGAATGGAGCTCTGAAGATGAAGAAGGCATGGATTCGCAAAGCTGGGCTACATTGTCTTGTAGTTCATACTGCTCTTAGAGCACGCAAGTCTACTTCTTGGTATCTAGATAGTGGATGTTCTAGGCATATGACTGGAGATAAGTCATTGTTTGGATTTATCGAGGAATGTCATAGTGGGATAGTCACTTTTGGTGATGGAGAGAAGTCGAAGGTTCTAGGCAAAGGTACCATTGTGGTTTCTGGACTACCTAAACTAGAAGATGTGCTTTATGTAGAGGGTCTTAAAGCTAATTTGTTAAGCATAAGTCAAACATGTGATAACAATCATAATGTCACTTTTTCTCTTGATAAGTGTTCGATCATTGACTATTCTGGGAATTATGTAATGGAAGGTATGCGTTCAACTAATAAATGCTATTGCATTATTCCTAATTCTAAATTATTATGCAATAGAGTTAAACTTGATGAAGTTGAAATCTGGCATCAGCGGATGGGACATGTTAATTTTCGTGAATTAACAAAAATTACTAAGAGCGGAATTGTTAAGGGAGTCCCTAAGCTTGGTTATGCAAAAGGAGTTGTGTGTGGATCATGTTAGAAGGGTAAACAAGTCAGATGTCAGCACAAAAAAACAAATGTCATTGGTACTTCTAGACCTTTAAAGTTGTTGCATATTGATTTAATGGGTCCCACTAGGACCATGAGTAAAGGAGGGAAGAAATATATTTAATGGTGGATGATTATTCGAGATTTGCATGGGTTGGATTTCTAAGGGAATAGTCTGAAGGTCCTGAAAGTTTTCAGAGAATTTGTTTAAAAATTCAGACTGAGAAGAATTGTTCCATTTCTAGAGTAAAGAGTGATCATTGAAGGGAGTTTGAAAATTCATAAATAGAAGTGTTTTGTGAAGAGAGAGGAATAAAATATGAATTTTCAGCACCTAAAACTCCTCAACAAAATGTAGTAGTTGAGAGGAAGAATAGGGTTATTAAGGAAATGACCAATGTTATGCTACAGGGTAGGAATGTTCCTAGGTATTTTTGGGTCAAGGTGGTGAACACAACGTGTTACACCTCAAATAGAGTTTATATTAGGCTTGACACCTTAAAAACTCCTTATGAACTATTGAATGACAAGAAACCCAATGTGAAATGTTTTAAAGTTCTTGGAGCAAAATGTTATATTCTTAGAGATCATGAATTTATTGGGAAGTTTGAATCTTAGAGTGATGAAGGAATATTTTTGGGTTATTCATTGACTAGTCGAGCATATTAGGTTTTTAACCTTAGAACTCAAACGAGGATGGAATCTGCCAATGTAGTGGTTGATGACTCATGTATTGATGAGTCCCCAAGTCTGCTGAGGAGGAAGATGGTGAGCCATTCTTTATATTGGATAATGATTCTTTTGAGTTTAAAAAAGAGGACAATGTGGTTAGTGATGGTACTTCAAGTCCTACATAATCACATGATTTAATTGGTGATGTTCATCCTACACCGTCTAAGGAACCATTTGCAAGGGTAAAGTTGTACCATTTTTTGGATAATGTTATAGGATCTGTTGCTCAGATGATGGTGACACGGAGAAAGGCTAGGAATGAGGTTTCGTAAGGATGCTATACATCTTATTTGGAACCTAAAAATGTCAAAGAAGCTCTTCAAGATAGTGAGTGGATAAATGCTATGAAAGAAGAACTTCAGCAGTTTGTTAAGAATAATGTATGGTTTCTTGTGCCTAGACCAAAAGAGATAAATGTGATTGGTACCAAGTGGATTTTCAAGAATAAAAAGGATGAAAATGGTACAATGGTTAGGAATATGGCTAGGCCTGTTGCTCAAGGTTATACTTAGATGGAGGGTATTGATTTTGATGAGACTTTTGCTCGAGTGGCTATACCTCAATCTATTCGGATTTTGTTTGTTATCGTTTGTCGTCTTGGATTCAAGTTATATCAAATGGATGTGAAGAGTGCATTTTTGAATGGTGTTCTTCATGAAGAAATATATGTGGAGCAACCCAATGGATTTGAAATCCTTATTGTTCGAGTCATGTTTACAGGCTGAAAAAGGCGTTATATAGGCTAAAGCAAGCTCCTAGAGTTTGGCATGAAAGGTTGATTGATTACCTGTTGGGAATAGGTTTTACTCAAGGGGCAGTGGACAAAACACTGTTTATTTAGAAAATTGAGAGTGATACAGTTGTTGCTCAAATCTATGTTGATGATATTGTGTTTGGATCCACTTTTGATAAGTTTGCTCATTATTTTGGAGAAACATGAATTTGAAATGAGCATGATTGGTGAATTGAACTTCCTTCTAGGGCTTCAATTTAGGCAATTAAATGATGGGATTTTTGTTTCTCAAACTCGTTATGCCTTGCAATTGGTGAAAAAGTTTTGTTTCGAAAAGGCTAAGGATGCTCGCACTCCTATGAGTACAAGTGTTAAGCTTAGCTTGGATACTAAAGGAAAAGATGTCGATCCTACACTTTATAGGAGTATGATTGGGAGTTTGGTGTACTGGACTGCCAGTCGACCTGACATAACGTTTAGTGTTAGTTTGTGTGCACATTTCCAGGTAACTCCTAAGGAGTCTCATATTACTGCTATGAAAATGATTATCATGTATGTTAAAGGGACACTGAATTACGGACTGTGGTATCCATCGGGTACTAATACTGATATTGCATCATTTTCTGATGCTGATTGGGCCGGTAATGTTGATAGAAAAAGTACCAATGAAGGGTGTTTTTATGGTGGAAATTGCTTAGTTGCTTGGCACAACAAGAAACAAAATTATTTTTCCATTTCCACTGCTGAGGCTGAGTATATAGCAGTTGGTAGTTGTTGTACTCAGGTTTTGTGGATGCGTCAGATGTTGCAGGATTATGGTTTTTCTCAAAGTATAATGACTGTGTTCTGTGATAACACGAGTGCAATAAATATTTCTAAAAATCCTGTTCAATACTCTAGGAAAAAGCATATAGATATTCGATATCATTTCATTCGTTATCTTGTTGAAGATGGTATAGTGTCTCTAGAGTTCATATCCACAGATTCTCAGTTGAAAGATATCTTTACAAAACCATTAGATTTTTAAAAGCATGTTAGTTTTAGGAAATTTATTGGTATGCTTTCTTTAGAATATATATCTTTTTATCTATTATTCTAGGAACGCATTACATTATTTTTCTAGAATTGATAGGTAATCATAAATTTGTATTATATTTGTTCATGCATGCATTTTATTTTAGAAAATCATAAAATAAATATTTGAGACTGTTGAGCTTGGTCAGAGTACAAAAGTTGTCATATTTTACTCTATTTTCACATGTACTTATCTCATTATGCATATATGAAGTAGATGTATCGGACTGACCTAAGATTTTTGGATGATCACTTGGCATGATTATTTTATGTTACAAAACTTTAATCTTAAGGTTATAGTTGCTTCAGTGATGATTATAATGCCTGCTGAATCTGTTAATTTTTTATTTAACCCGAAATGGTATAATGGTTCATGAGCTATGCTAGATTGGTCTATGCATGAAATATATTTTTTTGCATGTGTATGAATGTTGTGGTGATGTTGAAAAAAAAGATGTTTAAAATATTAAAAATACAAAAAATAGTTGTTTAATCTGAGTAACCGGGCCTCTTGCCTCAGTAAGCATTAAGTGATCGCGTAAAAAGGGGAGAAGACTAATGAGTATAAATCACATGGAAGAAGCTCGGGCCCCATTGGTCGGGACTAAATATCCTCGCTGGAAAGTCCGGAGCTTAGAAAGACAAAAAGGGATATGGTGAAAAAGTTGAAAAGATGAGAAGGAGGAAATTGTGTAACAAAGAGAAAGTATCTTTTAGTTTTTTTGCCTTCTAGTTTAGATCTTAGATTGATTTATGATCACAGTTGGTGAGGAGTTTATCATCTTTAGTATGTATAATTTTCATCTTATCTTAGTGCTTGCACATGAAATTTTCATATATATATATATTTGTAAAATTGGACTTCTGCATTGTTGAGTTTAGAAGTTATGTATACTGATTTTCTTCTATACTATGTGTATAATGGTCGAGTTAAATCTGAGAATATGATGTATAAATGATTTGTTTGTTATCTCTACTGCCTTGCTCACAGAATTCTAAAAACAAAAATATTTTATTTTATTTTTATTCATGACATTTTGCATTCATGCATTAGTAGTAGGGTCATGCATAGTAGAGATTTCTATTCCCTTGAGAATTTGAATATGATCCGATAAGAGTTCTATATCTTGGTATTTTCATTGAGTACTTCCTTGCATCTCTCTACATTGTTGCTATGACATATATTCTTTTTGCTTGACATTTCAGTGACAAAAAGAGGGAGAAGTATTAAGTGAGGGGGAGAGATTGAGATTGTTTGGTTAAAATTGTTTGATTGATTCAGACATAGAAATATTTAGCAAGGGGGAGTTTATTCTTAGGGGGAGAATGATGATCGTTATGTTTGCATTGTTGTTATGATTTTATGATGAACTTTATGTTGGTTTATATCTATTTTCCACAATTGCGTTTAATGATTTATTCAATGTTGTGGTTACAGGATTGGTCATTATGAAAGCAAGGTGACAGTTTATATCTGTGTTTGTTGATGTGTGTTAATAGGTATAGAAGTTATGTTGTTATTTGTGAGGCTATATTGAAAAAACATGAATTTGTTTCAAAAATGCCAAGGGGGAGTTTGTAAGAACATTTATACTATTATTTGTATTTGACATGTTCTAGATAATAACCATGTTGATTGAATTGTCATGTTGAGAGCTTTGTATATTTGCAATCGAGTTGTTATTATGTTCGTTTCTATCTCGAGAAAGAAGTCAAGGAGTGTGTCAAAGCAAAGAAAGCTACCGGAGGGCAAAATTGTCATTTCCAGACATTATTACTTCACCGGAGGGCAAAAATGTCATTTCCAGACATCATGTCTTCAACCAAAAGCATCGGGAGTTCAAGATGACCAGTCTAGCTCAAATATGAAAAAACTGCAAAAGATGCAACATACCTACGTTATTAGAGGCAAAAAGAGGCATAATGACTCTAACCTACGCTTTGGTTTTTGGAGCTGGGAATGGATCCTACGCCCTAGACCTACGGCCAAGCGTAGGTCCCAATGCTTGGTCACGTGATCACGTGTGATGCATAATTTGTTTCGGGGTGCTTTCGGATTTTTGCAGTTTGGTCCTTACTTTGAGTTTTGAAGTGAGCGACGACTTCATACCTCTATGTATTGATGTATACACATATTTACATCATATTTTAGAGGATTTATCATGGTATTGTGAAATTACATAAGAGGGCAAGGTTAGGGTTTTCTATGACTTGGCCTATAAATACCAGGATTCTACAAGAGAAGATGCTACAGTTTTTTATGATGATTTTTCAAGAGGGTTTTTGGTGAGAGCTCTGCAATATTATATTATTCATAATCTTCTATAGAGTGATACACATAGAGAGGTGATTAGGGAGTAATCATGCATATTGGTGTTCTTTCTTGTGTTCAGATTCTCGAATCGTGCTTCTACATCGAAGTTCTATATGCATGATTGGATGAGTGATTGCTGAAAAATCATCACACCATCCATGGCAACAAGGTTATTTTGAACCGTTAGAGTACGGAACGATTCGAGGATTTCAGACCGTGAGTAGAGAAAGGCAAATCAGACGTGATTTGTGAGTCTCTCAAAGTGTCTGATAGAGCAAACGTGCTTTGTGAAGTACGAGTGATTCAAGGGTTTCAGACTGCGAGTAGAGGAAGGCATATCAAGAGTGATTGTAAGTCTAAAACTCTCATAGAGTCTATAATCATTGATTCATAGTGCATCGGTACCTGAGTGTACCCGTGATTTTTTTCTTGGAACGTTTCCTTGGTTTTTCCACGTATATTTCTCTGTGTCGTCTCTTGCTTTATTTTCTGCACTATATTGATGTTTGCTTGATATTGGTTGATAGATCTATTTTTGGAATTAAATTGAAAATTAAGGTTTGTGATTGGATTAAAATTGAATTTCCGCTAAATAATTTTAATTGATAATAAAATTGACAAAAAGCCTATTCACCCCCCGTCTAGGCTATTTTAATTATCGTCTAGGTAATTTCAATATTCTTAGAGATCTTGAATCTATTAGGAAGTTTGAGTCTAAGAGTGATGGAGGAATAGTTTTGGGTTATTCATTAACTAGTCGAGTATATAGGGTGTTTAACTTTAGAACTCAAACTATGCTAGAATCTATGAATGTAGTGATTGATGACTCATGTGTAGATAAGCCTCCGATGTCTACTGAGGAGGAAGATGGTAAGCCATTCTTTGTATTGGATAATGATTCTTCTGAGGTTGAAAAAGAGTACAATGTGGTGAATGATGATATTTCAAGTCCTGTAGAATCACATGATCAAATTGGTGATGTTTAGCCTACACCTTCTAAGGAACCATCTGCATGGGTAAAGTTGTACCATCCTTTGGATAATGTTATAGGATCTGTTGAACAGATGATGGTGACACGGAGAAAGGTTATGAATGAGGTTTCGTATGCATACAATACATCTTCCTTGGAACCAAAAAATGTTAAAGAATCTCTTCAAGATAGTGAGTGGATAAATGTTATGCAAGAAGAACTTCAACAATTTGTTAGGAATGATGTGTGGTATCTTGTGCCTAAACCGAAAGAGAAAAATGTGATTTGTACCACGTGGATTTTCAAGAATAAAAAGGATGAAAATGGTATAGTTGTTAGGAATAAGGCTAGGCTTGTTGATCAAGGATATACTCAGATGGAGGGTATTGATTTTGATGAGACTTTCGCTCCGGTTGCAAGGCTTGAATCTATTCGGATTTGTTTGAAATCGTTTGTTATCTTGGATTCAAGTTGTATCAAATGGATGTGAAGAGTGCATTTTTGAATGGTGTTCTTCATGAGGATGTATATGTGGAGCAGCCCAAAGGATTTGAAGATCCTCATTGTCTGAGTCATGTTTATAGGTTGAAAAAGGCTTTGTATGGGCTAAAGCAAGCTCCTAGAGCATGGCATGAAAGGTTGACTGATTACTTGCTGCGAACAGGTTTTGTTCCAGGGGGAGTGGACAAAACATTGTTTATTCAGAAAATTCAGAGTGATACAGTTGTTGCTCAAATCTATGTTGATGATATTGTGTTGGGTTCCACTTCTTATCAGCTTGCTCATTATTTTTGAGATCAAATGAAACATGAATTTGAGATGAGCATGACTGGAGATTTGAATTTCTTTTTAGGGCTTCTAGTTAGGCAATAAAGTGATGGAATTTTCATTTCTCAAACTCGTTATGCCCTGGTATTAGTAAAGAAGTTTGGTCTGGAAAAGGCTAAGGATGCATGGACTCCTATGAGTACAAGTGTCAAGCTTTGCATAGATAATAAAGGTAAAGATGTCGATCCTGCACTTTATAGGAGTATGATTGGGAGTTTGTTGTACTTGACTGCCAGTCGACCTGACATAGCTTTTAGTGTTGGTTTGTGTGCACTTTACCAGGCAAGTCCTAAGGAGTCTCATACTACTGCTGTGAAAGGATTTTCAAGTATGTTAAAGGGACAGTGAATTATGGACTATTGTATTTATCAGGTATTAATACTGATATTGCATTCTTTTCTGATGTTGATTGGGCCGATAATGTTGATAATAGAAAAAGTACTAGTGGAGGGTGTTTTTATGTTGGAAATTGATTAGTTACTTGGCACAACAAGAAACGAAATTGTGATTCCCTTTCCACTACTGAGGCTGAGTATATAGATGTTGGTAGTTGGTGTACTCAGGTTTTGTGGATGCGTCAGATGTTGCAAGTTTATGGTTTTTCTCTAGGTTCAATGATTGTGTTATGTGATAACACAAGTTCAATAAATATTTATAAAAAATTTGTTCAACACTCTAGGACAAAGCATATAGATATTCGATATCATTTTATCTTGTTGAAGATGGTATAGTGTCTCTTGAGTTCATATCCACAGATTCTCAGTTGGCAGATATCTTTACAAAACCATTACATTTTCAAAAACATGTTAGTCTTAGGAAATTTATTGATATGCTTTCTTTAGAATAGATAACTTCTTATCTATCATTCTAGGAACACATTGTATTTTTTTCCCTATAATTGAAAGGTAATCATGCATTTGTATTATTTTTATTCATACATGCATTTTATTTTGAAATAAATGACAGTAAAAGTTTTGAGGCGGCTAGAGTACAAAACTTGTCATATTTTATTCTATTTTCACATTTACTTGTCTCATTATGCATATGTGAAGTAGAGGTATCAGACTGACCTAATATTTTTGGATGATCACTTGGCATGATTATTTTATGTTACAAAACTTTAATCGTATGTGCTAGTTGCTTCGGTGATGGTTATAATGCCTGCTGAATCTCTTAATTTTTTTTATTTAATCCGAAGTGGTATGAATGTTCATGAGCTATGCTAGATTGATGTATGCATGGAATGTTTTTTTCATGTGTATTAATGTTGTGGTGATGTTAAAAAAAATAAAATAGTGTGATGTTTAAAATATAAAAATACAAAAAGGAGTTCTTCAATCTGAGTAACCGGGCCTCTTGCCTCAGTAAGCATTGAGTGTTCACGTAAAAAGGGGAGAAAACTAATGAGCATAAATCTAATGGAAGAAGCTCGGGCCCAGTTGGTCGGGACTACAAATCCTTGCTGGAATGTCCGGAGCTTAGAAAGACAAAAAGGGATATGGTGAAAAAGTTGAAAAGATGAAAAAGAGGAAATTGTCTGATAAAGAGAAAACATTTCTTATTTTTGCCTTCTAGTTTGGATCTTGGATTGAATTATCATCACGGTTGATGCAGAAATTATCTGGTTTAGTATATATTATTTTAATCTTACCTTAGTGCTCGCACTTGAGAATTTTCATATATATATTTGAAAAACTTGACTTGTGCATTCTTTAGTCTATAAGGTATATGTGTTGATTTTCTTCTATATCGTGAGTATAATGGTTGAGATAGATTTGAGAATAGGATGTATAAATGGTTTGCTTGTTGTCTCTACTGCCTTGCTCACAAATTTCTATAATCAAAAATATTTTATTTTATTTTATTTTTATTCATGACATTTTGCATTCATGCATTAGTATTAGGCTGATGCATAGTAGATATTTTTCTATTACCTTGAGAATCTGGATATGATTGGATTGAGTTCTATATCTTGGTGTTTTTCTTTGAGTACTTCCTTGCATCTTTCTACATTGTTACTATGACATATAATCTATTTCCTTGATATTTCAGTGACAAAAACGGGGAGAAGTATTAAGTTAGGGGGAAAGATTATTGTTAAGATTGTTTGATTAAATGGGAGAAGTATTTAGCAAAGGGGGAGTTTATTCTCAGGGAGAGAATGATGATCAATATGTGTGCATTGTTATGATTTTTTGATGATCATTATGTTTGTTTATATTTGTTTTCCACACGTGTGTTTAATGGTTTGTTTTGTGTTGTGGTTACAGGTTTGGTAGCTCGTCATGAAAGCAAGGTGACAGTATATATCTATGTTTGTTGGTGTGTGTTCATAGGTATAGATGTTATGTTGTTATTTGTAAGACTATATTGTAAAATAAGGTTTTGTCTTAGAAATGCCAAGGGGGAGATTCTAAGAACATTTATTGTAATTGTTTATGTATGGCATGTTCTAGACAATAACCATGTTGAGTGTTAGATAGGATGGATTGGTTTCAATGACATTGATAAGATTTGTGAAAGGGAAAAACAAACATTGAGGTAATGAAGAATACATGTGAAGTAAGAAACTGAGCATATTGAGGAAAAATGCCTCTAGGATGGCGAAAATGACATTTTTTGAAGTCGTCACTTCAAGAAAAAAGTATCGTGGCTTCAAGAGGTTCATTTTGGCACAGTTACAGACAAAAGTCCTTTTAACGAAAATGCCTACGCTTTCAGTTTGAAAAAGTGGTTGGAAAACACATTTTTACACTTGGAGGTACGGTTGGACCTACGCTTGAAGCGTAGCTGCGACAAGTTTTTGGCTATTTTTTGCTGCGATGTCCAAATTGTTCGTGGATTTGTTTTATGATTTGTCCACGACTTATATACATCAAATTGCGTGGTATATACATGATATTCAACAGAATATTTGCTTTGGATGTGAAATTGCGAGAAAGGGCAAACTTCGGGTTGGATTCATCATCGCCAATAAATACTCAAGTCTTCAACAGGAGGAGGCACGTCTTTAAGAATTCTGTGCAAGTTTTCTACAGCTTCATCTTCTTCTTCTAGAGAGATATACATATGTTGAGAGAATATTATTGAGTGATTATAGATACAGAAGTTCTCTCTTGTTATTGGATGTCTTCAATCGTGCTTCTACATTGACCATTTCTATTCATGATTGAATGCTTTAGTTGCTAAAAAAATCACACACCATTTATTGCAATGAGGTTGCGTTGATCTATTGAAGAACATAGCCGTCTGTGTGCGGAGATCGAAGCAGGAGGCTTCATGGTGATTTTGATATGTTGAGAAGTAGAGCCATCAGAATACGGAGATCGGAGCGAGAGCTTCATAGAGCGTGAGTGAATCTAAAATTTCAGATGTCGAGTGAAGAACAACAAATTACAGTGGTTGTAAGTTCTATTTTCATAGAGCGTACAAATTTTCTGATTCATAGTGCATTGATACCTGAGAGTATCCGTGGTTTTTACTTAGAGTCTTTCCAAGGTTTTTCACGTAAAAATATATGTGTCTTCTCATGATTTAAATTTCTGCACTCATATTCATATTTGATTGATTGATCTGTTTTTGAGAATTGAATTGAGAATTAGGGTTTCTGACAAATTAAAATTAAATTTCCGGTAAATAATTTTAATTGATCATAAAATCGACAAAAAGCTTATTCACCCCCCCTCTAGGCTTATTTCAATGATCGTCTAGGTAATTTTCACAAAAATGCCTACGCCTAAGCCTACGCTTTGAGAAGTAGAAAGTGGCTAGAAAGTGAAGTTTTATGCTTGGAGATACTCTTGAAGCATAGGTAAGCGACGTTTGTAGCGTAACTGCGACAGAGATTTAGAGATTTTCTGATACTTTGCCTGTTATGCCCCTGTTTTGATTTGATGATACATGGATGACTCCTATACCTTGGTATACGTGCAATACACATAATATACATTAGAGATTAGGGTTTTACTGAGGTAGATGTGAAATTACTAAAATGGGCGAACTTAGGGTTTGCTTCATGATGCGATGTCAGGTGTATAAAAATATGTGGTTAAAAATAACACCATAACGACTCTAGGTTTTACCCTATGCAAGCGGAAATATCAATTATAGTATAGCAATGGTCTGAGTAAGGGATATCGATCCCACAAAGACTAAGATTGTTCACTTTAGAAAATCAAAACTATTGAATTATATTTTTTTGAAAAAGGTTTGTTTGGGTGGTCAAAGACTAAATTATCTATTTTAACTAACAGTTATATAGAAAGTAGATTAAAATTATTGTGATTCAGATAAGAGAGAAAACTAGGGTTTTCATCACTCCACGACTAACCGCATAATATAATTCATCACTGTATCAATTGTATGAGGGCAATCCATAAGTGTGAATCAGGCCGTATCGCAAATTGCTAAATACGACCCCAAAAAGAATTACCATCAACCGGATGGCGACAACCCATCTCATTACTGACCTAACTAGTACATGCCAATTATGCTACTCTAATCTAATCCTAATGCATGAAAATAAACTAAAGCATTTCTATATTAAATCGCCAAGGCACGACTTGTGTAAACCTAGGGTTTCAAGTTTCATTACCACCATTCTGTAGAAAACCATAATTAAGTATCCGAGTTCTTGCTCATATTCAATAATCATAGTTGTTTAAAATAATATATTCATTACATCTAAGATAAGAATTTAAAACAATCATAGAATTTTATATTGCAAATCAGTATGGTCTCTTAACTACTACAATCATCACAATATGGTCAACAATTTCTCATCTTTATAATGGAAAACAATGAAAGAACTACATTACTTGGCTAGGGTTTTTCTAGAAAATCCTAGATACCAAATTAGTTGATCATGGTAGAAGGAGACTACATCGTTGATGTAGAATCGCCCTCTATGGTCGTCTTATCCGGATCTTTAGGTCTTGAATGGGTCCTCTTTGGATTGATAGATGATTCTCCATAAAATATTCTGAAAACTTATGTGTAGAGAAGTCCAAAAATTAGGTAAAGAGGACTCCCAAAATTCTGTAGCAAAGCTTGGTATTTATAGGCAAAACTGAGGTAAACCCTAACTTGGAGAATAGGATTACCCTTTTTGGTAATTTCATACCCCACCAAGAAAAACCTTAATATCTTATATATAATATGTGTATATTACATGTATATATGTGTTGGGGTAAAACTTAAAGTCATCCGGGTCAAAATGGATCAATTCGGGTCAAAATAGTATTTCAGCCTGAATATGAAATTTTTAGCTTTTTCTTCAGGACACCTCTCACTTGTTTGCTCATATATGGAGCTACGCATATTCGATGTAGGTGTTTAATATATTATTGGAACACTGACTTCAAGATCTTGATGATAGACTCAATAATTACCCCATTTGGACCTTTTTTTACCGATATATGAGCTTCCGAAGTTGACTGAAATTTTATGCTAAAAACACTGTAGCATTCTGCACCTATGCATGACCTTCAAGTGTAGCATGCCTACGCATCAAGTGTGGGTCCCAAGCGTAGGTCCAAGCGTAGAAATGTGATTTCCAAACACTTTTTGAAACTGAAAGCGTAGGCAAAAAGCGTAAGTATTATGTGAAAAATCACTTTTCTCCATGAATGCACCAAAACGACCATCTTGAACCCATAATACTTTTTGCTGAAGATGTTAACTTTTTGAAATGTCATTTTTGCCCTCCTGGAACCCTTTTTGTCTCGAACTGCTTCTTTGACTCTCCTCTTAGATATAAAGAACATACTTTTCAGTTAATTCACCGAAGTTAACTTCATTTCTTCATTAAGCTCGTGAAACATGCCATAAGACGCAAACGGAAGAAAAATACAAAATAATGGAATAAAAGAATGTAACAATAGTGAGTTAAGGGGTCAAAATGTCTAATATTTAAGACCTATCACACCCCAAACTTACATATTGCTAGTCCCTTAGCAATAAACTCAGGGAACTTTTCTTGTGATGATCTTTTTAATCTAACTACTCTAACTAATCTAACTAATCTAATCTAATCCAACTGGGCCCTAGCTTCTTCCATGGAATTTATGCTCATTAGTTTTCTCTCATTTAAACGCAAACAATGATATTGGTGATACCAAGACCTAGTTACTCAGATCGAAGAACTACTTTTTGCATTTTATTTTCTCAAAATATGTTTTTCCAATTTTCTGCATTTCAACCAAAATAACTACCCATCTCCCCTTTTATTATGGCAAAATTATTTTTCAACTACATAGTCAAAAATCAATATATTTCTCTTAGTGAATGTGTGCTTGTGCTTATAGGTCAAAATCGTCTTTTTTAATTTCAATTTTACTCATTCACTCTCCCATTTAAAATCACATCACTTCACTAACTCGGTCTAATCAATACTCTCATGAATGAGAATATTACATTACATACTACTCATGCATCATATACACATACTTAACCAAACTGTAATGCAAAACATTCATGCGTTAAAATAAAGAACTGCTCCAAAATTTTAAAATTTCATTTTTTTTTGAAAATTTTCATTCCTTGTAATTCTATATCAATTAAGTACCCTCACCCCAAAACTTAAATCAGACCATTTCCTCATGGTCAAAATAATATAGGAGAACATATATAGTTACCCTTAAAGCTTAATTCTGGATTTCAAAGCAAAGCATGAATCCCCTCTCCCAAACTTGATTTGGATCACCTATAAATATCATCAACAAAGCACAAATATCCAATCATAGCAAGGGTAAACAAATTTCATCATAAACAACTAGAAATCAACACATGTTTTTCAAGAAATTAAAACATTTCTCTTATTGTTTTCCTTTTTTTTTCCAAATGATTTGGCCTTAAAGGCCTACAATCCAAAAACTAAAATAACAATAAAAGAAAATAATAAAAATAAAATTAAAGATAAAGACGTGGCCTTAAGGGTCTATTGTCTCTAGGAATTTAAAAATTGCATAAATTAAATGACCAACTATTTTACAAACCTAGGCTAGAAACTAACTTTCACAGGCTATGACCAATGTTTAACATTGTCGGTAAGACAAGACCATTCAAAGGGTTATCGAACACCCTTCCTCTTTACAACACTTCCCCTACTCATAGGACAAAATATAGGAGACAACTCTCTCAGTACTCTCACTTGTGAACAATTAGTATTATCCATGACATCAAATATAGAACAATAATCACCATATAAAGTACCTCATTCGTCACGTTCTAACTTCACCCCATATAAACAATTTTAGTTTCGAATTACGCCATCGGCCCTTGTGGCCGAGCTCAAGGAACTTAAGTCGAACATGCTTAGCATGATGTACTCTTGTCCGAGCTATGTAAATTCGAACATCCTCATACGCATAATTCGGTATCCCCTCACACTCATTTCTTAATGGCGGATCTTCCCAGTCATACAAATTGTCTACCATGTTTATAATCAGCACTCACTCATCTATAGAGGGGTCCTTAAGAGGGGTGTCATCCTTGGTATATTTTATGACAATTCATGGCAAATGCTCAGCTCTAACATTCTTCACACCCTTTTTATCTTTCAATAAATCATCCTCCCTATGCAACACCATCTCAGGAAACATACTTTCAGACACCAACTTTTGTGGAGGAATAAGTTGAGGTTCAAGTGACTCTCTTGATGATCTCTTTAAAGGCGAGTACAACGCAGCTTCCAATGCCGCAATAACTTCCAACTTTGATTGTTGTTGATCCTCCCAATTTTTTAACTTCGCCTCCATATCTTGCTTATTGGTCACTAAGTTCTCCTATCGACCTTCAGTGCCGTCATAAAACCCAATCTTATGAAGTGAGTTGTCGGGCACCAATGCCGCTGGTGACACAAATGGAGATTTAGGTGAATCTCTTGGCTCCTCCCCTAGTTGCAAACCTAGAGCTCTTTCAAATGCATTCGATGTTTCCATCACAACATCCATGTCTTTTCTTACTCGATTATGAGGTATCGGTTCTTCACAAGCCTTATTGACTTCTCGTACATTAGAGCAATCAACTGGTGTATTGATTCGATGATCTGTATAAAAAACATTCATCCTCACCTTCATATTGCCGTAAAATGGATCCATCGCTCCCATCTTGCAATCGATATGCGCATTGGCTGTAACCAAGAATGGTTTTCCTAATATCATTGGGATATGTTTCTTCAAGTCTTGAACAAGTTCTATATCGAGAATTATGAAATCGACTGGAAAGTATAACTTGTCCACTTGAATGTTGACATCTTCCAAAACTCCCCTTGCTTGCTTAATCGACCTGTCTGCAAATTGGAGCTCAACCGAAGTTGGACTGAGCTCTCCCAACCATAGCTGTTGATAAACTAAATATGGTAGTAAGTTAACATTCGTACCAAGATCAAGAAGAGCTTTACCAATTTCCTTGTAACCAATGACACATGGAATAGTGGGGGCAGCAGAATCTTTCCTCTTAGGTGGTATGGTACTTAGAAGTAATGAACTCAGTTGTTCAGTCATCATGATCTTTCTTGAAATCTTTGCTTTGTTTTTTCGCTTTTGCGTACAGAGGTCCTTAAAGACCTTAGCATAAGGAGGTATTTGGTCTATAATGTCTAAGAGAGGCAAATTAATCTTGACTTGTCGGAATGTCTCCAACATGTCTAACTCTTTATTCTTACCATTTCTGGATGGCTCTCTAAGACGTTGAGGAAATGGTGCTTCCTCTTCATATGGTGCCCTTTCTGGCTCTTCATCTTCCTTCACTTGAGATTTATCTTTCTGGACTCTGTCTGCCTCCTTTCTTCACTCTTCTTTAGCTTCCTTTCTTTGTGCTCATTCTGCCTCCTTTCTTCTCTGTAACTTCTCTTCATATTCCTCCTCAACTCTACTCTCCACTTCCCTTACTCATCTCAGAGTCGTAATAGCTTGGACTGTTTCATAATTGTGCTCAGCAAATGAACCACGATCAATGGATTGGGATTTAGAGTTCATTGATTGGATAGCTGCCTGAAAATGATTAGATTGATTTTTTAACTCCCCAAAAACTTGATTTTTTAACTCCTTCATGGCGCTCATCACCTCTTCTTCAAAGCCAGGTGGTCTTGCTGGTGGATTTTGAGTTGGATTTTAATGTTGGAGATGATTTTGAGGATATTGAGTATAAGTTGGATTTGGATTGAATCCTCGGATTTGGTTTCCTGGAGGCTGAGTTTGGTAATTATATGGTCGGACAACTTGATTAGTATTGAATGGTTGAAGAGTTGAGAATTATTAGATAGCTGTCTGGATTGGTAATTTGACTGAGGATTTCTAGCTATGATTGTTGGTTGTGAGTCAAATGATTGTTGACTCTATTGGAACCTTGGATGTGGATTCTCAACATTTGTAGATCCATAGGATAGAAGTGGGTGATTTCTTGCATTTGAGGTTATGAATTAGTGAAAGGAGCATTATTTGAATAGTTCCACAATGCCTTGGCATCGGCGACCATTATGTCCTGACACTCAGGTTGAGAATACTTAGCTTCTAGTTCTAACCTCTTTTTTGTAAGAGAATGACTTTGCTGAAGAAAGTTGTCAATTCTTTCTAATTTCTTTCCTATCAATGCCGCTGACTTTCTAACATCCTCATCCGGCCTAACTTCTATGACAAATGCTTTGATGGATCCTCTCTGATGTCCCTCTCTAGCCCGTAACTCAGATTCATATTGAATTGTATTCTCACTAATATTATCAAACAAATCAAAGAGTTCTTTTTACGGCTTTGGGATAAATTGAAATTGTGTCGACGCATCTACCAAAGTTTTATGTGCATCTCCAAGTCCCATGTAAAAATTCTTAGCTACTTCTTGTTCAGATAACCTATGGTGGGGACACTTATACAAGATTTCACTATATCTCTCTCAAGCATCATGAAACTTCTCACCAGGTAACTCTCTATCACTTTTGATTGTATCCTAGGCTTCTGATGTATTTCCCAATCAATTTTAATTTCCTTAGCCAATTTGACATACCATCTTTTAGCTTTTTCTCTCAACGACCACAGAAATAGACGCAGTCACAAATCATTCTTAGATAAATTATCATACCTAACAGTTGAGGCATGCTCTAAGAAATCATTAATATGTTGGTATGGGTCCTCTATCCTAAGGCCATAAAATTTTGGAATCATATTGCTAACGCTCGCTTTGTAGTGAGTGTTATTCAGTGACCCTTTTCGACTCAAACACCTCACCTCATTTACGAAAATCGGAGTTTCTGACAGTTTATACAAAATCTGTAGATTTGTTTTTTCCAGAAAATATAACGAACTACTTCTGAACTCTTCTAACTATTGACATAAATAAAGCTAAAATTATGTCCAAAATTAAGGTAAACTAAATCTCATAATAGGTCCAACAATGCCAAATCCCTTTGTGTTTCTCAGAGTACCTCGCAAAGCGTAAAAAATTCAACTTTAAATACAATACAATAACGCAATGTAAATAAACTACTAAAGCTAATGAATAATGCTTAGTCCCCGGAAACAACGCCAAAAACATGATGCGACGTCAGGTGTATAAAAATATGTGGTTAAAAACAACAGCTTAACGACTCTAGGTTTTACCCTACGCAAACGCACGTATTGATTATAGTATAGCAATGACTTAAGTAAGGGATATCGATCTCACAAAGATTAAGATTGTTCACTTTAGAAATTCAAAAACACTGAATTATATTTTCTAAAAATGGCTTGTTTGGGTTATCAAATACCAAATTATCTATTTTAACTAACAATTATCTAAAAAGCAGATTAAATAGGTTCTGATCCAGATGAGAGAGAAAACTAGGGTTTTCATCACTTCACCGCTAACTACATAATATAGTTCCTCACTGTATCAATTGTACGAGGGCAATCCATAACTAAGAATTAGGTCGTACCGCAAATAGCTAAATACGATCCCAAAAAGGAGTACCATCAACCGGATTGCGACAATCCATCTCATGAATAACCTAACTAGTACATGCCAATTATGCTACTTTAATATAATCCTAATGCATGAAAATAAACTACAACATGTCTATATTAAATCGCCAAGGCATGGCCGGTGTCAACCTAGGCTTTAAAGTTTCATTACCACTATTGTGTAGAAACCTATAATTAAGCATCCGAGTTCCTGCTCATATTGAATAATCATATTTGCTCAAAATAATAAATTCATTCCATCTAAGATAAGAATTTAGAACAAACGTAGAATTTTATATTACAAATCAGTACAATCTCTTAACTACTACAATCATCACAGTATGGATAACAATTTTCCCCCTTTACAATTGAAAACAATGAAAGAACTACATTACTTGGCTAGGGTTTTCCTAGATACCGAATTAGTTGCTCATGGTAGAAGGAGACTGCATCATTGATGTAGAATCGCCTTCCATGATCGTCTTATCCGGATCTCTAGGTCTTGAATGGCTCCTCCCAGGAATGATAGATGAATCTACAAAACATATTTTGAAAACGTATGTGTAGAGAAGTCCCAAGATTTGGTGAAGAGGAGTCCCAAAATTTTGTATCAAAGCTTGGTATTTATAGGCAAAGCTGTGGAAACCCTAACTTAGAGAATATGATTACCCTTTATGGTAATTTCACACCCCACCAATAAAAACCCTAATATATGATATATAATATGTGTATATTATATATATAGAGGTGTTGAGGTCGAACTTAATGTCATCCGGGTCAAAACGGATCAATTCGGGTCAAAATAGGATTTCTGCCCGAATTTGAAATTTCCAGGTTTTTCTTCAGGACACCTCTCACTCGTTTGAACATATATGGAGCTACACACATTGGATGGAGGTGTGTAATATATTGTTGGAATGCTGACTTCAAATTCTTGATAATAGGCTCAAGAATGACCCCATTTTGACCTTTTTTATGGAGATATGAGCTTCCGAATTGGAAAAATATTTTGTGTTAAAAACACTATAGCATTCAACACCTATACTTCAAGTGTAGCAGTCCTATGCTTCAAGCGTAGGTCCAAGTGTAGAGATATGATTTCCAACCACTTTTTGAAACTGAAAACATAGGTAAAAACATAGGTATTTTGTGTAAAATCACTTTTCTCCGTGAATGCACCAAAACAATCGTCTCGAACCCATGATACTTTTTTTTTTTGTGGATGACGGCTTATGGAAATGCCATTTTTTCCCTCCAGGAGCCATTTTTGTCTTAGACTGCCTATTTGACTCTCCTCTTGGATAGAAAAAACATACTCTTCAGTTAATTGACTGAAGTTAGCTCCATTTCTTCATTAAGCTCCTGAAACATGCCTTACATGCAAAAACAATAAAAATACCAAATAATGGAATGAAAGAACGTAACAATAGTGAGTTAAGTGGTCAAAATGTATAATATTTGACACATATCACTTCAGCATTCTCTATAAATACCAAGGTCTACAAGATGGGAGGTTAGGGTTTCTGAGGGAGATCTCTACAGTATTCTATCGTTCATATTCTTCCACAGAGATAGAGATAGTGAGAGTAAATATCATTGAGTGATTCTTCTAGTTCTCTCTTGTATTGGGTTGATTCTATTATGTTTCTTCATCGATAATCTTATACATGATTGAATGACTTAGATTCTGAAAAATCTACACACCGCTGATTGAAACTTGATTGTGTTGATCCATTTTCAGAAGCAGAGCTGTTTGAGTGCTGAGATCGGAGCAAGAGGTTTCGTGTTTATTTGATCTATTGAGAAACAGAGCCATCAAAGTACGGAACAGAGTGAGAGCTTCGTGAAGCGCGAGATCTAGACTATTAGACGTCGAGTGAAGAACAACAGATTACATTGGTTGTGAGTACTATTTTCATAGAGTCTGGACAAATTCTTTGATTCTTATTATATCGATACCCGAGCGTGTCCATGGTTTTTACTTGGATTCTTTCCAAGGTTTTTCACGTAAAAATATCGTGTGTCTCTATTATTTTATTTTCTTCAGTTAGATTAATCTTTGCATGATTTATCTTGATAGAGAATTGGATTAAAACTGATTTTTTCGCAATTAATTTTAATTTGTCAATAAATTCACAAAAAGCCTATTCGTCCCCCCTCTAGGCTATTTTCATTGATCGTCTAGGTAATTTGCCTTAGATAAGGCTTTAGAATTCAATTAGACATTTGCTTTAAACTCTTTCAAGACACTTATCAGTTCATCCTTAATACCAGTTGGTCTAGACGACAAATTTTGATTTTGAAACTGGGGTAAATTGTCTCCATTACATGTGATCTTCTCACAATTTTTAAGGGGTTGCTTCTATTTTTCTCAAAGATACTAAGAATTTGTCTTGAGAAGATAATGACTCTAGACACGGGTTTGCTCTGATTTCTCCAAAATGGGCTAAGAATTTATCTGTAAAAGACAATAGCCCCGTACACGAATATGCGATTGACTCTACAAATTGGAATTCATTAGATGGTTGAGGATAATAATCTTCACTATACGGTCGATACCCTGATCCGTGATCGAAATATCGTGGATCCTCATTAAAGCTCTGATATGAATTTCCTAAACCTTATTGTTCGTATTGGAAATTGAGATGATTTCTCCAATTCTAGTTCTATTAATTATAATATGGAAGATTCGCCAAATTGGAATATATATTTTTTTCTAGTAATCACAAAATCGTGGTTTTGAGGTCCTAAATGACGTGTTTCGATCTAAACTCAATTGGGCTTACTGTTTTGCAATAAGTTTTGTTCAATGTCCCTTTCCCATTAAAAAAACCTTTCCTCTTTTGCGAAAATCGGACTTTCTGACAGTTTACACGAAAATTGCAGATTTTTTGTTTTTTTAAAAAAAACTAACCACTTCTAGAACTCACAAGTGGTCCAACGATGCAATCGTCACTGTTCCGCCGATTCCCTTCATGCTTTTCAGTGTATCTCGCAAAAACACACAATCCAACTTTAGATACAATACAAACAATTCAAGTATACTAAATTACAAAAATTCAGAATATCCGTTAGTCCCGGGCAATGGCGCAAAAACTTGATGTGCGTCGATCGGGGTTAAAAATAATGATTAAGAACGGACCCTTACGACAGCTTGGGTTTTACGTATCGTGAGTGGACGAATCGTTTTGTAGTATAATTTGTCTTGAGAAAGGTTATCAATCCCTCAGAGAGTAAGTCGTATTCTGAATTCTCATAAAATAATTTTCTTAAATTGCTATGAAAGTATGATTTGTTGTTTTGTGATTGATTAACTAATTAACTAATAGAGCAAGTAAAGATAGATTAAGACAAGAACTATATAAGTAAAATCCGGGGTTTCCATACTCCACCACTAACCACATAATATAGTTCTCAACTTCCTCAATTACAAGAGGGTGATCCAACACCCTGAATCAGATCGTACCGTAAATAGTTGAATACGTCCCAAAAAGGATACTATCAACCAAATCCACTACAACCCATATCGGGACAGAGTGTGACTAGTACATGCCATCTACTTTACTCTAATATACTCCTACAATATTAAATTAAACTAAAGCATGTCTATATCACCTCATCGAGGTATGGCCTGTGTAAACCTAAGGTTTCAAGTGTTAAACACCATTGTGTAGAAAATCACGCTATGTTTATGATAACATGATTGTGTAAGATAATGTATTCATTCAATCTAAGATAAGGATTAAAAATAAATATAAGACCTTGTGTCAAGAATAACTACGATCTCTATTCTACACAATCATCACGGTGTGGTCACAGTTTCCCCTCAATATAATTGAAGCAAAGAAAATAACTACATTACTTAGCTAGGGTTTTGCTAGAAAACCCTAGATACCGAATTACTTGATCATGGCGGTGGGTGACTGCATCGTTGATGTAGAAATGACCTCCATGATCTTCTATGGATCTCTAGGTCTTGAATAACTCCTCCCTTTGAATTATATGAATCCCTAGAGAAAGTGCTCTGGAAATTATAGACAATGCCGAGGAAAACCCTAAGTTCCCCTTTTTCTTAATTTCACACCGTACTGAGTAAAACTCTTCAATCTAGTATACAATATGTATATATTACATGTATCGAGGTGTTGGAATCGAAGTTGAACCAAAGAAATTTAAGTCGGGTCAAAATTGGAATTTTACATCTTAAGTATGGTCAACCCCTTACGCTTGGAGTGTAGGCTTTAGCTACCCTTGATCAAGCGTAGGTCAAAATTCACCAAGCGTAGTTTTAGCACTTTCTAGCCACTTTTAGCTACTGGAAGTGTAGGTCAAGCGTAACAAATTTCTTGGAAACCATTTTTCTTGATAGTTGCTCCGTTTGAACCCCCTGACTGTATTAGCATGATTCCTGAAGTTGCGGCTCCGAAGAATGACGTTTTCGCACTCCGAGAGACATTTTTTTTTATTAAAACCACCTCTTTAGCTCTCCTCTTGGATAGACAAGCACTTCTTTAGTTAATTCACCATAGTTAGCTTGTTTTCTTCATTAAGCTCTTGAAACACGCTTAGACACACAAACCACATAAAAATACCAAATAACGGAATGTAAATACGTAACAATAGCAAGATAGAAGCCTAAAATGTGCAACAATCGACACTTATCAACTGATATTGTTAATTATAAAGCCACGGGTCAAATTCCAAAAGGTTGGTCTAAAAGTGATAAAAACCGATTCTTCAGCCAAGTTAAATTCTATATCTGGGATAATCCGCGTTTGTATAAGTATTACTCTTATCAGATTATCAGAAAGTGTGTCCCCGAAAGTGAAGTGGAAAGTATCTTAAGATTTAGCCAAACGCTAGAATGTGGGGGCCATTTTGGAGCTTTAAAAAAATAGGCCATAAGGTGTTGCAAAGTGGGTTCTATTGGTCGAACATATTCAATGATGCATTTGAATATTGTAAAGCGTGTGTACGATGTCAAAAGTTGGGATCTTTATCTCGACGTGATATGATGCCCCTAACCCCGATTTTCATCATTGAATTATTTGATGTATGGGGTATAGACTTCATGGGAACATTTCCAAAAGCAGGCGAGAAAGAGTACATACTCGTAGGTGTTAGTTGTGTGTCAAAATGGGTAAAAGTTGTAGCTACTTTCCATAAGACAATTATGGAGTTTGTACAATCAAATATTTTATTAAGATTTGGTATACCACATGTGATAATCCGTGACAGCTGAAAACATTTTGATAACCGTTTTCTCGGTGGTCTATGTCAGAAGTACGGTGTCACTCATACAATTGGTATGCCATATCACACCCAAACAAGTGGACAAGTGGATATTTCTAATAAGGAAGTGAAGAATATTTTGGAGAAAAAAGTGCGTGTGGATTTAAAGGACTGGCCTCAGAGGTTGAATGACGCACTGTGGGCTTATAGAACCGCTTATAAGACTTTGATAGGTATGACACCATATCGGCTTGTTTATGGTAAAGCTTGTCACCTCTCTGTTGAGCTAGAGCACCTAGCATATTGGGAAGTTCGAAGGTTGAACTTCAATCTGAAAAGATCTGGTAGTTAACGAAAATTTCAACTTCTAGAGCTTGAGGAACTACGTAATAATGCGTATGAGAAATCTCAGATTTATAAAGCTTGGACGAAGGTGTTTCACTATAGAAATATTTGGAAGAAGTCCTTTGAGCCCGGCTAGAGAGTTTGGTTGTTTAATTCGAGACTTAAGTTATTTCCTGGAAAGCTTCAACCAAGATGGGATGGACCATATGAAATTATGAAGGTTTACTCCAGTAGAGAAGTAAAACTAGATGATCCAGAAAAAAGAAAGAGATTTACTGTGAATGGTCACTAACTTAAGCATTATTTTGATGTCCAACCAGTTGAGTGTGTTGTTGAGTCGATCGATTTGACCGATCCAACACACGAGCATGATCTCGGATGTTAAAAAATGGCAACATCGCGCCAACGACACTAAACATTGGTACTAGGGGATGAAAACTAGTTTTGGAACCTAGTTTTATACTTTGTTTTTTAGTTCGTTAGTTGTAAGATCGAGTTGTAGAATCATCGTTGCCACGGTAGGTGTGTCGAATTATATATTGAGCTATTTAGATGTTGCAGAGAGTGAATGCGCATAATGAGGCACGAAAAGAGACAATGAGTGGAAGCTGATAATTTAACCTAGGCTAGGGAAACGTAGTTCTTCCTACATTTAGGCATAGGCTGGTGTCTTTATTTAAATAGGTGGGCTTAAAACATTTGCCTCTCATTTTTTTCTCCACCAAACTCTCTCAAAGCACTCCCAAACAAACCTTAAGGTGAGTTTGAACCAACCCACTCAAATCTTGTGTCAGATCCGTTCTTGAATCATCTAGATTCATGTGAAGAACTCAAAGAGTCTCGAAAGCCAAATTTTAGAGAAATCATCAAATCTTTTAATTTGGTGAGTTTTTCTTCTATATTTGTTTTTCTAATTACTCTTTTAATCATTATAAACTAGTATTGATGAACGAATCCCGTCGAAAACATGTTTTAATCTATTTTTCAAAAGCTGAGAATATTGGCTTGCAGAACGTGTTGGATTTCAAATTTTTTGAGTGTTTTTGATTTGGGGATTTGTTTAAACGTCATATTGGGTTCATTTAGAAATGGTTTTAAGTTTGATTCGGTGTTCGGAACGATTTTCTTAAAATTCTTGATTTGGACTACAGGGATGAAGACAAGAGGCCATGGGGCGCGTACATCACGAGTGAGACCGAGGTCTCCTGACCTGGCATATGTAGTTCAGCCACCTAGGGCCAATAGATGATTGATTGTGCCACCCTCCTCATCATCATCATCTTTGGAGGAGACACGTAGTGACCCTGTGGAGACGACTGTTGTTTCACTGGTCGCTTAACCACTAGCACCACAGCTATAGCCATATGCGGCTAATGATGAGTAGGGGATATTGGATGCGACCTGTTGGATTAGGTTATGTTGAGGGGGTACAACATTGAACGGACATACTCTGAGGAGGTTTTCGAGAAGGAGGAGGTGTTGGCGTGGAGTATCCAATGTCTATGGGCATAACGCTTATTGTAGATTTATCCCCTCCTTCTACTTTAGTTTTCCTAGATCTGGTTTGAGAGTTATGGCGTCATATGTAGCATTACAGTAGAGGACGGATGGTGACCGAGGTACGAGGAGTACGGTTCCAGATTATGCCTCAGAGCATTGCGTAGGCTTGGGGTATTCCTGATGAGTGCCCACTAGAGTTGGTGGGTGAGTTTACGCCTCTGCCAGAGCCATTCCCAACCATGATAGAGATAGTCCACTAGAGGGGAACTATAGAGACGACAGGAATAACTGCACGAAGAAGTCGGATTACCCTCCGGAGTTGTAATTCTTGGACACTATTACTGTGTGATTAATTTCACCGCCTAAACAATCGATCTCTAAGTGTATTTTTTATTTTTAATTTTATAAAACTTTAGATTTTCGTATACATGTGATGGTATTTTTTGTGTTTTACATTCCCAAGACTATGATGATACATGCATTGAGTGTGATGTGATTTTTGAGATTCGATTGAACTTTGAAGTAACAGAATGAGGACATGTGTGTGTTTAAGTTTGGCGGAATGTGAGTTCGTATTATATAGGGATATTAGAGCATGTGTATGGCGATTGGGTAAAAGAAAATAGATCGAAATGTTTTTTTTTAGCAAAAGAACCAAGCCATGCTTACGCTTAAGCTTAGCCCACAAGCGTAGTTAGTCCATAAAAATTCAAAATTTTCCCAAAAAGGGGATTTTCATATGGCTTTGTGCTTGTTCTGTATTATGGTTTAATTATGAGTAGGTTTTCGGAATGTTTAGGATTTAGATAGGAATTTAGACAAAAATCCTAGTTCGAGTAAGAGATGGAATCCAAGTACACTTTAAAGTTGGTTTGATGGTTTGATTATATTCTCCAATTCCAGAGATGAATCAAATTCATTTTCCCTGTAGAATACAAATCATATATCTATAAATACAGCCTTAGGGGTTCACAATTCCCACAATTCAATACCAAATCTTGTGAGGCATAAAAAAATGGTTTTTCTTCTTCTCCTTTTCCCGATGAAAGTAGGCATGAGAAAGAGAGTGATTATTAGATTGAATCTGATCAAGAAGAGTTCTTAGACGATGATGCCGCTTCGGTGGTTGTCAATCCTAGAAGGGAGAATGGATTTGTAGATGGAGAGGGCACAAGTATGCAAGTTCCAAATGCACCACGAATTCATACAACACCTCGTGATTTCATGAACTGTAAGCTTCAATACGAGTTGATGTTTATCTCGGACACAATGAAAAATCCGTTGATAAAGCCGGGAGTGAAGCTGTTAAGATAAAGCCGGGAGTGATCTTATAGTTGTTAATGAGGAGGTAGTTTAAAATTTTTAGAAAATACCACTTTGGTGTCCGGATCACTTACTTAAGAAGTTTAAGATAATCCCGAAGGAATGGTCACTCTTGGAGGCAGACAAGATTATGAAGATATGTCATATGCATATGCCAAAACGTACGGACGAGAGTGTGGATAATTACCTATTGAGGCCAAAATTATTTTTTATGTTTTAGTTTTTGTTTTAGTAGATAGGTTGCAATTTTCAATTCTTAGTGATTGTAGGCCCCTAAAGCCAAATCATTGCAATTTCAATTTTTAGAAATTGTAGGCCTTTAAGGCCAAATCGTTGTTTATTTTTATTTAATAAAATAATCATTCCTTGTGTTATATTGAGTAATAATTTCAAGAAAGTGGTGATGAATTTATTTTTCCCTTGCTATGATATTGGGTATGTGTGCTTTGTTGAATTTGTTTATAGAAAGCTCGATTCAAGTTTGGGGGGAGAACGTGTATAAAGAGATGAAAGTTTGGAACTGCGCTTCAAGGGTAACTATATTCTTTCTCATGAGTAGGATTGTGAACCATGAGGACATGGGGTAATTTAAGTTTGGGGGAAGGTATAGTTGGTTATAAGGAATGATTGAAAAAAAAATGTTTTTTTTGAGAAATTCTTTATTTTCATGCATGAGTGTTTTGAATTATAAGTTGATTGAGTTTGTGTTTATGATGTATGAGTAGTATGTGATGCGATATGCCTGATCGTGAGAGTAATGATTAGATTGAGTTAGTGAAGTGATGTGGTTTTACATATGTGAATGAATTAGTGAAATTGAAACTGAGATTGAGTTAGTGAAGTGATGTGGTTTTACATAGGTGAATGAATTAGTGAAATTGAGACTGAGAAGGACGATTTTGACCTATAAGAACAAGCATATATTCATTATAGGACAATTAATTGACTTTTGACTATGTAGTTGAAACAGTAGCTTTGCCTATAAAAAGAGGAGAAGGGGAGTAGTAGCGAGGAAATCTGAAAACATTTTGAAAAAAAAAAAATAAAATACAAAAAGTAGTTCTTCAATCTGAGTAACTGGGCCTCCTACCACTAAGTAGTAAAGTGTTCGTGTAAAAAGGGAAGAAAAACTAATAAGCATAAATCCCAAGAAAGATGCTCAGACCCAATTGGTTGGGACTGAAAATCTTCGCTGGAAAGTCGGAGCTTAGAAAGATAAAAAGGTATAAAGTGGAAAAGATGAAAAGAAGGAGTGTTACATATATAAAGGCAAAGTTTAATCAATGAAGTAGAAGAAGAAATATTAGTTTATCATTGAAAAATATTCAGAAAAACACGGAAGGTCTTCCGGATTGGAAGTAGAGAGTAACAAAGTTATTTAATTTTGTGGGGACCGTTCTCAACATTAGCTCAAAATAGTTGTTATTTGGTAGTGAGTATAATTGTCCGTGTCCATGTTATCTTATACATTGTAGTATGACTTGGTTAATGAGTATGTGAATGCATGAATGTGTGAGAATGAAAAATGGAGAAGTTGTGGGTAGTATAGCTAACCCTCACGAGACTTAACTCGTCCACTCGGCATTGCCGAAGGGTTTAAAAGGCTTGTTACACGTGCTAAGTGTAATATTTGACCCTCATGAAAGTAAGGGAGTAGTTTAGAATAATTAGGATAGATGAATCATCATGAGATGTTTCCAAAGTTCTCCTGTGTTCATTGCTAAGAAACTAGCAATATGTAAGTTTGGGGGTGTGATGAGTGCTAAATATTGTCCATTTTAGGCCCCAAACTCACTATTGTTACGTCTTATCATTTCA
The DNA here is from genome assembly GCA_963922005.1 of Cornus suecica. NCBI lineage: Eukaryota > Viridiplantae > Streptophyta > Magnoliopsida > Cornales > Cornaceae > Cornus > Cornus suecica. The sequence goes on from OY998240.1 coordinate 46,734,396, forward strand.
TTATTTAGAATTTTTATGCGGTTTGTGTGTTAAAGTGTGTTTCAGGAGCTTAATGAAGAAATGAGCTAACTTTGGTGAATTAACCAAAGAGGTGCTTATGTCTATCCACAAAGAGAGCGAAAGAGGAGTTTTCAAGGAAAAAAGTGTCTCCCGGAGGGCAAAAATGACATTTTTTGAAGCCGTAACTTCAGAAAACATACCAAAGCTGTCGAGGGGGTTCTAACAGAGAAATTATCAATAATAGTTGTTTTCAAGTGTTTTGCTACGCTTACATTAGCTAAAAGTGGCTAGAAAGTACTAAAACTACGCTTAAGCTTCGTTTGACATTTTTGGCCCAAAAGGAACTTTGCTTAAGCATAGCTGGGACCTACGCTTAATGATAGGTGTCAAATATTAGACATTTTGACCCATTAACTCATTATTGTTACGTCATTTCATTCCATTATTTGGTATTTTTATTCTGTTTGTGCGTTAAAGCATGTGTCAAGAGCTTAATGAAGAAATGGAGCTCACTTCAGTGAATTAATTGAAGAATGTGTTCTTTATATTCAAAGAGGAGAGTCAAAGAGGCAGTCAGAGAGAAATTGGCTCCCGGAGAGCAAAAACAGCATTTCCAAAAGCAGTCATCTTCAGCAAAAAGAATCGTGGGTTTAAGACGGTCGTTTTGGTGTATGCACTGAGAAAAGTGGTTTTGCATAAAATACCTACGCTTGTGCCCACACTTTAAGTTTCAAAAAGTGGATGGAAAACACATTTTTACGCTTGGACCTACCCTTGAGGTGTAGGCCAGCTACACTTTGTGCGTATATGTGACAAGTTTTATGGGTTTTCGATGATTTCTGCCTGTTCTACCCCCGATTTCACTCTAGACCTCTGTTTATATGTATACACACTTATATATATCAGTTATAGGGTTTGCATGTGTGGATTTAAAAGACTATAAAGGACCTCTTTATACCATTGCTTATATATACACGATCATATATCAGTGTAAAGGGGTCGTTGATTCTGTGGTTGTTCAGTCGGGAGTTTTAGAGGTTCACGTTCGTTTAGAGAGGTTCATTCATTCAGAGTATTCAAACTTAGAGATCCGGAGAAGAAGACTATGGAGATCATTTCTATATCACCAATGCAGTCACCTTCCACCATGGCCAACTAACTCGGTATCTCGGATGCTTAATAATGATTTTCTTCATAATGGTGGTAATGAAACTAGAAACCCTAGGTTGACATAGGTTGTGCCTTGGGAATTTAATATAAACATGCTTTAGTTTATTTTCATGTAGTAGGAATATATTAAAGTAGTATAATTGCCATGTACTAGTTAGATCAGTCATGAGACAGGTTGTCGCAATCCGGTTGATGATACTCCTTTTTGGGGTCGTATTTAGCTATTTGCGATACGACCTGATTCACAGTTATGGATCGCCCTCTTATAGTTGATACAGTGAGGAACTATATTATGCGATAAAAACCCTAGTTTTCTCTCTCATCTGATTCACAACCAGTTTACTTTGCTTTCTAGATAATTTTAGTTAAAATAGATAATTTGGTCCATGACCACCCAAACAAACCATTTTCAAAAAATATAATTCAGTGTTTTTGAATTACTAAAGTGAACAATCTCAGTCTCTGTGGGATTGATATCCCTTACTTAAGGTATTGCTATTTTACAATCAATACGTGCGCTTGCGTAGGGTAAAACTAGGCCGTCATTAAATGGTTGTTTTTAACACATAGTTTTAGTACACTTTGACGGACATCAAGTTTTTGGTGCCATTGCTGGGGAATGAAGCATTCTTAAAATAAATTTATTAATTTATTTGCATTGTCTTATTGTAGTTGCCGCTAAAGTTAGACTTTTGTGTGTTTGATAGGTACTCTTAAGAAAATAGAACAGAAAAGCGGAGCTTCTAAAGTTGCGAATGGAACTTTTGTGAGTTTTTAGTGTTACCTTGATTTTTGCATTTAATTATTTCTTGATTTTGTGTTTATAGTTAAGGTAGTTCAGAAGTAGTTAATTTTTATTTCACAAAATTTCGAAAAGAAAAGAAAAATAGTCATTTGAGTAGCGTATGACCGATAGACCGACCTGTTCTAATTTAAGCACTGCGTTAGTCGAGTACGATCCTGTGATCGAAAAGACTCTCCATCATTTACGTCAAGCTATTGAAGAGCGTCATTGTCAGTCAAAAGAAGTAGTGATGGGTGACCAAAGAGCCTACCCGCTAAGGGCACCAGAGACATCACTAAAAAGATATTACGCACCCGATGCGTACGACTACTATGCTGATTTTCGAGAGGAAGAAGAAGCGAAACACTTCGAGATCAGGACAAGCGTGATTAATATGCTTCCAAAATTTTTAGGTCTTGGAATGGAGGACCCATATCAGCACATTAATGATTTCCTAAAGGTAGCCTCTACTGTTAGGTATGAAAATGTGTCCAAAAATGACTTGCGACTGAGATTATTCCCTTGGTCATTAAAAGGGAGAGCTAAAAGATGGTACATCAAATTACCAAAGGAAATTAAAATATATTGGGATGCCCTTAAGAAGGAATTCATGGAAAAACATAATCCCATAAGAAAGACCTCTAAAGCACAAGATGCAATCAAAAGTGTTGACCCAAGGTTTTTCACCATGGGTAAACATGACATTTTGATGATAACAAGCCATTGAATATGGAGAATTTAATGTCTAATTGAGTTGTGCTTAATAGGTTTTTGATTCAAGATAAACTTAAGAGAGCTAGTGGATCTATGAAAAGATCAAACAAAGGTGCTTAGAGCTCAAAAGACATTGAAGACAAGGATGGAGACATTGACCCAAAATGTTAAAGAAATTGAAGATCAAAGAAATGCGTAAAGTATGCTTGGGTGAGTGTTAGATTTAATGTAAAGTTATTTTTTAAATAACTTACTTGACAAGTAAACTCTTGACCATATAGTTTATAGGACTATGCATAGCATTCATGAGTCTTTGCTAAAGTTGAATTAGTTCAACCTTTCGTAAGCTATAGAAAAACTCAAAAAATAGGGTGACCTAGAACCATAAACTCAATTCAAATTACTTGAAATGGTTTCTAGATGTATGTTAAGGCTTTGAACGTAATTCCTTTTTAAGCATGAAAAGTTTTTGTGAAATATTGAGAATTTTATTTAAATTGGAAAATTATTTTATGATCTCAATATTGACTTTAGGAATGTCGAGGACCTTAATCCGTCTCTAAGACATCCTAGGAGTGTCTCTAAGTCATTTCAGAAAAATCCCAAAAGATTTCACGAAAAACTATCAAGTGGGTTAAATGTTCGAAATGAAGCGTCACATTCAAACCACCATATCGCACTGAAATATGGGTAAAATGGAGTGATTCAAAAGCGTAAAATCAAGAGCTTGAAGTCCTCTTTCAAAGAATCTAAAGAACGTCTCCATCCGAGTTACGAAACTCCACCCAGTCGACTGGGCCAAGAAGTCCAGTCTACTAGCTAAGTTAGTAGCCTAAAAGTAAATTTTGGAATGATTTCTGGGAAACCCGGTCGACTGTCCCAAAGCACCCAGTGGACTGCCTAATCCTGGATTTGAATTCTAACGGCTAGTTTCGAATCCAAAGTTTTCCAAAACTTCCTTAAACACCCCCAAATGGCAATATTGTGTTCCTATGCTATATATATGCCATATATGAGGCAAAAATGGGTAAGAGAAAAGGGAGAAAAAGTTTGGATGAAAATCAACCAATTTGGGCATAAATGGTTGAAAGTTTTGTTGGGTAGAAATCTCTTCTATAGGAATCACCACATGAGCATCATTCATATTTTCTCTTGTGATTAATTCTTCCAGACATTTAGTTTGAGATTTTCAATGGAGTTTTTCATATATAACTCTAAGTATGTGAGGAAGTGAGCCTTGAATTTCTATATCTATCTATTGAGAGATATTGTTGTACGACTCAAATGTAAAATTCTTATTCTTTGTGAATGAAAGTCCAAGTGGTTATCTTGGCATGGGAATGACTTGTTGAAGCTTTGTAAAGGTTTCTCTCAACCTTAAAAAGAAAGGATTTGGTTGGCTCTCAGATGGGCGTCAGGTGTGTGCAAAATATGTGGTTAAAAACGACACCTTAAAGACACTTTAGGTTTTACCCTTCTGCAAGCACACAAATCAATTGTAGATAGTTTTGCTTGAGTAGAGGAATATCGATCCCACAGAGACTAGGATTGTTCACTTCAGTAGTCTAAAAATAATGAATTAAATTTTTCCGAAAAGAGTTTGGTTTTATGAATTATCTAATACTAATGAAAATAAAACAAAAAACAATAATGAATAATGGTTGTGATTCAGAGAGAGAGAAAACTAGGGTTTCCTCACTCCACCACTAACTGCATAATATAGTCCAAATTCTATTTCAATTGCATGAGGGCGATCCATTGACTGTGAATCTGGTCGCACCGCGCCAGTAGTTTGACCCCAAAAAGGATTACTCTCAACCGGATCTCGACAACCTATCTCAAGACTAAACTGATTAGTTCATGCCAACTACTAACAGAAAAGTAAATTAAAGCATGAAAATAAACTAAAGCATGTCTATATCAGTTTGTCAGGGCATGGCCTGTGTCAAACTACGGTTTTAAGTTTTATGATCACCATTATGTAGAAAATCACAGATTAGGCATCTGAGTTCCAGCCCATAGTGAATAATTGTGATTATGTAAGATAAATTTATTAAAAGATTCTAAGAAAAGAATCAATTTAAATATATAAACTTGTATCACGAATAAAAACGATCTCTCAACTTACACAATCATCATAGTATAGTCACAATTTCCCCTCTCTACAATTGAATAGAAAATTAGAACTACATTACTTGGCTAGGATTTCGCTAAGAAAACCCTAGATACCGAATTTGTTGGTCATGGTAGAAGGAAACTGCATCGTTGATGTAGAATCTCCCTCTATGACCTTCTTCAATGGATCTTTAAACCTAACCCTGTCATATTTATAGACAAGTGAGGGAAACCGTAATGGGTGCCCTTAATTTCATAATACATGTATAATCTCTATAAAATTAGATGTAAATATTTGTATAAGCCAGTATGTAGAGGTCTGGAATCACCGATCACTTAAAATATCGAAGTAAGGACAAAACTGGAGAATTCTGAAACAACTCCGAAATAACTTCTACACATAAAAGGATCATGTGGCCACAAGGTGGGACCTACATTCCTGACCTATGCATGGGCGTAGGTATAGGGTGTAGGGCTACGCTCTTGACCTACGTTTGGGCTATGGTCTAGGGTGTAGGGTAAAAACCACAGCGCGGCATATGAGCATAGCTTAGGTCCAATCTGCCCCTTTTTCTCTCTGACGATGTATGGTATGATGCATATTTTGCGTAAAAACTCGTCTTTTCATATTTGAGCTAGATTGGTAATAATGTCTGAAAATGAGATTTTTGCCCATCGATGCAATAACGATGTTTGGAAATGACCATTTTACACTCTAATCGCTCTTATTCGCTCTAGCACACCTCTTGATTCCTTTCTCGAGATAGAAATGAACACGAACTCAGTTAATTCATCGAGATTAACTCGGTTTCTTCATTAAGCTACTAAAACATGCTTAAACACACAAACGAAATAAAAATACCAAATAACGGAATGTAAAGACATAATAAACGCAAGATAGGGATGAAAAATGACCAATATTGAGCACCTATCACTCTCCACCCACAAGAGTGAGCACGGTTGACTCTTCACCAGGAAGAAGGAGCATGTAAGGGTTTGTTATTGACCCGGAAGAATGAGGCATGTAAGGGTTTGCTTATTCCCAAAAATAAATGCATGATAGTGGAATCCTTGGAAGGTTTTCTTAAGGCATGGATGTAGACAAAAGATTTGGTTGAACCATATAAAAATCTCGGTGTCTATGGTGTGCATTTTCTCTAATCCTTATCTCTTTACTTTAAATGTAATTGTCATTTTCAATCTTGAGCTTTATATATCAATGTTATGAAATTGCTTGTGTTTGTGTACTAATGAAGTGGTTAAGGAAATGAATACTTGAAGTGAATTGATAGAACTTATCTTCATCACACCATAACAGAAAATGCTTGGTTGAACTATATAAAATCTTAGTGTCTTCTCTTGCATTTTCCCTATCCCTTAATCTCTTTACCTTATAAGCAATTGTCATTAACAATCTTGAACTTCATATTGATGTCACGCTATGAAATTGTTTGTGTTTGTGTATTAATGAAGAGGTTATGAAAATTTATAGTTGAAGGAAATTGAATTGTGATATTGGTTAAATATGTTGTAGATTATAAATTATCTACTTCCTTATTTATCTATATTCTAAGTACATACCAAGTCATTGCTAGAATTTATCTTCAACACAGCTTAACATAAAATTATTATATGCACCCCAAGTGTTTCACTAAATGCTTATTCAATATAAGTTTCTATTTGAGAGTTTATGTGTGAACTCAATGTTTGATCATTTTTCATAAACTCTACAAGACGTTCTTCATAGCAAATTGTATTTTGCATTATGTTTCTATAAATAAAGAAAGTGTTATTACATGTTTAATTGAATTGCATACTTAGGCGCATGGATTAATTCCCATTCTACTTGAATCGAAAATGTATTTAATTGTGTAAATCACTATTGAATGATTACAAGTATGAAATGTGAATGTCACTTAAAGAGATTTTCTAAATCAGTAAGTGTTTGACAAGAGCTTAATGAAGTTTAATTTTGATAAAATAAAGTTAAATCGAAAAAGTATAAAAGTTTTTAATTGACCCTATTCACCCCCACTCTAGGTGTCAATATGTGTCCAACAATTGGTATCAGAGCCTCGGCTCTATTCATGCCTTAACCGGCTTAGAGTTGATCCATGACATATTTTGAATGATTTTCCCTTACGTAAGGTTCTTTGACGTTTTTATTCTCCTAAGATGTTTTCATGTTAGTTATATGCATTTAAAGGCTAAAGGAGAATGTTCTTAAAAAGGAAGAGTGTTTTTAGATGATCTCTAGTGTCCAATGACCATTGAATATGTACATGTCATAAAAGAAAATGTTTTATGATGTTATCCAATGTTTGAGACATCTATATGAAATGTTGTACTTTATACTTTTCATATTTGACTCCCGATGCTTTTCAGTGAAGTAATAATGTCTGAAAATGAGATTTTTGCCCATCGGTGCAATAACGATGTTTGGAAATGACCATTTTGCCCTCTAGTCGCTCTTATTCGCTCTAGCACACCTCTTGATTCCTTTCTCGAGATAGAAATGAACACGAACTCATTTAATTCATCGAGATTAACTCTGTTTCTTCATTAAGCTTCTAAAACATGCTTAAACACACAAACGAATTAAAAATACCAAATAACGGAATGTAAAGACATAATAAACGCAAGATAGGGATGAAAAATGACCAATATTGAGCACCTATCACTCTCCACCCACAAGAGTGAGCACGGTTAGCTCATCACCAGGAAGAAGGAGAATGTAAGGGTTTGCTATTCACCCGGAAGAATGAGGCATGTAAGGGTTTGCTTATTCCCAAAACGAGAAACATGATAGTGGAATCCTTGGAAGGTTTTCTTAAGGCATGGACGTAGACCAATGATTTGGTTGAACCATATAAAAATCTCGGTGTCTATGGTGTGCATTTTCTCTAACCCTTATCTCTTTATTTTAAATGTAATTGTCATTTTCAATCTTGAGCTTTATATATCAATGTTATGAAATTGCTTGTGTTTGTGTACTAATAAAGTGGTTAAGGAAATGAATACTTGAAGTGAATTGATAGAACTTATCTTCATCACACCATAACAGAAAATGCTTGGTTGAACTATATAAAATCTTAGTGTCTTCTCTTGCATTTTCCCTATCCCTTAATCTCTTTACCTTATAAGCAAATGTCATTAACAATCTTGAACTTCATATTGATGTCACGCTATGAAATTGTTTGTGTTTGTGTATTTATGAAGAGGTTATGAAAATTTATAGTTGAAGGAAATTGAATTGTGATATTGGTTAAATATGTTGTAGATTATAAATTATCTACTTCCTTATTTATCTATATTCTAAGTACATACCAAGTCATTGCTAGAATTTATCTTCAACACAGCTTAACATAAAATTATTATATGCACCCCAAGTGTTTCACTAAATGCTTATTCAATATAAGTTTCTATTTGAGAGTTTATGTGTGAACTCAATGTTTGATCATTTTTCATAAACTCTACAAGACGTTCTTCATAGCAAATTGTATTTTGCATTATGTCTCTATAAATAAAGAAAGTGTTATTACATGTTTAATTGAATTGCATATTTAGGCGCATGGATTAATTCCCATTCTACTTGAATCAAACATGTATTTAATTGTGTAAATCACTATTGAATGATTACAAGTATGAAATGTGAATGTCAGTTAAAGAGATTTTCTAAATCAGTAAGTGTTTGACAAGAGCTTAATGAAGTGTAATTTTGATAAAATAAAGTTAAATCGAAAAAGTATAAAAGTTTTTAATTGTCCCTATTCACCCCTCACTCTAGGTGTCAATATGTGGCCAACAATTGGTATCAGAGCCTCGGCTCTATTCTTGCCTTAACCGGCTTAGAGTTGATCCATGACATATTTTGAATGATTTTCCCTTACGTAAGGTTATTTGACCTTTTTATTCTCCTAAGATGTTTTCATGTTAGTTATATGCATTTAAAGGCTAAAGGAGAATGTTCTTAAAAAGGAAGAGTGTTTTTAGATGATCTCTAGTGTCCAATGACCATTGAATATGTACATGTCATAAAAGAAAATGTTTTATGATGTTAGGCAATGTTTGAGACATCTATATGAAATGTTGTACTTTATACATTGTATTGACTTAATACTTGTATTCATTGGTACATAAGCTTATTTCATGAATGTATTCATTTATTGATGAATAATATTTGTTCATGCTTCACATTCTTTTGAATATCTTGAAATTGCATGAGAAGAGTGACACCTTGGATTAGAGGGAAATTATTTTGAATAGGCGACTCTTATGAAAACAACCTTTCATTAAGCTTTCAAATGCTCTAAGAATTTTGAAATGAATGGAAATAAATCTTCCCATGTGCTAAAACTTTGACAAATTTTGAAAAAGGGCATATAATTTATTTTTGCCAATAAGGGAAGTTAGCTTAGTTTTCTTGTCAATTATTGAATTTAATATGAATGATGCATATGGTTGTTTGTTGTGACCCATGTATGATCCATATATGAAATAGAGCTTCACTAATATTTTCATTTTCATATTGGTTCATTTACTTGTGAAATAACCATGAGCATATTTTACTATTTGAATTGACAAATGCACTTCATGATAATGTTCTTGAATGATAAATTCAATTGAAGCATAGTGGTTGTAGAAGATCATTCATTTTATGCTAATGTGTTTATATTGAATTATGCCCATGATTGTGCTAACACAAATGGACCCAATAGCAAAATGGGTACCAAAGAAAACTACTTGAGTACGTTGTAGGTGTGGATTGTTTCCTTACTCAAGAACTACTGGTTCATGAATAGTAGAAGCTTTAACTCAAAAGCGGAGATGAAATCAAGGTATTTCACAAGATGAGTGGAGGATACAAATCATCTACAAGCAACTCCAAGTAAAATGGGTAGAGCTAGCACCATGATACACATTTTCTAACCTCCATTACTAATGTGCTATGTTGAATGAGATTAAATATGACATACATATGCTTATTAAAGTTTATTGAATCTTTATTGATATGTCATGGAAAAAATTTGATGATTGGTAATCAGGGTGATTAACTACTTGGTGCATGCAATTAAATATGCTTATATAATAGATTTTTTGATGATTGAAAGTAGCTTGCATTGAAATGACTTGGATATATGATATCATGATATTAGTATTTTGTCTTTCAAAGAATAGATTTATGAAATAAATTTTTGATCATGCATGAAATTTAAAGAAAAAAGTCATGACCACCTCTAGACTCGCAAGGCTACATCACTTGAATTTAATTTATTTATTGAGTAGATATTGTTAGTCACTAATTGACCCTAGAGGGGGGGGGGGGGGGGGGGGGGGTGAATAGGGTGTTCAAAATTCTATTTCAATCTTTTTGGATATTAAAAAAAAATTATATCAAATTAACAACTACTTTAAGAAACAAGTAATTATTTCAATGATAATTCCAATTTAAGAAGTCTAGTAAATAATCACAAGGTTAATATAGCATGCACAATAATGAAGTAAAGAGAAATAAATAGAGAGATTGACATCGTGATTTTTTCGACGTTCGGTAACTCCTACTCCTCGGCTCAAGAACCCCTTCTTGAGACTTTTCCCGATCCTTTCACTATGGCCCTTCCTTCATATGTGGAATGAAAAACCTTTACAACACAAGCTCACAAGTTTGTCTCTCAATCAAGAGAACAATCCTCTCTTGAAAAATCGTTGGACTTCACTTGTCCGAGATTACAAAATTTGTATGTAATCAATTGTATCACTCAAGAACAAAAACACTCAAAAACCTTAAGGGTGTGTTTGGAAACTAGCATTTTCGGTTTCATTTTTTATCTCTTGAGAGCAAAATTTTTTCTTGTTCTTGTCCTAAGGGTAATCTGGAAACAAAAATATGTTTGGTTGGAAATTTTGTCTAAAATATTTTCGGGAACAAAAAAAAAAAAAGTTTTTTGGAGGATCGGGTTTGGAGGTTAGGTTTGGAAGTTAGGGAATCTGCAACAATTAATTTTTTTTTTTTTTGCTGAGAACAAACAGTGCCGAAAACAAAAAAACACCATTTTGGTGTTCTCAAATTATGAACTAAGGGTGAGAAAACGTTTTTTTACTGTTCACGACAACAAAAACCATCAAAGGCTCCCAAAAGCGTTTTTGTTCCCGTGAACAATGGAAAAACAAGAACAAAAACGGAAACACCCCTATCCAAACACACGCTAAGGTTTTTATAGAAGATATATCAAGATAAGCTCAAGTGTTTTTGGTGATTTCTCAATAGCTCTAGATATGTATTCTCAAAGGATATAATCAATGAATAATATTTAGAGAATAAGAAGAGATACTAGAGGATTTGATTTTTTAAGATTTTACAGAAAATCAGTATATATGCTTCTTGCCTTCAATGACTTTTTCTCAAAGAGTGTGTATGAAAAAGATGAAAGACTTGTTTTTATCACTTGTACAACCACACCCTTACAAATACACATCACATTCTTTATATATGGAGGCTTTAGGGTTTTGAGAATGAATATTTGAAAAGAGACAAAAGTCGTTTCAAAAAGCTAGAGACAATTTGCTCAAATGATGGAAAAGAGTTTCTGTAAAGATATAAAATTATAAAGCTTTAGTCGACTATATGGTGTCCTTTAGTCGACTACTTAACAAGCTTTAGTCGATTATACAATCTCTACAATTGATTCACAATTCATCGTCTTGGTTTAGTCGACTACATGGAGGGCTTTAGTCGACTACATGGAGGGACTTAGTCGACTAGATGAAGACTTAGTTGACTACTTGGTGTTCTTTAGTCTACTAGATGGTGGTATTTAGTCGACTACTAAGAGGTCTTAGTCGACTCAATGATGTGATGAAAATCTAGTTAACCTTCGGCATGGTTTACTTGACTAGGGGATGGTTTAGTCGACTACATGGTGCACGTAGTCGACTACAGCTCAATTTGAATTAAAAATTTAACTTTTATCATGGCTCAGTCGACTACATGATAGGTCTTAGTCGACTATGACTTCAAAGAAAACTGGTTTTAAATTCATTTTTCTTTCATTTTGAGTTCGGTTAATTTACTACTTGAGTTTATAAGATTTTACCAACACATAAAATACCTTGTTACAATGATTGTACCCCGGCTTATCTACCCCGAGTCTTGAGTCTTCGACTTTCGCCTTTCGTTGAATATTTGATCCTTTTCCGTTTTCGTGCTTCAATTTTTTTCTTGCTTTTTCGCTTCTGTGTAAGCTTTCTTTCCGAGCATGTTTTCTAGTCATTCACCTGTTTTTTGCTGTAAATATGAACTTGATTTTTCATTAGTATCAAACACTCTTTAATGATTTGTTATCATCAATTTTGGTATTGTTTGCCGAAAGTAGATTTCAAAGCCAACAATCTCCCCCTTGATGATGACAAAACATTTTGCGTTTGCTTGGGAATGGTGAAACATCAAGTGATGCTTCCCCTCAATATGTGCATAAAATTCTTTGTTCTAATGCTGCCCTTTTGTAAATGAAATTTGCAGATTAATGGGCATTTTGACACAACTACTGTTTAGGCACATTTGAGATAATAAACACAACGTTTCATAGATGATTTCAATTGAGTATAAGGTGTTATACTAATGAAATAGGAAATAACAACAATAAGCCACAAAATAACAACGACAAGCCACACAAACACATAAATTGCTAATGACAGATAATGAAGTACTGGAAACTATTATAGCATAATTTCTCCCCTTTTTTGTCAGCGTCAACGGACGTGCGAGCGATGGGCCGCGAGATCAAGACGAAGATCATAAATTGAAGATGCGAGACCAGAGATACAGGCAGAGATTTCTTGATCAAAATCATGAAGGCGCTCGTGGACCTTTTGAATCGCTTCCGTATTCTTGGTGACAATATCATCTAGGCACTGAAGCACTTGTTCCTGTTGCTTAAGTATGTCAACATTGCTCTGAAAAACCCCAAGAATTTGGTTTAGAAGAGCAGCCTGAGGACTATTCTCGAAAACAGGTGGAGCAGAAATACTGTCCAATGGAGGAACCAAGGAAGAGGCTTCTTGGCGCAGAGTAGAAGTGCCTGTGGCAGGGCGCGGATGAGGAATAGGCATACTATCGGCAATTAAATTGCCTTCCGTATCAGAGGTGATTTGCATATGCTTGACATGAGTAGGGTCGAGAAAAATAGGATGATGCTCGGACACCTCATTAGGAAAAGAAAAGTCGTCCTGCTGAAGTAGATATGTAATATGGGCAGGAAAGAAAAGCGGACAGGATGGTTTGCGCTGACAGGTAAGAATGACAGAGCGGAAAATAGTAGCTAAATCAAATCTTTTTCCTGTCATGATGCAGTAAATAAGAAACGCCTCCATACGCAACACACTACTACGACTACCAATTTTAGGTAAAAGAGAATAACTAATGACATTATGAATTAACCTTGCCTCGGGTAGGAACATAGAAGCGAGAAGGCAGGCTGTCTACGTGGTCTCTTTGTCGATGCAAATTGTCCGAACTGCTTCAAGATAATCAAACCCATCAGCCGTGTACCAATCTTGCTTGGAAAAATGGCGGACACCGTCATCAGGAAGCAAAAATAGGCGATTGATTTCCCTGTCGGGAAAAGTCACATCGTGACCTGTCAAATAAATCCGATGATGTGGGAGAATATACTCTTTGTGATTTTGTAGAGAAGCATAAAATACTTTGACAACACAAGGAAGAACCGGGATGTCGAGGGTAATGAAGAAATCCCAACCAATTGCTCGGAACAATTCGAAAGTTCGAGCCCCAATTTTAGTGTAGAGAGCTTGATTGACGATTCGGTACGGGGTAGGAGGACGATGATCAAATATGGAGGTAAATCGATTTCGAGTAGTTTCACCTACGAGAAGAGCCTCAAGAAGAAGTGGTGGAGCTTTGGCCACCATCAATTCGTGATCCTTTTTCGTTCAAGCCACGAGTTTTGGGTGCCATTGTAGAAGAGAGGGTTCGAAAATAGATATACATGTATGTATTGATATATAGTGGTGTATATAGATATATATATATATGAGAGAAAGAGAATGGGTATGAAGAAATTGGCTAAAGAATTTAGGGAAATGGATGGAAATGCGAAATAAATGAGAAATGGAGATGGAATGAATGTGGAAATGAGGGTTTGAGAGTTATAGAGAGGAGAGGGAATGGGTTTGGATGAGGGTTGTGGGAGAGGCGAATGAAGAAGATGAAGTGGAGGCTAGGTTAAATAGGAGGGGTAGTCAACTCAGGGCTGGGTAGGCGACTATGTGGACCATTTAGTCGACTAAGGCTAGGGGTTTAGTCGACTAGGAGAGGACGAAAGTTAGGGAAGAAATGCAAGAGATGAGTAGTTTACTAATATCATGGGTTTAGTCAACTACGGCAAAAGAATTTTTAAAATATATTTAAAAAAATGGTGAAAATAGGTAAAATAAATAAATAAAAATAAACTAAGAATAAAAATAAAAATATGAAATAATTTAGGTTAAAACATCAATATCAATGGCCATTCCGATTTCTCTACGAATTTTTGAACATGATTCGTCAGTGAGTTATTTAGTGAAAATATCAGCTAATTGATTTTTAGTGTCAATAAAAACCAATAAAACGTTTCCTTTAACAACATGATGATGTAAGAAATGATGCCTAATCTCGATATGCTTGGTTTGTGAATGATGAATAGGATTCTTAGATATACAAATAGCGCTTGTATTATTGCATTTAATGGGCACATGATTGAAAATAAGACCGAAATCAAGTAATTGTTGCTTAATGTAAAGAGTTTGAGCGTAACTACTACCGGCTGCAAAGTATTCGGCTTCGGCCGTAGAGAATGCAACGAAATTTTGCTTTTTACTTGACCAAGATACTAGAGAGTGTCATAGAAAGTGACATGTGCCACTTGTGCTTTTTCGATCAATTCTACATCCCGCAAAATTGGTATCCGAATAGCTAATAAGATCGAGTGAAGTCCCACATGCATACCAAAGCCCTAAGTTAATTGTACCACTTAACTTAGGTACCAAAAAATACATTTCACTGCAAGTAAGTGAGATTCTTTAGGACACGATTGAAAACGAGCACATAGGCACACACTAAACATTATATCCGGCCTACTAGCGGTTAAGTAAAGCAAACTACCGATCATGCCTCTATAGTTAGTAATGTCAACATATTTACCATGTTCATCTTTATCAAGCTTAATATAGGTACTTATAGGAGTTACGACATGTTTGGTAACCTCCATACCAAATTGTTTTAGCAAATCTTTAGTGTACTTGGATTGACTAATGAATAAGCCATCCGAGCTTTGGTTGATTTGCAACCCTAAAAAGAAGTTCAACTCATTTCAAACTCATTTTCCATACTTGTAGCGAATTCTTTACATAAAGAATCGTTTGTTGAGCCGAATATAATGTCGTCAATATATATTTGGACAATCAACAAATGTTTCTTAATGGTTTTTGTAAAAAGTGTGTTATCAACTTTCCCTCTTGTAAAACCATTTTGGGTCAAAAACCCGTTAAGTCTCTCATACCAAGCTCTAGGAGCTTCCTTTAAACCATATAGAGCCTTAGCCAATTTGAAAACATGATTTGGGAAAAAGGTTATTTTCAAAACCAGGTGCTTGCTTTACAAAAATTTCTTCTTTTATGACGTCATTTAAGAAAGCACTTTTAACATCCATTTGATAAAGAGTAAAGTTTTTATATGATGTAAATGCAAAAAGCATAATAATTGCTTCTAATCTTGCTACGGGTGCAAAAGTCTCATCGTAGTTGATGCCTTCCTCTTGATTATATCCTTGAGCTACCAATCTTGCTTTATTTCGAATAATTACTCCATTCTCATCCTTTTTATTTCGAAAAACCCATTTTGTGCCAACTATAGTTTGATTTTTGGGTCTACGAACTAAACGCCAAACTTGATTACGTTCAAATTGATTTAGTTCCTCTTGCATTGCTACGATCCAATAATCATCACATTGAGCTTCGTGAAAGTTCTTGGGTTCGATTGGAGATACAAATGCCATGTGATTGCAAAAATCTTTGAGCTAAGATCTAGTACTAACCCCTTTTGATGGATTACCTATGACTTGATCAAGAGGATGATTGTGTACAATCCTCCATGATTTAGGCATTGAGTTGGTCAAGTAATTATTGGATCGGTGCTCAACTTCACTCATTTCCTTTTGGCTACTTGATGAGTTGGAGATATTGAGAGTATTTAGATTATTCTCAATCCCAACAGCCTCATCTTCTTCTAGGTCAACTCTAGGTGATGGTGGTGAAGATGATTCATCAAAGACAACATGAATTGAGTCAACCATTGTTAGAGTCCTCTTATTAAAGACCCGAAAGGCTTGACTTCTTGAAGAATACCCTAGAAAAATTGCTTCATCCGATTTGGAGTCGAATTTTCCTAGGTTATCTTTATCATTTAGCACAAAATATTTACACCCGAATACATTGAAATACCCAATATTGGGCTTTCTACCATTCCACAACTCATAAGGTGTTTTTCCTAATTTCATTCGAAATAATGAATCGATTAATTATATGGCAAGCGGTATTTACCGCTTCCGCCCAAAGGCTTCGGGGAAGGTTGTGTTCATTTAACATGGTTCTAGCCATTTCTTGTAAAGACCTAATCTTTCTTTCAAATACACCATTTTGTTAAGGGGTTCTAAGGGCCAAGAGATCATGAGATACACCAAGATCATCACATAATTTCTCTAAGTCTTGATTTTCAAATTCCCTACTCCTATCACTTCTAATTTTCTTGATTTTCAAATCTTTTTCATTTTGAATGATTCTATAAAATATATCAAGAATGGAGTGAGTTTCATTTTTATGAGCAAGAAAGTGAACCCAAGTATATCTAGAGTAGTCATCGACTATAACAAGTACATAGAGTTTCCCCGCTAAGCAAGCCATTCTCTCCGGACCAAAAAGATCCATGTGAAGTAGCTCTAATGGTTAGAAGTGGTAATGTCTTATCTATAGAGAGAGAATAGGATATACCAATTGCGTCAATCCCTATAATTTGGCCTTTAGAGTTGTCTCCAAAAGTTACGTTTCCTCCTTCATAGGATTTTAGAGAAATGAACTTTGATTTGTCTCCCGTCATATGCCTTGAGCATCCGTTATTAAGAAACCATTTTTCCTTTGATGAGGATTTCAAGCATACCTACAAAACAAGTTTAAGTAACATTCATTGGTACCCAATCTATTTTAGGTCCACTAAGGTTAGATATAGATTCTATAGTTCCTTTTGGAACCCAAATCATTTTTGTTATAATTTTTTTCTTCCTATGAAGGAATGCATTAGCTTTGTGTCCCTTTCTATTGCAATAGTAGCAAGTAACATTAGACCACATTTATCAAAATGTTTTTCTCTTTTTCTCTTTCTATCATTTGAAGATGTATGAGATGATTGTCTTGTAAATGTAGGACTAAATGTTTTTCTCTTTTTCAAAATAAGAGCATCTTTGTCAAAAGCATCATACCTTAGACCACATTTATCAAACGATCCTCTTTGTCTTCCTAATATAATGCTTAGGTTCTCTTTTCCTTTTGTAAATTTAGCTAATACATTTATTTGATCATCTATAGTATTTTTCAACCGATTATTTTCCTTTTCTAGCTCAATGATTTTGTCATTGCATGAATCTTCTAAGTTGGAATTAGTAAAACTACATAAAAATTTAGCTTTCTTAAGAAGAATATGTTTGCTAGCTAATTTTTCAAATTCATCATGTAACTCTTCAAACGCATCTTGCAATTTATTATAATTGAAGAGAAGTTCATCATACGACAGTTTTGATTTATCTAATGCATGTGAATTTAAATGTACCTCATCTTCATTTGCCATAAGACAAATATTTTCCATTTCCTCACAATTTTCCTCCTCATCCGAGTCACATGAGTCGTAGTCATCCCATGTAGCATTCATAGCCATCTTGTTTGGCCTTTTCTCGTTTTCCTTTTTGAGCTTGAAGCAATCACTTTTATAGTGTCCCGACTTTCCACAATTGAAATAAGTTGGGGGTTCCCTTTTGCTAGGTTCACCTTTTGGTTTGATTCTCCTCATGAATCTTCCACCGTTGAATTTCTTTCTTTGAAGGAATTTCTTGAATTTTTGGGTGATTAAAGCAATGTCCTCATCCACTTCTTCTTCAATCGGCTCATTGGCTTCACTTTTGGTAGAGGCTTGCAAAGCTACGCTTTTTCTTGGCTTGGTGTCTTCTTCACCAGAGTTTAACGTGATTTCCCAAGTGAGAAGATAACTGAATAGCTGATCAAGACTCATGGTGTTGAGATCATGAGCTTCTTTGATTGCCGTTACTTTTGCATCCTATTTGGCTGGAAGACTTCTAAGCATTTTGTGTGACGCATCGGATCTAGGAAAAATTCTACCAAGATGCTTTAGTCCATTCAAAATATTTGTAAAATGAAAAATCATAGAATTCACATTTTCATCATCTTTCATGGCAAACAATTCATATTCATGCATGAGTATGTCAATTTTGGATTCTCGTACTTGAGAGGTACCTTCATAAGTTACCTCAAGCTTATCCCATATTTCTTTAGCCATTGCATAAGTAGATGCACGATTAAATTTATTTGGACTTAATGCACAATTTAGATTTACTTTGGCTTTAGCATTGTAGGACATGAGCTTACGGTCATCATTATCCCGCTCATTGTGTAATTTGGGAACTATTTTTTCCATCAACGACTTTGGTTAATATAAATGGTCCTTCAATGACTACTTGTCATTCTTGGTAGTCAATAGCTTGAAGAAAATCTATCATTCTAGTCTTCCAATAGCTATAGTTTGATCCATCAAACTATGGGGGCCTATTATAAGATTGTCCTTCAACGTGAGTGACTAAATTTGAGGTCATGATCGTTCTCTAAGATGGTTAAGTCTAAAAATGGATAGAGATTTGACTCTGATACCAATTGTTAGTCACTAATTGAACCTAGAGGGGGGTGAATAGGGTGTTCAAAAATATATTTCAATCTTTTTAGATATTAAAACAAGCTATATCAAATTAACAACTACTTTAAGAAACAAGTAATTATTTAAATGATAATTTCAATTTAAGAAGTCTAGTAAATAATCACAAGGTTAATATAGCATGCACAATAATGAAGTAAAGAGAAAGAGATAGAGAGATTGACACCGTGATTTTTTTGAGGTTTGGTAACTCCTACTCCTCGGCTCAAGAACCCCTTCTTGAGACTTTTCCAGATCCTTTCACTATAACCCTTCCTTCACAGGTGGAATGACAAACCTTTATAACACAAACTCGCAAGTTTGTCTCTCAATCAAGAGAATAATCCTATCTAGAGAAATCGATGGACTTCACTTGTCTGAGATTACAAAATTTGTATGTAATCAATTGTTTCACTCAAGAACAAAAACACTCAAAAATCCTAAGGTTTTTATGGAAGATAAATCAAGATAAGCTCAAGTGTTTTTGGTGATTTCTCAATAGCTCTAGATTATATCATAAGGTTATTGTAATCAATTGTATTCTCAAAGGATATAATCAATTACTAATATTTGGAGAATAAGAAGAGATACTGGAGTTTTTGATTTTTTAAGATTTTACAGAAAATCTGTATATATGCTTCTTGCCTTCAATGGTTTTTTCTCAAAGAGTGTGTATGAAGAAGATGAAAGACTTGTTTTTATCACTTGTACAACCACACCCTTACAAATACACATATCATTATTTATATATGAAGGCTTTAAGGTTTTGAGAATGAATATCATATTTGAAAAGAGACAAGTGCCTTTTCAAAAAGCTAGAGACAGTTTGCTCAAATGATGGAAAATAGTTTTTGTAAAGATACAGAATTATGAAGCTTTAGTGGACTATATGGTGTCCTTTACTCGACTAGATCATGCTTTAGTCGACTACTTAACAAGCTTTAATCGACTATACAGGCTCTACAATTGATTCACAATTCATTGTCTTAGTTCAGTCGACTACATGGAAGGCTTTAGTCGACTACATGGAGGGACTTAGTCGATTAGATGAAGACTTAGTCGACTACTTGGTGGTCTTTAGTCGACTACATAAATCTTTAGTCGACTAGATGGTGGTATTTAGTCGGTTACTAATAGGTCTTAGTCGACTCAATGATGTGATGAAAATCAAGTTAACCATCGGCATGGTTTAGTCGACTACTTCAAGTGATTTAGTCGACTAGGTGACGGTTTAGTCGACTACATAGTGCACTTAGTCGACTATAGCTCAATTAGAATTAAAATTCTAACTTTCGTCATGGTTCCGTCGACTACATGATAAGTCTTAGTCGACTATGACTTCAAAGAAAACTGGTTTTAAATTCATTTTTCTTTCATTTTGAGTTCGGTTAATTTATTACTTGAGCTTATAAGATTTTACCAACACATAAAATACCTTGTTACAATGATCGCACCCTGACCTATCTACCCCGAGTCTTAAGTCTTCGAATTTTGCATTTTCGTTGAATATTTGATCCTTTTCCGTTTTCAATTTCTCTTTTGCTTTTTCGCTTTTATATAAGCTTTCTTTCCGAGCATGTTTTTGAGTCATTCACCTGTATTTTGCTAAAAACATGAACTTGATTTTTCATTAGTATCAAACACTCTTTAATGGTTTGTTATCATCAATTTTGGTATTGTTTGCCGAAAGTAGATTTCGAAGCCAACAAATATTTCTTGATATATGTCTATGAGCCTTTATGATTTTTGTGCTTTATCTAAATTCTCTTGATATGAAATATTACATATTGACTTGAGGTGTATGAACTTGAAGTGAAATTATGATGGACTTGCAATATATGTTTAATCAAATAAGTCCACAACTAGTAAACCTCAAGAGAGCAAAATTTCTTTGAATGATCTATCTAATGCAAATGAGGATAAGGAATATGTGATGAAATTCTATGTGATTAATTGATTCACCATCCTCTATTATATAACCTCTTAGTGATCATTCTAAAGATTTCTAAAGATTTCCATAAAAATGATATTCATGACGCTTAGCCTTTGTTGTTTCAAATTGAAACTTTGGTTGAAGCTATTTAATATATGCTTGGATCTTTATTATGAAAAGGAACTATAGGTTCTTCTTTGAAGGAAACATGTTGATTAGAGGAAATATTGTGCTTATATGTGATTATCTTGATTATTTCTTGATAAGCATGGATCATGAGTCTTATGTGCACATATCATGAAAGACATACTTTTTTATTATTTTTGTATTATTATTATTTTCTCAATAATATATAATATTTTTAATCTTCTATATCTTATAGTTTTGAATCATTATCATACATGCATACTCTTGTATTTTTATAATGCATAATAATGTTGCAATCTAAGTCTAATTGTGATGACCCAAGGTTTTGACCTTTATTATCCCAAGATCTTAACCAAGAAGGATATAGATTATTCTTTGCACATGTGAATGGAATTAAAGTACTAAGAATGCCACATGCCTCTTTGAATGAAATATTTTTATCTAATGCATTCTTATATGATTTTACAATGAAAAATTTCCATGTAGAAAATCACAATATGTTTTGAATGGCTTTAAGTGATTTTCCTATGGATGAAGTTTGTCTTAGAACCGTTATTGATAAACATTTATTTTTTTTTATCAATTATCAAATTTAGTTATTGCAATTATATGAGAGTATTATGTTTACCAATATTTGATGTGTTGTGCAAAGAAGTTTATCACAAACATGCAAACTATTTCAAAATGAGCATGATAGATGAACTTATTTTCTTCTTGAGTAAAAGTCATTTAAGTGTTATGAAAATAATTTCAAATACTTTTTGATACTTTGGTTTTGGGAATTTATGGCTTCCTTGGTTAACTATTTGGTTAACTATTCTTGGACTTATAGTAACACAAATGAAAATGCATAACAAGTGTTAATTTTTGTATATATATATACATTCATTATCTTGTTCATCTCTTATTATTTTAGATAAGTATTTTGATCAGATATATAGGAGATATATTTTATGCACTTGAGAAGAATGCATACAATGCCATCACATTACATTACATAGACATGTATTTATGAGAGATATTGAGCTCATTTTCATGATTATAAATTTCTTCGTCAATATTCTCACTAAATTTCTCCAAGAGAACTTATTTTGTAAAATTCATAAAGAAATGGAAATGTATTTGAATATTAATGTATTAGCATATGTCTTGTGTTTTTGTGACTTGTTTATTCTAGGATATTCATCTCTTAGTCATCATTATGATTTGTAATTTATTCACATTATATCCTATGATTAGATATTGCATATGTGTTTATTGAATTTCAAATGGTTGAGATGGAGATGGTGTTAACTCATTCTTAAGTGAATCTACATACACGACAATGTGATTTTAAACGATATAGTAATTGTGTGTTTCTTGTTTGCACATAGTATATTGAATACTTATGATTTGAGCTTTGATTCAAACACACACTTGAACATTAAGTCACTATTCGTTTGAGTCATTCACTTGATACGTGTACTTCATATATGAAAATCTAGTTTTACCATGTATTCTATTTTTCTATGAAAAGCAAGCAAATGATTTAGTCATCATCGATTACATGTACTAGATTGTCCTTGTTGCCATCATGAATGCAAAGCTATGCTTGCAATTTGGTATTATCTTAAGCATATTCCTGAAATGTATAGACAATATGAGATTGTGTTGCTTCAAATGATATATTTTATGATCACAATTCATATATGCAACTTAATTCTCTCTTTGTACTTGATTGTGTCTATTCTTTTTGATCATGTCAAAGGGGGAGAAAGATTAGTTGATGTGTATAGGTTGTATGCACATTCTTAGGGGGAGCTTTACTCCTTGAAATGATCACATGCTACATGTTTAGGTATTAACATCATTAGAACATAGTGATAGGGGGAAAAATCCCAAAGTTTATGCATATCCGTTATTGTTATATTCATTGATTGCATATTGATAGGGGAGCATTTATAAAATGCCCTCAATTGTTTTTTGGCACACATCAATGTTTGTCATCATAAAAAAGGGGGAGATTATTGACCCAAAATTTTC
Source organism: Cornus suecica (assembly GCA_963922005.1). NCBI lineage: Eukaryota > Viridiplantae > Streptophyta > Magnoliopsida > Cornales > Cornaceae > Cornus > Cornus suecica. The sequence continues at coordinate 46,757,304 of OY998240.1, forward strand.
ACCATGGTTTAACATGACATTTTGATGATAACAAACCATTGAATGTGGTGAATTTAATGTCTAATTGAGTTGTGCTTAATAGGTTATTGATTCAAGATAAACTCAAGAGAGCTAGTGGATCCATGAGAAGATCAAGAAAAGGTGCTTAGAGCTCAAAAGACATTGAAGACAAGGATGGAGACATCAATCCAAAATCTTAAAGATATTGAAGATCAAAGAAATGGGTAAAGTAGCTTTGGGTGAGTGTTAAATTTAATGTAAAGTTATTTTTGAAATAATTTACTTGAAAGCTCAACTCTTGATCATATAGCTTATAGGACCATGCATAGCATTCACGAGTCTTTGCTAAAGTGGAGTTAGTTCAACCTTTCATAAGCTATGGAATAACTCAACAAATAGGGTGTCTTAGAACCATAAACTCAATTCATATCACTTGAAATGGTTTCTAGATGCTTGTTAAGGCTTTGAACGAAATTCCTTTTTAAGCATGAAAAGTTTTTGTCAAATATTGAGAATTTGATTTAAATTGGAAAATTATTTTATGATCTCAATATTGACTTTAGGAATGTCGAGGACCTTAATAAATCTCTAAGACATCCTAGGAGTGTCTCTAAGTCATTTCGGAAAATACCAAAAGATTTTACGAAAAATTGTCAAGTGGGTTAAAGGTTCGAAATGTAGTGTCACATTCAAACGACCATATCGCACTATAATTGGCAAGTTGTATAAATAACTTCAAGTGCTCTTACAAAAAATATAAAAATGCCTCCATCCAAGTTAAAGAACTCTATTTATGACCAAAAGAGTGAATTGCGTCGAAATTAGGCTGAATAGCCCAGTCGATTAGGTAAACACCCAGTCGACTGCCTGTTGACCCAGTCGACTGGGTAAAGAAGGCCAATCGACTGGCTAAGTCAGTAGCCTAAAAATAATGTTCGGAATGATTTTTTGGAGACCCGGTGGACTACCCCAAAGTACCCAGTCGACTGCCTAATGCTGGATAGGAATTCCAACGGCTAGTTTCGAATCCAAAGTTTTCGAAAACTTCCTCAAACACACCCAAACGGTTATATTGTATTCCTATGCTATATATATGCCATATGTGAGCCAAAATGGGTAAGATAAGAGGGAAAGTAGAGTATGGATGAAAATCTTCCAATTTGGGCATAAATGGTTGATATTTTTGTTAGGTAGAAATCTCTTTTATAGGAATCACCACATGAACGTAATTCATATATTTTCTTGTGATTCATTCTTATACACATTGATTTTAAGATTTTAAATTGATTTTTTCATCTATAACTCTAAGTATGTGAGGAAGTGAGCCTTGAATTTTTATATCTATTTATTGAGAGATATTGTTGCACCACTCAAATGTAAAATTCTTATTATTTATGAGTGAAAGTCCAAGAGGTTATCTTGGCATGGGAATGGCATGATGAAGCTTTCTAAAGATTTCTCTCAAGCTTAAAAAGAGAGGATTTGGTTGGCTCTCCACCTGCAAGAGTGAGTAAGGTTGGCTCTTCACCCGTATGTAGGAGCATGTAAGGGTTTGCTATTCACCTGAAAGAATGAGCTATGTAAGGATTTTTTTATCCCCAGAAAGAGAAGCACGATAGGGGAATCCTTGGGAGATTTTCTCAAGGCATGGACGTAGACCAAAGATTTGGTTGAACCATGTAAAAATCTCGGTGTCTAACCCTTATCTCTTTACTTTAAAAGCAATTGTCATTTTCAATCTTGAGCTTTATATATAAATGTTATGAAATTTCTTGTGTTTGTGTACTAATGAAGAGGCTAGGAAAATGAATAGATGAAGTGAATTGATAGAACTTATCTTCATGACACAATATCATAAAATGCTTGGTTGAACCATATAAAATCTCGGTGTGTTGCCTTGCATTTTCTCTATCCCTTAATCTCTTTACCTTATAAGCAATTGTCATTTACAATCTTGAACTTCATTTTGATGCCATGCTATGAAATTTCTTATGTTTGTGTATCAATTAAGAGGTTAGGAAAATGCATAGTTGAAAGAAATTGAATTATGATTTTGGTTAAATATGTTGTAGATTATAAATTATCTACTTCCTTATTTATCTATAATATAAGTGCATACCAAGTGATTGCTAGAATTTATCTTCAAGACACCTTAGCATAAAATGATTATATGCACCCCAAGTGTTACACTAAATGCTTATTCAATATAAGTTTCTATTTGAGAGTTTATGTGTGAACTCAATGTTTGATCATTTTTCATAAACTCTACAAGATGTTCCTCAAGGAAAATTGTATTTTGCATTATATCTCTATAAATGAAGAAAGGGGTATTACATGTTTAATTGAATTGCATACTTGGGCGCATGGATTAATTTCCATTCTACTTGAATCGAACATGTATTTAATTGTGTAAATCACTATTGAATGATTACAAGTATGAAATGTCAATGTCACTTAAAGAGATTATCTAAATCACAAAGTGTTTAACTAGAGATTAATGAAGTGTAATTTTGATAAAATAAAGTCAAACCGAAAAAGTATAAAAGTTTGTCATTTACCCTATTCTACCCCCCTTCTAGGTGTCAATATGTAGCGAACAAAAATATTTAAGCAGATACCTGGTGAACATTTTCATGATGCTTGGGAGAGATAGAATAAAATTTTGTATAAATGTCCCCACCATAGGTTTTCTGAACAAGATATTGCTAAAACTTTGTACTTGGGACTTGGAGAGGCACATAAGACTTTGATAGATATGGAAACACAAGGTCAATTTTTCTTGAAGCAGCTAAAGAACTTTTGGAGATATTTGATAATATAAGTGAGAACACAATTCAATACCATTCTAAGTTGAGGGCTAGAGGTGAACAATAAGATAGGAGATCTGATAAATCTTATGTTGTAGAGCATGATGATGTGAGGGATACCATGGCTTTGTTTGGAGAGAATTAGAGAGAATTAAAAAAATTATGCAGCGAAGTCATTCCCCTCCGAGAGAGACGTTTGAAGTAGAAGGTTAGAACTCTCAAAATGAGTGTCAGGAGATAATTGTTGTTGATGCCAATGCATCATGGAACTATTCTAATAATGCTCGTTTCACTAATTCATATACTTCAAATGCCAGAAACCATCCATTATTGTCCTATAAATCTACAAATGTGGAGAATCGACCATCAAGGTCCCAACAGGGACAATCATCGAATCAACAGCCAAGGTTCACAGATAGACAACAGTCATATAACCCTCAACCAAGGCTCATTGAGAGACAACAATCATACAACCAACAACCAAGGTTCCAATAGAGTCTACAATCGTTTACCTAGCAACCAACAATCATGGCCAAAAATTCTCAGTCCAATTACCAACATAGAACATCCAATAATTCCTAAGCTCATCAGCCATTCAATAATTCCCAAGATCTTCAACCATTCAATAGTAATCAGGTTGTGCAACCATATAACTACCAAACCCAGCCTCAAAGAAGTCAAACTCCTCCACCCAGTTTCCTGACTAGTAGGTTAGAGTAGGTCATACTAGACATTTATAACAAGCTAGGCGTTCATACCCAATCATTGGCGCAACTGCACATGCCGACTGGCCAAATGGTTAAGGAGAGGAATGTAAGAGAACCAAGAAGATTGCCTAGTAAGCCTGTTGTTAATCCAAGGCCACAACAAAAACTAGAGCTTCGATCGTTTGTGAATGAACCTAATGAGACGGTTTAAGCAATCATGACTCTAAGAAGTGGAAAGGAAGTGGAGAGTAGAGTTGAGAAGGAACATGAAGAGAGGTTGCACAAAATAAAGAAAGCTGAACAAGCACAAAGGAAGGAAGTTGAAAAAGAGAAAAGAAAAGAGGCTAAAAGAATCTAGAAGGATCAACCATCAGTGGAAGAAAATGTCGATCAAACATTACTTGAAGAGCGAGACAGGGAAAGTTAGGAGGAGGCAGCGCCATTTCCTTAGCATCTTAGAGAGCCGGCTAAGTATGGGAAGCTGAAAGAATTTGATATGTTGGAAACATTCCGACAAATCAATATTTATTTACCTCTTAGATGTAATCGCCCAGTTACCGCCTTATACTAAGTTTTCAAAGATCTTTGCACCCAGAATCGAAAGAGTAGAGCGAAGAAACCAACAAAAATACTTTTGACTGTGCAAGTGAGTTCATTGCTTTTAAGTGATACTCCACCTAAGAGGAAATATCTTGGTGCTCCCACTATTCCACGCGTCATTCGTGACCAGGAAATTGGTAGAGCTTTTCTTGATCTAAGTATTAACTTGCTTACTTATTCAGTCTACCAATAGCAAAGGTTGGGTGAGCTCAGTCCCACTGAGGTCGTACTTCAATTTGTTTATCGATCAGTGAAGCAGGCAAGAAGAGTTCTTGAATACAACACATGTCCCTGACTCAAAGAAACATATTCCGATGATATTAGGAAGACCATTCTTGGCCACGATTAATGCATGCAGTAACTACCAAACCGAAGCCATGGATCTAACATTTGGAAATATAAAGGTTAGGATTAATGGGTTTGAAGGAGGCCACCAATTGTATGAATCGGTGGAATGTTTCCAGATTAAAGAGCGCAATGAGCTGGATGATATCATAGCAGATTTTGTGACTCAAATCTTGGAGAAGCATGAGCTAGAGTCATTTATGACTAGAGAATTGCTGGATGAGGAAGTGGCTGATTGGGAGTCACATTGGAAGCTGCAAAATGAATAGCTGAATAAGATGGAGACTACTTTATACACTCAACCATGGTGGGAGCCGATTGAACCACTTCCAATAGTTTCAAATACTCCACCAATTCCATCCTTAACTACTCCTCCTACCTTAGAACTTAAGGAACTACCAGAAAAGCTGAAATATGTTTTCTTGGGACCCTATGAGAATCTTCCTGTGATTATCTCTTCAAAGCTGACTGAAAAATAGGAGTCGAGTCTGGTTGAAGTCTTGAGTGAGAACAAAGAGGCAATATGATCGAGTGTTGCTGACTTGAAAGGCATAGACCCCTTGATTTGCATGCATCGCATACATCTTGTGGGGGATGCAAAGCCATTGAGAAAAATGCGACGAAGGCTGAATCCAAATATGAAAGAAGTGGTGAAATTGCTAGATGCGGGTATCATCTTCCCCATTTTTGATAACACATGGGTAAGTCCAACTCAGGTGGTGCCAAAGAAGTTTAGCATCACAGTGGTGCCAAACTCAAAAGGTGAGCTAATAACATAGCGCACGATCACATGATGGCGTGTGTGCATTGACTACAGGAAGCTCAACCTGAACACCATGAAGGATCATTTTCCTTTGTCGTTCATTGATCAAATCCTGCAAAAGGCTAGCCGGGCAGAGCTATTACTACTTTTTGCATGGATATTCTGGCTACAATCAAGTGACGATTGATCATGTTGATCAGGAGAAAACCACTTTTACTTGTCTGTATGACAATTTTGCTTATAGACGGATGCCTTTCGGTTTATGTAATGTGCCAGCAACATTCCAAAGGTGTATGATGTCTATCTTCTCTAACATGGTATAGAAATTTCTTGAAGTATTCATGGATGACTTCTCAATTTTTGGGCAAACCTTTGAAGACTGTTAAACATCTAGAACTAGTGCTTAAGAGATGCAACGAGATGAATCTAATCCTAAGTTGGGAAAAATGTCATTTTATGGTTCAAGAGGGAATAGTACTGGGCCATATTGTATCAAAGCGAAGAATAAAGGTAGATAAAGCAAAAGATAAATTAATTTCAAAATTGCCTCCTCCCACATCTATTAAGCAAATGCGTTTTTTTCTGGGCCATGTTGGGTTTTACCAAAGGTTTATTAAAGATTTTAGCAAGATCGCCCAACCGTTATGCAACTTATTGGATAAAGATGTGACATTTGTCTTTGCTGAAAAGTGTTTTCATGCCTCTGAGGAGCTGTGTACTCAACTCTCAACAGCCCCAATTATTCATCAGCCGGATTGGTCTCTACCATTTGAGCTCATGTGTGACGCTTCTGACTATGCCATAGGATTTGTGTCGTGTCAGAGAAAAGATAAGTTGCCATATGCGATTTACTATGCCAGTAGGACTCTTAATGAAGCTTAAATGAACAATACAACTACCGAGAAGGAGTTGTTGGCAGTTGTCTTCGCCTTGGATAAATTCTGATCATATCTATTGGGCGCCAAGGTTTTTGTTTATTCGGATCATGCCGCGTTGAGGCATTTGCTAACCAAGAAGGACTCTAAACCAAGGCTGATCCAATGGATTTTGCTATTGCAAGAATTCTACCTGTAAATCAAAGACAAGAAGGGTTTGGAGAATGTTGTTGCGGATTATTTGTCGAGGATTATTGTCGAGTCCACAAAGGACACTACTCCTCTGAAGGATTCATTCCCGGATGAACATATGATCAATGTGGCTGTTGTGGAACAAATACCGTGGTATGCTGATATTGTCAATTATAAAGCCACAGGTTGAATTCCGAAATGATGGTCCAAGAATGAGAGGGACCAATTCTTCAGCCATGTCAAATTCTATATCTGGGATAATCCGCGGTTATACAAGTATTGCTCTGACCATATTATTAGAAAATGTGTCCCAAAGAGTGAAGTGTAGAGCATATTGATGTTTTATCACACACTAGAGTGTGGAGAACATTTCAGAGCGCAGAACAAAGCTCATAAGGTGCTGCAGAGTGGATTTTACTAGCCTTCCATATTTAAAGATGCTTTTGAATAATGTAAAGTGTGCATGTGATGTCAAAAGTTGGGATCTATATCTCAATGAGACATGATTCCTCTAATCCCAATTCTGATTGTGTTATTATTTGATGTATGGGGTATTGATTTTATAAGACCATTTCCGAAAGCAGACAACAAGAAATACATACTTGTGGGGGTTGATTATGTGTCAAAATGGGTAGACGCAATAGCCACCAAAAATGCTGACCATGATGTGGTGGAAGAGTTTATGAAGTCAAACATTTTCTCAAGATTTGGTATACCACGAGTGTTGATTAGTGATGGCGGAAGCCATTTTGACAATCAGTTTCTTCCTGCGTTATGTAAGAAGTACTGTGTCACTCATAGAATTGGTACACCTTATCACCCCCAATCACCAGGGTAAGTGGACGTTTCAAATAGGGAGATTAAAAATATCTTGGAAAAGACTGTGCGTCCTGACTTAAAGGATTGGCCGAAAAGGCTAAATGATGCACTTTGGGCGTATAGGACTGCGTTTAAGACACCAATTGGTATGACACCGTATAGACTAGTATATGGGAAATCATGTAATCTCCCCATATAGCTAGAACACCGAGCATACTGGGTTGTTCGAAGATTGAATTTTGATATGAAGAAAAGCGGTGCAAAGCGAAAAATCCAACTTCAGGAGCTTAAGGAGTTGAGAAATGATGCATATGAAAAATCTTAGATTTATAAAGCTCAAACAAAGGCGTTCCATGATAACCATATTATGAATAATGTTTTTGAGCCTGGCCAGAAGGTTTGGCTGTTTAATTCGAGACTCAAGTTGTTTCCTGGTTAGCTCCAATCGAGATGGGATGGGCCATACAAGATTATAAAGGTTTTCCCCCATGGAGCCGCGGAGCTCGATTTTCCTGACACTGGAAAGAAGTTTGTCATCAATGGGTAAAGATTGAAGCCCTATATAGAATTCCAACCAGCGGAGTGTGTGGTAGAAACGGTTGATATAACTGAATCACCACCTGAGCTGGATCAACTTGATGCGAAGTATTGAGAGGCAACAACGTCGCACCAACGATGTTAAATATTGGTACTAGGTGATTAAGAGTAGCTTTCGATCCTAGTTTGTACTTGTAGATGGTAATTTAATCGTTTCTATATTTAAGATTGAGTCTATAAAATCGAGTCGAGAAACCATCGTCCTCTGTGTAGGAAGCGTAAATTAAGCTAATAGGATAGATAAGGGTGTGTAGGAAGCCTTTAGAGTGCATGGGGTTGAATATGGCATTTGAAGACAAAGAAAATTATTTTGGGCCCTATGGACCTACGCTTGAAACGTGGGTCCGGCTACGCTTCAAGCATAGCGATGGGCCTGTTATAAAATAGACCCGTCAGGCCATTTCCATTCAAACTCCTCTCTCTCTCATTTCTCCACCAATCTTAATGAGGTTTGTTTCTACCATTGATTCATCCGATTCCTTATCATTCCTTGATGGCAGATCATCATATTAGTTTGTGATTGATCCGGATTCGCGTGAAGAACTCGAAAAGTCTCTGAAACTCAATTTATGGAAAATCATTATTTCACTTGATTCGGTGAGTTTTGTTTCATTATTTTAATTTCATATGACTTATTTAACTATTATAAACTAGTATTGATGAATGAGTTCGATCAAAATTGTGTTTTCATCCATTTTTTTGATCCGTTTTCCAAAAAGTTGAGTTGTTTGACTTCGAGAGCGGCTTGAATATCAAACTTTTGGGATGAAGGCTTGTTTAATCGTCATATTGGATATATTTAGATACAGTTTGAGTTTTATTTAGTGTTCAGAATAGTAGCACTCACTTTTCAAAAATTCTATATTATAGGCATGGCTAAATTGAAGGGTGCGACGAGACGAGTCGTCAAGGGCGCCATACTAGTAGAGCATGATGTTTTACAGAGGTCAAGATCATTATCTCCCGACCGAGAACCTATTTTCCTCCGGAGTACACGTGGCTCGAGACCACAGTATATTTACTCAGCATCTTCATCTTCCTCATCTTTTGAGGCGGAGGTGCCCAAGTCCACTACACAGGGCTATGATCTTTACTTGCTACATGCTTGAAATATTATTGATCCAGTTGCTCCACGTGCACCATAGCCGCCACATGTCCCTGAGCAGATGGACGAGGATACTGAGAGTGATGATAGTGCACAGGAGGATGATGTTGATTAGGGAAAGGATGTTGGTCATCCGGATGAGAGCCACCAGTAGTGGGTGACCCCGCAGTTTTGACTACATTTTTACCCATGCCCTAGACAACATCGATTGAAGATTTTCTAGATCGGGTTATTCGGAAGAAGTATTAGTATGAGAGTACTTATTTGGTGGCCCTGTTTGAGAGGCTACAGCCAGTACCTGCTTGGATGATAGGCCGACTAAGGGCCCGCCACTTATTACCTATCCTTGCCCTACCACCCCGCATATTTGCGAGGATATGATTCGGGAGTTTTGGCTATACATGCAACATTTTAGTAGAGGGAGGAGGCTATGGACAGTGGTCCAAGGTACTGAGCTTGATATTACTCCCCAGACTATTGCTAATGCATTCCGGACAACTGTCCACCCGAGTTAGCTGCTGAGTTCCCACCTATGCCCAAGATACTCTCATCTCTTACGATCATATTATACATTAGACTGCAAGGGGGTGGTCTGATACGTATAGGAACTACATGAAGAAGGCAAACTATCACCCGATGCTATGGTTTTTGGATGTGATAGTCTGCTCCCAGATTCTTCCACACAGTTATACTACCATGTGTTATGCGCCATTTTCGGCCCGCCATTATGCTTTTGAGTTCGAGAGGTAGATTTTGATTCCACAGATCTTATAGGGGGGCTTGTATGCGCATTACATCTACTTGCGGAAAGAGTTAAAATTTTAGCAGCAGACATTCAAGGTCTGATTCCTATACTTCGTGATGAAGTTGAAGGTTGATGCTAAGATCGAGATGGATGCGGGTGAGCTGAATTTATTCAAAATGCGTCTCCGTATTCTAAAGTAATGTGGACAGGTGTCTGGACCCGGTTACATGGGGATGCCATTATGGCACATAAACCAGGGTTTGGTCTATTACCATGCCAGGATGCACAGGCCCAAGCACAGGCTGATGCCGGTATGGCTCAGGATGCTCACGCTGCCAATGTCGATGTTGATATGCCACAAATGTCAGAATTTGAAGAGGAGATTATTATGCCATAGGCACCTGCAGGGGGTACCATCACTTTGTCTCAGGTTCAGTTTGATGCTCTTATGGCACGAATACAGGGATTAGAGCAGAGACAGGAGCATAGATTTGATCAGGAGAGACAGGCCCATCGGTGCGATCATAGGCAGTTATGCCATAGGGTTGATGGCATGAGGCATCATTTAAAAGTACATCTTCCACCTATACCACTGACCTCGGATGATGAGGCATAGTGTAATCTTAGTTTAGATTTTGGTTGTATTTTCTTTTATTTTCTTTATTTTTTTCGGTACATTAGAGATAAATCGCGGAGTGGATAGATTATGTGATAAGGTTTTATGTGAACGCTTTAACGATTATTCTTTAACTATCTTTTGTTAGTTTCATATTTTATAAAATGACAATTTTTGAAATCCATTTTATCGAGTTTGATGTGTCCCCTGAGTTTTACGGTTATATTTAGTGTGCTAAGGTTTTGAATTCTTTCAAGTGTTTAATTGCACTATGCGCACATTTGTGGGTTTAATATTGGGTTTACATGTGTTATATAAATATATCAATTGATTAGAAGAGGGTCATTTGAATAAAATAAAATAAAATAAAATTTCAAGCCAACCTAGGCTTAAAGCGTAGGCTACCACGAGGATGATTTTTAAAAAAGTAAAAATTTGACCCGTTTGTAGGGTGTTTTGGCCTCATTTGTATATGTATTTGTATTAGGAGTTGTTTAAGGTATTTTTAGGATTTTTTGTAGAATTTTTGTAGAGGTTTCAGAGTAATCCTAGTCTGATATCGAAGTGGGATGTAAATACAAGTTAGAGTTGGATCATGAGTTGTTTCCACTTTCCTATTCAAACAAGGGTTTAAAATCCTTTTCCTCTTTCAGTCTTATACATCTATCTATAAATACACCGATAGGGTAGACACAATTCACGTTTCACAACAGTTGGGCAATACAGTTAGATTTTCTTATTCTATCCTTTCTTCTTCTTCTTTCTATCTCGGGAGTGTGAGGATGGATGGTGATAATGAGAATTATTCTAACCCGAAGGAATTCATAGAGGGGGAAGAGCATCATGTAGAGGCCAAAAGTTCAAATAATGGGGCAACAAGCCGTAAGGGAAGAAGAACAACACCAAGATCATTTCTGGAGTGCAGGCTGCAATTCGAAGAAGTTTTTCGTCCAGAGAGGATGAAACAAGTATTAATATCACCTGGAAGGAGAATCCTTAAGGAACGAGGATTGCAAAATTTAGAGCACCCGACAGAAGAAAAGGTGTATCTGGGCTTAATCCAAAAATTATATGAAAATATGACGATTTCGGGACCTTCAGGATTTGAGGTTTTGTTGGCTAAAGTGACTCAGTGGAGTGCTCCTATTGTGATTGGAAAAAGAAGTATTGCCGATGTATGGAATATACCAATTGGTAGTCCTGCAAACTTAGAAGGAAGACTGATGAAGCATCCTCAAGTATGGCCACATACGGATGAGAAGATGGTGAGAGAATTGTGTGTTGTGTCAGATCCAGGTGATAAGACATGTGAAAATTGGTGGTTGAAGTCGGATCTGCTTTATTTGGATTGTGTCATTTCGGCTCAAATTCGGCCAAATAATCGGACTAGTTTAAGGGATCACATAATGCTTAGAACATTATATGCCCTAACTCATAGGTATAAAGTGTGTATTCCGATGGTGATAATGGCTGAGATGTCGATTGCCCAAGAAATTGTGAGTAGACAGTGGGCAGGTGTAGATAAATTTGAACATTATCTTTCATACCTGTTTCTGTTATCGAAGATCATTGCAGGGCAATTGGGTGATAGTGATAAGATGAAGGAGTTGCATTAGATGCGGTGGAACATTATGAAGATATATCCGGAGGAAGACTTGGATAAATTAAAAGAGAGAACAAACTTTCGGATATGGTTAAAGAACGTCATGACTAGTGATGAAGAAGAGGAGAAGGATTGAGATTAAGGTTTAGTTTTAGTATTATGATTTTTTGTTTTGTTTTGTTTTATTTTTAGGGACGGTCAACCCTTAAGGCCACATCTTTATTATTAATTTATATTTTTATTTTATTTTATAGGATTGTAGGCCCTTAAGGCCAAATCCTGATATTTATGATTATCATTATTTTTGAAAAACAAAATATAATAAATAAATAAATAAAAGAATTTTAAATTTATTGAAAATTTGGTGTGAGATTCTAGATATTTTTGAAATTTCGTTTTCCTTTTGCTATGATTAGGGGTATTTATGCTTTATTGCGTATTTTTACAGATGATCCAAATCAATTTTGTGGGAGGGGATTCAAGCTTTGCTTTGGAATCCAGAATTGAGCATCAAGGGTAACTATATCTGATTTCCTATATTATTTTTTACCATGAGGACATGGTCTGATTTAAGTTTGGGGGTGAGGGTATAGAATTACATGGAATGAAAACTTTCAGGAAAAAAAAATTTATGATTTTGGACCAGTTCTTTGTTTTCACACATGATTTATTTGCATTACAATTTGATTGAATTCATGTTTATGATGTATGAGTAGTAGGTGTTGTGATAGTCTCATCCATGATAGTAATGATAAGATCGAGTTAGTAAAGAGGTGTGGTTTTACATGGGAGAGTGAATGAGTGAAATTCAAATAAAGAAAGAAGACTTTGACCTATAAGCCCAAGCACACTTTCACTATGGGAAATAGGTCGATCTTTGACTATGATTTTGAAAATATTAATTTTGCCACAATAAAAAGGGAGAAGGGGAGTTGTTATGGTTAAAATGGAGAAAATTGGAAAATATTTGAGAAAATAAAATGCAAAAAGCAGTTCTTCAAACTGAGTAACCGAGCCTTGGTATCACCAATATCACTGTTTATGTTTAAAGGGGAGAAGACTGATGAGCATAAATCCCACGGATGAAGCTCGGGCCCAGTTGGTCGGAATTAAAAATCTTCGCTGGAATGTCCGGAGACTTAAAAAGACAAAAAGGGATAAAAGTGGAAAGATGAAAAGATGAGTTTTTATGAAAAATGGCAATATTTGATCAATGAAGTAGTTAAAGAGAGATTGAAATACCAAGGTATAATATTCATAAAAACACGAATGGTTGTCCGGATTGAGAGTAGAAAGTAGCAAAATCATTCACTTTAGTGAGAACCATTCATGACACGAAGTTCGATATAATTATTGTTCGGTACTGAGTGGGAGTATTTGTATCCATGCCGTCTTTTACATTATATCATGACTTAATTGAACTTCTGTGTGAACTCATGACTACGTGATTATAGAGAACTGAGATGTTTGTAGGTACCATCTCTTGAAACCTTTACAAGACTTCAATTTTCCATTAGGGGTAACCTAGGGGTTTAAAAGGCTTGTTACACATGATAAGTGTAATCGTTGACCCTCACGAAAGCATGTGAGTAGGTTAGATTAGTTAGAATAGAAAAAAAATAAATCATCACAAGAAAGTTACTTGATTTTATTGCTAAGGGACTAGCAATATGTAAGTTTGGGGGTGTGATAGGTGTTAAATATTAAAAATTTTGACCCCTTAACTTACTATTGTTACGTCCTTTCATTCCATTATTTGGTATTTTTATGTTGTTTGTGTTAAAGCATGTTTCAAGAGTATAATGAAGAAATGGAGCCAACTTCGGTGAATTAACTAAAAAGTGTGTTCTTTCTATTCAAAAAGGAGAGTCAAAGTGGCAGTCAGAGACAAAAATGTCTCCCGGAGGACAAAAATTGCATTTCCAGAAGTCGTTATCTTCAACAAAAAGTATCGTGGATCCAAGACGGTCATTTCGGTGTATGTACGGAGAAAAGTGGTTTTCCATAAAAGACCTATGCTTGTGCCTACACTTTTAGTTTCAAAAAGTGGCTCGACAACACATTTTTACTCTTGGAGGTACGCTTGGACCTACGCCTGAAGCGTAGGCCAGCTACGCTTGAAGCGTATATGCGGCAAGTTTTGTGGTTTTTCGATGGTTTCTTCCTGTTCTACCCCAGTTCGACTCCAGACCTCTGTTTACATGTATATACAATTATATATATATATCAGTTTTAGGGTTTGCATGTGTGGAATGAAAAGACTATAAAGGACTTCTCTATATAAATACCTATATGTACATAATCATATATCAGTGTAAAGGGGTCGTTGATTTTGTGGTTGTTCAATCGGGAGTTTTAGGGGTTCACGTTCATTCAGAGAGGTTCATTCATTCAGAATATTCAAATGTAGAGATCCGGAGAAGAAGACTACGGAGATTGTTTCTACATCACCAATGTAGTCACCTTCCACCATGGCCAACTAACTCGGTATCTAGGGTTTTCTAGCAAAACCCTAGCCAAGTAATGTAGTTCTTTCATTGTTTTTAATTGTAACGAAGGAAAATTGTTGACCATACTGTGATGATTGTAATAGTTAAGAGACCATACTAATTTGCAATATAAAATTATATGATTGCTCTAAATTCTTGTCTTGGATGGAATGAATATATTATTTTGCATAACTATGATTATTCAATATGAGCAGGAACTCGGATGCTTAATTATGGTTTTCTAGACAATGGTGGTAATGAAACTTGAAACCCTAGGTTGACATAGGTCGTGCCTTGGCGATTTAATATAGACATGCTTTAGTTTATTTTCATGCAGTTAGAGTAGATTAGAGTAGTATAATTGACATGTAGTAGTTAGGTCAGTCATGAGATGAGTTGTCACAATCTGGTTGATGGTACTCCTTTTTAGGGTCGTATTTAGCTATTTATGGTACGACCTGATTCACAGTTATGGATCACCCTCTTACAATTGATACATTGAGGAACTGTATAATGCGGTTAGTGGTGGAGCGATGAAAACCCTAGTTTTCTCACTTATCTGAATCATAACCAATTTACTTTGCTTTCTAGATAATTTTAGTTAAAAAAGATAATTTGGTCATTAACCACCCAAACAAACCTTTTTCAGAAAATATAATTTAGTGTTTTTGAATTATTAAAGTGAAAAATCTCAGTCTCTGTGGGATTGATATCCCTTACTCAGGCCATTCCTATTTTACAATCGATACGTGCACTTACATAGGGTAAACATGACCATCATTAAAGAGTTGTTTTTAACACATATTTTTAGTACACTCTGGTGGACATCACTTAATAGCAATCCCTACGCTTAAGGGTAGGGGCCAAGCGTAGGTAGAGTTGGCAAAGATGAGTCCTGATCCGATTTAAACTCTTTTGACATATCTTCGACTTCAACACCTACAAGCCCGTATATATGACATATATGACGCAGATTTGAGGAGAAACACATCAAAGAGGAATCATACTCATGTGGGACAAGTTGGAAACAAAACGAACTCTTGTCAATCTCTTCTACAAATACCAAGGTTTGCTTCATATCTTAGGAGCTTCATATTTACATAATTTCAAGAGCACTTTCTCTGAAGATTCATATTATTCAAAGGAGGGAGCCATAGACCTAAAGATCTGGAGAAGAAGATCATGGAGGTCATTTATACATCAACGATGCAGTCACCTACCACCATGAGCAACTAATTCGGTATATAGGGTTTTCTAGCAAAATCCTAGCCAAGTAATGTAGTTTATTTATTTATTTCAATTATACCTAGGGGAAATTGTGACCACACTGTGATGATTGTGTAGATCTGTGATTAGACTTATTCTTGACACGAGATTTTATATTTATTCTAATTCTTGTCTTAGATTGAATAAATGTATTATCTCACCCAATCAGGTTATATTAAACATAGCATGATTTTTTACACAATGGTGCTTAACACTAGAAACTCTAGGTTTACACAGGCCATGCCTTGGTGAGGTGATATAAACAAGTTTTAGTTTAATTTTATGTCGTAGGAGAAGATTATAGTAAAGTAGATGGCATGTACTAATTACACTCTGTTTGGATATGGGTTATAGCGAATCTGGTGGATAGTATCCTTTTCGGGATGTATTTGACTATTTGTGGTATGATCTGATTCATAGTGATGGATCGCCCTCTTGCAATTGAGCAAGTAGATAAGCTATATTATGTGGTTAGTGGTGGAGTATGAAAACTCTAATTTTTTCTCTACCTTGATCACAATCAGAATTTAAATTTTGTTTTTAGTTAATCTAGTTATAGATCTCAAACAAAATAATTCAAACCTTTTTCAAACATAATTCAATAATTTTAAATTGTTAGAGTGAATAATCCAAGTCTTTGTGGGATCGATATTCCCTTTCTCAAGCTGATTTGTACTACAATACAATTCGTGCACTTGCGATAGGTAAAACTTTGTCGTCATAAGGGGTCATTCTTAAGCATTATTTTTATCACCCCTAGACGCACATCAAATCACGTGACTGGAGATGAGAACATATTTTTGGAGATTGATACTTCGGTGAATTCTCATGTAAAAATGGGAAATGGTGTTTTAGTTCAAATAAAGGAAAAATGTACCATTGGCATAGAGACAAAGAAGGGAAGGAGATATATTCGAGATGTCTTACTAGTTCCGGATTTGGAGCAAAATTTGTTAAGTGTTTGACAACATGTAGAGCATGGGTACTCCATTCACTTTTATGAGGATTCTTGCAAGATTTTTGACAACAAAATAAAAATTCAGATTGTTGCATGGAGAAAAATAGAAGCTTTCCTCTCACTTTCTCATACTCATAAGATGTGGCCTTGAAGATGGATATTGTTGATGAGTCATGGCTTTGGCATAGAAGATTGGGGCACTTAAATTTTCAAAACTTGAAGTATCTTCAACAAACGAACATAGTACATGGGTTACCAAGTTCTATACAAGAAGTGAAAGAAGTTTGTGATAGATGTGCTATTGGCAAGCATCACCGAGATTCATTTCCAAAAGAGAAGGCATGGAGAGAAAAAACACCATTGGAGCATATTCATATCGATGTGTGCGGATCGATGCAAACACCAACTCATGGAGGTAACAAGTGCTTCATTTTTTTGTCGATAATTTTTCAAGAATGACATGGATTTATTTCATGAGAGAAAATTCGGATGTTTTTTTAATCTTTAAAAAGTTTGAAGCACTTGTTGAAAGATAAAATGACTATTGTATGGAAGTGTTGAGAAGTGATAGAGGTGGAGAATACAATTCAAATGAATTTGATAAATTTTATGAATATATTGTCTTCGAGAGGCAATTAACTATTGGGCACATTCCATAACAAAATGGAGTCGCGAAAAGGAAGAATCGAAAAATTGTTGAGATGGAAAAATCAATGCTTCATGAGAAGGGGTTGTCCAAATCTTTTTGGGGTGAAGCCATGTATACCGCCGTTTACTTGATGAATAGAAGTCCAACAAAAGCCGTGGAGAGCAAAACTCCAATTAAAACTTGGAGTGGAAGGAAGCCATCCGTTAATCACTTGAAAGTATTCGGTTGTATTTGTTTTCTCATGTTCCAAAAGAAGTAAGGTGCAAGCTTGATGAAGCTAGTGAAAATGTATCTTTATGGGTTATAGCTCAAAATCTAAGGGTTATAGACTCTTCAATTTGAAAAATAATAAATTGATCATTTGTAGAGATGTTCTCTTTAATGAGAAGACTTCCTGGGATTGGAAAAAGAAGAAAGTTCAACATCAAATCATTCTTCTCAATGAAGAATCAGAAAATCAACAAAATGAAGATGAAGATGATCTTGAAGTACCACAACGAATACCTCTAAAAACAAGCTCACAATCAAATCCAACTTCTCCAACAAGCTCAAGTTCATCATCTCCAAGTTCAACTCCAAGAAGAATGAGAAGTCTTAATGATGTGTGTGCTAGATGCAATTTTTGTGTTCTTGAACCAAAAATTTTTGCATAAGCAATTAAAGAAGAGGTGTGGAAGAAAGCTATGGAAGAAGAAATTCACGTGATTTGAAAAGAATAAGACTTGGACATTGGTAGATAAGCCGAAAGATAACGATGTGATTGGTGTGAAATGGATCTTCAAAATGAAAATCAATATGGATGGTTCTATTCAAAAGAACAAAGTGAGGCTCATATCTAAAGGGTATTCTCAACAGCCCGAAAATGATTTCCAATAAACTTTTGCACTCGTGGCTCGAATTGACACAATTAGAGCTCTCATTGCATTGGTGGCTCAAAAGGGTTGGTTCTTGCATATACTTGATGTAAAATAAACGTTTTTTAATGGTGTTTTGAAAGAAGAAGTCTATGTAGAGCAACCTCAAGGGTTCCTTACCAAAGGAAAATAAGAAAAGGTTTACAAGTTGAAAAAGGCTTTGTATGACCTAAAACAAGCATATCGAGCATGGTATAGTGCAATTTATGCCTACTTCAATGAAAAGAGATTTCAAAGAAGCAAAAGTGAGCTAACCTTGTATTTCAATACAAAAGGTAAATCCGGTATTCTTATCGTCTATCTTTATGTTAATGATTTAGTTTTTACTGGTAGTGAAGAAAAAATGATAAATGATTTAAAGAATGATATGATGAAGAAATATGAAATGAGTGATTTGGGTTAGTTCAATTACTTCTTGGGCATAGAAATTTATCAAAAGGAATGAGGAGTTTTTATTTACCAAAAAAAGTATGCAAAAGCTCTTCTTAAGAAATTTGGAATGTTGAATTACAAATCTGTTCACAATCCATTGGTGGTGAATAAAAAATTGATAAAAGAAGATGGAAGCAAAGAAGCGAATGCATCTCACTATAGAAGTTTGGTTGGAAGCCTATGTATTTGACGGCTACAAGACCGGATATCATGTATACTACAAGTTTGTTGTCCCGATTTATGCACAAACCAAGTTAAATACATTATGGGGCTGCCAAGAGAGTGTTGAGATATATTCAAGGTACAGTTGATTTAGGTATTTTGTTTAAGAAAAATGTGGATACAAAATTGAATCATTTTGTTATAGTGATTGGGCCAGATATGTTGATGATATGAGAAGCACTTCCGAGTATGCATTCTCCCTTTGCTCGTGTGATGTCCCACATCGTCCGGGTAGATGTCTGGGGATGTGCTTATATGTGCAGTGTTGTCTCCAATTGGCATGAGGCCTTTTGGGAGGAGTCCAAGAGCAAAACCGTGCGGGCTGGGCCCAGAGCAGACAATATTATACCAAGTGTTGGAGCGGGGTGTTACAATTGGTATCAGAGTCAGAGCCCGGCCGGAATTAAATGTGGGAGCATGCACATCACCCGTGGGTCACCAGCGAGGACGCTGGGTCCCAATGGGGGGGTGATTGTGATATGCCACATCGTCCGGGTAGATGTCTGGGGATGTGCTTATATGTGCAGTGTTGTCTCCAATTGGCATGAGGCCTTTTAGGAGGAGCCCAAGAGCAAAACCGTGCGGGCTGGGCCCAAAGCGGACAATATTATACCAAGTGTTGGAGCGGGTTGTTACAGCTCGGGTGTATTTTCATGGGCATCCAAGAAGTAACAAAGTATGGCACTATCTACTGCCAAGGCTGAATAGGTTTCAGCATCATTGGCAACTTCACAAGTAATTTGGCTAAGGAGAATTTTAGAAGATGTTGGCGAGAAGCAAAAAGAAGCTACACCAATATTGTGTGACAACAAATCCAAAATTGCCATCAAGCATCACTTTATCCAAGAGAAGGTTGAAGATGAGTCAACTCAAGTATTACAAAACTGAAGAACAAGTTGCAGACATCTTTACGAAAGTGCTACCAAGAGACAAACTGCAATTTCTTAGAGAATTGTTAGGTGTTACAAAATAGCATTAAGGAGGTATTAAAATTAATGCCTTTTGTAAAATGTTTAATTACTATGTATTGTTTACTTATTTGTATTATTGTTTCATTATTGTGAGTAGACCATTATGTTTGGTGTTGAGTTATTGAAGGAGTGGAGTGTGGGTCTTGTACGCTCAACAAGAGACAAAATAAATAATGTAATGCAAGTATGAGTGGATGTGTGTTGAGTAAGTGAGCTGAGATTTGTATTGAGTGTTGAATTTGTAATCTGTAGAATAGCCTTCAAGAAAGGCAGAACACATATGCTCTGTTTCATGCCTTAGAAAATATTTAAGATTCTAGCCTCAAAGTCCTCTATTTTTCATTACTTCTTGTTATTGCCATTTCATTGTTCTATCTTCCAATCATAACAAAGTCTTAGTTGGTGAAACAAAAACCAACACTTATTGTATCATAGAAGGACACTTGATTTGTTTGAGCATATTTTATTTGTTTGTATATAGTAACAAAAGGCATAGCATATTTGATTTCCCTCACTTCAGTTAAATTATATTATGTAAGAACATTTGTAGGATTTTTCATTGTTTACATGTTCTCGACAATAATCATGTTGAGTGACTTGTGAGGTCGGGTATGTTTAAGAAAATTAAAGTGGTCAAGGAAAGGCATCGACATGTTTCGTCAAACTCAAATCAAAGAATACAAGAGAAATGAAGAGGAAGCAAATTTGGACTACAAAAATACATTAAGAGGGAAAACCATACATTTTTCAAAGCCAAAAATTTGGGAAAAATGTTAGAGGAATGAAAGGGGTATAAACGGAAGGAAAAATGCAAAAAATGGATTTCATTATTTTTGCTACGCATACAATAGCCAAAGAGTAGCTAGAAAGTTGAATTCTACGCATAACCTACACATATGGCTGGAAGTGCTACACATGAGCCTACGCTTAAGTGTAAGAAAACCCTACGCTCCATCGTATGGCGATGCGTAGCACCGACCTACAAATTTTAGCCTGAAGTAATTCTATTTGTTGTGAACTACAATGACTTGGGTTACACTCCAAGACATCATAGCATATGTATAAATGATATTTACACCAAAGTTGGTTTGATTGAGTCCTAATTACAAGAGGAGCACAAAAGGAAGAGTCCTAGTCCAAAAAGGATATAAGTTTACTCAAAATAGGATTCCTCTCTCTATAAATAAGAGGAATCCCTATAGATTTTTAGGGTGGCTTTTGTGAGATCTCTATGATACTTTTATAGATCATATATTTATGCACAGAAATAGAAAAATAGAGATCGTTTGATCATTTTATATCATGGGTTTCTCTAGTTTTTTGTGATTATCCAATTGTGCTCCTACATGTGAGATCTTTATGCCCAATTTGATGATCCGTTGCTACAAAATAATCACACCACGTATTGCAAAGTGGTTACATCGATCCGTTGAGAAACGGAGCCATTAGAGCACGGAGATCGAAGTAGGAGGCTTCGTGGTTCATTGATCTGTTGAGAAGCGGAGCCGTTAGAGTATAGAGCGAAGCAAAAGCTTTGTGAAGCATGAATGATTTAAGACTTTCAGACGTCGAGTGATAAGAGGCAATTCATAGTGATTTTGTAAGTCCTAACTTCATATAGTCTGTGTACTTCTTGATTCAAAGTGCATCGATATCGGAGGGTATCCGTGGTTTTTAGTTGGTGCGTTTCCAAGGTTTTCCATGTAAAACTATTGTGTGTCGTCTCTTGCTTTGTCTTCTGCACTTAGATTAATCTTTGCATGATTTAGCTTGTTAGAGAATCGGATTAAAATTGACTATTCCGTAATTAAATTTTAATTTATCAATAAATTCATAAAAAGCCTATTCACTCCCTCTAGGCTATTTTCCCTAGTCGCATAGGTAATTTCATATTATGATTCAAATGATGATTAATTTACTCAAAATTTTCAGAATTTCTAGTCATCTTATCAAGTAGGTGATATTTGTTAATTTTCAGAGTTATATATTAGTTAATGTATCCTTTCCTCGAGGATTGAGAAGAGAATTGTAGAAGAAGAAGTCAAGAAACAAAATTGTTGTGAAGAACCACCGAGTACTCTGTTGGTTCTTCACCGAGTACTCGGTAAACGCGAACTTACGTAATTGATGAAAAGTGATAGAATACTTTTGCGTACTTGCACGCACTTACGCGGCACTTGTATCCACCAAGTACTCGGTGGCCCAAAATCGGGATTTTTGTTGAAGACTTTAAAAGACTCCTATTCTAATTGAGATTTTATTCCTATTACCTTGTCCATCATATTTACCTCTTCTATATATATACAAGGGTTATTCCTCCTACTACTTGAAATTAAAGGGGGATTAGGTTTCTTACCCAAGGAGTCCCTAGCCAACGTACCAAGCCGAGAGGGTGCTGGTGATTCACTGCTCTACTTTGGTTCCGCGGGTAAAGTGGCCTGGGGTGTGGTTGGGAAGCACCTCATCCGCTACGGTGGTTGCTCAATTTTTGGCTCCTCAGAGACTATCTTCACCTTCTTTCCTTTACATTTTCTATTCACCTCCATCCATTCCCGATCCATACTTGGCTTCTGGGTGCCCTGTTTTTGCCTCTCCATGTTCTCTCTCCTGGCATAAGATGTTGTGCCTAAAGCATTTACATTGGGTGCAGAGATCGGGTTCCCATTCATAGGAGACCCTAACTGGGAACCTTACACCCGAATGTTCTTCAATATCAAACTCCCGTAACAGCTTATTGGTCGCATCTACCTCAACACAAACTCTTGAAAAGCTAATTATGCCCCTCTCCATAGTACACCTATCTACATACAAAGGCTCTCCAATTACACTAGCTATGGAGCCGAGCCCTTTGGGATTCCAGTGTTCAAGTGGCAAGCTTGTGATTTTCGCCCAAATTGGAATTCTTCTCAGGTCCTCCTTTAGCAAAGTAAGGCTTGGTTTCCATCAAAAGATAGGCCTACTTGTGAAATGCTAGGAGCCTCCCTCTAGCACTCTATCAACTTCCTCCCCATTACTGAACTTGAAGAAGTAAAACCCGTTCCCCTTACTATTAATTAAAGTAAAAAGAAGTCCAGTAAACCTTCAGCCCCCCAAAATGTCCTTGCCATGGCATTCATTGCTGGGTAGCTCAGCTTTTGACCAATGAAGTGGCCAACAATAGTGAACTGCCACTCAGCACAACCCTCCTCAGTAGCGTTTTGTGCTGGCTTCACGGTGATCCTCCCATTCTCCACTTCTGGTTGGATGTACCGTAAGGCGTTGGCTTTCCACCTTGCTTTATGTTGTGAGGACCGCATTGGCGTAATTTGGTTTTCCATTCCCCTGTTTGGGATTCATCTCCGCATGGTCAGACTGTGGTTCCTCCGAAGTTTGGCCGCGAACTCGCCATTTCCGAGAGCGATATCTTGGTTTTGAGATTAAGAACAACTGCCTCCACCATTGGTTGTTCTTAATCTCAATCCCGTAGGAATGCTCCTAGTCTTGAGAAGCTGCCTTTACCTCTTCTCTTCAAATTTCGTATATCACGCCCTCTCCTGCTCTCGTCATCAAGCTTGTTACGCATGGTTTCAAATTTTGCCTTCCATTTCGCATACTCCCTTTGGATTACCTCGAGTTTCCCTACATTGCTCTGCTCGAATGGTTGAGCATTAACTTTCCAAATTAGGTGAGGAATAACCACAAAAGAAAACTTATTTCCTTCTCCTTCATTGTCTTTCGAATCAAAGGTGAAGATCACACAATAACTATAACATTATCTCGCTCATATTCTTTTATTTGAGTTTCATGATGTCAGTTAGCAGACTCACTCTAGGCAACGAGAAGAAGATAAGAACTTAGGAGCTAATTGGGTAAGATGAGTGCATGGTTTTTAATCCTTCCCCTCCAATATTCAAAATAATATGCTATTGAGAATAAAGAAGAGCCCTATTAGAGTGAGGTGGGAAGTGGTAGCTGTTCAGGCGGAATCTTTCCCGGATTATGATGAGAAAGTAGAAGGGAAGGAGGTTAAAGTTCTGAATAGTAGGAATGACTTTTACTTTGATGGTCTTACCGATCATGAAGTCAAAATTCTTGATCTCGTGACTCAGCATTATGTTTATGATTGCCAAGCTACCATAGAACAACAAGGAAATAGTCTGGACCTTACCTTATTAGAGAATGGGCTCTTGTCATGCTGCCTTCGGTTAGGGGATCAAAGAAAAGCCTGATTTGGGTTATTTAAGGCCATGGGGATCAACAGATTACATACACAATCCTTCTCATAAGCATGAGAAGCTGCGCCTCAGAGGGAAGAAGTGCATCTTCATCCGTTATTCTGAGCATTCTAAGGGCTATGTATTTATGGATGAGCAACATGATGGGAGTGTGACTGAAATTGAGTCATGTGATGTGGATTTCCTGGAGGAGGATTTCCCTACCAGAGGAGAGGTGAATAAATACTTAGAGCTCTATAAGATGGAAGATCCATAAGAAGGCACACCAAGTCGCTTAGTTTAAAATTAGGAATCAATTCATCAGACTCCTAAGGATAGTAAAGGATAGTGGGAGTGATTTGCTCACCATTGGTCTAGTTCCAATGGATGAGGATTCTGAAGATCTCTAGTTGCGTAGAACTAAATGTGGTACTTTCCTTCGTACCCATTTTCAGGTTGAGGGGGATGCTTTCATGGTTACTCCGCAAGATGATAAAGAGCCTAAGATTGTGCAAGAGGCATTCTCATCTCTTTCTAGTAAAGAGTGGACTGCTGTAATACATGATGAAATGGAGTCTATGAGGATAACCATGCCTGGGACTTGGTTGATATTCCACCACCCTCTCCTTGTGCATAGCTTCCCCTTCCTTCAAAAGCTGGTACTTCTCTACTAACCGGGAGTGGATCCTCTCATGCACTTGGTATCCTCTTGTGAAAGGATACCTCACTCCGAACTTGGAATTATAGGGCCACTTTACTCCGAACTCCCCCTAAACGACCAAGGATGAAGAAAGGTTCATTTAGCCATCCTTCTTTCGGTTCCTAATATCTCCACCTTATTTTATATTCCGCACAAAAATGATAAAAAGAATAGCTTAAGTAGAATAGAGAACCTTGGCCTGAGCCCGAGCCTAATAGACTATTTCATATGAAGAAAGGGCGTCTTCGGTTGGTTCCCTGAGACTCAAAATACTCAATAGGTCCTCCAGATCTCATCTCTGAGCGTAGTAGGCTCCTTTCTTTCTTTATCGCGCGAGAGGATTGATAGCGAGAATGGGTAGGTTTGCTTTTCAATCACCAATCTAACAAGAGTTTCGACTTGTTCGAAGGATCTTTCTTCATAATACAATACCTTTCAGTCAAGCGTACATGGGTTCGTCGAAAGCAGTTTAAGAGCGTTAGTTAGAAATCATATTAATTAGTCCGTTGAGCACACGATTATTAGTCTAATTCTTTTAGTCCGTATAGCCCCATAGTTCGAACACACCGAATTAGATAAAAGAGAGTCTAGTTCTTCATCAACTGCACATCTACTACAATGGCCGTTTTCCATTCGCCTTGATATCTCAGGTCCTAAAGATAGGAAAATAAGAATGAAGATGGGCCAAGGGTACCTCCTTTCGGGAAGATTCTAAAGTAGGTAATTCTCTAATGGTAGAGCGTCGTGATAGGTACTTCTACCCTAATTCAATTCCTTATTTTTAGGGATAATGGGGCTAATCCCCTCATAAAGGGTAATTAATTGAGCTCAATCCTTATTTGGTTAACTACTAGATTTAGATTGTTGGGATATCCAATCATCATTTGGCGAAGCTGGTGGTGCTTTACAAATATTTTTTTCCTACATTCATGACATATACTGAACCACATTAAGAATGGCTATTTTCTTAGGATTCATTCATCCACTCGCAAGTGCGCTAAGTTCTATGAAAGAAAGACTTAAAGAAAGTCAGAATCAAAAGGCGTTGCCTCACCTTCAAGGGTTTAGGATTCTGTATTGATTGCAGTTGATATAACAATAACAAATTATTAAGTGGTATCCCACTGATAGAGAGAAAGGAAATAATTCCCTTCTTCGAGCTATACACACAATTAATTAAGTCTAATAGATAGATATAGAATAAACAGAATAAGAGAAAAAATAAGCACATCTCGTGAAAGCGCCTTTGGCCTATCTATAGTAACAGCTTCTAAATCAACTAGCGGATTTGGAAGATGCACCACCTAAGACTGAGCCCGATTTCTACCTAGATGGATAGTTTCTTGGGTATGTTGTGGTAAAATCTGACTGGAAATGTATCTCAAGCCCCTTTATGGTGCCCACACCACGGCCTATTTACCGATTGTTACTCTACCTCTATATGGTTACTTGGGGCTCCTTTTGTATGCTTCACTTTGTCGCAATGGGAAACTTCTTAAAGATAGAAATAATAGTGAGTCTGTCTAGTGGGACCCTCGGTTGGTAGAGCAAACCTTCTTTAATGGATCAAAGGTTTGATTCTAGAGAGCGTAGGGAATTCTTCTTGTAAGAGGCTACACCATGGGACCGATTACCGGGCTTGAGCCTATGTCTCCCAACCCAAGTCCTGGAAAAACAATAACGAAAGTTTCCAACTACATACCTGAACACATATTTCGCAAGCTTTTACAAGTGTGCTATCCTTGGAACACCCACTTACCACAACGGCCGATGCAATACTTTACGCCTTGATCTACATAGGCAAAACATAGGCATATGCACCACAAAGATAAACAAAATAAAAAGATAGAGGAAAAGGTACTCATAGCCTTCTGAGTGAGGGTGTAACCTAAATGGAAGGTAACATGATCATCTACGATAATAGACAACCGCATTGTTCTATTCCCTCAAAAAGGTGGGAAGAACTGATTGCGAGGATAATTGCTTCTATCGACTGTCATTCCCCAATCAACATGGAGAAAGATGATCTCCACCCTATTTTATATTCCGTACAAAAACGATAAAAAGAATAGGATGTTGTCCCGTCTCTTTCTAAATCCTTACTCATTTTCTGCAAATTCTCTATTTCTGCTTTGTCTACAGCAGAAATAGAGAATCTCAAATCTCTCATTTTACAGCTATACGAGACATACTTTTTTAATTTTGAATGACCTCCTATGAGTGAAAATCAATGAATGAGAATTCACAGCTATATGAGATTCACATCTCTCATTTCTCCGGAATTCTAATCTATGTCCGGGCTTTCATCCCTAGTTTCGGGTGATGGGGCTTGTCGGGGTCTACCTATCGTTCCAACGCTCTCCTCAAGCCCTATCTCAGCGTAAGCAATTTGTTCTAGGATTGAAAAGGTCTTCCTTCTATCTTCCTTGGATTGATCTTTCCTAGCAGACGTAAGGCGCAACAACAAGACAAATTTCCCTTATCCTTTCGATTGTTATACTTAATACGGCCTGTCTTTATTCCCCGGGTCCTCAATCAATCATTAGTACTACTCACAGCCCGAGAGGGAAGGCTCAGCTAAACCTTCAAGCCCCTTCGTTTAGCAGCATAGTTTGAATAGGAGTTATTATCACTATCTTCTTTGTGATAGTGGTATTGATCGTGTGAGACATAAAACAGAACATCTACCATAGATCGAGAGAGAGATCAGAAGAACTACAGTTTAAGATTCTTCTTGAGAGAGTTAGGAATAATAGATCGAGAGTGTGTGTGTGTGTGTATGATCTGTGGATCATCCCCTTGTAATTATCTCTTTGATTATAGTGAAATGGTGTTCTCCGTGGACGTAGGCATATTTTGGCTGAACCACGTATATATGTTTATGTCAATTTTTGTTGTGTGTTTGTGTGTGCATTTTCTGATTTGCAGATTCACGGTTTTTAGAAAAGGGTTTGAAATCGTAGTTTTTGTTTTTTCGTTCTTGGGTGGGTGTAAAAACCCTAACAAGTGGTATTAAAGCTCTAGGTTGGAGCAATTCCTGAAGCCGATTCAACACCAAACACATCAACCAAACTATGGGAGAAGAAAAGACTGCAATGATCGACAAGTTTGATGGTGCAAACTTTACCGATTGGAATATGCAAATTGAGGATGTGTTATTCCAGAAAAATTTGTAGTCACCATTAGAAGGGAAGAAGCAAGAATCGATGAAAGTAGAGGATTGGACAATCCTATATCAAAAGGCTCTCAGTACGATCAAACTAACGTTGTTAAAGTTTGTTGTTTTCAACATCAAGAATGAAAAGACTACAAAGTCACTCATGAATGCTCTTTCAAGCATGTACGAACAGCCATCTGAAGCAAATATGGTACATCTCATGACTAGATTAGTCAATGTAAAGATGTCCGAGAATGGGAAGGTCAGTGAACATCTCAGTTCTCTTAATGAAATTGTTAAGCCGTTGGAATCAGTTGTTATGCCAATCACTGGCAAAATAAAAGTAGCTTTTATTTTAAGACAATTGCCAAAAAGTTGGAGCGCCACAAATGCTGCAATAAGTAACTCTTCAGGAACAGAACTATTACAGTATGATTCCGTAGTGAGTATGGTACTCATAGAAGAGATCAGAAGACAGACGTCAGACTCTTTTAACAGTGGCTCAGCATTGAATGTCGACTGTAGAGGTAGAGGTTCAAACAAAAAGAAAGATAGAAGTCAAACGTATGGCCATTCTAAGTCAAGACATGGAAGATCACAGTCTCGAGGTCCCAGAAATTCCAAAGAGATCGAGTGTTGGAATTGTTGAAAAACTAGTCATTTCAAAAGCCACTGTAGATCCCCGCAAAAGGTAGCGGAGAACAAGATTGAGGAAAATATTGTCGTAGAGAGCAAAACAGAGTTTTGGGTCTTGAACTCTGGAGTATAATTCCATGCCACCTCAAGTCGAGAGCTCTTTGAGAGCTATGCATCTGGAAACCTTGACAAGGTTTATCTAGGTGACGATCAACCTTACAATGTTGTTGGCAAGGGTGGAGTACATATCTGACTCAACGGATCGATATGGAAGCTGAGGGATATGAGACACATTCCAGACTTGAGGAAGAACCTGATCTTAGTAGGCTAGTTGGAGATTGAAGGTTATGTGACCACTTTTAGTGAATATAAGTGAAAAGTTTCCAAGGGGGCTATGACTATAGCACAAGGAAAGAAGATTGGTACGTTGTACACTACCACCGAGGCTAGCACGTTGATAGCAGTCGCAGAAAGCAAGGAGGATCACAATTTGTGGCATCAGAGGCTAGGTCATATGAGTGAAAAGGGGTTCAAGGTTAATCTCGCAAAGGCAAAGCTACCAGGCCTAAAATTGATTGATATCGAGTTCTATTAGGATTGTGTATTCGGTAAGTATAAAAGAGTTGGTTTTCAGAAAAGTGGTAGAGATCTTAAAAATGAGAAGCTTGAGCTAGTTCACACTGATGTTTGGGGGCCAGCCAATGTCTCATCTATTAACGAAAACATTTATTTCATCACCTTCATCAACGTATGGGTTTACTTCTTGAAACATAAATCTGAAGTGTACGATGTGTTCAAGAAATGGAAGGCGATGGTAGAGAATGAGACGGGTTTAAAGATAAAGAGATTAAGATCGTACAATGGTGGAGAATATCAAGACACTGGATTCAAAACCTTTTGCTATGAGAATGGTATTATATTATAGAATACTGTTCCGCGTACACCACAATAGAATGACGTAGCAAAACGTATGAACCGGACATTGACTGAGAGAGCCAGAAGCATATGCATTCAGGTCGGGCTGCCAAAACAGTTCTGGGCAAAAGCAGTAAGTACAACAACGTACTTAATTAATCGTGGTCCATCGGTACCATTAGAGCACATATTACTAGAAGAGGTATAGAGCGGTAAACAGGTAACACTATCACATTTAAAAGTTCTTGGTTGTGTTGCATATGTGCATGTTAGTGATAATGGAAGGGGAAAGCTTGATCCCAAATCACAGAACTGTATTTTCATTGGATACTACGGTGATGAGTATGGTTACCGCTTGTGGGATGATCAGAACCGAAAGGTGATTCGAAGCAGAGATGTAGTGTTCAATGAAAATGTGATATACAAAGATAGGCACACAACAACCTCAGATCCTACAACACAAAGTGATCCTGTGTGTATATTAGATAATGTTCAAGGCAGTGAGAGTACTCAATCAGAAGAACAGATTGCAGATGGAAATTCTCAACAGGATGATACACCGTAGTCTCCGAGTCCAATTCCTGTACTTAGGAGGACTTCACGGCTGCATGAGCCGAACAGGAGAAACATGAATTACTAGTTGCTCATAGATTGAGATGAACCATAATACTATGATGAAGCATGCAGTGCAACAGATGTGAGCCAGTGGGAGCTTGCGATGGAAGATGAGATGAGGTCACTTATCTCTAACAAGACATGGAAGCTAACCGAGCTGCCGGTAGGAAAAAAAAGCTCTCCATAACAAATGGGTTTATAGGGTCAAAGAAGAACATGATGGTTCTAAGAGATACAAGGTGATACTTGTAGTTAAAGGCTTTTTACAGAAAGAACCGACATCTTTTCTCTAGTTTTGAAACTGAATACCATTCGTTCAGTTCTTAGCATTGTTGCAGGAGAGGGTTTGCACCTAGAGCAATTAGATGTCAAAACTGCTTTCCTCCATGGTGACCTAAAGGAAGAGATTTATATACAGTAATCAGAAGGTTTCTCAGATAGAGGGAAAGAGAAACTTGTGTGTAAGTTTGAAAAAACTTGTATAGTTTGAAACAAGCTCCGAGACAGTGGTACAAGAAATTCAATGGATTTATGCAGAGACATGGTTACACCAAGTGAAACCCTGACCATCATTGTTACTTCAAGAGGTTTGACATGAGTTACATCATCCTCCTACTTTATTTTGAAGAAATGTTAGTAGTTGGGTCTGATTTTGCCGAATTCAGTAAGTTGAAGAAGCAGTTGGCAAATGAGTTCGAGATGAAGGACTTAGGCGTAGCAAAGCAAATTATTGGTATGAGAATCAACATAAACAAGCAGAAATGTACTTTGCAGTTGTCTCAAGCTGAATATGTTGAACAGGTTCTGAAGCGGTTCGACATGAGTGTTGCTAAGCCGGTTAGCACACCTTTGGCTAGTCACTTCTGATTATCCAAAGAGCAGTCTTCCAACTCAGAAGTAGAGAGGAATAACATGGCCAGTGTTCCAGACGCTTCAGTTATTGGTAGCTTAATGTATGCAATGGTTTGTACTAGACCATATATTGCATATGCAGTGGGAGTAGTCAGCAGATTCATGTCCAATCCAGGGAAGACTCACTGGGAAACAGTTAAGTGGATATTACGATATCTACGAGGTACCACAGACAGATACCTTTGTTTTGGAAAGGGTAAAGCAAATTTACATAGCTATGTAGATTCAAATTTTGCTGGTAAGATAGACTGAAAAAGAAACACTATTGGTTATGTCTTTATAGTAGGTACTACAACACTTAGTTGGGTTTCGCAGATACAGAGGATTGAAGCGTTATCTACTATAGAGGTTGAGTATGTAGCCGTGACAGAGGCTAGCAAATAGATGATTTGGTTACAGGGTTTGTTGGCAGAGTTGAGATTTGAGCAAGGGAAGAGTGTTTTACATAGTAATAGTCAGAGTGCTATACATCTGGCAAAGAAATCAGCATTTCTTTCGAGAACCAAGCATATAGATCTTCGTTATCACTTCATCAGATCTTTATTAGAGTATGAGATATTGACAGTTGAGAAAATTCAAGGAAGCGAGAATCCAGCGACATGTTGACAACAACAGAAAAACTGAAATTGTGCGCAACTTCAGTGGGTCTTCAATCTTGAAGACATAAATGAGGGCACCGTTAGAAGCACTGATCATTGATAGAGTTGATTGAGGGATGGAAAATCGTCAAGTGGGAAATTTTTAGTTAATGACTCCTTTCCTCGAGGATCGAGAAGAGAATTGGAGAAGAAGAAGTCAAGAAGCAAAATTACTGTGAATAACCCACTGAGTACTCGGTAACTGCGAACTTGCGCAATTGATGAAAAAGTGGCAGAAGACTTTTGCGTACTTGTGCGCACTTGCGCGACAGTTGCGTATCCATCGAGTACTTGGTGGGAGTTTCATTGAGTACTCGATGGCCCAAAATCGGGATTTTTATGGAAGGCTTTAAAAGACTCCTACTCTAATTGGGATTTGATTCCTATTGACTTGTCCATCATATTTACCTCTCCTATATATATACAAGGGTTATTCCTATTGTATTGTGATAGTGACATTGATCGTGTGAGACACAAAATAGAAGATCTATCACAAATTGAGAGAGAGAGATCAAAAGAATTACAGTTTAAGATTCTTCTTGAGAGAGTTAGGAATAATATATGATTCTATTATTTTCGGTGATACAGGCGTGAGTATACACTGTGTGTGTGCGTGTGTATGATTTGCAGATCATCCCCTTGCAATCCTCTATTTTATTATAGTGAAACGGTATTCTCTGTGGACGTAAGCTTATTTTGGCTGAACCAAGTATATATCTTTGTGTCAATTTTTATTCTGTGTTTGTGTGTGCGTTTTTTATTTGCAGATTCACCGTTTTCAAAAGAGGGTTTGAAACCCTAATTTTTATTTTTTCGTTCTTGGGCGGGTGTAAAAACCCTAACATTATAGTCATCTGGATGCTTTGATTCGAAATGTTCAATTTTATTAGTTAATGAAATTCAAAGATTATAGTGGCTTTCTAAAACTTTTACTCAGAAATTAACATCATATAACTGATACAAACACTTGCATATATAATATATAACCATGAAACAATATGATTAAAGCCAGCACACAATTACATCATATTCAGCATCAACTTCTGCTTCTGATAGCTAAGAAACCATCTTCAGCTACAATCAACTATCCAAATGTATAAAAGAACAGTACTTAGAGTCATGTCCTAATGATGTGGTCTAACACAATTTGAGAACATGGATAAAAAAATAAAAATAAAAAAGGAAGATAGACATAAAAATCATAAGAATAATTAATTAGCGTCAATTCATTTAAAAACATTTTGACCTCATGTCCAAATTTTATTGGATGACATGAGGAAAGAGGAATTTGGTCCTTGTGAAGCAAGACTCAAGTATAAATATTGCATATTCATTATACTCTTCTTCTATTACCACGTCTACCTCTTGCAACACTTTGAACTATCACTTCTCCAACACCTTCTCCAATCCCCTCAATAAGCCCTCCAATGAAACCTATAACAACATGAGACGCCAGACGAGCGGCGATCCCAAGCATGCTCGGCGTCTCAGCTGAGCCATTGATTCCATTGGCTTTAAGCCCATTGATCATGTTCTTGGCACAAACTGCATGCACATTGTAATCACAAACTGTGCAGTGGTAAACTCGGCCCGATCTCTTCCTCTTGCACTCACCACAAACGAAACTGGACTCGCTATTTGATGGTGTCACTGCAGGTAAGAGCTTCAAGGTGTGTGGGTGAGACTTGAAGGTCATTTCGGTTGAAAACATAGCACAGCAAGGGTGCATCTGGAAACTGCAGGCATTGCACCGGAATGTGAATCCCTTGGTGGGCTTGCCACAAACATCGCATCTCGGCCACATTATTCCACCTATAGCTAATAATTGTTAAATTAGTGCAAATCCATGTTAAATTAATTCTTCATCATTTAAATCGCATTATTACAAGCACTACAAAAAAAAAAAAAGTATTAATATTGACAAAAATTAGTGGCAGACTAAAATTATTGGCGACTATTAACTTGAGAAGGTATTACAACAGTCTTGAATTCAGATGGCACTATCTGAACAACATATGATCATAAAACATCTACTGATTTGAGTTGATTGCTAGTATATAAGGTATGAAAAAAAAATTATTTGACAAAAAATTTATCATAAAACATCTACTGATTTAAATCGCATTATTACAAGCACTACAAAAAAAATGTGTTTATATTTGACAAAAATTTAGTGTTAGATTAATTTTTATTTATCTAGGAGATGTAAGGTATTATAACAATTTTTACTATCACTGTAGCTTAAAAAATTTTAATGTAGGGACCTTACGTGATTCACAGTTCGACAATTAAATACAACAAATTAAAGAAGGTAATAAAGAGAGTGAGGTCTTGAATTCAGATGGCCCTATCTGAACAATATATGATCATAAAACATCTACTGATTTGAGTTGATTGCTAATATTTGTGAGGTATGAAAAAAAATATTTCTAAAGTAAATAAATCGATTTTTGGATTGGCCTATTTAGAAATTTTGAGGTATCCATCGTCCTTGGATGGCGAAAAGTAGAAAACCCCACCATTAATTTTAAACGCTTGAAGCATGATATGACCAAATCGAATTAGACCACATCAGAAAAAACCAACTTCATCTTCACGGAGAGGACCTATTGTCTTTATTAGTATGTCAATGGACAACCACTGTCTATGGTCTTTCTCATACAAAGTGTGTATCTCACTTACAGAACTTAAAGGAAAAGAAACATAATGCATATTTTGGAGAAATATTAGAAGGCTTATGAAATATATATATATATATATTACTTTACCTTGTTTAGATTTAGAATGGAAGATCAGTTGGTGTTGGGGATGAAGGGGATGGTTCTTGAGAGCCGGAAGAGAGAAGGCGCAAAAGTCATGCAGCTGAAAGTCACACTGTTGGCATGCGAATCTCGTGCCAGCACCGCGCTCCTTGCAGCCGGAGCATCTAAAGGGGTCCGGTGACTCGACTTCTCTTAGGGAATGAGGATGACTCAAGTGAAGTATTTCTTCTTCCTGGGAGGGTGGAGGAGAGGATGGGAATTCAACTGAACCAAAAGGCTTCTTTGCGACGTATATTTCTGAATAAGAAGGTGAGGTTGGGAGTTCCATTGATGGAGTCTTTTTCAGGAGAAATGTTGCTGATTTTCTCAGGGCTTCTGTGTTCATGGTTGGCTCTGTGGTCACACCTCTCTCAATTTGTGGTGGTGTAATTTGCAAACTAGGAATATTATTTATGTTGGAAAAAGTTGTCACTGTTTTGAGGCCATGCACAAAGAAGATGCCACTAACTAAGACACTGAATTGATTTGCATGTATGCTTGTTATACTTCAAAGAAAAAGGATACAAAATCTAGAGAAAGTTTTAAATAAAAATGAAGAGAACCATTATTCATCATACTAGTATGACAGTTCAAAAAATCACACTACATGTGTCCACGCACCGACCTAGACTTGTACATGGATGGGAGCGTAATTGTTATTATTCTTAATTCAGTGCGAGTTTTAGGGGTTTTAAAAAAAATCAATGGAGACAGAAGTGCTATTCTTACAAATTTAAAGGTAAATAATAAAAATAAAAATAAAAATTCCAGTCGAGGCACCAGGCAGGTCCATGTCTGCATGTGTCTAATACTAAACTTATCTGAGTTTGATTTGGAGGTCACATATTTTGAAATAAAAATACTTCTTCATGTTAAAATAGATAATATACGTACATTTGACTCTTTCAAACTTCACAATAACAAGAATTTCATGCATTGCTCGTTTTATGTGTTTACACGAAAATAAGCATGTATATCACTAGATGCAATTCTGATCAGTCAATAGGTTATGGTCACGCTTCTTTATATTTATATAGCCGGGCACCAACCTAGAGATTTAGGTGGGTGGGAGCCGGAACCGTTATATCCCAAATTCAATGGGGCTTTAGGGGTTTTTTTAAGAAATTCCGTAGGGGCAGAATCGTTATTATTCTATATTTAAGGGTAAATAATAGAAAAATAAAAATCATCCACTGGTCCTAACATATGTCCCTGCATGTATGTAAATATTGCCTTATGTCATGAATACTAATGTTTGTGATCAGAGTAAACTTTTAGCATAGTATTGTGTGACAGTGCTTAGAAAGTAACACCCCGCTCCAACATATGGTACGATATTATTCATTTTTGACCTAGCCTGCACGGTTTTGTTCTTATATCACCAGAACTATATTCGAGCGATGTGAGACGTCACAATCACCCCCTTTTGGGACCCAGCGTCCTCGATGACGTAACTCACAGGCTTGTGCACGCTCCCACACTTAATTCCGACTTGCTCTGGCTATAATACCAATTATTACACCCTACTCCAACACTTGGTACGATATTATTCACTTTGGGCCCAGTACGCAAGTCTTTGTTCTTGGGTTTTTCCCAAAATGTCTCATACCAATTGGAGACACACATGCATAGATAAGCACATTACCAGACCTATACCCGAGCGATATGGAAAGTCACAGAAAGTAGGGGGGTTTGGCACCGTCCTACAAAACTGTCTCCAAGAAATGCACTTTTTAGTGCCGGGATGTAGAACCTTCCTAATGGATTGTTAATCCTCAAAAGGCCCATTTATGATAGTGTGTGTTTATTAAATTTGGAATCAATACTTTGGCCATGTTTGGTACCCAGTCTGGTCTGATTTGATGTTGTCCGGTCTCGTCTGATCTGGTCCCCGAACTGAAAAACAGTTTGGTAAGTGGTCATGTGGAACCAGATCATTTATAAATATATTTTATTTTATTTATATTATTGGTTATTCGCATATTTTAATTAATTTATAAATATATTTTATTAATTATATTATTATTTATTCATTATTTATTATTATTATTATTATTATTATTATTATGTATTATTTAATTCATTTTGTTTATTATTAATTATTTTGTTTATTTTTTATTCATTTATTTTTATTAATTTATAAATATAATTTATTTAATTTATTATTTATTCATTTATTTTAATTTTTTTATAAAAATATTTTATTTTATTTATTATTTATTCATTAATTTTTATTAATTATATTATTATTTATTCATTTATTTATTTATATATTTATTTATTATTATTATATTTATGTATTTTTTTATTCATATTTTGTGTATTGTTTTATTCATTTATTCTTATTCATTTATAAATATATTTAATTAATTTATTATTTATTAATTTATTAATTTATTTTTATTTTATTCATAAATATATTTTATTTAATTTATTATTTATATTTATTATTTTTTCATTTATTTTTATTAATTTATAAATATATTTTATTAATTTATTTATTATTATATTTATTTATTATTTAATTCTTTTTTTTTTAATGGTAAGAAACGCGCACACAAACACACTTACATACTCCCATATGAGCCCCATGGGGCTCAAACCCTTAACCTCCCCTTTGGGGAGGAAATGTGATACCATCAGGCTACAAGGTCTTTGGTGTTTTGGTTTATAAAACTTGGACCAAAGACCAGACTAGACCAATTGGACCCATCAATTTGTTGGGTCAAAAAATACACAATTTGGTCTTATTTGGTCTGCGTCCAAAAAATGAGACCATGTTAACACAAACATGCATGGTCTGTTCTCTACACATCTAGACCAAACCGGTAACCACACAGGGCCTTAATGATCGAGTTATAATTTTGTGTTTACGTGTAATCGAGTATTGGTCATTGGGGCTGGCCGTCGCACTTTACTCCTCACCACCATGAGTACCCGAGTCACAAGATTTTAAACTTTCACTGATTTGTATGACACAGATCCTTCCTTTGGAAAGATCATTTAGGAGGTAACATCTGGTCATCGTCATGATTTCCTTTTGCATAATGGTTATTTGTTTCGTATGCTACAATTGTGCATTCTAGATTGTTCGCTAAGGCAACAGATTATTAGTGAACTTCATAATGAGGGTCACTTCGGGCGAGACAAGACATTGGCCCTTATTGCTTCTGATTATTATTGGCCCAAATTGACCAGTGACGTGGCTCACTTTGTGGAGCGTTGTTATGTATGCCAAAGGTCCAAAGGTGTCCTCACCAATGCAGGCATTTACACCCCCTTACCGGTTCCCGAAGCTCCTTGGTTCGAGGTCAATATGGACTTCGTGATGGGCTTACCCCGAACCCAACGGTCTTGTGATTCTATTTTAGTTGTGGTTGACAGGTTTTCCAAGATGGCCCACTTTGTAGCTTGCCGGAAAACCATGGATGCTGCCCGGATAGCCCATCTTTACTTCAGGGAGATTGTGCGTCTCCATGGTGTTCCTCAATCCATCACTTCAGATCGAGACACCAAGTTCATCAGTAATTTCTAGAGGAGCTTATGGGGAAAGTTGGGCACGAATCTGAATTTTAGCAGCGCTTATCACCCCCAGACGGATGGTCAGACCGAAGTGGTGAATAGGAGTCTAAGCAATCTGTTGAGGTGTTTAGCAGGCACTAAACCCAAGCAGTGGGATCTAGCATTACCTCAAGTAGAATTTGCCTACAACAGGTCAACGAGCAGGACCATAGGAATGAGCCCTTTTGAGATCGTCTATTGTCAGAATCCATCTGAAGTACTGGACTTAGCGCCCATTCCACATGTGGGCCGTTTGCATCCTAGAGTAGATGAGTTGGCCCAACATCTTCGAAGCATCCATGAGCAGGTGAAACTGGTCATTCACGAGAGCAATGCCAAGTACAAAGCTCGAGCGGACAGTCATCGTCATCAGGTACTTTTTCATGTTGGTGATTTTGTTTGGGTTGTATTAACTCGTGATCGTTTCCCTATTGGCGAGTATAATAAGCTTAAGGAGCGGAAGAATGGACCCTATGAGATATTGCAGAAGATTAATGACAACGCATACAGGTTGCGTCTCCCTAGTCACTTGAAGACTTCTGATGTCTTTAATGTGAAACACCTGACTCCTTGTTTTGCGGATTCTGCTGATGTTTCCATGAACTTAATGACGAGTTATTTCCAACCCGGGGTGAGTGATGCAGGGGGATCCGAGTCAGTCGATGCCGAGCTGTCAGATTACTCATTGATGGCGCTGGATTACCTGGAGCGGGAGGATCAACGCAAGGATGGCAAGAAATCGTGATCTAGCCTAATTGGGGCAGTTTTCGTGCACGTGTCGGTTTTTTGGCCATAAATGAAGCTACAAGTGTCCGATTTGCGCCCGTGACCCCAATTTGGAAAGCTAATCTAGGCGTGCATGTCATGACCACCAAGCTACGCTGTGTGCACATCGTTTCGAGCCCTAAATCCGTTGTTTTCCTTTTCAAATCTTTATTTTTAGTTAATTTTTGCTATTTATGGTAATCTTTTATTTGTCGATTAGGAAATGATTCTGAATCCGATTTGAGCCAAATTTTTGGTAATATTTTGATTTCTTTCTGTATTTTGTTTTGGTAAGACTTTTAGGGTTTTGCTATTTTTGGTAAAAATCCTATTAAGGGTCGATTTTCAGCTATTTAAACCCGGCTTGTGAATTGTTTTTTATTATTCTTGATTATAAACAATTTTATTGAAATCCAAAGTGTTCTATGAATTTTGGGTCGAATTCTCCTGTTATTTCCTTGCAAATTACCTATTGCACTAGCCTGCAGAATAATCTTTATTCTGTCCGGCGTCAATATGTCTCAACGATACCTTGAAACATGATCATTTTGAACTTGTATGCCAGTGAGGGCACATTTTATTTAGGGTTAACTTCATTTACACGCTTGAGGTTTGTGTTTTCTTCATTCAGACCGACTCTGGTTTGTAAAAGTTCATTCAAACCATTTACTTTTTCTGACACACATTATTTACACCCCTTAATATCACTTTCAAGTCAAATCAGGCATGATATCACTATAAATTTTATTTTAATACCTAAACTACCATCAATATACATTTTGGCCAAATCGCACCTCACAGGTTTGGCATTTTGTCGCCAATTGGATTGATTTCATTTATAAGATGCCCCCCCGCACCAAAAGTGCATCATCTTGCGCCATTAATGATTGAGAAATTCTTTTATCATAATAAAAAAAATAAAGGGTTATTCTCACACTAACCCCCTCGAATATGAATATTACCACACGGACCCCTTTGTATCTGAATTTTGTTCCACATGCACCCCTGCGTGTTCACGTTGTTTCGATATGCCGTTAGTTTGGTGATGTCAACAACTAACCACTTTTTAAATAGTCCTGATTGCCCTCATATGGTATGACAAGACTAATATAGCGTTATATGTTATATTATTATTACTTTTTTGTCCCTAACTCAAACCTATGAATTTACCTTAATGCCTTTTGTCCCTAGCTTTCTTAAAATTACCAACATCCCCTTGTAGGTAATTTGTAAAGTTAATATCTTAATTTTATAATTAAAGAAGTTTTTAATCTATTTTTAATTTTTATTTAAACTAAGTAATATATATATGTATAGGCATGTATCTATTTACAGTTTCCTATTTAAATTTATAAAATTACAATATTAATTTTAAGTTAAAAAAATTATTTTTTATTTATTATTTATTTAATTTCTACTAAATAATATATCTAATAGATATATTATTTAGATATATCCGTCGTCAAAGTAACCAACACTACCTCCTCTTTTATCCCGACAAATTCACCATATTCACCGGCAAAATCACGAACACCGACGACCCTGCGCCGACACCCCGTGCTAAAGCTCGTAATGTAAATCGCAATTATTGGGAAGTCATTGGACGACGTCGATGAATTAACGCATGAAGCGATCGCGAATCAGTGCACGGGAGAGCGAGTCCGGTGAGATTGGATCCTGAGGAAGCAGATGAAGTGAGTTGACTCGGAGTGAGTGTAGCAGAAGGGGGGAGAGATGCTCAGAGCAGAGGACAATACGATCGCCATTAGAGGATTGTCAGGGTTTCAAAGAGCTAGGGTTGGGAATTTTCACAGAGAGAGATATGGAATATATTAGGGTTTTTGAATTTTATGGGTATTTTTGTATTTTTGGAATGACAATTTGTATTAGTTTAAAAAGTTAGATCTAGGGTTTTTGAGAGATGTAAGTGTAAAAGGTCTGAGGGGTACAAACGTCATAACACAAATAAAATTTTTATTAATGCTAAACCAAATTATATTAAGGGACAAATTCATAATTTCCCAAAATATTTTAATAAGTCTAACGACCGTCTCTATCAGGGGGTCCGTGTGGGAATACACCTGCGAGGGGGAGTTAGTGGGAATTATCCGAAACAAAAGGTATCTAGCCTTCTTGTGTTGTCATCTTGTTTAATATAAAAATATTATAAAGGTAAATATTAATTGTTTATAAAATACTACTATCATAAGAGAGAGAGAGAAACAATAAGAGAATTTATTAGCATTCTTGTGCTATTAAAAAAAGTACTTAGTTAATATAAGAAATGGACTACCTTAATGTGTTGAAAAAAATTGATTATCTTTTGAAAAAAAAAATATTAACATTTGTGAGAATAATTATAGAATTGATTTTTAAAATATTAGGACTCTTTCAAACGAATTATCCCATTATTCTTGTATATAGTACTGGCTTTGGGGTAAATCGAAGAACAAGTATCCATTTTGATGATAAAAAAATGTTAGCGCGTATTTAATACTAATGTTGTTACTTAGTTTTACACTTCAGAGCCATAGTACACAAAGTCGGAAATTAAAATGTAAAGCGAAAAGGAAGGGGAAAGAAGTTATTTTATAAAGATTAAGGATCAAGACTCAGGGTAGATAGGATGGTGAGTTACATGTATCAAAGGCTTTATGCTAAGTTTTCATATCTTATAAGCTCAAGTATCAAATTGAAAACGAAATTAAAAACCTTAATATTTTCTGTCAGTCGACCAAAATTTAACCATCAATCAACCGAACCATCCATAAAGTTTTTAGCCTATTTGCCACTCGATCAAAATTTCTCCCATCAGTCTACCGAACCATTCAGACAATTTTTAGCCTATTTTTCAGTCGACCAAATTTCTCCCATCAGTCGACCAAAAAGTACGTTAGCCGACTAAAAATGATAGAGAGTTTTGAGTTTATTTTACACTATTTGTCAGTCGACTGACGGTACTTTTTCAATCGACCGATGGCAGACTATCAGCCGACCGATGGAAACATTTCAGTAGACCGACAGAGCCAAAAACGGCTAGTACAAAGCATTTAATTGCTTCAACTACCACTCAGCTCAGCTCACTCTCCTAAAGTAAGCCTCACTCTCTCATCTTTTGACCTAGCTATATATATGATCTTTTAGAGTTTGAGAAGACAACAACCTCCATTGCTCTTGCATTCAAAGCTCTTTACTCGCAATCATCCTTCATCTTGTGTAAGAAAAAGCTTGAGTATTGAAAGCTAGCCTCTTCTATTTCAATTCTAATCATTGTGAAAATCTATATAGAAAAGATCTTTTGTTCATTATCTTGAGTACAACTCTCATTTATTGTCAAGAGATTCCAAGATCTTGAGAGAATCAAACAAATCACTAAAAACACTTGAACTTAAACTTTGTATATCTTTCATAAACCCCAGGGGTTTTTGAGTGTTTATTGAGTGATTCCTTTCTTTATAAAAGGATTGTAATCTTTGAGTTAGTGAATCTCATTGATTTTCAAGAGGGGTTTGTCCTCTTACTTTTGTGACGAGGTCGTTAACTCATGTGTAAAGGTTTGTTATTCCATCTGTAAGGAAAATGCATAGTGTGAGATTGGGAAAGTCTTAAGGGGGGATCCTTAAGCCGAGGAGTGGGAGTTACCGAACCTCATAAAACTTATGGTATCATCTTTCTCTCTCTTACTCTTTCATTTGATTTCTTGCATGCTCTATTTAACATGATACTTATTATTGCTTTCTTATTGATTACATAGATAGATAATCCATTGTTGATTAATTTTCTAAGTGTTTAATGCATGCTCCTTATTATCGTTGTAGTTTAAATTAAAATTAGTGCAAAATGAGATAAAATTAGGGTTAATTAGTGGCTAAAAATTGGTATCAGAGCCTAATCTCTAGTGATCAAGGTTGAACTGTCTTAAAGAATGATCGTGACATATAATGTAGTCACTCATGTTGAGGGTCAATCGAACAATAGACCTCCTTAGTTTGACAGATAAAACTATAGTTATTAGAATATTAGAATGATAGATTAT
Source organism: Cornus suecica (assembly GCA_963922005.1). Classification (NCBI taxonomy): domain Eukaryota; kingdom Viridiplantae; phylum Streptophyta; class Magnoliopsida; order Cornales; family Cornaceae; genus Cornus; species Cornus suecica. The sequence continues at coordinate 46,799,908 of OY998240.1, forward strand.
CTTCGATCCATTGACTACCAAATTTGGCAAGTCATCGTAGATGATCTGTTTATTCCTTTCAAACTTGTTGATAGACAACGCATTACCAAGTTAACTTGTGAATGGGACAATGAGGATAGGAATCTCATCTCCTTGAATGCCAAAACAAAAGTCAATATGAATTGTGCCTTAAGCCATAATGAATTTAATCGTGTATCCACTTACATAACGGCAAAAGAGATGTGGGATAAGTTAGAGGTTACCTACGAAGGTTATTCTCAAGTTCGTGAGTCTAAATTTGATATTCTTATGCATGAATATGAATTGTTTTCAATGAAAAGTGATGAAAATTTAAATTCTATGATATCTTGCTTCACTAACATCTTAAATGGTCTTAAGCATCTTGGTATGGTTATCCCAAAGTCCAATGTATCTCGGAAATTCCATAGAAGTCTTCTGGCCAAGTAGGATGTAAAGGTCAGGACAATAAAAATGGCCCACGATCACAATGACATGGACATTGATGAGATTTTTGGGTCCCTTCTCACGTGGGAGATCACTTTCAATTCCCGAGAAGAGGAAACAAGACCAAAGAAAGGGTTAGCCTTAAAAGCATCGATAAAAGAATATGTCATTGAGCCGGAGGATTAGGAGCTAGACGAGGACATTGCCTTGATCACTAAAAATTTCAAAAGATTTTTTCAACATAAGAAATTGAATGGTTGAAGGTTCATCAAGGGAAATGAGCCAAGAGGTGATTCAAGCAAGGAAGAGTTTCCAACTTGCTTCAATTATGGGATACCAGTGTTGACCCAAGGTTTTTCACCATGGGTAAACATGACATTTTAATGGTAACAAACCATTGAATGTAGTGAATTTAATGTCTACTTGAGTTGTGCTTAATAGGTTGCTGATTCAAGATAAACTTAAGAGAGCTAGTAAATCCATGAGAAGATCAAGCAAAGGTACTTAGAGCTCAAAAGACATTGAAGACAATGATGAAGATATCAACCCAAAAACTTAAAGAATTTGGTAAAATAGTCTTGGGTGAGTGTTAGATTAAATGTAAAGTTATTGAAATAACTTATTTGAAGGCTCAACTCTTGACCATATACCAAATAGGACCATGCATATCATTAATGAGTCATTGCATCATTAGCATTAGACTATGAATATTATTTAGTCTTTGTTAAAGCTGAGTTAGTTCAAGCTTTCATAAGCTATGAAAGAACTCAATAAATATGTTGTTCTAGAACCATTAACTTAACTCATATTACTTGAAATGGATTCTAGATGCATATTAAGGCTTTGAAAAAAATTGTTAAACCATGAAAGACTTTTGTCTAATATTGATAATTTGTCTATTGGAAAATTATTTGTATGATCTCAATATGGACTTTAGGGATGTCAAGGACCTTAATAAGTCTTTAAGACATACTAAGAGTGTGTCTAAGTCATTTCGGAAAAATCCGAAAAGATTTCACGAAAAACCGTCAAGTGGATTAGAAGATTGATTAAATGGAGCGATTGAACTCAAATATTGGTTAAATGGAGCGATTCAAATCCTAAAATATATACCTTAAACTCCTCTTTCCAAAAAGCTAAAGAACGTCTCCATTCGAGTGACGGGACTCTAGTTATGACCAAAAGTGTAAATTGCATCGAAACTGGGTTGAAGGTAAACAAGTTTGAGTCCTTCTCTGGGAAGTCGACTCTTTGTGCTTGGGAAGTCGACTCTTGGTGTTTGGAAAGCCGACTTGTTGAGGACAAAAGAAACCAAGCTTGAGTCTTTCTTTGGGAAGTCGACTCTTGGTGTTTGGGAAGTCAACTCTTGGTGTTTGGGAAGCCAACTTGTTTTGGACGAAAGAAACCAAGTTTGAGTCTCTATTGGGTAGCCGACTGCTCAAAACGGGAAGCCGACTTTTGGCTTCGGATCTTGAACTATAACGGCCATTTTTAAACTTCGAAAAATTACCTAAACATCCCCCACAACTTCAAATGGCTATATTGATTCCTACACTATATATATGTCATATATGAGCCAAAAATGTGTTAGAGAAGAGGGAGATAGGAGTATGAAAAATCTATCATTTGTGCTTCAATTTTTAAATCAGTTTTGGGTAGAAAACTCCTACATGAATTGCCACATGAGCAACATTCATATTTTCTTCTTGTGATTCATTCTTCATACTTGAGTTGAGATTTTTAATTGAGTATTTCATTTATGACTCTAAGTATGTGAGGAAGTGAGCTTTGAATTTCTATTTCCATCTATTGAGAGATATGTTGTATAGACTCAAAAGTTAATTCCAATTCTTTGTGAGTGAAAGACCAAGAAGTTGTCTTGGCTTGGGATGGGCTTGTGGAAGCATTGTAATTGTTTTTCTCAACCTTAAAAAGAGAGGATTCAGTTGGTTCTCCACCCGCAAGAGTGAGCAAAGGTCGGCACTTCGCCCGGAAGCAAGAGTGAATGAAGGTTGGCTCTCCACCCGAAAGAGTGAGCGAAGTTGACTCTTCACCCGGAAGAAGGAGCATGTAAGGGTTTGTTTTTCACCCACAAGAAAAACACGATAGTGGAATCCTTGAGAGGTTTTTTCAAGGCATGGACGTAGACCAAAGCTTTAGTTGAACTATGTAAAATCTCGGTGTCTTGGTTTTCATTTTCTCTATCCCTTAACTCCTTACTTTGCAAGCAATTTCATTTCAATCTTGAGCTTTATTTATCAATGCTTGGAAATTGTGTGTGCTTAAATATTCATGAGGAGATTGGGAAAATGTTTGGTTTAAGTAAATTGCAATGTAAACTTGATTATAGCTTACATTATAAATTGTCTACTTGCTCATAAATTTGGTATAATCTAGTTGCACACCAAATATTTGATGAAATGCATCTTAAACTACCAAGGCCTTTAAAAGTTCAAAGGCACCCCAAGTGCTTGACAAAATGGATATTCAACACAACCTTTTCATGTCAAATAGCACTTTGCATTTTGTCTATATATATGAGAGAAAAGTGCTTATAAATATTTAGTTGAAATGCATACTTGGATGCTTAAACTAGTTGTCATTCTACATTAATCCGTTATGCATGTATTCGTTAATGTATTTCATTGTTCATGATTACAAGCATGAAATATGAATGTCACTTAAGATATTATCTACATCACTAAGTATATGACAAGAGCTTAATGAAGTATAATTTTGATAAAATAAAGTCAAACCGAAAAAGTCTCAAAGTTTGTCATTGACCCTATTCACCCCCCTCTAGGTGTCAATATGTGGCCAATAATTGGTATCAGAGCCTCAGCTCTATTCTTCCCTTAACCGGCTTAGAGTTGATCCATGACAAACTTTGAAAGATTTTCCCTTAAGTAAGGTTATTTGACATTTTTATTCTCTAATGATGTTTACAAGTTAGTTATATGCATTTAAAGACTAAATGAGAATGTTCTTATAAGGGCAAGTGTTTTTAGTTGATCTATAGTGCCCTATGACCATTAAATATGCACATGTCATAAAAGGAGAATTTTGATGATGATATGCAATGATTGAGACATTTATGTGAAATGTGGTAATTTATACATTGTTTTGACTTGATACTTGTATTCATATATTCATTGATATATAAATGTGTTTTATGAATGTATTCATTGATTAATGAATAATCATTGTTCATGCATCACATTCTTTCGATTATCTTGAAATTGCATAAGAAGAGTCACAACTTGAATTAGAAAGATATTATTTTGAAAATGTGACTCTTATGAAAAACAACATTTCATTAAGCTTTCAAAAAGAATTTTGAAATGAAAAGAAATGAATCTTCCAATGTGCTAAAATTTTACAATTTTTGAAAAAGGGCAGATAATTTATTTTTGCTAATAAAGAGAAGTTAGCTTGGTTTTCTTGTCAATTCTTGAAGCTTAGTACAGATGATACTTATGGTTGTTTATCATGATCCATATATGAAATAGAGTTTCACTCCTATTTTTAATTTCATATTGGTTTATTTTCTTATGAAATAACTATGAGCATATTTTCCTATTTGAATTGACAAATGTACATCATGATAGTTTACTTGAATGATAAATTCAAGTGAAGCATATTGATTGTAGAAAAATCACTGATTTTGTGCTAATATGCTTATAGAGAATTATGCCCATGATTGTGCTAACACAAAAGGACCCAGTAGCAAATGGGTACCAAAGAAAGTTACTTGAGTGTATTATAGGTTTGGATTGATTCCTTACTCGAGAACTATTGGTTACTCAATAGTAATGCTTCAACTCAAAAGGGGAGATGAAATCAAGGTCTCTCACAAGATGAATGGAGGATGCAAATCATCCACAAGCAACTCCAAGAAAAATGTATAGAGCTAGCACCATGGTACACATTTTCTAACCTTCATTACTAATGTGCTTTCATGGATGAGATCAAACATGACATACATATGCTTATTAAAGTGTTTTGAATCTTTATTGATATGTCATGGAACAAATTTGATGATTGTTAATGAGAGTGATTGGCTACTTGGTGCATGCAATTGAATATGCTTTTGATGATTTCTTGATAGTAGCTTGCTTTGAAATGAGACTTAGATATATGATGTCATAATATTTGTCTTTTGTCCTTTCAAGTACAATTGAGGCAATATTTTTAAAAGACTAGTTTTATGAATGAAAGTCTTGATCATGCAGGAAATTTAAAGAATATAGTCACAACCACCTCTAGACTCACAAGACTACTTCACTTGATTTTAGTTGATTTCTTGAGTAGTTATTTGTCCATATGATTCTATGATTTTTGTGTTTTATCTAAAGCTTCTTGGTATCACATATTACATATTATTTTGAGGTATTTGAACTTGAGGAGAAATTAGTATGGACTTAAGATAAATGACTAATCAAATAAGTCCACAACTAGTAAACCTTAAGAAAGCAAAATTTCTTTGAATGATCCATCTAATGCAAATGAGGATAAAAAGTATTAGATGGATCACATACTCTTTATCATCATTTAAGCAAAATTTCTTTGAATGATTTATCTAATGCAAATGAGCAAAACTTCAATGTGGTTAAATGATTCGTCTTCCTCTATTATATAACTTCTTGGTGATCATTCTAGAGATATTTGCATAAAGGTTTCCATAAAAATATTTTTCATGATGCTTAGCCTTTGTTGTTTCAAATTGAAACTTTGGTTGAAGCAAATTATTATATGCTTGGATCTTTATCATGAAAAGGAACTATACGTTCTTCTTTGAAGGAAGCATGTTGGAAAGATTCAAATGTTGTGCTCAAATGTTGATATATTGCATATTTATTGAAAAGCATGAATTATGAGTCTTATGTGCATAAATCATGAAATACATACATTTTTATTCTTCTTGTATCTTGTATTTTTATATAAGTTTTCAATGATATATATTATTTTTAATCTCTTATATTTTACACTTTTATATCATTACCATACATGCATACTCTTGTATATTCTCTAATGCATAGTTTGTTGTTTTTAAAGACTAAGTGTAGTGACCCAAGGTTTTGACCATTGCTATCCTAAGATCTTACCGAGAAAGATATAGTTAATTCTTTGCACATGTGAATAGAATTAAATTTCTAAGAATGTCACATGCCTCTTTGCATGAAATGTTTTTATCGATTGCATTCTTATATGATTTTACACTGAAACATTTTCATGTAGAGAATCACAATGCTTTAAAATGTATAAGTTTTAGACAATGGGCTTTAAAACTATCATAAGTCGTGGTTAACTTGAAATATGCTTCAAGAGGGTGTTTTGAATGGCTTTAAGTGATTTTCTTATGGATGAAGGTTATTTTAGAACCTATATTGATAAACATTCTTGTTGTTGTTTGTCATTTATATCTTATCAAATTTGGTTATTGCTCTTATATGGGAATCTCATGTTTACCAATATTTGATGTGTTGTGCAATGAAGTTTATCACAAACATACAAACTATTTCCAAATGAGCATGATAGATGAACTTATTTCTTTCTTGGGTAAAGGCCATTTAAGTGTCATGAAAATAATTTCAAATAATTTTGACACTTTGGTTTTGGGAATATATGGTTTCCTTGGTTAACTATTCTTGGACTTAAATGATTATAGTAACATAAATAAAAGTATATATTAAGTGTTATTTTTGTATATATATATACATTCATTATCTTGTTCATCTCTTATTATTTTAGATAAGTATTTTTACCATATATATAAGATATATATTTTGTGTTAATTATCTTCTAGCACTCGAGAAGAATGCATCATTTGCCATTACATTACAAAGACATGTATTTATGAGAAATATTGAGCTCACTTTCATGATTATAAAATTATTCATCAATATTCTCACCAATTTTATCCAAGAGAACTTATTTTGTAAAATTCATAGAGATATGAAAACGTCTTTGAATATTAATGTGCTAGCATATGTCTTGTGTAGTTTTCACTTACTTATTTTAGGATACTCGTCTCTTAGTTATCATTATGATTTTTATTCTTTTTCACATTAAATTATATGATTAGATATTGCATATGTATTTATTTATTTTCAAATGGTGTGATGGAGGTGGTGTTGACTTGTTCTTAAATGGTCATATGTGATATTAAGTGAATCTATATACACGACTATGTGATTTTAAATGATCTAGTAATTAAGTCACTCTTCGTTTGAGTCATTCACTTGATACATGTACTTCATATATGAAAATCTAGTTTTATTATGTATCCTATTTGTCTATGAAAAACAAGCAAATGATTTAGTCATCGTTGATTACATGTGTTAGCATGTCCTTGTTGCCATCATGAATGCAAAGTTATGTTTGTAATTTGGTATCATCTTAAGAATATTCATGAAATTTATATACAATATGTTATTTCAAATGATATATTATATGATCACAATTCATATATGCAACTTGATTCTCTCATTGTACTTAATTGTATCAATTCTTTTGATGATGTCAAAGGGGGAGAAAGATTAGTTGATGTGCAAATGTTGTATGCACATTCTTAGGGGGAGCTTTGCTCCTTGATATGATCACATGCTAAATGTTTAAGTATGAACATCATTTAAAGCATGATGATAGGGGAAGAAATTCCAAAGTTTATGCATATGTTTTATTGTAATATTCATTGATTGCATAATGATAAGGGAACATTTATAAAATGCCCTCAATTATTTATTGGCACACATTAATGTTTGCCATCATCAAAAAGGGAGAGATTGTTGACCAAAGGTTTTTCACCATGGGTAAACATGACATTTTGATGATAACAAACCATTGAATGTGGTGAATTTAATGTCTACTTCAGTTGTGCTTAATAGGTTGTTGATTCAAGATAAATTCAAGAGAGTTAGTGAATCCATGAGAAGACCAATCAAAGGTTCTTAGCGCTCAAAAGACATTGAAGACAATGATGAAGATATCAACCCAAAAACTTAAAGAATTTGAAGATAAAAGAATTTGGTAAAATAGTCTTGGGTGAGTGTTAGATTAAATGTAAAGTTATTGAAATAACTTATTTGAAGGCTCAACTCTTGACCATATACCATATAGGACCATGCATCTCATTAATGAGTCATTGCATCATTAGCATTAGACTATGAATATTATTTAGTCTTTGTTAAAGTTGAGTTAGTTCAAGCTTCCATAAGGTATGGAAGAACTCCAAAAAGATGTTGTCCTAGAACCATTAACTTAACTCATATTACTTGAAATGGATTCTAGATGCATATTAAAGCTTTGAAAAAAATTCCCAGAATATACCTTCATCAGTCGACCAATGAGGACTTTTCAGTCGACTGACACGACAATTTAAGTCAACTTATTGGCTAAAACCGCTACATTTCATCTTCTCCAACCCCTCTCCATGTTTCTCAACCTCCCTTTTCACGTTTCTCCACTACTAACCCTCTTTATTTTACATTAACTACCCATTTTCTTTTCCTTTCTCTATATTTCACTTTCTACCTTCTTGTCCATTACAAACCCCATTCCATCTTCTACAGTTTTTCTCTCTTACCTCTCCCATGGCTTTTTCATTATCTCTCTTGCTTCTTCTCTCCACTTTCATGGCTCGACCTCGCGGTGATACACCCTGTCGAAAGAGATCCAGTGATAGTCCTTCGCGTCCTCCTCTTCCTTCTTATCCTCCCTCTTGTCTAGAGTTTCCGGAGGATGTTAAGGAAGATGATAAAGATGTGCCCTTAAGCCTCAAGTATCTCATTCCTAGCGCTACTCACCGATCCGAGTATGAATGTCACTTCTCGAAACGTAACCTTTGCAAAACCCGTGTTGTCAAAAATTCACTTTTTCAAGAGTTGAACATTCGACTCTTCTCTCTTTGCCAAGCTTTCGGTTGGGATTTTTTGTGTCTCTTGATCTTCCGGTGTATCCCCGTCTTATCAAAGCCTTCTACTCCACCCTCGCTGAGCAAGCATCCTCCGCTACCTTTTCCACGTGTGTTGCTAGCATTGACCTCACCTTCAATGACCACGACATTCGTGATTAGTTCAACATTACCTCTGTGGACAAATCTATCTATCACACCTATGAATGGTACCAAGGTCGGGACTTCGATCCTAAGGATGCCATCAATGTCATTTGCCACACCCCGACCCCTATCATGCCTACCACTCGCCTTGACATTTCCGACCTCACTTACGAAGCCTGTATGCTTCACAAAATGGTGACATAAACCATTTTGCCCAAATCCAATGGACATAGTTACATCTCCTTTTTCGAGGCCTTTATTGTGTTTTGACTCCTTATTGGTCGTCCTCTCTACCTTGCCTATATTTTCTGCAAACATCTGATGACTTGTAAGAAAACATAAAATAAAAGGTTGTTTTACCCGATTCCTATCACTCACATTCTCCATCACTTTCAAGTGTCTACCGAGAATGAGCCCATGAGGAATGAGAGTCTTCCCGTGGATGCCAAGACTCTTAGTCAGATGGGATTGGAAGTTGATTCTCATGGTATCATTCAAGACAAGACCCGCCAACCTCACTGTACTCCTCCTCCTCACCCAAGCCAAGCCTCGTCATTGTCACCTCATCTCGGTGGTCTTGCCATTGTTTTAGTTGCTCCCCTAGCTTATTTCCCCGATCCCCACACTCATCTCCTTCAGGACATTCTTGGAATAGTCAAGCGAAACGAGCAGGGCATTCTGCGCAATACCGAGGCTATCTCGCGCACCAAAAGGAGGATGACTAAACTCTCGGCAGACTTTACCACCCGTTTTGATGCTCTCAACCTCACCCTTGAAGACATTAAGAACTCTATTCCTCTTTTTTTTTTTTATGCTGCCAAAGGGGGAGAATGTTGAATGTGTTGGGTGTTTGGACATACTTTGTGTCTTTATATGTGTCTTTTAATTTTTTTATGCTTGTATTGTGTTGGCTTTTATATCATTGTTGTGTCGGTGTTAGTAGGACTAGATTTCCTTTGCGTTATGTCGTCACATATTTTTGTTTATTCTCATATGTACCAAAATGATATCATGACATGAATGAGAATACAGTTTTATTGTGGGCATGACTTGATGCTTCAATTTCTTATTTTATTTTTTATTCTTGACTATGCATAAGGTCAGGGGAGCATATTTTTAAACGCTACCCTCTTATGGCAAAGCTGCAATATTTTGTCATCATAATAAAGAGGGAGATTGTTGGCCTTAGGGTCAATCGAAGGACAAGTATCCATTTTGCTAATAACAAAATGTTAGCACGTGTTTAATACTAATGTTGTTATTTAGTTTTGCACTTCAGAGCCACAGGACACAAAGTCAGAAATAAAAATGTAAAGCAAAAAGGAAGGGCAAAGAAGTCATTTCATAAAGATTGAAAGAACAAGACTTGGGGTAGATAGGATGGTGAGTGACATGTATCAAATGGTTTATGCTAAGTTTTCACATCTTATAAGCTCAAGTAGCAAATTGAAAACGAAATTAAAAACCTTTATATTTACTGTCAGTCGACCAAACCATCCAGACAGTTTTTAGCCTATTTATAGTCGACCGAAATTTCTCCCATCAGTCGACCGAACCATCCAGACAGTTTTTAGCCTATTTGTCAGTCGACCAAATTTCTCCGATCAGTCGATCAAAAAGTACGTCAGCCGACTGAAACTTATTTTTCAGACGATTGAAAATAATAGAGTTTTGAGTTTATTTTTCACGATTTGTCAGTCAACTGACGGGACTTTTTCAGTGGACCGGCGACAGGGTATCAGCTGACTGATGGAAACATTTCAGTTGATCGGCAGAGCCAAAAACTGCTAGTACAGAGAGCATTTAATGGCTTAAACTACCACCCATCTACCACCACTCTCAGCTCACTCTCCTAAAGTGAGCCTCACTCTCTCATCTTTTAACCTAGCTATATATATATATGATGTTTTAGAGTTTGAGAAGACAATTACCTCCATTACTCTTGCATTCAAAGCTCTTTACTCTCAATCATCCTTCATCTTGTGTAAGAAAAAGCTTGAGTATTGAAAGCTAGCATCATTTCATTCAATTCTAATAATTGTGAGAAGCGAGATAGAAAATATATTTTGTTCATTCTCTTTAATACAACTCTCATTTATTGTCAAGAGATTTGAAGATCTTGAGAAAATCAAACACATCACTAAAAATACTTGAGCTTATACTTTGTGTATCTTTCATAAACCCCAGGGGTTTTTGAGTGTTTATTGAGTGATTCCTTTATTTATAAAATGATTGTAATCTTTGAGTGAGTGAAGTTCATTGATTTTCAAGAGAGGTTTGTCCTCTTACTTGTGTGACGGGCTCGTTAGCTCGTGTGTAAATGTTTCCTATTCCACCTATAAGAAAAAGCCATAGTGTGAGATTGAGAAAGTCTTAAAGTGGGATCCTTAAGCCAAGGAGTAGGAGTTACCGAACCTCGTAAAAATCACGGTGTCATCTCTCTCTCTCTTACTCTTTCATTTGATTTCTTGCATGCTCTATTTAACTTAATACTTATTATTGCTTGCTTATTGATTGCATAGATAGATAATCCATTGTTGATTAATTGTCTAAGTGTTTAGTGCATGCTCCTTGTTATCTTTTTAGTTGAAATTAAAATTAGTGGAAAAACAGATAAAGACTTTTTATAACCATATTCACACCCTGAAGGGTTAATTAGGGACTAACATATAGAAAAGTGTTCAAGAACGTATTTACATAGTTGATTAACACACCTGTTTAATAGGTTTTTTCTTTTTGGTTCTTCATGTATTTTTCTAAATTAGCAACTGGTGTTAAGCAACACGGTTGTGCATACAAGTGGGTAGTTCAGATTATAATTTTGAAATGTTGTTATTTTTTAAAACCTTTAATTTTAAAGTTTCTAAGCAAAGTATACTCTAAATTCCTTTTGCATGCTTTTAAAATAATCTATGCAACAATTTTAAATTCAAATTTTATTTTTTATGCATACTGTCAGAATATAAATTTGATTATTTATTTATTAAACGTTTTTGTGGGACTTTTGGTCTATAAAGATTTTAGTCTAAGTTGAAACTTGAATTGTTTTTCCTGCAAACAAAAATAAGACTTAGAGAAAAATGATTTACTAAAAATAACAAATAATATTGTTTCATAAATTATGTCACCACACACCCTATTTGATCATAAAACATTATGGAACTATATTGACAACTCTAAATAACATTTTTTGAAAGGTTCATATTAAAAAGGGAAAGAAAGAAAAAAAAAAGTTATATAAAAAATTCTGTGAAATGATTATTATTGAACAATACTTGAAGAGAATAAATAAAAGCAACATAAATAAAAGAATTGAGTTTAATATTGTTTGGATATAGATCCATGTTGGGTTATTATGGGATTAAAGCAATTTAAAGCCTATTTTGTTTAAGGGCATTCGGGATATTTCATCAAAATATTGATCCGCAATAACTCACAAGGGATTTTAATGAATTTTTGCAAACCAGAGGGGTCTAGTTGAAGAAAAAATAATTTAAGGGGATGTAAATTAAGTTAACCCTTATATTTAATGGTTGCTGCTTGGATTTGATCAATAACCTATTTTAATCTCAAAACCTAAAGTTCAGTTCTACCTGATGATGCATGAATACAATTAGGGTCCGTTCGACAACGTCGAATTGGAGCCTTGAATTTAGAATTGGGAGCTCTAATTCCTAATCCATTGTTCGGATGCAATAAAATATTTTTTAAATTACCTAAACGATCAATGAAAATAGCCTAGGGGGTGAATAGGTTTTTTGTGAATTTATTGACAGATTAATAATAATTGCGGAAAAATCAATTTTAATCCAATTCTCTATCAAAATAAATCATGCAAAGAATAATCTAAGTGCAGAATATAAAGCAATAGAGACATGCGATATTTTTACATGGAAAACCTTGGAAAGACTCCAAGTAAAAACAACGGATACGTTCGGTTATCGATGCACTATGAATCAAGGATTACACATACTCTATGAAGTTTTAGTCTTACAAATCCTTCCAAATCTGCCTTTTTCCACTCGACGTCTGACGAACTTGAATCACTCGCGTTCCACGAAGCTCTCGCTCCACTCCGTACTCGGACGACTCTGCTTCTCAACTGATCAATGAACCATGAAGCCTCGTGCTTCGATCTCCGCACTCAGACGGATCCGTTTCTCAAACGGATATAAGCAATCACGTTGCAATAAGCAGTGTGTAGATTTTTTAGAACAAGTGTCCATAAGATCATCGATGTAGAAACACAATTGAACAAACCCTAAATAAGAGAGAACTAGAAGATATAGAATCACTCAATAATTTTCTCTCACTATCTCTATCTCTGTAGAGGAATATGAATGATAGAATACTTCTGAGAACTCACCAAAAACACTCCCTAAAATCTGTAGAAGGCCCTCTTATTTGTAGAGTAGGAAACCCCAGTTTTGAGATAACTTATTCCTCACTTTTATTATGAATCCTTCTTTGTCTTAAACCCTTCCAATTAAGAGTAAAACTGACTTATATTGATATACAAACGTGTATATAGGTCAATAAGTTGTAGTCTCATCATCAAACTTCAAGTCGGGATCAAATTTGATAATTTTTGAAATCTGCAATTTTTCCCTCGCCAAGTACCTAAGCCTTAGGCGTACCACTTGAGCGTAGCTGTGGCAGAAGCTTGAGCATACCCTTGAGCGTAGTTTTTCACTTTCTAGCCACTTTTAGGTTCTGTAGGCGTAGGTTTGAGCGTAGATAGTTTGGTCAAAACCGCTTTTGTTGAGAATAGTATCAAAATGTCCCTCTTGACTTCTCGAGACTTTTTACTTGAATTGACGGTTTTAGAAAATGCCGTTTTCACCCTCCGAGAGACATTTTTACTCAATCCGCTCACTTTTGCACTTCACTTGTATTCTTCACTACTTCAATGCTTGATTTTGCCTTTGTCGAAGCTTGTAGATGTTGAAACTAAAACGATTTATCTAACACTCAACATGATTATTGTCTAAAACATGCTATAAATAAACAATACTCAAAAATGTTCTCCCAGTTTTCGCATTGGATCCACAACTTGACACTTAAGTGAAAATTAGGAAGGAATATATTTTTATGTTCAATATTATACTTCTTGGTTTAGATATGTGCCTTGTTAAGAAAACGAGAGAATAAAGAGGGAATAAAACGGAAGTTGGAGCACACTGAAGGAGGAAGGTTTACACACCATTACTTGCTCAAAAGTCAAGCATGTGCCTTTTTCCTTTATTTTATCATAGCCAATTATTTCCTTTGATGTGATAAATACTTGCTTGTTTTCAAACCAAGTTCTTCCTTTTTCTGGCTATTGAAAGACTAGTGTGACACGAATCCACATCTTTTTGGAGGATTTTTATTCGATATAAAGTGATAACCATAGAAATTGTTCCAACCCTTTTTGTACTTAAAAGTCCTCAAGATTTATTAAAGATTTAACTTGTTCTCTAGCTCTTAATTTCTCCCTATTGTAAAGCAACAATCATCAACCTAAATAAATATATATATATACAAATAGATATAGATATGTAGATCAATCTACATATGAATATATATATATATATATATATATATATATATATATATATTCGTTACTTTTATCAATCTTTTGACTAAGGGTCACCAATGCCCAATTATTTGGTTTTGCATTTCAAGTGATTCCCATTACTACTACTTTCTTGCTATACCATAACTCCTACTGAGACACAAAGGAAATTCGCAAAAATTCAGTATTCAGGCTCATTATGGACTCTGTATGTTTTTAGAGTCTGTACTTTGAAGTAAATAAATAAGCTTTTACCAAGGGAAGGTTAGGGTTGGAGCCCATTGTAGCTCATGTGGGTGTGTCTAGCTTTTGACTATATGCAGACCATGTCTATTTATTTGCATTGTTGAATCAAATTTAAAATTCAATTTTGTAATATGTATGTGTCTCTAAGTCAAAGGTAGATAGGTGCCTTTTTTAGTTTTTACCACACAGGATTTGTTAGACCATATCTGTAATGATAGTAATGCGGAAAGGAGTTGTCGGGCCAACCTTGGGCCAAACAAATGAGGGAAAAATGTAATATATTCAAACAAGCGAAGTGAAACAGTAATTTACCCTATTATTAATTCTCAGGAAAGGAGTTGTCGGGCCAACCTTGGATCTTCTATCTAGGAAGCCCATTGGGCTTTGAGCCCATTTTAGAAAGTTTAATCAACCACCAAATGAATAGGCACTCTTAAAAGCCCATCATTAATTTAAATGAAGAAGTCAGAAGAACCTACCGACATTATCGATCCAACAAGCTATTATTAGGGTTGGCCATTTATGTAAGTGGGTCGTGTCTGTATCTGTCGTGTCGTATCGAAAAAGACGTGGTTAATATACGTGTCCAATATGTTCAACCCTAACCCAACCCATAGGTTATCTGTGTCGACCCACTTGTCGACCCATATAATCCATTTAACATATTTATTATAATATATTAAATTAAATTTTACACAATCCAACACAAAAATAGCTATTTAGCCTATTATCAGCAAAATTAAATAGAATTTGACAAGATCCAGTAATAGTTTATTGATATATTTCAACCCATGACCAATTAGAGAAGAGAAAAAAAATAAGAATAAAAATAAATATAAATATAATCGTGTCAAACGTGTCGTGTTCGGGTTAGTTGTGTCGTGATCGGGTCGACTCTTATATTCTCGTGTCATATTCGGGTCGACCCTTATATAGCTTCAACATTTTTATAGTCAACTCTAACACTTTTAATTCATGTCGTATTCATGTTGTAACACCCCGCTCCAACATTTGGTATGATATTGTCCGCTCTGGGCCCAGCCCGCACGGTTTTGCTCTTGGGCTCCTCCCAAAAGGCCTCATACCAATTAGAGACAACACTGCACATATAAGCACATCCCGAGACCTCTATCCGGACGATGTGGGACATCACACATGTCGTGTCTCATTTTGCTAACTCTACCTATTATACACAAATTGGATCCATTTGTTTTTATACTTTTATTTATTTTGGGTTTGGACGGTAGAGATTTGAATAACCCATCATTATCAGTTGTTGGGTCCATTGATTAGCTTAATGACCAATAGATCAATGGCCCATTGTCTTCTTCAATTTTAAAATGGTAGTGTAGATTCCAAAAATAGCACAACACAAGAAATAATCTTATTAAAGATTTATTTTCCCTCATATACATCCATCCCACAGGCTTTTTGGCCCATTAGGGTTATGTTATTTGTTTCTCAAACAATTCCTCTTTTGCCCACACATTTTGCTTGATCTTCAAGTTGTTCTAGAACATTTCAGATGATGGGCTTGGAATAAGCCCTTATTTTCGGGCTTTAATTGTCTTTATTGGGCTAATAGGTTTACAAAAAAAAGTGTCTGGTGGGCTTGAAGAATTCCACATGCACACATGCCCCTTTTTTGTTATGGGCCTCTAAATATTAAAGCCCATATTCAAAAAGAGAACGTGTGGGAGGCATATTCATCACCCCTGTCGGGTGACGTGGTGTATGCATTTAATGGGACAACTATGTCCCATAATTTAAATTTCAAATACATGGAGCACGTGGTCTTGATTCTCACAATGGGGGCTAAGAAGATGGCTCAAGGCCCCATTATTTATGCAAGGGACTTTTTATGTTCTTCGGCACTCTTTATAAATACCCCTACCCCCATCCTTGAAACACTTCTCTCTTTACAATTTTATCTTCTTTGCAAAATTCTCTCTGTAAATTACTTTCCTTACTCAATTTTCTGCTGGAATCTGCTCCTGTTCCCTGGAGAACTCAAAAAGTCTCACCGGAGTCAACCTTAGTGTAAGTTCCTATTCTACCTTTATGTCACCATGTCTGATAGCGATGATACCAGATCATTTCGTGATCATATTCCCTCCTCCGTTGATCCTGATGCCTCTCTTAGTCCTCCATCTGTTGAGGTGGTTGGGGGTCACAGGGACTAATATTCCTGAGGGTACCCAGAATATTAACACCGATGTGGCCCTTCTGGCCCTGTTTTAGTTGGGGAAGCAGCTGGTGAATCTGATGCGGAAAACAACACTGAGCGGTTCTATGCAAACCCTCTTCTAGCTGGGTTTAGGGTAAACCTCGAGTTAGATATGTATGACATACCCGTTGATGTGACTGTTACCCATTACCCTTAGGTCTTAGACTTCAGGAAGGGTGAGGGGGTGAGAGATGATAAAATTCTCGTTTTAGCCTACCACTTGAGAGTTTTGCGCTTTCCCATCCACCTCATTTTCCTTTATGCACTTTTTGTCCTTGGTTTAGCCCCACTTTAGGTTGGGCCAAACTTCTTCAGGATTTTGGTTATGCTCCTACTCTTCAATAAGGACTTAGGCTTAGATCTGGGGACCTTAGGGAATGTAAGAGTCGTTACAACTTTTTTTCTACAAACTCCAGGACCTTGGGGAATGTAAGAGCCGTTACAACTTTTTTCCCTTTCGAGGGGCGGGGGTGGAAGATCTGTGATGGCCTTGATAAATCAATCAAATGTTGGAAGGAGAGGATGGTCATGTTGAGTGGAAATTGGAGATATCCCATTTCCTTCAACTTCCCGATCCCTAATCCAGTGATCTTATCAATAAGTCTCACAATTTATAACTTTCTTGCATTTCTCTTTTTGTTGATTAATTGACACTTGTACTTTTTTCCAAATGTTGTATTACGCTTAAGCTTATAATGCTAACCTTGAGAGTGATAACAGAAATCTCTAAAATGAGGTTGCCCTACTCTAGAAAAAGGAAGAGACCAAGAAGAAGCTGATCAAGAAGGTGGCATTTCTCAAGGAGGAGCTGACTAGGTAGACCCTTCGGGCTGAAATAATGGAGAAGACCCTTCAGGAGAATGAGAAGGGTCAACAGGTCTTGATGACTCAAAAAAATAACTGGTGGCTTAGAATGAAGACCTAAAGGCGTCCAAGCTCAGACACCTTAAAGAGAGGGTTGAGTTGGAGAATCTTTTGGCAGTGGAGAGATCCACTATCAAAATATGTCATCGAGGGGGGGGGGGACGAGATGTTCGAGCGGCTCAACAATACTTCTGCATACCGGTTCAGCTACGGATGGAGGATGTGGTTAGAGAATTCCAGTCTCCCACTTGAAGAACAACATTTCAAGATTATAGGGGAGTAGGATGCCTTTCTCAAGATATTCGTTCCTTATGACGATCCTACTACTGGTTCCAATGACCTTCACTTCGGGAAGTTCCTACTGAACCACCTGCCCAACTCTGCTCCTCTTCCTGATCCTGCCCAGGTGGAGGCTGACAATAGGATAGTAGATAGGTTTGAGCCTGAGTTTGACAGGAAGGTTCATAAGACGTAGTTTTCTTTCTTTTTCCTTTTGTTTTTTGTAAGCCTTAGCCTCTTGGGCCCTTTATTAATACAAAACTTTGAGATTAGTATGCGAGCTTTAACGTGTTTGATCAATCGCATAATGGTCCTACCTTTCAGGCATAAATACTTTGATGAAGTTTGTAAACGTTTAGTCCACTTTCTGAAGCTTGATACCTTTGGCATTCAATAGATCAGTGTTTGTATCTTTTGGGCTCTTCGGGCCTTTTGAAAGTGTTAGTCACTAATTAACCCTAGAGGGGGGGGGGGGGGGGGTGAATAGGGTGTTCAAAAATAATTCTAATTCTTTTCGAAATTTGAATACACTTTAAACAAAAATCAATTTCTCAAAAATCAAGTGGATGATTCAATTTAAACTTTTCTAACTATTAATTTCAAGACAAGATAGCATACAAAATATTTAAGCAATTATAGCATGCAAATAACTCAAGTAAAGAGAAAGAGATAGAGAGATTGACACCGTGATTTTTTCGAGGTTCGGTAACTCCTACTCCTCGGATCAAGAACCCCTTCTTGAGACTTTTCCCGATCCTTTCACTATGGCCCTTCCTTCACAGGTGGAATGGCAAACCTTTACAATACAAGCCTCTCGAGCTTGTCTCTCAATCAAGAGAACAACCCTCTCTTGAACAATCGGTGGACTTCACTTGTCCGAGATTACAAATTCGTATGTAATCAATAAAATCACTCAAGAACAAAAACACTCAAAACCCAAAGGTTTTTATGGAAGATAAATCAATATAAGCTCAAGTGTTTTTGGTGATTTTACAATAGCTCTAGAAATGTATTCTCAAAGGATATAATCAATGAATGATATTTGGAGAATAAGAAGAGATACTAGAGGTTTTGATTTTCAAAGAAACTTGAAGAAAATCAGATTTTCAAAGCTTGGTTTCAATGGCTTTTGTAGAGAAAATTTCTGCAGAATTTTTGCTAGCTTTCTTTCTCTTTGTATTTCAATCTCTTAGTCTTCACAATACACATCTCATTCTATATATAGAATTGTATTAGGGTTTTGAAGAGTGAATATTGTAATTGAAAGACAAGAGCCGTTTGAACACCATTACAAACAATCCACAAAACAGGGGAAATGTTTTCTGAAAAATCTGCAGATTTTAAGGATGAACTAGTCGACTCCTTTGCATTTGAGTCGACTACATTGCTTCATCTAGTCGACTAGATTGAGTTCTAGTCGACTACAATGGTTAATCTAGTCGACTAGAATGAGTTCTAGTCGACTACTTCTTGTAATCTAGTCGACTCAATGGTCATTCAGTCGACTCTTTTGATGTGGATGAAAAACCAATAGCTACTGATTGTTCTAGTCGACTACTAGAAAATACACAGGTCTATTCTAGTCGACTACAACATGAAAAATATTTTTATTTTTTCTTTCCATTTAAGTTTGGTAAAGCGTTTTCCATTCCATTTGCGTTCGGTTCATTTTATACTTGAGCTTATACGATAAAATTGACACATAAAATTACCTTGTTACAGTGATCGCTCCCTGACCTATCTACCCCGAGTCTTGAGTCTTCGACTTTCGCTTATGCCGTTGAATAAATTGATTTTCCATTTGCGCTTCAATTTCTTTCACAGCTTTTTGCTTTAAATCAAGCTTTCTTTCCGAGCTTGTTTTTCGAGTAGTTTCCTTTTCGAGTTTGATTTCTGAGTCGTTCACCTGTCTTTTGCTGAAAATATAAACTCGATAATTCATTAGTATCAAACACTCTTCAATGGTTTGTTATCATCAATTTTGGAATTGTTTGCCGAAAGTAAATTTCAAAGCCAACAATCTCCCCCTTGATGATGACAAAACATTTTGTGTTTGCTTGGCATTTGGCGAAACATCAAGGGATGCTCCCCCTCAACATGTGCATAATATTTTGATCAAATGCTTCCCCTTAGTAAATGAAATTTGCAGTTTAATAGGCATTTTGATACAATATATAACAATAGGCGCACATTTGAGATAGCAAGAATAAACAGCTTATCATAGATGTTTCAGTTTAATACAAGCTGCTTATACTAATGAAAAACATGGAAAGGAAAACAAACAAGTTCGCAAATAACCATAACAAGTTCGCAAATAACCATAATAAGTTCGCAAATAACCATAACAAGCCACACAAAAACAGAAATTGCTAATGTCGGATAATTAAATGCATGACAGTACAATAGCATAATTTCTCCCCCTTTTTGTCAGCGTCGAGGGGTGCGTGAGCGAGGGTTCCTGTGTGCAAGAGTGAGGTCATCAAGTGACCCGGCCAAATTTGTAAAACGGGTAGACATTTCCACATCATGAAGGACAAGGCGCTCATTGATCAAACGAATGGCTTCCGTATTCTGGTTCACGGTCGTATCAAGGCGCTGAAGCATTTGTTCCTGCTGCCTAAGTAGCTCCGTATTGATTTGAACAACCCCAAGAAGTTGGTTGAGAAGAGCAGCCTGAGAAGCCGAAGCACCGTCCAACGAAGGGACCGAGGAAGAGGCTTCCTGGCGCGATGCAGAACCGCTAGGAGCGGTACGCGAACGAGGAGCAGGTGCAATTTCAGAAATGAAATTTCCTTCCGCATCAGAAGAAATATGTATATGCTTGACATGAGTGGCGTCAAGAAAAATAGGGTGATGCTCGGACACTTCATTCGGAAAATTAAAACCTTTCCGCTGCAGTAGATATGTAATATGTGCAGGAAAGAAAAGCGGGCCAGATGGCTTGCGCTGACATGTGAGGATGACGGAACGAAAAATATGAGCTAAATCAACACGGGTTCCTGTCAAAACGCAATAAACCAAAAAAGCCTCCATACGAGAAACACTGCTACGACTACCAGTTTTAGGCAGAATAGAGTAAGTAATAACATTATGAATTAATCTAGCCTTGGGTAGTAGCATAGAAGAGGTAATACCGGCGTTTTGCGAAATTTCCTTGTAGATGCATATTGCCCGAACAGCCTCAATACAATCGAAACCATCAGCCTTATACCAATCCTTGGAGAAGTGGCGGATGCCGTCATTTGGAAGCAAGAAAATGCGCTTGATTTCGCTGTCATCAACGGTCTCGTCTTCACCACATAGATTAAAATGAAGATGAGGGAGTAATTTCTCCTTGTGATTTGCAAGAGAAGCGTAGAAGGCTTTGACGATTCGCGGAAATACCGGAATGTCAAGAGAAACGAAAAAATCCCAACCCATTGCTTGGAACAACTCGAAAGTTCGAGCCCGAATTTCAGTGCATAAATCTTGTGTGACAATACGGCAAGGTGTAGGAGCACGGTGATCAAAAACAGTGATGAAATTATTTCTATTATCATCATCAAGAAGAAGTACCTCAAGAAGAAGAGGTTCATTCGACTCCTCTTCATCAATAGCCGTAGGAATGTGTGGATTGGTGGAGCTTTGGCCTCCATCAATGCGTGAACGTTTCCGAAATAGACCTCGAGTCTTCGGTGGCATTGTAGAAGATGATGCACAAATATATAGAGATATATAGATATATGATGGTGTATATATATAGATGTGTGAGAGAGTGAGAATGATGAAATTTGGAGAAGGAAATGGGTGGAGGATGATGGAAATGTGAAATTAATGAGAGATAGGTGAAGATTTGAGGATATAAGTGGTAGTAGGAGAGGGATTGAGAGGAGAGGGTTTGAATGTGGGTGAGGGTTTGAAGGAGGCGGATGGAGAAGATGAAAGGGGGTTAGGTTTTATAGGGCTTGAGTCGACTAGGGCTAGGTTGAGTCGATTAGGTAGAGGGTTTGAGTCGACTAGGCAAGGGTTGAGTCGGTTAGGAAGGCAAAGTAGTCGACTACAATAGTGTTTGAGTCGACTAGAATGGGCAATGAGTCGACTAGAAGGTGATTGAGTCGACTTGAAGGTGAAGACCATGAAATGGTGTAGCTACTGATCATTGTAGTTGACTAGAATGGTTTATACTACACAGGATGAGTCGACTAGAAGAGAAAAGGGAGAATAAAAATGATAAAAATAGATAAAAATTAGGAAATAAATACACAAAAATAGAAAAAATATGAAAAATAAATATTATGACAGAAATTAAGATAAAACATCAAAATCCATGGCCATTCCGATTTCTCGACGTATTTTAGAAAATGATTCGTCCGCAAGTGGTTTTGTAAAAATGTCCGCCAATTGATTTTTAGTGTCGATAAAAACCAATTCAACGTCACCCTTAGCAACATGATCACGTAAGAAATGATGCCTAATCTCTATATGCTTGGTGCGTGAGTGATGAATAGGATTCTTTGAAATACAAATCGCACTCGTATTATCGCATTTAATAGGCACGTGAGAGAAAGTAAGACCGAAATCAAGTAGTTGTTGCTTGATATAAAGAGTTTGAGCGCAACTGCTACCGACTGCCACATATTCGGCTTCGGCCGTAGATAATGCAACGGAATTTTGCTTTTTACTTGACCAAGATACTAGTGAGTGTCCTAGAAAATGACAAGTACCGCTTGTGCTTTTACGATCAATTCTACATCCCGCAAAATCGGCATCCGAATAACTAATAAGATCAATTGAAGTTCCACGTGGATACCAAAGCCCTAAGTTTATTGTACCACTTAGGTAGCGAAAAATGCGTTTGACCGCAAGCAAATGAGATTCCTTAGGACATGATTGAAACCGGGCACATAAGCATACACTAAACATTATATCCGGTCTACTAGCGGTTAAATAAAGCAAACTACCGATCATGCCTCTATAATTAGTAATATCAACACATTTACCATTTTCATCTTTATCAATCTTAATAGAGGAACTCATAGGAGTTATGGCATGTTTGGTAGCCCCCATACCAAATCGCTTTAGCAAATCTTTAGTGTACTTGGATTGGCTAATGAATAAGCCATCCGAGCTTTGCTTGATTTGCAACCCTAAGAAGAAAGTCAATTCACCCATCATGCTCATTTCAAATTCGTTTTGCATACTTGTGGCAAATTCCCTACATAAAGAATTATTTGTTGAGCCGAAAATAATGTCGTCAACATAAATTTGGACAATCAACAAATTATTCTTAATGGTTTTTGTAAAAAGTGTGTTATCAATTTTCCCTCTTGTGAAACCATTTTGAGTTAAAAACCCGCTAAGTCTCTCATACCAAGCTCGAGGAGCTTGCTTTAAACCATATAGAGCTTTAGCCAATTTGAAAACATGATTTGGAAAAATATTATTTTCAAAACCGGGTGGTTGCTTCACAAAAACTTCTTCTTCTATGACACCATTTAAGAAAGCACTTTTGACATCCATTTGATAAAGAGTGAAATTTCTATATGATGCAAATGCAAGAAGCATTCTAATTACTTCTAATCTAGCTACCGGTGCAAAGGTTTCATCGTAGTCAATGCCTTCCTCTTGATTATATCCTTGAGCTACCAATCTTGCTTCATTTCGAATAATTACTCCATTCTCATCCTTTTTGTTTCGAAAAATCCATTTTGTGCCAATTATAGTTTGATTTTCGGGTCTAGGAACTAAACGCCAAACTTGATTGCGTTCAAATTGATTTAGTTCCTCTTGCATTGCTACGATCCAAGAATCATCACATTGAGCTTCGTGGAAGTTCTTGGGTTCGATTTGCGATACAAAGGCCATGTGGTTGCAAAAATCTTTAAGTTGAGATCTAGTACTAACCCCTTTTGAAGGATTACCTATGACTTGATCAAGAGGATGATTGTGAACAATCCTCCATGCTTTAGGCATTGAGTTGGTCAAGTCATCATTGGATTGATGCTCAACTTCCCTCATTTCCTTTTGGCTACATGATGAGTTGGAGATATTGAGAGTATTTAGATTATCCTCAATCCCAACAACCTCATCTTCTTCTAGGTCAATTCTAGGTGATGGTGGTGAGGGTGATTCATCAAAGACAACATGAATAGACTCAACCATGGTTAGAGTCCTTTTGTTATAAACCCGAAATGCTTTACTTCTTGTAGAATATCCTAGGAAAATTGCTTCATCCGATTTGGAGTCGAATTTTCCAAGGTTATCTTTATCATTTAACACAAAACATTTACACCCGAAAACTTTAAAATACCCAATATTGGGCTTTCGACCATTCCACAACTTATAGGGTGTTTTCCCTAACTTCATCCGAATAATAACACGATTAATTATATGGCAAGCGGTGTTTACCGCTTCCGCCCAAAGGCTTCGGGGAAGGTTGTGCTCATTTAACATGGTTCGAGCCATCTCTTGTAGAGATCGATTCTTTCTTTCAACTACACCGTTTTGTTGAGGGGTTCTAGGGGCCGAGAGATCATGAGAAACACCTAGGTCATCACATAATTTCTCTAAGTCTTGATTTTCAAACTCCCTACCTCTATCACTTCTTATTTTCTTGATCTTCAAATCTTTTTCATTTTGAATGACTCTATAAAATCTTTCAAGAATGGAGTGAGTTTCATTTTTATGAGCAAGAAAGTGAACCCAAGTATATCTAGAGTAGTCATCAACTATAACAAGTACATAGAGTTTCCCGGCTAAGCTAGCCGTTCTCTCCGGACCAAAGAGATCCATGTGAAGTAACTCTAGAGGTCTAGAAGTGGTAATATCTTTCTTTCTCTTGAAAGAGGATTTAACTTGCTTGCCTACTTGACATGCGCTACATATTTTATCTTTCGAAAATTTAGTCTTTGGGAGACCTTTGACTAAATCATTTTTGGATAAACGATGAATGAGGTCCATACGAGTATGTCCTAGACGTCTATGCCATAACCAACTATTTTCTCTAGATGTGACAAAACATTTAACATCTTGATCATGCAATTCACATAGCAACAAAGTATACAAGTTTCCATTTCTTTTGGCATTGAATATTTGCTTCCCATCTTTCTTGATTATGCATGCATTTGTCCTAAATATAACATCATAGCCTTTGTCACATAATTGACTAATACTAAACAAATTATGCTTCAACCCATCAACTAAAAGTACATCATCTATAGAGAGAGAAGAGGAAATACCGATTGAGCCAATTCCTATAATTTTGCCTTTAGAGTTGTCTCCAAAAGTTACGTTTCCTCCTTCATATGTTTTTAGTGAAATAAACTTTGATTTATCTCCCGTCATATGCCTTGAGCATCCGCTATCGAGAAACCATTTTTCTTTTGATGCGGACTTCAAGCATACCTACAAAACAAGTTCAAGTAACTTTTATTGGTACCCAATCTGTTTTGGGTCCATTTTGGTTAGATAGATATGCAATAGTTCCTTTTGGA
Source organism: Cornus suecica (assembly GCA_963922005.1). Lineage (NCBI taxonomy): Eukaryota > Viridiplantae > Streptophyta > Magnoliopsida > Cornales > Cornaceae > Cornus > Cornus suecica. The sequence continues at coordinate 46,825,053 of OY998240.1, forward strand.
ACCCAAATTTGTTTTGTTACAACATTTTCTTTTCTATGAGAGCATGCAATAGATCCTTTCGGAACCCAAACCATTTTTGACATAATTTTCTTCTTTCTATGAAAGCATACATTTGCTTTGTGTCCTTTTCTATTGCAATAGTAGCAAGTAACATGTTTATAATCATTTGAAGAAGCATGAGATGATTTTCTAGTAAATGTAGAGCTAAGTGATTTTCTCTTTTTCAAAATGAGAGCATTTTTGTCAAAAGCATCATACCCTAGACGGCATTTATCAAATGATCCTTTTTGTCTTCCTAACATGATACTAAGGTTCTCTTTTCCTTTTGTAAATTTTGCTAAAACATTTATTTGATCATCAATAGTATTTTTCAAACGAATATTTTCCTTTTCTAGCTCAATGCTTTTGTCATTGCAAGAAACTTCTAAGCTTGCACTAGTGAGACTACATGAAGGTTTAGCTTTCTTAAGAAGGATATATTTTCTAGCTAATTTTTCGAATTCATCATGTAATTCTTCAAACACATCTTGCAATTCATTGTAATCAAGAAGAAGTTCATCATATGATAGTTTATCTAAATCATTTAAATTTAAATGTACCTCTTCTTCATTTGCCATGAGACAAATGTTGGCCGTTTCCTCACTACTTTTCTCCTCATCCGAGTCGCATGAGTCATAGTCCTCCCATGTGACATTCATTGCCATCTTGCTAGGTCTTTTCTCGTTTTCCTTTTTGAGCTTGAAGCAATCACTTTTGTAGTGTCCCAGCTTTCCGCAATTAAAACACGTTGGGGGTTCTCTTTTGCTAGGCTCTCCTCTTGGTTCGATTCTCTTCACGAATCTTCCACCATTTGCTTTTTTTCTTTGAAGATGTCTCTTGAATTTTTGGGTGAACAAGGCAATGTCCTCATCCTCTTCTTCTTCACTCGGCTCATTATTTTCATTTTTGGTGAAGGCTTGCAAAGCTATCCCCTTTCTTGGCTTGATGCCGTCTTCACGAGCTTTTAATGTTATTTCCCAAGTGAGTAGAGAGCCGAAGATTTCATCGAGACTCATGGTGTTGAGGTCATGAGCTTCTTTGATAGCCGTTACTTTTGCATCCCACTTTACCGGGAGACTTCTAAGCACTTTTCGTGACGCATCGGATCTAGGAACAATTCTACCAAGATGCTTTAGTCCATTCAAAATATTTGTAAAGCGAGACATCATGGAATTCACATTTTCATCATCTTTCATAGCAAATAATTCATATTCATGCATGAGTATGTCAATTTTAGATTCTCGTACTTGAGATGTACCTTCATAGGTTACCTCAAGTTTATCCCACATTTCTTTTGCCGTTGAACAAGTAGATACACGATTAAATTCATTTGGACTTAAAGCGCAATTTAAATTTACTTTGGCTTTAGCATTGTACGACATGAGTTTACGGTCATCATTATCCCATTCATTGGGTAATTTGGGGACGGTTTTTCCATCAACAATTTTGGTCAATACAAATGGTCTTTCAAGAACTACTTGCCAAATTTGGTAATCGATAGCTTGAAGAAAATCTATCATTCTAGTTTTCCAATAGCTATAATTTGATCCATCAAACCATGGGGGCCTATTATTCGATTGTCCTTCAACATGAGTGACTAAATTTGATGACATGATCGTTCTCTAAGACGGTTAAGTCTAAAATAAATAGAGATTAGGCTCTGATACCAATTGTTAGTCACTAATTAACCCTAGGGGGGGGGGGGGGTGAATAGGGTGTTCAAAAATAATTCTAATTCTTTTCGAAATTTGAATACACTTTAAACAAAAATCAATTTCTCAAAAATCAAGTGGATGATTCAATTTAAACTTTTCTAACTATTAATTTCAAGACAAGATAGCATACAAAATATTTAAGCAATTATAGCATGCAAATAACTCAAGTAAAGAGAAAGAGATAGAGAGATTGACACCGTGATTTTTTCGAGGTTCGGTAACTCCTACTCCTCGGATCAAGAACCCCTTCTTGAGACTTTTCCCGATCCTTTCACTATGGCCCTTCCTTCACAGGTGGAATGGCAAACCTTTACAATACAAGCCTCTCGAGCTTGTCTCTCAATCAAGAGAACAACCCTCTCTTGAACAATCGGTGGACTTCACTTGTCCGAGATTACAAATTCGTATGTAATCAATAAAATCACTCAAGAACAAAAACACTCAAAACCCAAAGGTTTTTATGGAAGATAAATCAATATAAGCTCAAGTGTTTTTGGTGATTTTACAATAGCTCTAGAAATGTATTCTCAAAGGATATAATCAATGAATGATATTTGGAGAATAAGAAGAGATACTAGAGGTTTTGATTTTCAAAGAAACTTGAAGAAAATCAGATTTTCAAAGCTTGGTTTCAATGGCTTTTGTAGAGAAAATTTCTGCAGAATTTTTGCTAGCTTTCTTTCTCTTTGTATTTCAATCTCTTAGTCTTCACAATACACATCTTATTCTATATATAGCATTGTATTAGGGTTTTGAAGAGTGAATATTGTAATTGAAAGACAAGAGCCGTTTGAACACCATTACAAACAATCCACAAAACAGGGGAAATGTTTTCTGAAAAATCTGCAGATTTTAAGGATGAACTAGTCGACTCCTTTGCATTTGAGTCGACTACATTGCTTCATCTAGTCGACTAGATTGAGTTCTAGTCGACTACAATGGTTAATCTAGTCGACTAGAATGAGTTCTAGTCGACTACTTCTTGTAGTCTTGTCGACTCAATGGTCATTCAGTCGACTCTTTTGATGTGGATGAAAAACCAATAGCTACTGATTGTTCTAGTCGACTACTAGAAAATACACAGGTCTATTCTAGTCGACTACAACATGAAAAATATTTAATAAAAATATTTTTCTTTCCATTTAAGTTTGGTAAAGCGTTTTCCATTCCATTTGAATTCGGTTCATTTTATACTTGAGCTTATACGATAAAATCGACACATAAAATTACCTTGTTACAGTGATCGTTCCCCGACCTATCTACCCCGAGTCTTGAGTCTTCGACTTTCGCTTATGCCGTTGAATAAATTGATTTTCCATTTGCGCTTCAATTTCTTTCACAGCTTTTTGCTTTAAATCAAACTTTCTTTCCGAGCTTGTTTTTCGAGTAGTTTCCTTTTCGAGTTTGATTTCTGAGTCGTTCACCTGTCTTTTGCTGAAAATCTAAACTCGATAATTCATTAGTATCAAACACTCTTCAATGGTTTGTTATCATCAATTTTGGAATTGTTTGCCGAAAGTAAATTTCAAAGCCAACAGAAAGATAAGAAAACACTTAGTTTATTTTTGAAAATTGATACCTTAGGCATTCAATGGATCGGTGTTTGTTTTTTTGCCTTATGAAAGATAGCAAAAAACTTAGTTTATGTTTGAAACTTGAAGCCTTAGGTATTCAATGGGTTGGTGTTTGTGTCTTTCGGGCTCTTGAGGCCTTGTGAAAGATATTAAACACTTGGTTTATTTTTTGAAACTTGATGCCTTTGGCATCCAGTGGATCGATATTTGTGTCTTTCGGGCTCTTATTGCCTTGTGAAAGATATCAAACACTTGGTTTATTTTTGAAACTTGATGCCTTAGGCATTCAATGGGTCTGTGTTTGTCTTTCGGGCTCTTGGGGACTTCTGAAAGATAGCAAAACACTCAATTTATTTTTGAGTAGATCAGTGTTTATGTCTTTTGGGCTCTTTCGGCCTTGGGGAAGATATCAAACACTTGGTTAACTCTTTTTTTTTCAAACTTAATGCTAAGACCATCCACGAGCTTTCTTTTCAAATAAAATAAGATATTTTACTCATGAATCACTTTTGGAACAACTGCAACCCATCGGGCAATAATGCTTTCATTACAACAAATAAGTAAACTAAAAAAGGGACAGAATTTTGTCACCTGGAACACAACCTGGCTACGGATAATACCTCTTGAGGCGAAATACATTCTTGGAGTTGGGTTCCATCCGACCATTTTTGTTCTTTCGAATGTGGTAAGCCACGCGTCCAATCACTTCTATAACTGTATAAGGACCTTCCCTAGTTTCCCTGAGTTTGCCAATGAGCCCGATCTTTCGACTAAGAACCTTGTCCCCGACTTGAAATTATTTCCTTTTAACCTTCTAGTTGAAGTAGTTTCAGATGCGTTGCAGGTAAGCCGCCAGCCTAATCCCTATGGCCTCTCTTCTCTCATTTAAGAGGTCTAACACATGAGCTAAATATTCATTGTTTGGGCCTTCCTCCCATGCCTGGCTCCTTAGAGTTAGTACTTGAATCTCAGTGGTGATCACGGCTTCAGCGCTATAGGCCATGGTGAAAGGGGTTTCCCTGGTGGGTTGCCTTGGTGTTGTTTTGTACGACCATAATACTTCGGGTAGCTTTTCCAGCCAGGCCTTCTTGGTCTCTTCAAGTTTCTTTCCAAGCGTATAAAAAATTATCTGGTTAGTTCTCTCAGCCTGACCATTTCCTTCTGGGTACCTGACCGATGAAGTATTTTTGTTGATCCCATGCTCATCAAGAAATCCCCTAACATTTCGGTTGTCCAAGTTCCTTCCATTATCAATTATAATTATCCTGGATATACCAAACTTGTATATTATATGGCTCCAGATGAGCTTGATGACATGAATACTCTTTATCATGGGGTATGCTCCGTCCTGAACCCATTTGGTAAAATAGTCAGTGGTTAAGAATATGTGAGTTATGGATTGTATTGCCATCGGTAATGGGCTGACGACATCCATTCCCCATCGACGCGAAGGGATGTGGGACAATGGTTAGGTGTAAGGGTTCCGATGGCGGATGGATAGCGTCCCCATGCATCTGACACTTCTTGCACCTTCGGGCATAAACTTTAGCATCACATGATAGGTATGGCTAGAAGTCCCATTGGAAAAGGATTATCTGGGTGAAAGACCATCCCCCGGAGTGATATCCACATGACCCGCTGTGTATTTCTTCTATTATTGCCCGTGTTTCAAAAGGGGTTACACAGTTCAAATATTGACCCGAGAAGGACTTTCGGTAGAGCTGACCCCGATAAGAGAATATATGGTTTACTATATGTGAATCTTACAAGCTTCGGGCTTAGGCTCTAGAAGGGTCTTGTTTCTTAGGTAATCCACCAGGTCATCCATCCAGGATGGTTCCCACGGGATCATCATTACTTGCTCGGGTTCTTGGATGCCGTGCCTTGTCAAAATGTTATGTCCTTGCTAGTTGAGGATGCTTGGTTGGCCAAATGGTCTGTTGCAGTATTTTCGAGATTTGTCTGAAAGTCAACTTTTGGAAGTATTTTGTTTCTTTTAGTACGAGTTCTCGATAAGCTTCCATTTTTGAATCCTTATCCTCTTATTCTCTAGTCATCTGCCGAATGACCAGTTTTGAGTCACTATGCACTGTGAGGTTTCAGACTAGAAGACTTTTTGGTAGCCGAAGTCCCGATATGAGAGCTTCGTATTTAGCCTCATTGTTGCTTGCTGGAAACTACAATCGAATCGATATTTGGAGGCGAGTATGATATCCATCGGGGTGTGCTAAAAATATGTGTTAAGAATGCACTCTTATGACGGCCTAGGTTTTACCTATCACAAGCACACAAATTATTTTGTAATATAGTTCAGCTTGTGAAAGGTTATCGATCCCACAGAGACTAAGTCATATTCTAAATTCTCGTAAAACAATATTCTTAAATTGCTAGAAAAATATGGTTTGACATTTTGAAATTAATTAAGTAATTAACTAAGAAAACAAGTAAAGATATATTAAGACAAGAACAATAGAAATAAAATCTAGGATTTTCATACTCCACCATTAACCACATAATATAATTCTTAATTCGCTCAATTGCACAAAGGCGATCCACAACTGTGAATCTGGTCGTACCTCAAATAGCTAAATACGCCCCCAAAAAGGATTACCATCAACCGGATTGCGACAACCCATCTCATGACTGACCTAACTAGTACATGTCAATTAAATTACTTTCATCTACTCCTAATGCATGAAAATAAATTAAAGCATGTCTATATTAAATCGTCAAGGCATGGCCTATGTTAACAGAGGGTTTCTAGTTTTATTACCAGCATTGTGTAAAAAATCATAAGTTCAGCATCCGAGTTCCAGCCCATAGAATAACAATGATTGTGTAAGATAAATATATTCAGTCACTCTAAGACGAAAATTAGAATAAATATATAAACTTGTATCAAGAATAAAAATTATCTCTCATCTACTACAATCATCATAGTATTGTCACAATTTTCCCTCGTTACAATCGAAACAAATAAAAGAACTACATTACTTGGCTAGGGTTTTGCTAGAAAACCCTAAATACCGAATTAGTTGCTCATGGTAGAAGGTGACTGCATCGTTAATATAGAAACGACCTCCATGATCTTCTTCTCTAGATCTCTAGGTCTTGAATAGCTCTTCCCTTTGAATGATTTGTGAATAAAAGCTACAAAATTATGTGAAGAGAAGTCCCAAAATTCTGGTGAAAGAAGCCCCTAAAATTCTGGTGAAAGAAGTCCCCAAAATTATGTAGAGAGAAGTTCCCTAAAATCTGTAGCAAAACTTGGTATATATAGGCAAAATATAAGGGAAACACTAACTTGGAGAATATGATTACCCTTTTTGGTAATTTCACACCCAACCAAGAAAAACCCTAATATATAATGTATAATATGTTTATATTAGATGTATAAAGGTGTTGCGGTAGAACTTAGAGTCATCCGGGTCAGAACGGATCAATCCGGGTCAAAATAGGATTTCAACCCGAATCTGAAATTTCCAGCTTTTCCTGCAGGACAACTCTCACTCATTTGATCATATCTGGAGCTACACACATTGGATGGAGGCATGTAATATATCGTTGGAAATCTGACTTCAATATCTTGATGATAAGCTTACGAATCACCCAATTTGGACCTTTTTCGGCTGAGATATGTGCTCCCAAAGTTGGTTGAAATTTTGTGCTGAAAACATTGTTCATTACGCTTGAAGCGTAGGGAGCTAAGCTACAAGCGTAGGTTCAAGCATATGAATGTGTTTTCTGACCACTTTTTGCTTCTTAATGTGTAGGCTTAAGCGTAGATTCTTCCTGAAAACCACTTTTTCCGCAATTGTGTCAAAATGACTATCTTGATTCCACGAGACATTTTGCTTTAGGTGATGGCTTCAGAAACTGTTGTTTTTGCCCTCCGGGAGCCTTTTATATCTTGAAAATACCTCTTTGACTCTCCTCTTGGATAAAAATGAACATGAACTTGGTTAATTCACCAAAGTTCGCTATGTTTTTTCATTAATCTCCAGAAGCATGCTTCAACACACAAATGAAATAAAAATACCAAATAATGGAATGAAATGACATAATTAATGCAAGATAGGGGCTTAAAATGGACACTTTTGAGCGCCTATCACACCACCAAACTTACATATTGCTAGTCCCTTAGCAATGAACTCAGGAAAATTATCTTGTGATGATCTTTAATCTAGCTAATCTAACCTAATCCCTTGCTTTCGTGAGGGTCGACGATTATACTTAGCACGTGTAACAAGCCTTTTAAACCCCTCGGCAACACCGAGTTAACGAGTGAAGTTTCTTGAGGGTTTCCAGTGATGGTACTCACAAACATCTCCATTCTTTAAAATCACACATTCATGAATTCACACACAAGTTAATAATTCATGATACAATACACAAGATAATAAGGATGTAAATACTCCCACTCACTACCAAACAATAACTATCTCGAGCTTCGTGTCATCAATGATTCCCACTAAAGTGAATGATTTTACTACTTTCTACTCCAAATCCAGAAAACCTTCCATGTTTTTGTGCACATTCTACCATGATATTTCAATCTCTCTTCTTCCTACTTCGTTGATAAAACTTTGCCATTTTTCATAAAAATCAATCTTTCCATCATTCCACTTATATCCCTTTTTGTCTTTCTAAGCTCTAGACTTTGCAACGAGGATTTTTAGTCCCGACCAACTAGGTCCATGTTTCTTCCGTGGGATTTATGCTCATTAGTCTTCTCCCCTTTAAACACGAACAATGATATTGGTGATATCAATGCCCGGTTACTCAGATCGAAGAATTACTCTTTGCATTTTATTTTCTCAAAATATGTTTTTCAATTTTCTCCATTTCAACCATAACATCTCCCATTTTCCCATTTTATTGTGGCAAAATTATTTTTTCAACTACATAGTCAAAGATCAACCTATTTCCCTTAGTGAATGTGTACTTGTGCTTATAGGTTAAGGTCGTCCTTTTCTGTTTTAATTTACTCATTGACTCATCCATGTAAAACAACATCACTTCACTACCTTGATCTAATCATTACTCTCATGAAAGGGAATATAGCATCACATACTACTCATACATTATAAATATAAACTCAATGAACTTGTAATACAAAACACTCATGCATGGAAACAAAGAATTTCTCCAAAACATTTCAATTTTTTCAATTTTGTTTTTCAAAATCTTTCCCTATAGCCAACTATACCTTCCCCCCAAACTTAATTTAAACCATGTCCTCATGGTTCACAATCATACTCATGAGAAAGAATATATTTACCCTTGAAGCGCATATCCGAAATTTCAACTCTTCATGCTTGTTCTCCCCCACAAACATGAATCGCTCCACATGTAGAAATATTCAACAAAGCACAAATACCCAATATCGTAGCAATTGAAGAAAAAATACCTCATCGCTTTCCAAAAATCATTACTCAATATTGCACATAGAATGAATTTTTTTATTTTTTTATTTTTTTAAATGAAATAAACAATGATTTGGCCATAAGACCCTTGATGTAACGTCAGGTGTGTAAAAATATGTAGTTAAAAATGACACCATAATGACGCTAGGTTTTACCTTACATAAGTGCACGTATTAATTGTAGAATAACAAAGCGGCTTGAGTGAGGGATATCGATCTCAAAGAGACTGAGATTGTTCACTTCAATAATTTAAAAAGCACCGAATTATATTTTCTGAAAGCTTGTTTGATTGGGTGGTCAAAGACCAAATTATCTATTTTAACTATAAATTATCTAAAAAGCAAGAAAATTGGTTGTGATTCAGATGAGAGAGAAAACCAGGGTTTTCATTATTCAAGCACTAACTGCATAATATAGTTCATCACCGTTCCAACTGTAAGAGGGTGATCCATAACTGTGAATCAGGTCGTATCGCATATAGCTAAATACGACCCCAAAAAGGAGTACTTTCAACCAGATCGCGATAATCCGTCTCATGATTGACCTAACTAGTACATACCAATTATGTTACTCTAATATACTATTAATGCATGAAAATAAACTAAAACATGTCTATATTAAATTGTCATGGCACGACCTGTGTCAACCTAGGGTCTCAAGTTTCATTACCACCATTTTGTAGAAAACCATGATTATACATTCGAGTTCCAACCCGTATTGAATAATTAGAATTATGTAAAATAATATATTCATTCCATCTAAAACAAGAATTCAGAACAAACATATAATTTTATATTACAAATCAATACGGTCTCTTAACTACTACAATCATCATAGTATGGTCACAGTTTCCCCTCGTTACAGTTAAAAATAACGAAAGAACTACATTACTTGGCTAGGTGCTTGCTAGAAAACCCTAGATACCGAGTTAGTTGGCCATGGTAGAAGGTGACTGCATCGTTGATGTATAAACGCTCTCTATAGTCTTCTTCAATGAATCTCTAGGTTTAGATATGACTCTCAATAGCAGCAAGTTTGAATAAATGAACCTATCGAATGAATGTCTCATAGAACCAACCAACCTCTATCTTTCAGAACCTCCAGAATATATCACATCTGATGCATGGTCTTGTATATATAAGCAATGGCAAAGATAGGCCCTTTTCAGCATTTTCACTCTCAAACCTCATCAAAACCCTAAATATAAGTGTATATACATCTATACAGAGGTCTGGAGTCGCCGGCATATCCTCCAATTAAGTTTGGGGTGAAACAGGAAAAATCACACAGAAATCTTCAAAGTTGCCTCACTTACGCTTGGGGGCTACGCTTCATGCTTAGCTAACCTACGCTTCAAGCGTAGGTCCAAGCGTAGATTTTGCAATTCTAGCCACTTTTTGGTACTTGAAGCGTACACACAAGCGTATGATTTTTATGGAAAACCATTTTTCTCCGTGAATGCGCCAAAACATCCGTCTCGAACCCACGATACTTTTTGATGAAGATGATGACTTTTGAAAATGGCATTTTTGCCCCTCTGGGAGCCATTTTTGTCTCAGACTGCCTCTTTGACTCTCCTCTTGGATAGAGAGAATACACTCTTCAGTTAATTCACCGAAGTTAGCTTCATTTATTCATTAAGCTCCTGAAACATGCTTTAACATGCAAACAACATAAAAATACAAAATAATGGAATGAAAAAATGTAACAATAGTGAGTCAAGGGATCAAAATGACTAATATTTGACATCTATCACACCCCAAACTTACATATTGCTAGTCCCTTAGCAATAAACTCAGGAAACGTTTCTTGTGATGATTTTTTTATTCTATCTACTCTAACTAATCTAACTACTCTAACCTAATCCCTTGCTTTCGTGAGGGTCAACAATTACACTTATCATGTGTAACAAGCCTTTTAAACCCCTAGATTACCCCTACTGGACGAGTGAAGTCTCGTGAAGGTTTCCAGTGATGATACCTACAAATATATTAGTTCTCTATAATCACGTAGTCATGAGTTCACACACAAATTCAATTAAGTCAAGATATAATGTAAAAGACAGTATGAATGCAAATTCTCCCACTCACTACCGAACAACAATTATATCAAGCTTCGTGTCATGAGTGGTTCCCACTAAAGTAAATGATTTTGCTACTTTTTACTTAAAATCCAGACAACCTTCTGTGATTTTGTGAACACTCAACACTCAAACATTGCCATTTTTCATAAAATGCATCTTTTTAACTTTCCACTTTTCATCCCTCTTTGTCTTTCTAAGTCTCCAGACTTTCCAGCGAGGAATTTTAGTCCCAACCAACTGGGCCCAAGCTTCTTCCATGATATTTAAGCTCATCGGTCTTTTCCCCTTTAAACGCGAACAGTGATATTAGTGATACCAATGCCCGGTTACTCAGATTAAAGAACTACTTTTTGCATTTTATTTTCTCAAATTTTTTCAATTCTCTCTATTTCAACCAAAACATCTCCCAATCTCCAATTTTATTGTAAACAAAATTATTTTTCAACTACATAGTAAAAAATCAACCTATTTCTCATAGTGAATGTGTGCTTGTTCTTATAGGTTAAAGTCGTCTTTCTTAATTTCAATTTCACTCATTCACTTACCTATGTAAACCTACATCACTTCACTAACTTGATCTACATTACTCTCATGAATGGGAATAACACATCACATACTACTCATGCAGCATAAAAACAAACTCAATCAAATTGTAATGCAAAACATTTATGCATGAAAACAAAGAACTATTCCAAAAATTTTAAAATTTCAAATTTTTTCGAAAATCTTCATTCCTTGTAATAATATACCCTCACCCCCAAACTGAAATAAGACAATGTCCTCATGGTCAAAAATAAAATAGGAGATAGATATAGTTACCCTTGAAGCTCAATTATGGATTCCAAAGCACAACATGAATTCATCCCCCAAACTTGATTTGGATCACCTGTAGATATCATCAACAAAGCACAAATACCCAATCATAGCAAGGGAAAATAAATTACATCATAAACATCCAGAAAGCAACACCTGTTTTCAAAAAATCAAAGATTCTTTTTTTTTCAAAAGTAATAAAAGAAAAAGAAGAAAAAAAAATATTGATTTGGCCTTAAGGGCCTACAATCCTAAAATAAAATAAAATTAAAAAAAATAAAGACATGGCCTTAAGGGTTTACTGTAGATGCTGGATGTTCTCTCGAATCGTTCAAAATCATCCCGATCATATTTCTTTATATACACCCATTTCTTCTGACACCTTTCTTACAACAACTGCCCCAACTGCTGCTGTATAATCTTTGACAGCAAAAATGGGTACGAAAGGTAATACTCCATATCCTTCCACCTTTTCTCTTTTCTACTGATAATTCGATGAGTCCAAATCATATTCTCCATTATGATAGCAGGAATGGACACCCAATATCCCTTCAACATGCAGAAAAGAAGTTTAATCATAGGCCGTCCTCTCCAATTTATTCAACGATTTTAGTAGACATGAGCAGATAGTAGTTCATCCAAATATAGTAGTTCCGGTTTCAAGCAATAACTCTCAACACTCTGATCTCCCTTCTTCGGAACATGCCCAACACAAATTTCCTGAATCATCTCTTCATCAGTGAATGGCCACTCTGAAGGTAATGGTTTGAAGTTCTCCCTTAAATAATCCAGACAATCCCGTGGTAACTTCCATGCCTCTGCAATCTTTCTCCTACTCACCACTATTGGATCACTCCAGCTCATAACTTTAGCACGTGCTTCTACATATCCTGGTGGTCCAACAATCATCATATTCGTGTATAATCTTCTAACCAACCTCGGATATACCTTCCTTCCAACTACCTGTTTTAAATTACTCAATTCTTTATGACTCAGGATTTCATCTCTGTATACTGTTATAGAGCTCATCCTCTCCGGGTAAAATTTTAATTCCAACTGCAGTCTACATTGCATAAAGAATCGAGGTGTGGTCCTCTTACCTTTTCTACTCATAACTTCTATAGTCGTGTTTTCCTCACTTAACTCTATCTCTCTTCCTTTCCCATCATCAATAGTTGATCCGTCATCATCTTCAATCAATTCTTCTGGGTCAGATTCAGGCTTATAGTCACTCTCCTCATGTTCTCCCATAGGATGGAAAAACGAAAGAGAAGAAGGAATCGAATCGAAGAAAGAAAAATAATTAGACATTCTTATGCTTCTTTTGCACAAACTCTAGATTAAAAAGTTCTAAGAATTATGATTCACAAGGGCTATATTTATAAATGGATGTAGGGTAATCAAAGAGGAAAAGGATTTAAAACCCTTGGCTAAATAAGATAGTGGAAGCAATGACTAATCCAACTCCAACTTGTATTTGCATTCCTCTTCCTTATCGAATTAGGATTACTCTAAAAGGTCTATAAAAATTCTACAACAAATCCTAAAATTACTTTACACAAATCCTAATACAAGTCCAGATACAAACCAGGCCAAAACACCCCGGTTAAATTTTTACAATTTCAAACTCTTCCTTGCTAGACCCCATGCTTCAAGCGTAGGATAGCCTATGCTTCAAGCGTAGGATTAGGCCTGAAATTTGTTTTGTTTTCTTTTTCAAATCACAATTCTCCGATTAAACCACCGCAGATACACCGCCAAACTTAAACGCACAAATGTCCGCATAGTGCGATAAAAGATTTTGAAAGAATTCAAGCTATCCGCAAACGTAGAATAAGCGTAAAATGTCGGGGATACATCAAAAAATTCAATTGAATCATCAAAACTGTAATTTTATAAACTATGAAAATATCAAAAATATTTAGAAGATAATCGTTCAAACGGTCACATCAATCCCTATATGAAACTATCAGCTCGACAATTTATCTCTAAAAAAGTGAATGAAATAAAAATAAAAATAAAACAAACACCTAACTAAAACTAAGCAAAGCCTCATCATCAGAGTGTTATGGTGTAGGTAAAATATGTTAAATCTTTGAAATAATTGCCTATGATCATGCCGTCGGGCCTGACTCTCCTTTGCCAAACTCTACTATAGCCCCTGCATCCGTGCTATAATAGTGTCAAATTAAGCCTGGGACAGAGTAATAGTACCACCCGCTGGTGCCTTTGGCATCATGACCTCCTCAGCAGCAACTGACATCTGTGGCATCTAAGCTTCGTGAGCCATACAGGCATCATCCTGAGCTATGCCGACATCAGCTTGGCTCGTATCATCATCCTGATCCTGCGCATGTGCATCTGGTGACGGTAACACATCGAACACTGATCGACATTGCATTATATCATCTGCATGCACCTGAGTCCAGACACTAGTCCACATCCCTCTAACATACGGAGTACCATCGCTATATCTATTGCGCTCAGCAGCATCCATCTCAATCCTGGCATCCATCATAATCTTCATCACCAGGTACGGGAATCGAATCTAAAATCGTCGTAACTTAACCTTGGACTCCTTGTGCAGATGAATGTATTGCGCGTATAGGCCTCGCCACAAAATCTGTGGAATATAAATCAACCTCTCGAACTTAAATTCGTAGTGGAGAGCCGAGAATAACACATAACACATATTAATGTGGCTGTGTAGCAGAATCTGAGATCGAACTATCACATCCCAAAACCATATCATAGGATGATAGTCCATCTTCTTCGTGCAGTTCTGATGATCATCGGCTCACTGCTCGGCAGTCTGAAGAGTAGCCAGCTCAAAAATAGAAAGAAGTTCCTTGGGCATATGCGAGAACTCATCAGCCAAATCGAGCGGACACTCATCGGGAATTCCCCACACCTCAGCAATAGTCTGGGGGGGTAATCTCTATCTCTGTACCTCATACCATAATCAGTAGTCTCGTCCCCCTTCTGAAGTGGCGCATGTGCAGCCAAAACTCCCGAATCATATCCTCGCATATGTGCGGGGTAGCCGGGGCTAGAATAGGCAAAAGATGTCGGGACCTCAATCGGCTAATCATCTAGGCTGGCACTGGATATAAATCCTCGAATATCCTTAATAGGTATGTCCTCTCCTACTTATAGCCCTTCCAGAGAACCTGGTCTAATCTCAACTGATCTTGTTCAGGGTACTAGCAAAAATATGGTCAAAATTTTGGGATCACTCTTTACTGGTGGCTCCGACACACTCTCATCAGCCCTATCATCATCATCGCCCTCATCGGCGTCATCCCCTGCTGAGTATGATCACCCTCTATATCCTCATCCATCTATCTGGCCTGCTGCTCTGGCATAGGTGGCAGTGATGGTGGTCGTGGAGCAACTGGCTCAACCACCAAATGACCATGTGGTAATAAGATCTCGTGTCCCTGTGTCGAGCTCTCCGGCTCCTCTGCCTCAAATGATGAGGAAGACGAGGATGCCAAATCGACATACTGTGGCCTCCTTGATCGCATGCTATGGCGGAAGATAGGTGATAGAGCAGGTGACGATGGCCTCGACCTCTGTCATACTGGTGGATTAGCCGCAACGGTAGCCTAAGCCATTCGTCTCATCGACATCTTGGTCTGTGCCATGCCTACAATAGAGAATTTTTGAAAATTAAGAAATAAAAAACCGGACACCAAATCAACCTCAAACTATATCTAAATATATCCAATAGGATGATTAAACAAGTCATCATCCCAAAAATTCAATACTTAATCCGATTCCGAAGTCGAAAAACTCAACTTTTAGAAAATGGATCAAAACACGATTTTAATCGGGCTCGTTCGTCAATATTAGTTTAGAATTGTTAAATAAGTCATATGAAATCAAAATGATGGAACAAAACTCACCAAATTGAGAGAAATGATGGATTTCCAAAAATTGAGTTTCAGTGACCTTTTGAGTTCTTCACGCGAATCCGATCGAATCACTAACTAATCTAATGATCAATTGGCAATGATTGATGACGAATTGAATGGGTGAATAGTAGGATGAAACCTCTCAAAAATTAGTAGAGAATTTAGAGAGAAAGTAGAGTTTGAATGGAGAATGAGAGAGAACATTATCGCGAGATTGTTTATAACATGCTTCGCAGCTACACTTCAAGCGTAGATTGGCCTACGCTTGAAGCGTAGGTCTCTAGCCCGAAAATTAAATTTTTGCTCTCTTCTTCGTCGTCTTGTCCCGTCTTCAACTCCACACTTCTTAAATGATTCCTAGGCCCTATTTACACTCCCTTACTCTAACGATGATAGCCTCGCGACTCGATTTTTAAAAACTCGATCTTAAATTCTGAAATAACTAAA
This sequence comes from Cornus suecica, assembly GCA_963922005.1. Lineage (NCBI taxonomy): Eukaryota > Viridiplantae > Streptophyta > Magnoliopsida > Cornales > Cornaceae > Cornus > Cornus suecica. The sequence continues at coordinate 46,841,067 of OY998240.1, forward strand.
TTACTGTATGTAGATACAAACTAGGCTTCAAAGCTACTCTTTTTACCTAGTATCAATGTTCAACATGATTGGCATGACGTTACCGCTTCTCAGTACTCTGGATCAAGCTTATCCAGCACGGGTGGTGGTTCAGTTAGATAGACCGTTTCTAGCACACACTCAACTAGCCAAACCTCTATATAATGCTTCAATCTCTACTCATTCACGACAAACGTCTTTCGAGTGTTAGGATCATTGAGCTCCACAAATCCATAGGGGAAAACCTTCGTAATCTTGTATGGCCCATCCTATATTGACTGGAGCTTACCAGGAAACAACTTGAGTCTCGAATTAAATAGCCAAACCTTTAGGCCAGGCTCAAAAACTTTTTTTTCTGATGTGCTTAACATGGAATGCTTTCGTTCGAGCCTTATAAATTCGAGAATTTTCATATGCATTATTTCTCAACTCCTCAAGCTCTTGCAGTTGAAGTTTCTGCTGTGCACTGGCTCTCTTTATATCAAAATTTAATCTTCAAATAGCCCAATATGCTCGGTGTTCCAGCTCTACAGGGAGATAACATGTTTTACCATACACAAGACGATATAGCGACATACTAATTGGTGTCTTAAACACAGTCATGTACGCCCAAAGTGCATCATTTAGCCTTCGCGGCCAATCCTTCAAATCCGGACGCACCGTTTTCTCCAAAAAACAATTAATCTCCCTATTAGAAAACTCCACTTGTCCTTGTGATTGGGGGTGATATAGCATACCAATTCTATGAGTGACACTGTATTCTCGCACAAAGTGGAAAGAAACTTGTTGTCAAAATGGCTTCCACTATCACTGATCAGAACTCTCGGTATACTAAATCTTGAGAAAATGTTCGATTTTACAAATTCTTCCATCATGTCATGATCAACACATTTGGTGGTTATTAGTTCTACCCACCACGAAACATAATCAACCCCCACAAGTGTATATTCCTTCTTATCTGCTTTTGGAAATGGTCCCATGAAATCAATACCCCACATATCAAATAATTCTACAATTAGAATCGGGGTTGAAGGCATCAAGTGTCTTCGAGATATGGAGCGAAGCTTTTGACACCGCAGACATGCTTTGCAAAATTCGACCGCATCCTTGAATAGGGACGACCAGTAAAATCAACTCTATAACACCTTATGGGCTGTCTTTTGAGCTCCGAAATGCCTTCCACACTCTAGCGTGTGACAAAATGAAAGTATGCTTTGCACCTCACTCTTGGGGACACATTTTCTGATAATTTGATCAGAGCAATACTTCTACAAACGCGGATTATCCCAGATATAAAATTTGACTTGGCTAAAAAATTGGTCTTTCTCATTCTTAGACCATCCTTTTGGGATTCGACCTGTGGCTTAATAATTGACGATGTCAACATACCACATTATTTGTTCCACCATAGCCACATTAACAGATGTTCATCCGGGAAGGAATCCTTAAGAGAAGAAATTTCCTTTGTGGATTTGACAATAATCCTTGACAAATGATCTGCAACAACATTCTCTAAACCCTTCTTATCTTTGATTTTCAGGTCGAATTCTTGAAATAATAGAATCCACCGAATCAGCCGGGGCTTAGAGTCTTTCTTTGTCAACAAATACCTCAATGCAGCATGATCCCAGTAAACGACAACCTTTGTGCCTAATAAATATGATCGGAATTATCCAAGGCAAATAAAACTGCCAGCAACTCCTTATCGGTAGTTGTGTAGTTCATCTGAGCTTCATTCAGAATCCTATTGGCATAATAAATAACATATGACCGCTTTTCTTTTCTCTTACCCAACACAACTCCTATGGCATAGTCAGAGGCATAACACATGAGCTCAAAATTTAGAGACAAGTCTGACGGATAAATAATCGGCACTGATTATAGCTATTTACGCAGCACTTCGAAGGCATGAAGACACTCTTCGTAAAAAATGAAAGTAGCATCCTCAGCCAATAAGTTGTATAGCGGTTGGGAAATATTGCTGAAATCTTTGATAAACCTTCGGTAAAACCCGAAATGGCCCAGAAAAGAGTGTACCTGCTTAATAGATATGGGAGGAAGCAGTTTTGAAATTAATTCAACTTTTGTTTTATCTTCCTCTATCGCTCGCTTAGATATAATATGGCCCAGTTCTATCCTATCCTGAACCATAAAATGACGCTTTTCCCAACTTAGGATCAGATTCGTCTCCTTACATCTCTAAAGTACCAGTTCTAGATGTTTTAAACAGTCTTCAAAGGTTTTCCCAAAATATGAGAAGTCATCCATGAACACTTCAAGAAATTTCTCTACCATGTCAGAGAATATAGACATCATACACTGTTGGAATGTTGTTGGCGCATTATATAAACTAAACGACATTCGTCTATAAGCAAATGTGTCATACAAACAAGTAAAAGTGGTTTTCTCCTGATCAACAGGATCAATTGCCACCTGATTGTAGCCGAAATACCCATCCAGAAAGCAGTAATAGCTCTGCCCAGCTAATCGTTCCAGGATTTGATCAATAAATGGTAATGGAAAATGATCCTTCTTGGTGTTCAAATGGAGTTTTCTATAATCAATACACACACGTCATCCTGTGGTTATGCGTTATGGAATTAGCTCACCTGTTAAGTTTGGTACCACCGTGATGCCCGACTTCTTTGGCACCACCTGAGTTGGACTTACCTATGTGTTATCAATGATGGGACAAATGATACCCGCATCTAGTAATTTTACCACTTCTTTTATCACCACCTCTTTCATATTGGGATTCAGCCTCCGTTGCATCTCTTTTGATGGCTTTGCATCCTCCTCAAGGTGTATGCGATGCATGCAAATTGAGGGGTTTATGCCTATCAAATCAACAACATTCCATCCTATTGCCTCTTTCTTCTCACTCAGAACCTTAATTAGACTCAATTCCTATTTGTTTTATCAATTTTGAAGATATAATTACAGGAAGAGTTTCATCGGGTCCCAAGAAAACATATTTCAACTTTTCAGGCAATTCCTTGAGTTCCAAGGCAAGAAGAGTAGTTAAAGAAGGAATTGGAGCATTTCAAAGTATTAAAAGTGGGTCAACCGACTCCCACCATGGTTGAGTGTATGATGCAGTCTTCATTGCATCCTGCTCTTCATTCTGCAACTTCCAATATGTCTTCCTATCAACAGTTTCCTTATTTTGCCTTTCTCCTGTCATAAATGACTCCAGCTTGTCTCTCTCCAAGAATTGAGTTACAAAATATGATATAATATCCATCCAATTCATCGCACTCATTAATCTGAAAACATTCCCCAAATTCAGACAGGTGGTAACTTACTTTGAACACATTCATACTGACCTTCATATTGCCAAATGTCAGATCCATGGCTCCGGTTCTGCAATTGATGCATTCATTTTCCGTAGCTAATAATGGTCTTCCCAATATCACCGGAATGTGCTTCTTTGAGTTAGGGATAGGTTCTATATCCAGGACTACAAAGTCAACCAGAAAATAAAACTTGCCCAATGACATCTTTGAGCACTCCTCTTACATGTTTGCCAAATCGATCGACGAATTATAGTACAACCGATGTGGGACTGAGCTCACCCAACCCTAGCTGTTAATACTCGCACCTAGATCAATAAGAGCTCTACCAATTTCTTGGTCTCCAATGACACATGGAATAGTGGGAGCACCGGGATCTTTCCTCTTAGGTGGAGTATCGCTTAAGACAATGAACTCACTTGCTCAGTCAAAAGTATTTTTGTTGGATTCTTTCCTCTATTTTTCCACTTCTGGGTGCAAAGATCCTTGAAAAACTTAGCATATGGCGGTATTTGGGCGATTACATCTAAGAGAGGTAAATTGATCTTGATTTGTCAGAATGTATCCAATATATCAGATTCTTTCATCTTTCCGTACTTTGCCGACTCTCTAAGATGCTGAGGAAATGGCATTACCTCCTCATAATACACTCTTTCTGGCTCATGAAGTAATGTCTCATCGACATTTTCCTCCACCGATGGTTGGTATTTCTACACTCTTTCAGCCTCTTTCCTTGCAGTCTTCTTCCTCTGTTCTTTTTCCGCTTCGTTCCTTTGTTCTTGTTCTGCCTCCCTTTTTCTTTGCAACCTTTCCTCATACTCTGCCTCAACTCGACTCTCAACTTCCTTCCCATTTCTCAGAGTTGTGATGGCTTGAACTGACTCATGAGGATTATTAGCAAAATATTCAAGCTCCAATGCTTGTTGTGGCTTAGGGTTGACTATTGGCTGACTTGGCAGTTATCCTGGCTCTCTCACATTCCTCTCATTAGCCATTTGGCTAACCTGCATGTGCAGTTGGGCTAAAGATTGAGTATGAATGTCCATTATGACCTGCTCTAGTCGACTAGTCTGGAAACTTGGCGGAAGAGTTTGGCTTCTTGGTGGCTGGGCTTCATAGGTATAGGGTTGGACAACCTAATTGTTATTGAATGGCTGAAGCTCTTGGAATTATTGAATTATTATAGAGCTTGTGAATGATTGAAAGGTTGTGAAGCTTGGTTGTGATTGAATGGTTGGAGGGCTTGAGAATTATTAGATGTCCTTTTTTGGTTGTTGGACTGAGAATTTCTAGCAATGATTTTTGGTTGGGATCAAATGATTGCTGACTCTGTTGAAACCTCGGTTGTTGGCCATACGATTGTTGTCTTTTAGTATACCTCGGTTGTTGGCTGTATTACTTTTGTCTTTCTGTGAACCTTGTTTATTGATTGTATGATTGCCCTTATTGGAATTTTGGTGGTGGATTTTCCACATTGGTAGATTTGTAAGACAGGAGTGGGTGATTTCTGGTATTTGAGGTGTATGAATTGGTGAAAAGACCATGATTAGAATAGTTCCATGATGCATTGGCATCAACGACCAATTTGGGAATACTCAGCTTCGACTTCAAATATCTCTTTAGGAGGGGAATGATTTCAATGAAGGTATTTATCGATTCTCTCCAATCTCTCTCCAAACAATACCATGATATCTCTCACATCATCATGATCCACAAAATAAGATTTTTCAGATCTCCTATCCTGCTGTCCACCTCTAGACCTCTACTCAGATTGATATTGGATTGTATTTTCACTAATATTATAAAATTTATCCAAAAGTTCTTTGGATGGATTTAAAGTAAACTAACCCTGCGGGGCCGCGTCTACTAAGGTCTTATGAGTCTCACCAAGTCCTATGTTGAACCTTTTAGCAATATCTTGGTCTCAAAATATATGATGGGGGCATTTATACAAAATTTCATCATATCTTTCCCAAGCATCATGAAAATGTTCGTTAGACACATGCCTAAAGCTTTTGATTGCATCTTATGCTTTTGAGATTTTTACTATTGGATAATGCTTTTCAATGAATTATTTCTTAAGGGCTTCCCAATAAATTTTGATTTTTTTGGCTACTTTGATGTACCATCTTTTAGCTCTCTTTTAATGACTAAGGGAATAATCTCACTCGCAAGTCATTTTTGGACAGATTATCATACCTAATAGTGGATACGACCTCTAAGAAATCGTTAATGTTTTGGTATGGGTCCTCTATTCTAAGGCCTGGAAATTTTGGAAGCATATTGATGATGCTTGTCTTGATCTCGAAATGCTTTACTCCATTTTCCACCGGAAAATCTGCATAGGAGTCATACGCATCGGGCGGGTAATATGCCTTCAATGATTTCTCAGGTGCCCTCGGCGGGATGGGTCTGGGTTCACCCATTACTTCTTCTTACCAACGATGACATTCTTCAATAGATCGATATAAGCGAGTCCTTTTGATCTTAGGATCGTAAACGACTAACGCAGAACTTGGATTAGAATGAGTCGGTCTATCGATCATATGCTAGACTAAAAACTATTTATTATTTTTTGTTCTTTTTGAAATTTTTTGAAATAAAATCTAATCTAAATTAACTACTTCTAAATTACAGAATTTAAAGCAAGAATTAATATGCAAAAATCTAGGTAACTAAAACCACCAAAAGTTCTAGACACAACTTTAGAAGTTTCGCTTTTTCTTTTTATGCTCTTTAGAGTACCTGTCAATCACTCAAAAATCTCACTTTAGCTACAGCTACAATAACGCAATGCAAATAAATTACTAAAGCTATTGAATAATGCTGAGTCCCCGACAACATTGCCAAAAACTTGATGTGACGTCAGGTGTGTAAAAATATGTAGTTAAAAATGACACCTTAACGACGCTAGGTTTTACGCAATGCAAGCGCACATATCAATTGTAGAATAACAAAGCAGCTTGAGTAAGGGATATCGATCCCACATAGACTGAGATTATTCACTTCAATAATTTAAAAAACACTAAATTATATTTTGTGAAAGCTTGTTTGATTGCGTGGTTAAACACAAAATTATCTATTTTAACTATAAATTATCTAAAAAACAAGTAAATTGGTTGTGATTCAAATGAGAAAGAAAATTAGGGTTTTGATCACTCCACCACTAACCGCATAATATAGTTCATCACCATTTCAATTGTAAGAGGGCGATCCATAACTGTGAATCAGGTCGTATCGCAGATAGCGAAATATGACCCCAAAAAAGAGTACCATCAACCGGATCGCGACAACCCGTCTCATGAGTGACCTAACTAGTACATGCCAATTATGCTACTCTAATCTACTTCTAATGCATGAAAATAAACTAAAGCATGTTTAGATTAAATCGCTAAGGTATGCCCTATGTCAACCTAGAGTCTCAAGTTTCATTTCCACCATTGTGTGGAAAACCATGATTAAGCATCCGAGTTCCAGCCCATATTAATCATAATTGTGTAAAATAATATATTAATTCCATCTAAAACAAGAATTTAGAACAAACATATAATTTTATATTGCAAATCCGTACGGTCTCTTAACAACTACAATCATCACATTATGGTCACAACTTCCCTTCGTTACAATTAAAAACAATGAAATAATTACATTATTTGGCTAGGGTTTTGCTAGAAACCCTAGATACTGAGTTAGTTGGCCATGGTAGAAGGTGACTGCATCGTTGATATAGAAACGCTTTCCATAGTCCTCTTCTTCAGATCTCTAGGTTTGAATATGGCTCTCAATACCTGCAAGTCTGAATGAATGAACCTCTTGAATGAATGTCTCACAGAACCAACCAGCTTCTATCTATTAGAACCTCCAAAATATATCGCATTTGATGTATGGTCTTGTATATATAGGCAATGGCATAGAGAGGCCCTTTTTAGTCTTTTCACTCTCAAAACTCATCAAAACCCTAAATATAAGTGTATATACATGTATACAGAGTTCTAGAGTCGTGGGCATATCCTCTAATTAAGCCCGCGGTGAAACAGGAAAAATCACGCAGAAATCCTCAAAGTTGTCGCACTTACGCTTCAAGCGTAGATCGAAGCGTAGATTTTGCAATTCTAGCCACTTTTTGGTACTGGAAGCATAGGCACAAGCGAAGGGTTTTTATGGAAAACCACTTTTCTCCATGAATGCACCAAAATAACCATCTCGAACCCACGATAATTTTTGCTGAAGATGAGGGCTTTTGAAAATGCCGTTTCTGCCCTCCAGGAGTCATTTTTGTCTTGGACTGCCTCTTTGACTCTTCTCTTGGATAGAAAGAACACACTCTTTAGTTAATTCAATGAAGTTAGCTTCATTTATTGATTAAGCTCCTAAAACATGCTTTAACACGCAAATAACATAAAACTACCAAATAATGGAATGAAAGAACGTAACAATAGTGAGTTGAGGGGTCAAAATGACTAATATTTGACACCTACCAAGCCTATAATCCTAGAAAAATAAAATAAAATAGTAAATATTTTGCCTTAAGGGCCTACAATCTCTAAAAATTGAAATATGCAATTGAACTATAATCTACAAATTAAAAACTAGGGTCAAAAGATAATATTTATCTCCTAGTACCAATGCTTAACATCTTTAGCACGATGACTCTGCAAAGGGTTATCCAACACCCTTCCTCTCTTCGACACTTTCACCACATGGTGGAGCAAGTGTAGGAAGTAAATCATTCCACGGTGTCCATTATGAACACTTAATAGCAAATAAGACATCAAGTACATAATAACATCATATACTTTTTCTCCTTTGTCATGCTTGACTCTCATCCCATGGTTAATACATGTGTCCAACGATTCTATCACCGAATAAGGTAATGGGTCCTTCATTAAGTTATTAATCCCATCCATTATGTAGTATTCATCCCCTTTTTGTTTATCCTTTAACAAGTTATCCTCTTAACTTTCAGTGCCATCATACAACCCAATCTTATAAAGTGAGTTGTCGGGCACCAATTCCTCTAATGACCTACATGGATATCCAGGCGAATCTTTTGTTTCCTCCTCTGGTTGAAGACCAAGATGTTTTTCAAATACAGCAATCACTTCCAAATTGGATCGTTGTTGATCCTCCCACGTTTCAAACTTTGCATTTGACCGTGCTATCACAACATCCAAATCATCATTGTGTTTGTCTTCAAAACACATCTCATCAAGACATTAGGGAAAATATTGTTTTAGGTTCATATGGTGTCTCTATTAGCTCTTGCGGTGGGAGAATACCTTGCTCATGATCTTCTAGTGATATTTCTTTTGAAGATTTGGGTTCCTTATTCTCATCCATAATCCATTCCTCCATTTGACTAACACTTTCTTTTCCATGTAGGTATTGACTGGATGGGGGCAAGATTTGTATCAACTCTCCTTTTGAGACTTCATTTTTAACCTCGAGTTATTCCTCTATTGAACTATAATCATTCTCTTTATCCTCATGAATCATATCGGCCATGCTAGATTCCTTTTTAGAATCCTCAAAGGGTCTTAAATCAACTATATCATGGCTTATACCTCTTGACATGGCCATTCCTCTTCAAAGATTTCCTCTGTTTCACTGTACCCATCATCCTCATCTTTAAAATTATCTACCACTTGATATGGCAAATCCTCCATTCTCATAGAATCAACTTGTTGCCATAACCTAATCAAAGCTTGAGAATTAGGGTTTAATTGATTTTCAATATCTCTCAAGGTGCTTATCAGTTTATCTTCATCCCTAGTTGATTTAGGCATCAGATTTTGATTTTGGAACTGGAGTAGATTTTGGTTCAAGGGTTGGAATAATTGGAATGATTTAGCATTGTTTGACTGAAAATCGTGAATACTGAATGGTTGTTTACCTCTATTAAAACTTGGTGGAGGATTTTTAGTGTTTACAAAGTATGAATTGTATCAGTTGTATGTCATCTCCTCACAATTTCGAGGGGTCTCGATTTTGCTCATAGATACTAATAATTGGTCATTATAAGACAATGACTCTGGACGGGGGTTTGCTCTAATTTCTCTCAAATGGGCTAAGAATTTATCTTCAACAGACAATGGCTCCAGACATGAATATGCACTTGACTCTTCAAATTGGACTTTATTCGATGGTTGAGGATAATAATCTTGACTATATAGTCCACACCCTGATTCGTGATCAAAATATCGTGGATCCTCAGTAAAGCTTTGATATGAATTTCCTATACCTGATTATTAGTATTGGAAATTGGGATGATTGCTCCAATTCGGGTTGTATGAATTATAATATGGAGCACTCACTAAATTTGTAGAACCGTTTTACAAATTATTTTTTCAAACAATAACAAAATTACAGTTTTGAGGTCCTAAATGACGTGTTTTGGCCATAAATCAATTGGGCTCACCTTATAGGTGAGTTTTGTTGAATGGCCCTTTTCCACTCAAAACCCATACCTCGGTTACGAAAATCAAACTTTTTGACAGTTTAAACGAAAAATGCAGAATTGTTTTATTTTTTTATTTTTTTAAATAAAAACTAACTATGGACAAAAAATAAAGCTAAAATTATGCGTAAATTTAAGATGCAAAGAACTCACAAGTGGTCAAACGATGCAATTGTCACTGCTCCGCCGATTCCCTTTGCGTTTTTTAGTGTACCTCGCAAAAACACAAAACCCAACTGTTAGTCACTAACTAACCCTAGAGGGGGGGGGTGAATAGGGTGTTCAAAAATAATTCTAATTCTTTTCGAAATTTGAATACACTTTAAACAAAAATCGATTTCTCAAAAATCAAGTGGATGATTCAATTTAAACTTTTCTAACTATTAATTTCAAGACAAGATAGCATACAAGATATTTAAGCAATTATAGCATGCAAATAACTCAAGTAAAGAGAAAGAGATAGAGAGATTGACACCGTGATTTTTTCGAGGTTCGGTAACTCCTACTCCTCGGCTCAAGAACCCCTTCTTGAGACTTTTCCCGATCCTTTCACTATGGCCCTTCCTTCACAGGTGGAATGGCAAACCTTTACAATACAAGCCTCTCGAGCTTGTCTCTCAATCAAGAGAACAACCCTCTCTTGAACAATCGGTGGACTTCACTTGTCCGAGATTACAAATTCGTATGTAATCAATAAAATCACCAAGAACAAAAATACTCAAAACCCAAAGGTTTTTATGGAAGATAAATCAATATAAGCTCAAGTGTTTTTGGTGATTTTACAATAGCTCTAGAAATGTATTCTCAAAGGATATAATCAATGAATGATATTTGGAGAATAAGAAGAGATACTAGAGGTTTTGATTTTCAAAGAAACTTGAAGAAAATCAGATTTTCAAAGCTTGGTTTCAATGGCTTTTGTAGAGAAAATTTCTGCAGAATTTTTGCTAGCTTTCTTTCTCTTTGTATTTCAATCTCTTAGTCTTCACAATACACATCTCATTCTATATATAGCATTGTATTAGGGTTTTGAAGAGTGAATATTGTAATTGAAAGACAAGAGCCGTTTGAACACCATTACAAACAATCCACAAAACAGGGGAAATGTTTTATGAAAAATCTGCAGATTTTAAGGATGAACTAGTCGACTCCTTTGCATTTGAGTCGACTACATTGCTTCATCTAGTCGACTAGATTGAGTTCTAGTTGACTACAATGGTTAATCTAGTCGACTAGAATGAGTTCTAGTCGACTACTTCTTGTAGTCTAGTCGACTCAATGGTCATTCAGTCGACTCTTTTGATGTGGATGAAAAACCAATAGCTACTGATTGTTCTAGTCGACTACTAGAAAATACACAGGTCTATTCTAGTCGACTACAACATGAAAAATATTTAATAAAAATATTTTTCTTTCCATTTAAGTTTGGTAAAGCGTTTTCCATTCCATTTGAGTTCGGTTCATTTTATACTTGAGCTTATACGATAAAATCGACACATAAAATTACCTTGTTACAGTGACCGCTCCCCGACCTATCTACCCCGAGTCTTGAGTCTTCGACTTTCGCTTATGCCGTTGAATAAATTGATTTTCCATTTGCGCTTCAATTTCTTTCACAGCTTTTTGCTTTAAATCAAGCTTTCTTTCCGAGCTTGTTTTTCGAGTAGTTTCCTTTTCAAGTTTGATTTCTGAGTCGTTCACCTGTCTTTTGCTGAAAATATAAACTCGATAATTCATTAGTATCAAACACTCTTCAATGGTTTGTTATCATCAATTTTGGAATTGTTTGCCGAAAGTAAATTTCAAAGCCAACAATCTCCCCCTTGATGATGACAAAACATTTTGTGTTTGCTTGGCATTTGGCGAAACATCAAGTGATGCTCCCCCTCAACATGTGCATAATATTTTGATAAAATGCTCCCCCTTAGTAAATGAAATTTGCAGTTTAATAGGCATTTTGATACAATATATAACAATAGGCGCACATTTGAGATAGCAAGAATAAACAGCTTATCATAGATGTTTCAGTTTAATACAAGCTGCTTATACTAATGAAAAACATGGAAAGGAAAACAAACAAGTTCGCAAATAACCATAACAAGTTCGCAAATAACCATAACAAGCCACACAAAAACAGAAATTGCTAATGTCGGATAATTAAATGCATGACAGTACAATAGCATAATTTCTCCCCCTTTTTGTCAGCGTCGAGGGGTGCGTGAGCAAGGGTTCCTGTGTGCAAGAGTGAGGTCATCAAGTGACCCGGCCAAATTTGTAATACGGGTAGACATTTCCTCATCATGAAGAACAAGGCGCTCATTGATCAAACGAATGGCTTCCGTATTCTGGTTCACGGTCGTATCAAGGCGCTGAAGCATTTGTTCCTGCTGCCTAAGTAGCTCCGTATTGCTTTGAACAACCCCAAGAAGTTGGTTGAGAAGAGCAGCCTGAGAAGCCGAACCACCGTCCAACGAAGGGACCGAGGAAGAGGCTTCCTGGCGCGATGCAGAACCGCTAGGAGCGGTACGCGAACGAGGAGCAGGTGCAATTTCAGAAATGAAATTTCCTTCCGCATCAGAAGAAATATGCATATGCTTGACATGAGTGGCGTCAAGAAAAATAGGGTGATGCTCGGACACTTCATTCGGAAAATTAAAACCTTTCCGCTGTAGTAGATATGTAATATGTGCAGGAAAGAAAAGCGGGCCAGATGGCTTGCGCTGACATGTGAGGATGACGGAACGAAAAATATGAGCTAAATCAACACGGGTTCCTGTTAAAACGCAATAAACCAAAAAAGCCTCCATACGAGAAACACTGCTACGACTACCAGTTTTAGGCAGAATAGAGTAAGTAATAACATTATGAATTAATCTAGCCTCGGGTAGTAGCATAGAAGAGGTAATACCGGCGTTTTGCGAAATTTCCTTGTCGATGCATATTGCCCGAACAGCCTCAATACAATCGAAACCATCAGCCTTATACCAATCCTTGGAGAAGTGGCGGATGCCGTCATTTGGAAGCAAGAAAATGCGCTTGATTTCGCTGTCATCAACGGTCTCGTCTTCACCACATAGATTAAAATGAAGATGAGGGAGTAATTTCTCCTTGTGATTTGCAAGAGAAGCGTAGAAGGCTTTGACGATTCACGGAAATACCGGAATGTCAAGAGAAACGAAAAAATCCCAACCCATTGCTTGGAACAACTCGAAAGTTCGAGCCCGAATTTCAGTGCATAAATCTTGTGTGACAATACGGCAAGGTGTAGGAGCACGGTGATCAAAAACAGTTATGAAATTATTTATATTATCATCATCAAGAAGAAGTACCTCAAGAAGAAGAGGTTCATTCGACTCCTCTTCATCAATACCCGTAGGAATGTGTGGATTGGTGGAGCTTTGGCCTCCATCAATGCGTGAACGTTTCCGAAATAGACCTCGAGTCTTCGGTGGCATTGTAGAAGATGATGCACAAATATATAGAGATATATAGATATATGATGGTGTATATATATAGATGTGTGAGAGAGTGAGAATGATGAAATTTGGAGAAGGAAATGGGTGGAGGATGATGGAAATGTGAAATTAATGAGAGATAGGTGAAGATTTGAGGATATAAGTGGTAGTAGGAGAGGGATTGAGAGGAGAGGGTTTGAATGTGGGTGAGGGTTTGAAGGAGGCGGATGGAGAAGATGAAAGGGGGTTAGGTTTTATAGGGCTTGAGTCGACTAGGGCTAGGTTGAGTCGGTTAGGTAGAGGGTTTGAGTCAACTAGGCAAGGGTTGAGTCGGTTAGGAAGGCAAAGTAGTCGACTACAATAGTGTTTGAGTCGACTAGAATAGGCAATGAGTCGATGATGCAGGAGGATCAGCGCAAGGATGGCAGAAAATTGTGATATGCTGTTTTCCTTTTCAAATCTTTATTTTTAGTTAATTTTTGCTATTTAGGGTAATTTTCTATTTGTCAATTAGGAATTGATTCTGAACCCGATTTGGGCCAGATTTTTGGTAATCTTTTGATTTCTTTCCTTGTTTCGTTTTGGTAAGACTCTTAGGGTTTTGCTATTTTTGGTAAAATCCTTGATTTTCAGCTATTTAAACCCGGCTTGTGGGTTGTTTTAAATTAGTTTTGAATATTAAGAATTTTATTAAATTTCAGAGTGTTATCTGAATTTTGGGTCAATAATTTCTCCCTTTTCTTTCTTGCAAATTATCCGTTGCGCTAGCCTGCAGAATAATCTCTATTCTGTCCGGCGTCAATTGGTATCAGAGCTCAGCATCTTCCTGAGGCGGTATTTTCATCAGTTTTCAATGGCTGGTGGTCGTGGTCGTCGTGGGCAGGTTCCGATTGAGGAAGTCCCGCACCGTGATCGTAACGTTCAGGATGTTATGATTGAGGATTTGCAGAGGCAAGTGGCAGAGTTAACCCAGCGCCTGGCGGCGCAGGAAATCGGTAATCATGATATGGAAGATTCTGATACCGACAATTCCACCTTCGAAAATCCGTATCCACCGTTATGGCCAATATTTTCGGAAGATTCTGATTCCGAAGATGATTGGTTGAAAACCGATACTTTCGTTGGAGAGCCAATGTATGACACAGAAGGAGATGATGATGTGTTGTATGGGGACGACCATGAAACTCTGGTCAATCCTAAGAGCCTCCTGACTCCCAGAAGCGATTCCAAAGATGATTGTTTAAGAACCAATGTTTTCCATACAACCTGTACCATGGCCGACAAAGTCTGCAAGATGATTATTGACAGTGGCAGTTGCGAGAACGTAGTATCTAAAGACGTTGTCCGAAAGAAGGGTTCTCCCTCGTCAGTCTCTATGATGTCTCCTTCTGCATTTAATCAGCCGATGTCTCCGTCGTCTAATGGCCAACATCTTCGAGGCATCCATGAGCAAGTGAAACTGGCCATTCACGAGAGTAATGCCAAGTACAAAACTCGAGCGGACAGTCATCATCGTCAGGTACTTTTTGATGTTGGTGATTTTGTTTGGGTTGCATTAACTCGTGATCGTTTCCCTGTTGGCGAGTATAATAAGCTTAAGGAGCGGAATATTGGACCTTGTGAGATATTGCAGAAGATTAATGACAACGCATACAGGTTGTGTCTCCCTAGTCACTTGAAAACATCTGATATCTTTAATGTGAAACACCTGAGTCCTTGTTTTGCGGATTCTGCTGATGTTGCTGTGAACTCGAGGACGAGTTCTTTCCAACCCGGGGTGACTGATGCAGGAGGATCAGCGCAAGGATGGCAGAAAATTGTGATCTGCTGTTTTCCTTTTCAAATCTTTATTTTTAGTTAATTTTTGCTATTTAGGGTAATTTTCTATTTGTCAATTAGGAATTGATTCTGAACCCGATTTGGGCCAGATTTTTGGTAATCTTTTGATTTCTTTCCTTGTTTCGTTTTGGTAAGACTCTTAGGGTTTTGCTATTTTTGGTAAAATCCTTGATTTTCAGCTATTTAAACCCGGCTTGTGGGTTGTTTTAAATTAGTTTTGAATATTAAGAATTTTATTAAATTTCAGAGTGTTATCTGAATTTTGGGTCAATAATTTCTCCCTTTTCTTTCTTGCAAATTACCCATTGCGCTAGCCTGCAGAATAATCTCTATTCTGTCCGGCGTCAGTCGACTAGAAGGTGATTGAGTCGACTTGAAGGTGAAGACCATGAAATGGTGTAGCTACTAATCATTGTAGTCGACTAGAATGGTTTATACTACACAGGATGAGTCGACTAGAAGAGAAAAGGGAGAATAAAAATGATAAAAATAGATAAAAATTAGGAAATAAATACACAAAAATAGCAAAAATATGAACAATAAATATTATGACAGAAATTAAGATAAAACATCAAAATCCATGGCCATTCCGATTTCTCGACGTATTTTAGAAAATGATTCGTCCGCAAGTGGTTTTGTAAAAATATCCGCCAATTGATTTTTAGTGTCGATAAAAACCAATTCAACGTCACCCTTAGCAACATGATCATGTAAGAAATGATGCCTAATCTCTATATGCTTGGTGCGTGAGTGATGAATAGGATTCTTTGAAATACAAATCGCACTCGTATTATCGCATTTAATAGGCACGTGAGAGAAGGTAAGACCGAAATCAAGTAGTTGTTGCTTGATATAAAGAGTTTGAGCGCAACTGCTACCGGCTGCCACATATTCGGCTTCGGCCGTAGATAATGCAACGGAATTTTGCTTTTTACTTGACCAAGATACTAGTGAGTGTCCTAGAAAATGACAAGTACCGCTTGTGCTTTTACGATCAATTCTACATCCCGCAAAATCGTCATCCGAATAACTAATAAGATCAATTGAAGTTCCACGTGGATACCAAAGCCCTAAGTTTATTGTACCACTTAGGTAGCGAAAAATGCGTTTGACCGCAAGCAAATGAGATTCCTTAGGACATGATTGAAACCGGGCACATAAGCATACACTAAACATTATATCCGGTCTACTAGTGGTTAAATAAAGCAAACTACCGATCATGCCTCTATAATTAGTAATATCAACACATTTACCATTTTCATCTTTATCAATCTTAATAGAGGAACTCATAAGAGTTATGGCATGTTTGGTAGCCTCCATACCAAATCGCTTTAGCAAATCTTTAGTGTACTTGGATTGGCTAATGAATAAGCCATCCAAGCTTTGCTTGATTTGCAACCCTAAGAAGAAAGTCAATTCACCCATCATGCTCATTTCAAATTCGTTTTGCATACTTGTGGCAAATTCCCTACATAAAGAATTATTTGTTGAGCCGAAAATAATGTCGTCAACATAAATTTGGACAATCAACAAATTATTCTTAATGGTTTTTGTAAAAAGTGTGTTATCAATTTTCCCTCTTGTAAAACCATTTTGAGTTAAAAACCACTAAGTCTCTCATACCAAGCTCGAGGAGCTTGCTTTAAACCATATAGAGCTTTAGCCAATTTGAAAACATGATTTGGAAAAAGATTATTTTCAAAACCGGGTGGTTGCTTCACAAAAACTTCTTCTTCTATGACACCATTTAAGAAAGCACTTTTGACATCCATTTGATAAAGAGTGAAATTTCTATATGATGCAAATGCAAGAAGCATTCTAATTACTTCTAATCTAGCTACCGGTGCAAAGGTTTCATCGTAGTCAATGCCTTCCTCTTGATTATATCCTTGAGCTACCAATCTTGCTTTATTTCGAATAATTACTCCATTCTCATCCTTTTTGTTTCGAAAAATCCATTTTGTGCCAATTATAGTTTGATTTTCGGGTCTAGGAACTAAACGCCAAACTTGATTGCGTTCAAATTGATTTAGTTCCTCTTGCATTGCTACGATCCAAGAATCATCACATTGAGCTTCGTGGAAGTTCTTGGGTTCGATTTGCGATACAAAGGCCATGTGGTTGCAAAAATCTTTAAGTTGAGATCTAGTACTAACCCCTTTTGAAGGATTACCTATGACTTGATCAAGAGGATGATTGTGAACAATCCTCCATGCTTTAGGCATTGAGTTGGTCAAGTCATCATTGGATTGATGCTCAACTTCCCTCATTTCCTTTTGGCTACATGATGAGTTGGAGATATTGAGAGTATTTAGATTATCCTCAATCCCAACAACCTCATCTTCTTCTAGGTCAATTCTAGGTGATGGTGGTGAGGGTGATTCATCAAAGACAACATGAATAGACTCAACCATGGTTAGAGTCCTTTTGTTATAAACCCGAAATGCTTTACTTCTTGTAGAATATCCTAGGAAAATTGCTTCATCCGATTTGGAGGCGAATTTTCCAAGGTTATCTTTATCATTTAACACAAAACATTTACACCCGAAAACTTTGAAATACCCAATATTGGGCTTTCGACCATTCCACAACTCATAGGGTGTTTTCCCTAACTTCATCCGAATAATAACACGATTAATTATATGGCAAGCGGTGTTTACCGCTTCCGCCCAAAGGCTTCGGGGAAGGTTGTGCTCATTTAACATGGTTCGAGCCATCTCTTGTAGAGATCGATTCTTTCTTTCAACTACACCGTTTTGTTGAGGGGTTCTAGGGGCCGAGAGATCATGAGAAACACCTAGGTCATCACATAATTTCTCTAAGTCTTGATTTTCAAACTCCCTACCTCTATCACTTCTTATTTTCTTGATCTTCAAATCTTTTTCATTTTGAATGACTCTATAAAATCTTTCAAGAATGGAGTGAGTTTCATTTTTATGAGCAAGAAAGTGAACCCAAGTATATCTAGAGTAGTCATCAACTATAACAAGTACATAGAGTTTCCCGGCTAAGCTAGCCGTTCTCTCCGGACCAAAGAGATCCATGTGAAGTAACTCTAGAGGTCTAGAAGTGGTAATATCTTTCTTTCTCTTGAAAGAGGATTTAACTTGCTTGCCTACTTGACATGCGCTACATATTTTATCTTTCGAAAATTTTGTCTTTGGGAGGCCTTTGACTAAATCATTTTTGGATAAACGATGAATGAGGTCCATACTAGCATGTCCTAGACGTCTATGCCATAACCAACTATTTTCGCTAGATGTGACAAAACATTTAACATCTTGATCATGCAATTCACATAGCAACAAAGTATACAAGTTTCCATTTCTTTTGGCATTGAACATTTGCTTCCCATCTTTCTTGATTATACATGCATTTGTCCTAAATATAACATCATAGCCTTTGTCACATAATTGACTAATACTAAACAAATTATGCTTCAACCCATCAACTAAAAGCACATCATCTATAGAGAGAGAAGAGGAAATACCGATTGAGCCAATTCCTATAATTTTGCCTTTTGAGTTGTCTCCAAAAGTTACGTTTCCTCCTTCATATGTTTTTAGTGAAATAAACTTTGATTTATCTCCCGTCATATGCCTTGAGCATCCGCTATCGAGAAACCATTTTTCTTTTGATGCGGACTTCAAGCATACCTACAAAACAAGTTCAAGTAACTTTTATTGGTACCCAATCTGTTTTGGGTCCATTTTGGTTAGATAGATATGCAATAGTTCCTTTTGGAACCCAAATTTGTTTTGTTACAACATTTTCTTTTCTATGAGAGCATGCAATAGATCCTTTCGGAACCCAAACCATTTTTGACATAATTTTCTTCTTTCTATGAAAGCATACATTTGCTTTGTGTTCTTTTCTATTGCAATAGTAGCAAGTAACATGTTTATAATCATTTGAAGAAGCATGAGATGATTTTCTAGTAAATGTAGAGCTAAGTGATTTTCTCATTTTCAAAATGAGAGCATCTTTGTCAAAAGCATCATACCCTAGACCGCATTTATCAAATGATCCTTTTTGTCTTCCTAACATGATACTAAGGTTCTCTTTTCCTTTTGTAAATTTTGCTAAAACATTTATTTGATCATCAATAGTATTTTTCAAACGAATATTTTCCTTTTCTAGCTCAATGCTTTTGTCATTGCAAGAAACTTCTAAGCTTGCACTAGTGAGACTACATGAAGGTTTAGCTTTCTTAAGAAGGATATATTTTCTAGCTAATTTTTCGAATTCATCATGTAATTCTTCAAACACATCTTGCAATTCATTGTAATCAAGAAGAAGTTCATCATATGATAGTTTATCTAAATCATTTAAATTTAAATGTACCTCTTCTTCATTTGCCATGAGACAAATGTTGGCCGTTTCCTCACTACTTTTCTCCTCATCCGAGTCGCATGAGTCATAGTCCTCCCATGTGACATTCATTGCCATCTTGCTAGGTCTTTTCTCGTTTTCCTTTTTGAGCTTGAAGCAATCACTTTTGTAGTGTCCCGGCTTTCCGCAATTAAAACACGTTGGGGGTTCTCTTTTGCTAGGCTCGCCTCTTGGTTCGATTCTCTTCACGAATCTTCCACCATTTGCTTTCTTTCTTTGAAGATGTCTCTTGAATTTTTGGGTGAACAAGGCAATGTCCTCATCCTCTTCTTCTTCACTCGGCTCATTATTTTCATTTTTGGTGAAGGCTTGCAAAGCTATCCCCTTTCTTGGCTTGATGTCGTCTTCACGAGCTTTTAATGTTATTTCCCAAGTGAGTAGAGAGCCGAAGATTTCATCGAGACTCATGGTGTTGAGGTCATGAGCTTCTTTGATAGCCGTTACTTTTGCATCCCACTTTGCCGGGAGACTTCTAAGCACTTTTCGTGACGCATCGGATCTAGGAACAATTCTACCAAGATGCTTTAGTCCATTCAAAATATTTGTAAAGCGAGACATCATGGAATTCACATTTTCATCATCTTTCATAGCAAATAATTCATATTCATGCATGAGTATGTCAATTTTAGATTCTCGTACTTGAGATGTACCTTCATAGGTTACCTCAAGTTTATCCCACATTTCTTTTGCCGTTGAACAAGTAGATACACGATTAAATTCATTTGGACTTAAAGCGCAATTTAAATTTACTTTGGCTTTAGCATTGTACGACATGAGTTTACGGTCATCATTATCCCATTCATTGGGTAATTTGGGGACGGTTTTTCCATCAACAATTTTGGTCAATACAAATGGTCCTTCAAGAACTACTTGCCAAATTTGGTAATCGATAGCTTGAAGAAAATCTATCATTCTAGTTTTCCAATAGCTATAATTTGATCCATCAAACCATGGGGGCCTATTATTCGATTGTCCTTCAACATGAGTGACTAAATTTGATGACATGATCGTTCTCTAAGACGGTTAAGTCTAAAATAAATAGAGATTAGGCTCTGATACCAATTGTTAGTCACTAATTAACCCTAGAGGGGGGGGGGGGGGGGTGAATAGGGTGTTCAAAAATAATTCTAATTCTTTTCGAAATTTGAATACACTTTAAACAAAAATCAATTTCTCAAAAATCAAGTGGATGATTCAATTTAAAATTTTCTAACTATTAATTTCAAGACAAGATAGCATACAAGATATTTAAGCAATTATAGCATGCAAATAACTCAAGTAAAGAGAAAGAGATAGAGAGATTGACACCGTGATTTTTTCGAGATTCGGTAACTCCTACTCCTCGGCTCAAGAACCCCTTCTTGAGACTTTTCCCGATCCTTTCACTATGGCCCTTCCTTCACAGGTGGAATGGCAAACCTTTACAATACAAGCCTCTCGAGCTTGTCTCTCAATCAAGAGAACAACCCTCTCTTGAACAATCGGTGGACTTCACTTGTCCGAGATTACAAATTCGTATGTAATCAATAAAATCACTCAAGAACAAAAACACTCAAAACCCAAAGGTTTTTATGGAAGATAAATCAATATAAGCTCAAGTGTTTTTGGTGATTTTACAATAGCTCTAGAAATGTATTCTCAAAGGATATAATCAATGAATGATATTTGGAGAATAAGAAGAGATACTAGAGGTTTTGATTTTCAAAGAAACTTGAAGAAAATCAGATTTTCAAATCTTGGTTTCCATGACTTTTGTAGAGAAAATTTCTGCATAATTTTTGCTAGCTTTCTTTCTCTTTGTATTTCAATCTCTTAGTCTTCACAATACACATTTCATTCTATATATAGCATTGTATTAGGCTTTTGAAGAGTGAATATTGTAATTGAAAGACAAGAGCCGTTTGAACACCATTACAAACAATCCACAAAACAGGGGAAATGTTTTATGAAAAATCTGCAGATTTTAAGGATGAACTAGTCGACTCCTTTGCATCTGAGTCGACTACATTGCTTCATCTAGTCGACTAGATTGAGTTCTAGTCGACTACAATAGTTAATCTAGTCGACTAGAATGAGTTCTAGTCGACTACTTCTTGTAGTCTAGTCGACTGAATGGTCATTCAGTCGACTCTTTTGATGTGGATGAAAAACCAATAGCTACTGATTGTTCTAGTCGACTACTAGAAAATACACATGTCTATTCTAGTCGACTACAACATGAAAAATATTTAATAAAAATATTTTTCTTTCCATTTAAGTTTGGTAAAGCTTTTTCCATTCCATTTGAGTTCGGTTCATTTTATACTTGAGCTTATACGATAAAATCGACACATAAAATTACCTTGTTACAGTGATCGCTCCCCGACCTATCTACCCCGAGTCTTGAGTCTTCGACTTTCGCTTATGCCGTTGAATAAATTGATTTTCCATTTGCGCTTCAATTTCTTTCACAGCTTTTTGCTTTAAATCAAGCTTTCTTTCCGAGCTTGTTTTTCAAGTAGTTTCCTTTTCGAGTTTGATTTCTGAGTCGTTCACCTGTCTTTTGCTGAAAATATAAACTCTATAATTCATTAGTATCAAACACTCTTCAATGGTTTGTTATCATCAATTTTGGAATTGTTTGCCGAAAGTAAATTTCAAAGCCAACACCAAATTTAGATATAATACAAACAATTCATGTTTACCAAATTCCTAGAATTCAGAATATTCGCTAGTCCCCGGCAATGGCACCAAAAATTTGATGTCCATTAGGGTGTGCTAAAAATATGTGTTAAAAATACACCCTTTTGATGGCCTAGGTTTTACCTATCGCAAGCGCACGAATCATTTTGTACTATAGTTCGGCTTGTGAAAGGTTATCGATCTCACAAAGACTAAATCGTATTCTGAATTCTCGTAAAAAAATATTCTTAAATATGGTTTGTCATTTTGAAATGAATTAACTAATTTACTAAGAAAGCAAGTAAAGATAGATTAAGAGAAGAACAAAAGAAATAAAATCTAGGGTTTCCATACTCCACCACTAACCATATAATATAATTCTCAATTCGCTCAATTGCACAAGGGTGATTCATAACTGTTAATTAGGTCATCCCGCAAATAGCTAAATACGACACCAAAATGATTACCATAAACCAGATTGCGACGACCCATCTCATGATTGACCTAACTAGTACATGCCAATTAAATTACTCTAATCTACTCCTAATGCATGAAAATAAACTAAAGCATGTCTATATTAAATCGCCAAGGCATGGCCTGTGTCAACATAGGGTTTCAAGTTTTATTACCACCATTGTGTAAAAATTCATAAGTTAAGCCTCCGAGTTCCAGCCCATAGTGAATAACAATTATTATGTAATATAAATACATTCATTCAGTTTAAGATAAGAATTAGAATAAATATATAAACTTGTATCAAGAATAAAAAGGGTCTCTCATCTACTACAATCATCACAGTATGGTCACAGTTTCCCCTCGTTACAGTCAAAACAAATAAAAGAACTATATTACTTGGCCAGGATCTTGCTAGAAAATCCTAGATACCGAATTATTTGCTCATGTTAGAAGGTGACTGCATCATTGATGTAGGAACACACCCTATGATTTTCTTCTCCGGATCTCTAGGTCTTAAATGGCTCATCCCTTTGAATGATATGTGAATAAAAGCTATGAAATTTTTGTGAAGAGAAGTCCCCAAATTATGGGGAGAGAAGTCCCTAGAATTATGTCGAGAGAAGTACCCTAAAATCTGTAGCAAAACTTGGTATATATAGGCAAAGGTGAGGGAAACCCTAACTTGGAGAATATGATTACCCTTTTTGGTAATTTCACACCCACCGAAGCAAAACCTTAATATTTGATATATAATATGTGTATATTACATGTATAGTGGTGTTGGTGTAGAACTTAAAATCATCCGGGTCAAAATGAATCAATCTGGGTCAAAATAGGATTCCAGTCCGAATCTAAAATTTCCAGCTTTTCCTGCAGGACACCTCTCACTCTTTTGATCATATCTGGAACTACACACATTGGATGGAGGTGTGTAATATATTGTTGGAAAGCTGACTTCATTATCTTGATTATAGGCTCAAGAATCATCCCATTTAGCCGAAATATGAGCTCTTGAATTTGGCTAAAATTTTGTGTTGAAAACACTGTTCACTACGCTAGAAGTGTAGGTTCAAGCGTAAAAATGTGTTTTCTGGTCATTTTTTTCTTCTGAAAGCATCGGCTTAAGCGTAGATTCTTCATGAAAACCACTTTTCTCTGCAATTGTGCCAAAATGACCGTCTTGATTTCACGAGTCTTTTTTATTTAAGTGACTGCTTTGGAAAATGCCATTTTTGTCTTGAAAACACCCCTTTGACTCTCCTCTTGGATAGAAACGAACATGAACTTGGTTAATTCACCAAAGTTAGCTCTATTTCTTTATTAGGCTCCTGAAGCATGCTTAAACACACAAACGACATAAAAATACCAAATAATGGAATGAAAGGACATAACTAATGCAAGATAGGGTCTTAAAATTGACACTTTTGAGCACCTTTCAGAGTATCGTTGGGTGTCCGAAACTCCACACTTGCTCCCGATCCACTTGAACTGGCTGACCCATCGACCAAAGCTCCCACAAGTTAGCACATTTTGATGGGTCCTTATCATCAGTCTCCTCTTCAAATAAAAAATCAGTCACCACCTGCACTTTGATCAATGTTTGGGGGCCATAGGTTATTCTTGGCCACATATTGACACCTAGAAGGGGGGTGAATTAGGTCAATGACAAACTTTGAGACTTCTTTCGGTTTAACTTTATTTTATCAAAATTACACTTCATTAGGCTCTTGTCAAACACCTAGTGAATATAATGATTTCCTAAGTGCTTATCTCAATTCATACATTGAATCATGATCAATGACCTATTTAATTATATATATAGTCGGTTAAAAAAGAATGAGAAATAATCCATGCACCCAAGTATGCAATTCAATTAAACGTGTAATAACACTTTCCTCATTTATAAAGACATGATGCAAAGTACAATTTGTCATGAGGAACATCGTGTAGAGTTTATCAAAAGTTATTAAACATTTAGTTCACATATAAACTCTCAAATAGAAACCTATATTGAATATGCATTTAGTCAAACACTTGGGGTGCATATGATCAATTTATGTTATGGTTTGTGGAAGATATTTTCTATCAAACACTTAGTGTGCATATTAATCATGGCTAAGTAAAAGAGGTAGAGAAATTATAATCTAAGCCATGTACCAATAAATTCTTGATATAATCAACCACAATTAAGCATTTTACTATCCTGTTCATGAATTCTTTAACACAAGAAATTTCATAGCAAGACATCAATATAAAGTGCAAGATTGTAAATGACAATTGCTTATAAAGTAAAGAGTTTAAGGGAGAGATAAAATGCAAACCAAGTCACCAAGATTTTACATGGTTCAACCAAAATTTTAGTCTACGTCCATGCCTAGAGAAAACCTCTCAAGAATTCCGCTATCGTATTTTTCTTGCGGGTGAAAAAAAAATCCTTACATGCTCCTTGTTCTGGGTGAAGAGCCGACCTTGCTCACTCTTGCGGGTGGAGAGCCAACCTTCCATCACTCTTGCTTCCGGGTGAAAAGCAGACCTTTGATCACTCTTACGGGTGGAGAGCCAACCTAATCCTCTCTTTTTAAGGTAGAGAAAAACCTTTACATAGCTTCAACAAGCCCATCCCATGCCAATAAGACTTCTTAGTCCTTCACTCATAAAGAACAAGAATTGAATTTAAGTGTACAACATTTTCTCTCAATAGATAGATATGGAAATTCAAAGCTCACTTCCTCACAAACTTAGACTTATAAATGAAATACTTACACATAAAGCTCTACTCAAGTATGAGGAATGAATCACAAGAACAAAAAATATGAATGATGCTCATGGGGTGATCTATGTAGGAGTTTTCTACCCAAAAATGAATTTAAAATTGATGCACAAATGGTAGATTTGCAATATAAAATTCTATATTTGTTCTAAATTCTTGTCTCAGGTAAAATGAATATATTATTTTACACAACTATGATTATTCAGTATGAGCAAGAACTCGTATGCTTAATTATGGTTTTCTACACAATGGTGGTAACGAAACCTGAAACCCTAGGTTGACACAGGTCGTGCCTTAGCGATTTAATATAGACATGCTTTAGTTTATTTTCTTGTATTAGGAGTAGATTAGAGTAGCATAATTGACATATACTAGTTAGGTCTGTCATGAGGCGGGTTGTCGCGATCCGTTTGATGATACTCCTTTTTGGGGTCATATTTAGCTATTTATGGTATGACCTGATTCATAATTATGGATCGCCCTCGTACAATTGATATAGTGATGAACTATATTATGTGGTTAGTTTGTGGAGTGATGAAAACCATAGTTTTCTCTCTCATCTGAATCATAAACAATTTAATTTGCTTTCTAGATAATTTTCGTTAAAATAGATAATTTGATCTTTGAACACACAAAACAAACAATTTTTAGAAATATAATTCAGTGTTTTTGTATTGCTAAAGTGAACAATCACAGTCTTTTTGGGATTGACATCCCTTAATCAAACAATGTTTTATTCTACAATTGATACGTGCGCTTGTGTAGGGTAAAACCTAGAGCCGTTAAAGTGTTATTTTTAACCACATATTTTTGCACACCAGATGCCACACCAAGTTTTTTGGGCCGTTGCCAGGGATTAAGCATTGTTCAATAGCTTTAGTAGTTTATTTGCATTGCGCTATTGTAGTTGTAGCTGAAGTTAAATTTTTGTGTGATTGACAGGTACTCTGAAGAGCATAAAAGTGAAAAGCGGAGCTTCTAAAGTTGCTTTTGGAACTTTTATGAGTTTTAGTTACCTAGATTTTGGCATATTAATTCTTGCTTTATTTTATATAAATTAGAAGTAGTTATTTTGGTTAATTTTTATTTCACAATTTTGTTTTTTAAAAAGTAGTTGTTTGAGTAGCGTATGACCGATAGACTGACCTATTTTTATTTAAGCACTACGTTAGTCAAGTATGATCCTGAGATAAAAAAGACACTCCATCATTTACGTCGATCTATTGAAGAGCGTCATCGTCTGTAAGAAGAAGCAATGGCTGCCCAAAGAACCTACCAACAAAGGGCACTAGAGACAACACTGAAAGGATATTACGCACCCGATACGTACGATTCCTATGCTTATTTTCTGGAGGAAGAAGGAGTGAAGCACTTTGTAATTAAGACAAGTATGATTAATATGCTTCCAAAATTTTCAAGCCTTAGAATAGAGGACCCATGCCAGCACATCAATGATTTCCTAGAGGTAGCCTCTACTGTTAGGTTTGACAATTTGCCCAAAAATGACTTGCGAATGAGATTATTCCCTTAGTCATTGAAAGAGAGAGCTAAAAGATGGTACATCAAATTAGGAAAAGAAATTAAAATTGATTGGGAAGCCCTTAGGAGATAATTCATAGAAAAGCATTAAAGACCTCTGAAGCACAAGATGTAATCAAAAGCTTTAGGCAGTAAACTGGTGAGAATTTTCATGATGCATGGGAAAGGTATAATGAAATTCTGTATAAGTGTCCCCACCATAGGTTTTCTAAACAAGATATTGCTAAAAATTTCTACATTGGACTTGGAGAGACGCATAAGACTTTGATAGATAAGGCCACACAAGGTCAGTTTATCTTGAAGCCAGCTAAAGAACTTTTGGAGATATTTGATAATATCAGAGAAAACATAATTCAATATCAATATGAGTTGAGGTCTAGAGGTGGACATCATGATAGTAGATCTGAGAAATTGTATGTTGTAGAACATGATGATGTGAGAGATACCATGGCATTGTTTAGAGAGAATTGAAAATTTTATACAGCGAAGTCATTCCCCTCCTAGAGAGATGTTTGAAGTTAAAGCTGAGAATTCCCAACATGAGTGTTAGGAGATAATGGTTGTTGATGCTAATGCATTCTGGAACTATTCCAATAATTCTCTTTTCACCAATTCATACACCTCCAATGCCAGAAATCACCTACAATTGTCTTACAAATCTACCAATATAGAGAATCCACCACCAAAGTTCCAACAAGGCCAATCATCTAATCAACAGTCAAGATTCACATAAAGACAACAGTCATATAACCCACAACCAGGGTTCACTGAGAGACAGCAATCATATAACCAACAACCAAGGTTCCAACAGAGTCAACAATCATTTCGACTCACAACCAACAATCATGGCTAGAAATTCTTAGTCCAACTACCAACCTATATCATCTAATAATTCCCAAGCTCTTCCGCCATTCAATTATTCCCAAGATCTTCAGTCATTCAATAACAATCAAGTTGTGCAACCATATAATTACCAAACCTAGCCTCTAAGAAGCCAAACTCCTCTACCCGGTTTCTAGACTAATAGGTTAGAACAAGTTATACTGGATATTCATAATAAGATAGGTATTCGTACCCAATCATTGGCACAACTACATATGTAGATGAGCTAAATGGCTAATAAGAGGAATGTGAGATAACTAGGGAGATTACCTAGTCAACCGATCACTAACCCAAGGCCACAACAAGCACAGGAGTTCGGGTCATTTTTCAATGAATCTAATGAAATGGTTCAATAAATCACGACTATGAGAAGTGGAAGGGAAGTGCAGAGTCGAGTTGACGTGGAGCATGAAGAGAGGCTGTAAAGAACAAAGGAGGTAGAATAAGAGCATATGAAGGAAGCTGAAGAAGAACAGAGGAAAAAAGCTGCATGGAAAGAGGCTGAAAGAGTGCAAAAAGACCAATCATCAGTAGGGGACAATGCCGATCAGACATTACATGAAGAGCTAGACAAGGCAAGTTACGAGGAGGCAACGCCATTTCCTCAGCATCTTAGAGAGTCGGTAAAGTATGAAAAGTTAAAAGAATATGATATGTTGGAAACATTCTAACAAATCAAGATCAATTTACCTATCTTAGATGTAATCACTCAAATACCGCCTTACGCTAAGTTTTTTAAGGATCTTTGAACCAAGACCCACTATTCTATGTGTCATCGGTGACCAGGAAATTGGTAGAGTTCTTCTTGATCTAGATACGAGAATTAACTTGTTTCCTTATTCAGTCTACCAACAGCTAGGGTTAGGTGAGCTCAGCCCTACTGAAGTCGTACTTAAATTTTCTAATCAATCAATCAAACAAGAAAGAAGAGTGCTTGAAAATGTCATTGTTCAAGTGGGCAAGTTTTATTTTCTGATTGATTTTGTAGTCCTGGATATAGAACCTGTCCCTGACTCAAAGAAGCACATTCTAGTAATACTGGGAAGACAATTATTAGCTACGACAAATGCATGTATCAATTGGAGAACTGGAGCCATGGATCTGACCTTTGGAAATATGAAGGTTAGGATGAATTTGTTCGAAGGAAGCCACCAATTTCCTGAATATGGGGAATGTTTTCAAATTAATGAGTACGATGAACTCGATGATATTATAGCAGATTTTTCAACTCAAATCCTGGAGAAAGATGAGCTAGAGTCATTTATGACTAAAGAATGGCTAGATGAGGAAGTTGCTGATTGGGAGACATACTAGAGGCTGCAAAATGAAGAGCCGGATGCAATACAGACTGTTATATATACTGCTCCCGATAGTTTTAAATATTCCACCAATTCCCTCCTTAACTATTCTTCCTACCTTGGAACTCAAGGAACTGCCTGAAAAATTGAAATATGTTTTCTTAGGACCCGGTGAGACTCTTCTTGTGATTATATCTTCAAAATTGAAAGAAAAATAGAAATCGAGTCTAGTCGCGATTCTGAGTGAGAATAAAGAGGAAATAAGATGGAGCGTTGCTAATTTGAAAGGCATAGACCCCTCGATTTGCATGTATCGCATACATCTTGAGGAGGATGCAAAGCCATCAAGGGAAATGCAACAAAGGATGAAACCAAATATGAAAGAGATGGTGATGAAAGAAGTAGTGAAATTATTTGATGTGGGTATCATTTACCCCATTTCTGTTAGCACCTGGGTGAGTCCAACTTAGGTGGTACCGATGAAGTCGGGCATTACAGTGGTCCCAAACTCAAAAGGTGAGCTAATTCCACAACACATGACCACAGGGTGGCGTGTATGTATTGATTACAGAAAGCTAAACCTGAACACCAGGAAGGATCATTTTCCATTACCATTTATTAATCAAATACTGGAGAGGTTAGCCAGGCAGAGCTATTACTGCTTTTTTGATAGGTATTCCAGCTACGATCAGGTGGCGATTGATCCTATTGATCAGGAGAAAACCACCTTTACTTCTCTGTATGACACGTTTCTTTATAGACGGATGTCGTTTGGTTTGTGTAATGCGCCAGCAACATTCCAACGGTGAATGATGTTTATCGTATCTGACATGGTAGAGAAATTTCTTAAAGTATTCATGGATGACTTCTTAGTTTTTGGGGAAACCTTTGAAGACTGTTTAAAACATCTAGAACTGGTACTTAAAAGATCTAAGGAGACGAATCTGATCCTAAGTTGGGAAATGAGCCATTTTAAGGTTGAAGATGGAATAATACTGGGCCATATTGTATCTAAGAGAGGGATAGAGGTAGATAAAGCAAAACTTGAATTAATTTCAAAATTGCCTTCTGCTACATTTGTTAAGCAGATATGCTCTTTTATGGGCCACATTGGGTTTTACCAAAGGTTTATTAAAGATTTCAGCAAAATTCCCCAGCCGTTATACAACTTATTGGCTAAAGACGCTATTTTTGTCTTTGACGAAGAGTTCCTTCATGATTTTCAGGAATTGCGTACTCAGCTTTCATCAGCCCCAATTATTCGTCTGCCAGATTAGTCCCTCCCATTTGAGCTCATGTGTGATGCTTCTGACTATGCCATCGGAGCTGTGTTGGGTTAGAGAAAAGATAGGCTACCGTATGTTATTTATTATGCTAGGAGAACTCTGAATGAAGCTCAGATGAACTACACAACTACTAAAAAGGAGTTGCTGCCAGTTGTCTTCGCCTTAGATAAATTCCAATCATATCTATTGTGCATCAACGTCATTCTTTAGTCAGATCATGCCGCCCTAAGGCATTTGTTGATGAAGAAAGACTCTAAGCCCTGACTGAGTTGGTGGATTCTTTTGCTACAATAATTCGACCTGGAAACCAAAGATAAAAAAGGTTCAGAGAATGTTGTTGCGGATCATTTGTCAAGGATTATTGTCGAATCCACAAAGGAAATTACTCCTCTTAAGGATTCTTTCCCAGATGAACATCTGTTCAATGTGGCTGTAGTGGAAAAAATACCGTGGTATACTGACATTGTCAATTAGAAAGCCACAGGTCGAATCCCAAAAGGATGGTCTAAGAATGAGAAAAATCGATTCTTCAGCCAAGTCAAATTTTATATCTGGGATAATCTGCGTTTGTACAA
The DNA here is from genome assembly GCA_963922005.1 of Cornus suecica. Lineage (NCBI taxonomy): Eukaryota > Viridiplantae > Streptophyta > Magnoliopsida > Cornales > Cornaceae > Cornus > Cornus suecica. The sequence continues at coordinate 46,871,988 of OY998240.1, forward strand.
GTATTGCTCTGATCGGATTATTAAAAAATGTGTCCCTAAGAGTGAGGTGCAAAGCATACTGACATTTTGTCACATGTTAGAGTATGGAGGGCATTTCGGAGCTCTGAAGACAACCCATAAGGCTGCAGAGTGGATTTTAATAGCCTTCCATATTCAAAGATATTTTCAAGTATTGCAAGGCATGTTTGCGATGTCAAAATCTTGGATCCATATCTCAACAAGACATGATTCCTTTAATCCCGATTCTGATTGTAGAATTATTTGATGTGTGGGGTATTGATTTTATAGGATAATTTCCGAAAGTAGATAAGAAGGAGTATATACTTGTGGGGGTTGATTATGTTTTGAAATGGGGTAGAATCTATAGCCACTAAATGTACTGACGATGACGTGGTGGAAGAACTTGTAAAGTCGAATATTTTCTCACGATTTGGTACGCTAAGAGTTTTGATTAGTAATGGTGGAAGCCATTTTGACAACAAGTTTCTTCCTGCTCTATGTAAGAAGTACGGTGTCACTCATAGAATTGGTACACCATATCACCCTCAATCATAAGGTCAAGTGGAGGTGTCTAATAGGGAGATTACAAATATTTTGAAAAAGACTGTGCGTTCAGATTTGAAGGATTGGCCTCGAAGGCTAAATGATGCACTTTGGGCATATAGGATTGCTCTTATAACACCAATGGTATGTCGCCATATAGTCTTGTGTATGGTAAAGCGTGTCATCTCCCTGTAGAGCTAGAACAATTAGCATATTGGGCTATTCGAAGACTGAATTTTGATATAAAGAAAGTTGGTGTGCAGTAGAAACTCCAACTTCAAGAGCTTGAGGAGTTGAGATATAATGCGTATAAAAACTCTCAAATTTACAAGGCTCGAACAAAAACGTTTCATGATAAACATATTAGAAAGAAAGCTTTTGAGCCCAGCCAAAAAGTTTGGCTGTTTAATTCGAGACTCAAGTTCTTCCTGGAAAGCTCCAATCGATATGGGATGGGTCATACAAGATTATGAAGGTTTTCCCCTATGGAGCCGTGGAGCTCGATGATTCTGACATTGGAAAGACGTTTGTCGTGAATGGACAAAGATTGAAGCATTTTATAGAGGTGCAACCAGCTGAGTGTGTGGTAGAAATGATCGATATAACTGAACCACCATCCGAGCTGGATAAGCTTGATCCGGAGTATTGAGAAGCAGCAACGTCGTACCAATGATGTTAAATATTGGTACTAGGTGAAGAAGAGTAGCTTTTACACCTAGTTTGTACTTGTAGATGGTAATTTAGTTATTTCAGTATTTATGATCGAGTCTATAAAAATGAGTCGCGAGACCATCATCATTTGAATAGCGAGACCATCATCATCATTCGAAGAATTAAGAATGCATGTAGTTAAAGACGGGATGAGAAGACGACAAAAAAAAATAATTTGTTTTTGGGCCGTAGGGGCCTACGCTTCAAACGTAGGTCCAACTATGCTTGAAACGTAGCTGCGGGTCTGTTATAAATAGGACCCGTCGTCAGTTTTTTCCCCCATTCCTTTCAAAACTCTTCTTTCTCTCTGAATTCTTCACCAATCTTTATGAGGTTTGATTCTATGATTTATTGATCTGATTCCTCATCATTCTTTGCCAGTGGATCGTCAGATTAGTTGGTTATTTGTTCGGATTCAAGTGAAGAACTCGAAAAGTCTCTGAAACTCAATTTTTGGAAAATCATAGTTTCTTTTGATTCGGTGAGTTTGTTCCATTATTTTGATTTCATATCACTTATTTAACTATTCTAAACTAGTATTGATGAACTAGTCTGATCGAAATCATGTTTTGATCCGTTTTCTAAAAGTAGAGTTTTTCAACTTCGCAAGCGGATTAGATATCGAATTTATTTTTGGGACGACGGCTTGTTTAATCACCATAGTGGATATATTTAGATAAAGTTTGTGTTTGATTCGGTGTCCGATTCATTATCGCTTACTTTTTGAAAATTCCCTATTGTCGGCATGGCACAGACCAAGTTGTCAACGAGACTAGTGGCTCCAATTACAGTTATGGCTGATCCACCGGTGCGACAAAGGTCAATATCGTCATCTCCTGCACCATCCCTGATTCGCCGTCAGAGTACACGGGCCAAGAGACCACAGTATGTCGACTCGGCATCCTCATCTTCCTCGTCTGTTGAGGCAGAGGTACTAGAGAATTCCACACAGGAATGCGACATCCTAATAGAACATGGTCGCCTAGTAGTTGAGCTAGTTGTTCCATGGGCACATCACCGCCACCTATGCCGGAGCAGCAGGCTGAAGAGATGGAGAAGGATACTGAGGGTGATGACGTTGAGTAGGAGGAGGACGCCTCTCAGGGCGATGATCGAGCAGATGAGAGAGTACTGGAGCCACCTGTGAAGGGTGATCCCGGAGTTTTGACTACATTTTTTATGATGCCCCAGACATCATCGATAGAGGATTTACTAGACCAGGCGATACGGAATGGGTATAAACAGGAGTGTACATATTTATTATAGATATTCGAGGATTTACAGCCAGTACCTGCCTGGACGATCGGTCAATTGAGGGCTCAATTTCTATTGCCTATTCTTACCTCAACTACCCCACACATTTGTGAGGATATGATCCGGGAGTTCTGGCTACACATGTACCATTTCAGCATGGAGCTAAGACTATGGATAGTGGTACTAAGATTGAGATTACTCCCTAGATTATTATTGGGCGTTGGGTATTATGGACGAGTGTCCGCCCGAGCTAGCTGTTGATTACTTGCCTATGCCCAAGGTACTCCCATCTATTTTTGAGTTGGTTCTACTTTAGACTACCGGGCAATGGGTCGATACACATCACAACTGCACAAAGAAGGCAAACTATCATCCTATGCTATGTTTCTAGGATGTGATAGTTCAATCTCAGATTCTTTCGCAAAGCCTTACCACCATGTGTTATGCGCCATTTCCGGCATTCCACTATGCTTCCAAGTTCGGGCAGTGGATTTCTATCCCACGGATTTTGTGGGAGGGCCTATATACATATTATATTCATTTGCGTAAGGAGTTTAAGGTTGGTAAACATTTATTTCTTATTCAATTCATGTGCTTGGTGATGAAGATTATGCTGGATACCAGGATTGACATGGATGCGGGTGAGCGCAATAGATTTTGAGAGGGTACTCCGTATACCAGAAGTATGTGGACTAGTGTTTGGACCCGGTTGGATGCAAATGTTATTATGTGATGCTAACCAATGTTTGGTTTATTACCAATACCAGATGCACAGGTCCAGGAGCAGGCTGCTGATGCAGGTATGGCTCAAGATGTTGAGGCTGCTGATGAGGCTGAGATGCCATAGATGTCGGCTGCTGAGGATGAGGTTGTGTTCCCAAAAGCACTTGTGGGTGGTACCGTTACTCTATCTCAGGCACAGTTTGATGCTCTGATTGCACGAATGTAGGGGCTAAAGTAGACATTAGCTGAGGAGAGACTGGCTAGGCAGCGTGAGACAGTGCGCCGTCAAAGAGATCAAAGGTGCTTATTTCATCGGTTTGACTGTATGAGTCAGCATATGGGTATGCAGATTCCACCTACACCACCGACCTCTGATGATGAGGCTTAGTTCAATTTTAGTTAGGTTTTTGTTTTTTTATTGCATTAGAGATAAATTATCGAGTGGATAGTTTCGTATAGGGTTTGATGTGACCTCTTGAATGATTATCTTCTAAATGCTTTTAATATTTATATAGTTTATAAAATTGCAATTGTGATGATTCAATCAAATTATTTGATGTATCCTCAGAATTTTACACTCATTATACATGTGAGGATAGTTTGAATTCTTTAAAAAAATTATATCGCACTATGCGGACATTTATGCATTTAAGTTTGGGGGTGTATCGGTTGTGGATTGATTGGGAGACTCTTTTTTGAAAAAAAAGAAGAAGTTATTTTATCTAGGCCAAGCCCTACGCTTGAAGCGTAGGGTATAACGAGAGAATTTTTGAAAACTTACAAATTTGACCCGTTTGCGGGGTGTTTTGGCCTAGTTTGTATTTATACTTGTATTAGGATTTGTTTAAGTTATTTTAAGGATTTGCTGTACATTTTCTGTAGATTTTTTTTAGAGTAATCCTAATCTGACAAGAAAAGGAATGCAAATACAAGTTGGAGTTGGATTAGTCATTGTTTCAAATTTCCAAGTCAGCTAAGGGTTTAAATCCTTTTTCTTCTCTAATTTTACATCATCTATCTATAAATAAATCCATAGAGTAGGCACAATTTACAGTTCACAATTCTTAAGGGTTGAGCAGTATAGTTAGATATTCTTCTTCTGTTCTTCTTCTAATCTATCTACCTCAAGGGGGTTAGTATGGATAATGCTAATGAAGATTATTCTAACCCGGAGGAATTCATAGAAAGTACAGAACCATATGTGGATATAAAGAGCTCGAATGAAGGAGCTACGAGTCGGAATGGAAGCCGAACCACACCGAAATCGTTTTTGCAGTGTCGGTTGCAATTTGAAGAGATATTTCATCTCGAGAGGATGAATCGAGTATTAATTACACCCAGAAGGAAAATCCTTAAGGAATGAGGAGTGAAAAGTTTAGAAAACCGGCGGGAGAAAAGGTGTATTTGGGCCTTGTCCAAAAATTCTATGAAAATATGACAATTTCGGTACCGACAGGATTTGAGGTTATGAAGGCTAAAGTGACTCAGTGGAGTGCTCTTATTATGATTGGAAAAATAAGTATTGCTGATACGTGGAATATATCAATCAATACACCTGCAAACCTACAAGGATTATTGAAGGAACATCCTCAAGTATGGCCATATACGGATGAGGAGATGGTTTGGGAAACAAATCTTCTTAATCTTATGATTTTATTGGTAAAACTCTCCGTAATGTAATAGAAGAGTCCCAGTCCAGTTCCTCGGGCTTTCTCCCTTCTCGACCAGACGAAGGAGATTGGATTCAATTCAATTGTGTGCAGTATCAGATCCAGGAGATAGGACGTATGATAATTAGTGGTTGAAGTCGTATCTTCTTTATTTGGATTGTGTCGTTTCGGCTCAATTTTGGCCCAATAATCAGGCTAGGGCAAGGGATCACATTATGCTTAGAACTTTGTATGCCCTAACTCAAGGGTATGAAGTGTGTGTTCCGACATTGATTATGGCTATGATGTCAATTGCACGAGCAATTGTGATTAGAGAATGGGGAAGTGCCAATAAATTTTTACATTATCTTCCGTACCCGTTTTTGTTATTGAAGATCATTGTCGAACAATTGGTTGATAGAATGAAGGAGCTGAATGTGATGCGGTGGACAGTTATGAATGTTTATTCAGAGGAAGATTTGGAAAAGTTGAAAAAGACTGCAGGCAACCGGGTATGGTTGAAAAACGCCTTGTCAAGTGATGAAGAAGAGGGGGAAGATTAGGGTTTAGGTTTAGGTTTAGGATTTTTGTTTATGTTTTATTTTGTTTTTAGGGACGGTAGACCCTTAATACCACATCTTTGTTTATTTTATCTTATTTTAGGATTGTAGGCCCTTAAAGTTAAATCATTTTTTGTTTCTTTATTATTATTATTTTTGTTCGAAAAAAAGGATAATCTTTGATTCCTTGAAAACATGTATTGATTTCTGGATATTTATGATGAAATTTCTTTTCCCTTGCTATGATTGGGTATTTGTGCTTTGTTGATGCTATCTACAGGTGGTCCAAATCAAGTTTGGGGTAGGGGATTCGTATTTTGCTTTGGAATGCAGAATTAAGCTTCAAGGGTAACTGTATATGTTCACCTATATTACTTTTGACCATGAGGACATGGTCTGATTTAAGTTTGGGGGTGAGGGTAAAGTATTACAAGAAATGAAATTTTTTGAAAACATTTGAAATTTAAAATTTTTTGGGAGCATTTCTTTTTTTTTAACGGATGAATATTTTGCATTACAATTCGATTGAGCTTTTGTATATGATGCATTAGTAGTATGTAGTGTCATATTCTCATTCATGAGAGTAAAAATTTGATCGAGTTAGTGAAGTGATGTGGTTTTACATAGGTTAGTGAATTAGTGAAATTGAAACTAAGAAAGACAACTTTAACCTATAAGCACAAGCACACATTCACTATGAGAATTAGGTTGATTTTGACTATGTAGTTGAAAACTAATTTTGCCATAATAAAAGGGGAGATAGGGAGATGTTTTAATTGAAATGGAGAAAATTGAAAAAAAAAATATATATTCGTTGAAAACAAAATGCAAAAAGCAGTTCTTTGATCTGAATCCCATGGTATCATCAATATCAATGTTCACGTTTAAAGGGGAGAAGACTGATGAGCATAAATCCCATGGAAGAAGCTCGGGCCCAGTTGCTTAGGACTAAAAATCCCTGCTAGAAAGTCGGGAGACTTAGTAAGACAAAAAGGGATGAAAAGTGAAAAGATGGAAATATATGTTTTTATTAAAAATGGAAAAGTTTGATCAATGAAGTAGGATAAAAAAAAAACTGAAATATCATAGTCAAGTGTTCACAAAATCACGGAAGGTTGTCTTGATTTAGAGTAGAAAGTAGCGAAATTATTCACTATTAAGGGGAAGCATTCATGACATGAAGCTTGATATAATTGTTGTTTGGTAGTGAGTGGGAGTATTTGCATCCATGCTATCTTCTGTATAATATCATGATTTAATTGAACTTGTGTGTGAACTCATGCGTGCGTGATTAATAGAGAACTGAGATGTTTTTAGGTACCATCAATGGAAACCTTCACGAGACTTCACTCGTCCACTAGGGGTTTAAAAGGTTTGTTACACGTATTAAGTCTAATCGTCGACCCTCACGAAATCAAGGATTTAGGTTAGATTAGTTAGAATAGTTAGAATAAAAATCATCACAAGAAGTTCCCTGAGTTTATTGCTAAGGGACTAGCAATATGTAAGTTTGGGGGTTTGATAGGTGTCAAATATTAGACATTTTAACCCCTTAACTCACTATTGTTACGTTTTTCATTCCATTATTTGGTATTTTTATTGCGTTTGTGTGTTAAGGCATGTTTCTAGAGCTTAATAAAGAAATTGAGCTAACTTTGGAGAATTAACTGAAGAGTATGTTCTTTCTATCCATCTATGCTCGGCCCATAGCTCCCTATGGACGGCACGTAGCTACAATGTTTTTATCACACACTTTCAACCAACTTCGGGAGCCCATATCTCGATAAAAAAAAGGTCCAAATGGGGTGATTCTTGAGCCTAACATCAAGACCTAGAAGTCAGCTTTTGAAAATGCTACTACAGGCCTCCATCCAATATGTGTAACTCCAAAAAGCTCTAGATTTGCGGTACGACCTGATTCACAGTTATGGATCACCCTTTTGCGATTGAGCAAATTGACAATTATATTATGCGGTTACTGGTGGAGTATGGAAACCCTAGTTTTTCTCTACTGTTATTGTCTTAATCTATCTTTACTTGCTTTCTTAGTTAATTAGTTAATCAATCACAACCTATAAATCATATTTTTCTAGCAATTTAAGAGTATTATTTTACGAGAATTCAAAATACGACTTAGTCTCTGTGGGATCGATAACCTTTCTCAAGTCGAGCTATACTATAATACGATTCGTGCGCTTGCGATCAGTAAAACCTAGGTCGTCTTAAGGGTATGTTCTTAACACATATTTTTAGCCACCCTAGCAGTACATCAAGTTTTTGGCTCCATTGTCTGGGACTTGGCATTATTCATTGCTTTATTAGTTTAGTGATATTGCATTATTGTACTGTATTTAAGGTTATAATTTTTGTGTGATTAATGGGTATTCTGAAAAGCATAAAGAGGGATAGCGGAATAACGTCAAGTTGCGTCGACTGATCTTTTGTGAGGTTTAGATTAGCTTAATTTTGCACTTAGTTTTAGGTTTATTTTCTGTTAATATTTAGAGTAATTTAGAATTAGTTGAATTTATTTTAAAAAAAAAAAAAGAAAGAAAATTTTCCCCGCTTAGTGCATGACCGATAGGAGATCCCTTTTTGACCCTAATACTGCGTTAGTACCCTTTGATCCTGAGATCAAATGAACTTCTCATTGAAATTGTTGAGCTAGGGAATTAGAGTGTCGTTAAAAGTTGGTGCAAGAAGAGATGCACGATTAGAATGCTACAACGCGAAAGGCACCAGCCACATCTTTGAAGGGATATTAAGCGCTGACTTCTTATGAATCGTATGTTAAATTTCTAGAGGAAGATGGAGTCAAGGACTTTGAGATCAAATCAAGCATCATAATATGCTCTCGAAGTATTTTGGACTTAGGACAGAGGACCTATATTAGCATATTAATGATTTCATAGAAATGACCCCTACGGTCAGAATGGAGAATCTATGTAGGTAGGACCCATGAAACACATGACGCGATTACCCATTTTCGAGAATTGCCCGGTGAGGAATTCTATGACGCGTGGGATAAATTCAGTGAAATTCTGCGGAAGTGCCAACATCACAAGTACGTGGAGCAGGACATCCTACGGAACTTCTATCTTGGATTTGGATTTGAGCAGAAAAATTTGATTGATGTAGCTGTAGGAGGAAAGTTCGCACTGACGCTGGCGAAAGAACTTTTGGATATGTTTGATAGCATTAGCAACAATTCGATTTAATATAAATCTGAGATGCGTGCGAGGAATGAACGTGATAGAATATATGAAAAAGCATTTTTCATTGATAGAGTAGATAACCACGATGATGTCAGAGAATCAGTGGCAGTGTTAGGGGAAAAGCTTGATAAGTTCATTAGTCTTACACAATCATCCCCGAGAGAGGTCTTAGCAGTAGGACCAGATTTCCCCCAGAATGAGTGTCAGGGTAGTAAGTTTGTTACCGCTAATGCTAATGCAGCATGGACCAATTCGAACAATATTCCTTTTTCTAATACTTACAATTTGAACTGGCAAAATCATACACATCTCTCGTACCGTTCTCAGAATATGGAAAATCCTCTAACAAATTTTCCTCCAAGTCAACAATCATTCAACTCCCAACCATAAATCATGACTCGAAGTTTTGAACCTAACTCTCAAGGCAATGGACCTTTTAATTTCCAACCCCAACCTCAAAGGAGTCAGACTCCACTACCACCACAACCACCAACTTATGATTTTGCTAACCTGGAGAAGTTTGCTAACCATTTAGAATCAGACAGGTGTTAATACTCAAACGATCGCGAAGCTGGAGGTGTAGATGGGTCAAGTGAGCAATTCGATGAACAAGCGAGATGAATGGAGATTGTCCAGTTAGACGATAGTCAACCTAAGGCCTAGACAAGTGTTAAAGCTCAGATCTTTTGCTCAAAATCCGTATAAGATGGTCCAAGATATCATGACTTTGAGAAGTGGGAAGGAGGTAGAAAACAGGGTTGACGAGTAGTATGAAGGGATGGTGAGTAAGAGAAAGGCAGTGGAAACGTCAGCTGAGAAGACTCAGAAAGACCAACCTCAAGTGGAGGAGGATATTGATCAGGCGTTACTAGAAGAGCCAGAAAGGGCGAGTTACGGGGAAGCAACGTCATTTCCTCAATTTCCGAGAGAGCCAACCAAATATGGTAAGCAGAAAGTAACTCACATACTGGAGACTTTTCAGCAAGTCAGAATCAATTTGCCTCTCTTGGACATAATTGCCCAAATTCCCCTATGCTAAATTCTTGAAAAACCTCCATACCCAAAAGCGGAAAAGCAGAGTGAAGGTCTCGAAGAAAATCTTGTTAACTAAGAAAGTAAGTTTATTACTTTTAAGCAACACACCACCAAACATAAAAGATCCCAGTACTCCAACTATTCCTTGTGTCATTGGCGATCAGGAAATTGGTAGAGCTCTTCTTGATCTAGGTGTGAGTGTTAACTTGCTTCCTTATTTAGTTTACCACCAGCTAGTGTTGGGGGAGCTCAATCCCACCTCAGTAGTGCTCCAACTTGTCGATCGATCAATCAAGAAAACAAGAGGGATTCTGGAGGACGTCATTGTTTAAGTGCATAAGTTCTACTTTCTAGTGGACTTTATAATTCTCGATAAAGAGCCTGTCCATGATTCCGAGAAGCACATTCTTTTGATTTTAGGATGACCATTCTTGGCCATGACCAATGCATGTATTAACTATAGAACAGGGGATGTGGAGCTATTATTCAAAAATATGAAGGTACAGATGAATGTATTTGACACCAGTCACCAACTTCCTCAGTCACTTCACTATATTCAACTTGGCGATGTTGATGAGATTGTAGAAGAATTTGCACCTAGAATCTTGGAAAAAGATGAGATAAAATCTCTTCTCACTATAGTAAGATTAGAGGATGAACCGGAGGATTGGAATGAGCAGGTGAGTGAAAACTACGGAGGCATTGGTACATTGGAGACTGCATTTTATGGACATCCATGGAATATGTCGACTGAGCTGCTTCCCACGATCTAGAATACACCACCAATTCTGTCATTGATAACTCCTCCTACATTAGAGCTGAAAGAATTGCCTGAGAAGCTTAAATATGTCTTTTTGGGACCCGGTAAGACTCTTCTTGTGATCATATCATCAAAGCTGATAAAAGAATAGGAATCGAGTCTGGTCAAGGTCTTGAGTTACAATAAAGAGGCAATAGGATGGAGCGTTATTGATTTGAAAGGAATAGACCCCTCGATTTGCATCCATCGCATACACTTATAGGAGGATACAGAACCATCTAGAGAGATACAAAGGAGATTGAATCCGAATATAAAGGAGGTGGTGATGAAGGAGGTGGTACAGCTGCTAGATGCGGGTATTATTTACCCAAATCCAATAATACATGGGTGAGTCTTACTCAGGTAATGCCAAAGAAATCAGGTATTACAGTTGTACCTAACTCAAAAGGAGAGCTGATTCCACAACGCACGACCATTAGGTGGCGTGTGTGTATTGATTATAGAGAGCTCAATTCTCATAGTAGGAAGGATTATTTTGCATTGCCATTTATTAATCAAATCATGGAGAGGTTGGCTTGACAGAGTTATTACTATTTTCTGGATCGATACTCCGGCTATAACTAAGTGGCGATTGATCCTATCGATCAGGGAAAAACAACTTTTACTTGCCCATATGGCACATTTGAGTAAAGACGGATGCCTTTTGATTTGTGTAATACGCCATCTACATTCCAATGATGTATGATGTCTATATTCTCTGATACGGTGGAGAAGTTCTTAGAAGTGTTCATGGATGATTTTTTAGTTTTTGGGGCAACCTTTGAAGACTGTTTAAAACATCTAGCACTTGTGCTTCAGAGATGTATAGAGACGAATTTAATTCTAAGTTGGGAAAATAACCATTTCATGGTTCAAGAGGGGATAGTACTTGGCCACATTATATCGAGAAAGGGGATCGAAGTTGCCAAGGCAAAAGTCGAATTGATTTCAAAATTGCCTCATGCCGAGTTCAGATATGATCTTGGTTGGGCCATGCCGAGTTCTACATACAATTTATCAAGGATTTTAGTAAAATCGCCCGGCTACTGTGCAACTTATTAGCTAAGGATTCGACTTTTATCTTTAACGAAGAGTGTCTTCATGCTTTGGAGGAGCTGCATAGTAAACTTTCAACAGCCCCAATCATTCATCCACCAGATTGGTCTTTACCATTTTTAGCAAATGTCCGATGCTTCAGACTATGCCGTAGGAGTGGTATTAGGTTAAAGAAAGGAAAAACTGTCATATGCAGTGTACTATGCCAGCAAGACTCTAAACGATGCACATATCAACTACACAACAACGGATGAGGAGTTGTTGACTGTTATGCTCGCCTTAGATAAATTTCGATCATACTTATTGGGTACCAAGGTAGTAGTTTATTCAGATCATGCGGCTTTAAGATTCCAAACCCAGGATGATTAGATGGATTTTATTGCTGCAATAATTTGACTTGGAGATGAAAGATAAAAAGGGTTCTTAAAATGTTGTTGCTGACCATTTGTCGAGGATCGTTGTCGAGTCTACAAAGGAAATTGCTCCTCTTAAGGATTCTTTCCCAGATGAACATCTGTTCAATGTGGCTATCGTGGAGCAGACACCGTGGTATGCTGATATTGTAAACTACAAATTCACAGGTAAGATTCGAAAAGGTTGGTCTAAGAATGAGAAACACCGATTCTTCAGCCAGGTAAAAATTTATATATGTGTTAATCCGTGATTGTACAAGTATTTCCCTGATCAGATAATCAAAAAGTGTGTTGCTGAAAGTGAGGTGCAAAGTATTTTGAATTTTTGCCACACGCTGGAATGTGGGGGGCATTTTGGAGCTCAAAAGACAGGCCACAAGGTTCTACAATGTGGGTTCTATTGGCCATCCCTATTCAAAGATGCATTTCAATACTGCAAAGCGTGTTTGCGATGCCAAAAGTTGGGATCTATATCTCGACGTAATATGATGCCTCTAACCCCGATTTTTGTTGTCAAGTTGTTTGATGTATGGGGGATAGACTTCATGGGACCATTTTTGAAAGTAGATAAGAAAGAGTACATACTTGTGGGGGGTGATTATGTGTCAAAATGGGTAGAGGTTGTAGCTACCAAGCACACTGATCATGAGACAGTGTTAAAATTTGTGCAGTCTAATATATTTTTGACATTTGGTATACAACGGGTGATAATCTGTGACGGCAGAAAACACTTTGATAACCATTTTCTTGGTGGTCTGTGTCAGAAGTACGACATCAATCATAGGATTGGTACACTGTATCACCCCCATTCACAAGGACAAGTGGAGGTTTCAAACAGGGAAGTAAATAATATCTTGGATAAGACAATGCGAGTAGATTTCAAAGATTGGCCTCAAAGGTTAAATGATGCACTGTGGGCTTATAGGACAGCGTATAAGACGCTGATTGGTATTACACCGTATCATTTTGTTTATGGTAAGGCATGTCATCTTCTGGTTGAGCTAGAGCAAGGAGCATACTGGGTAGTTCGGAGGTTGAACTTTGATATAAAGAAGTCCGATGCTCAGGGGAAACTCCAACTTCAAGAGCTTGAGGAGTTGAGAAACAATGTTTATGAGAATTCTCGGATTTACAAGGCTTGGACGAAAGTGTTTCATGGTAAACACATTTGAAACAAATTCTTTGAGAAAGGCCAAAAAGTTTGGCTGTTTAATTTTAGACTAAAGTTGTTCCATGGTAAACTTTAGTTAATATGGGATAGACCGTACACGATTACGAAGGTTTTCCCCCATGGAGCAGTAGAGCTTGCTGATCCAGATACTGGTAAGTAGTTCATTATGAATGGTTAGAGATTGAAACATTACATTGATGTCCAACCAGTTCAGTGTGTTGTGGAGACGATGGATTTGACTGATCCGACACACGAGCTGGAAGAGTTTGAGCCCGAATACTGAAAAGTGGCAAAGTCTTGCCAATGACGTTAAACATTGGTACTAAGTGATTAAGAATAGCTTTTGATCCTAGCTTGTACCTGTAGAATGTAGTTTAGTTTGGCTTTTGTTCTGTTGAGTCATAAGATTCAGTTGTAGCATCGTTCTCGTCCCAATCGGTATGGTAAATCATTCATTGGGGTATATGGTGATTGTAGAGATTAAGTACAATGACAAGAGTGCGGAAAATGATTAATAATCTAAGATGGAGAAAAAATCCCATAGAGGAACCTATGCACTGCCCGTAGCTGTAGAAATAGTGTTCGTGGCTATAAAGCTCGAACCAAGCTTCAAATTTCTCCCACTCTCTCATTTCTCCACCAAAAAGTCCGAAATCACTCCCTATCCATTCCTACTCAATTTTATAATCATACCTGGTGATTTTTGCATCAGATATGTTCGTAGATTGTCTGGATTCTCATGAAGAACTCGAAGAGTCTCGGAAACTAATTTTTGGAGAAATCATCCGATTTTTCGATTCGGTGAGTTTTTTTTCGATCTTCATGTTTCAAATTACTTTTCTAATCATTCTAAACTGATATCGATGAAAAAATCAAGTTGAAAACATGTTTCAATTTGTTTCTCAAAAGTTTAAAGTTTCGGCTTACAGAACGGATTTGATTTTGAATTTTCGCATGTTTTTTATTTGAGGGTTTGTTTAATCGTCATATTGGGTCCATTTAGTAATGATTTTGAGTTTGATTCGGTAACTGGAACAATTCGCTAATTATTTTCTGAAAATCCTGAATGTAGGCATGAAGCCACGGACATGGAGAGGAGCAAGTTCTTCACACCCGAGAACGCCTGCTCCTTCGCCTCCATTAGTGGATTAACTTGATAACCTTCTCCGTCCCTTGATAACCTTCGCCTCCAAGAGACATTTAGTGCAAACCTGCAGATAACCTTCTCCGTCCCTCGACTAACTTGATTCATTAGTGGATTCACCGATTGATTCTCCGCCAATATCTTCACCTATTATACAACCAGTAGCACTCGAGCCATAGGATAAGCCGGCGGTGTTGGTTTCTCAGTTACTGGTGCCACCCACGGCAGATATGGGTGTGATGTTAAAAAATGTATTAAAGAAAGGATTCCAGTAGGAGCGGATATATTCTGCGACTTCTTTACAGAGGCTATAGCCGGTCCCAGCTTGGGCTATCCATGATTTACAGGAGCGACGATTGTTACTGATCCTTACCCCTCCTTCTACATTTGTCTGTGCTGATATTATTGAGGATTTTTGGCTACACATGTAGCATTACAACACGGAGATGCGATTGGAGACAGAGGTTAGGGGGGTGAGATTGGAAAGTATGCCCCAGACTATTATAAAGGCATGTGGTATACCAGATACATGCCCACCTGAGTTGGAGGGAGATTATCGGCCACTACCCGAGCCATTTCCTAGCATGATTGAGATAGTCTAGATGCTTATCGGGGGCAGGTTTGCGGATGACCAGAACAATTGCACATAGAAGAGTGATTATCATCCCAAGTTGTGGCTCTTGGACATGATCTTCAAGTCCCAGGTGAATCCTCAGGGGCAGAAGACTTAAAGATGGAGGCTATTTTTGGTGTTACATTATGCTTTTGAGTTTCGCCGATGGGTGTTGATTTCCCATATTATGTGGCAGGGCTTGTACAAACAATATATGAACTTGAGCACGACGAGTAGTGTTGGGCAACATACATTTTGGATCAGATTCCTGACACTGACCATGCGCCTTATGGCTGATGCAGGGATTGAGACTGATGAGGAGACGAACCAGAACATGTTTGAGAGTGGTACGTACATCTTGAGCATGTGGACCAAGACTTGGAGGAGATTGTATGGTGATACAGTGTTACAGAGGGGGGCTATGGTCCCTGGTCCGGGTATTCCTCTAGTTATACCTCATGTGGAGCCTGTGGAGGCTGAGGCTGCACATGATGATAATATACCACATCAGGGTGAGGGCATACAGGCCGCAGAGCCACCTCAAATGGTTGTCGGAGTGATAGTGATGCTCCCTAGAGAGCAGTTTGATGCCATTATGGCAGGGCAGACGACATTGCAGGATGAGGTTAGGTAGCAGAGAGTGGCTGACGTCCGTCTAGAGGGGTTAAAAATATGTGTTAAAAATAAGCTTTTATGACAGCACTAGGTTTTACCCTTCGCAAGTGCACGTATCAATTGTAGAATAGTAAAGCTTGAGTAAGGGATATCGATCGCACAGAGACTAAGATTGTTCACAATAATTGTCAAAAAACAATGAGTTATTTTGATGTAAAGTTTGGTTTTTAGTGGTCGAAGACCAAATTATTTAAATTAACTAAATTATTCTAGAAAATAAAGTAAATTCGTTTGTGATTCAAGAAAGAGAGAAAATTAGGGTTTTCATCGTTCCACCACTAAACTCATAATATAATCATATTAATGCATCAATTATAAGAGGGTGATCCATAAACTGTGAATAAGGTCGTACCGCAAATAGCTAAATACGACCCCAAAAAGGATTACCATCAACCGAATCGCGACAACCCATCTCAAGACTGAACTGATTAGGTCATGCCAATTAAATTACTTTAATCTACTCCTAATGCATTAAAATAAACTACAGCATGTCTATCTCAAATCGCAGAGGCATGACCTGTGTTAACCTAGGGTTTTAAATTTCATGACCACCATTGTGTAGAAAATCACAAATTAAGCATCCGAGTTCATGCTCATAGTGAATAATTGTGATTGTGTAAGATAAATATATTTATTAAGTCTAAGACAAGAATCAAGATAAACATGTAAACTTGTTTCAAGAATAAAACTGGTCTCTCATCTACTACAATCATCATAATACGGTCACAACTTCCCCTTGTTACAATTGAAAACAAAGATAGAACTACATTACTTGGGTAGGGTTTTGTTAGAAAATCCTAGATACCGAATTAGTTGTTTATGGTATGCGGTGACTACATCGATGATGTAGAGACAACTTCCATGGTCTTCTTCTCCGGAACTCTAGGTCTTGAATAGTTTTTCTTCTCTATAATAGCTCTTCTAAATGTATATGTGAGAAAACTCAATGAATGAACCCTCAACAACCCCCTAACACTGACATAGGATCATGTATATATAGATAAATGTGAAGAGTTGTTCTTCTCGGTAATTTCACCAGCAATTACTCAAACCTTATTCTCTGATGTACATGATCTGTGGTGCACGTACTTTAATATGGAAGAGTCGTCGATGTATCTTGGAATAAAAAATGGGTCAAACCAGACATTTTTGCCAGAATTTAACAAACATACAACTTAGACATACCCCAGCTACGCCTTAGGTATAGGTCAAGTGTAGGTGTTAGGCGTAGGTGTGAGGCGTAGTTTTTCACTTTCTAGACACTTTTTGCTTATGTAGGCGTATGTATTTTCATGGAAACAAATTTTTTCCGCAACTACAACAAAATGACCGTCTTGACTCCCCAAGAGTTTTTGTTGTAGATGACGGCTTCTGAAAATGTCGTTTTTGCCCTCCGGGAGCCTTTTTTGTCTCAAAATACCTCTTTGACTCTCCTCTTGGATAGAAAGAACATGTACTTAGTTAAATCACTGAAGTTAGCTCCATTTCTTCGTTAAGCTCCTGAAACATGCTTTAACACACAAACAACATAAAAATACCAAATAATGGAATGAAATGACGAAACTCAGTGAGTTAAGGGGTCAAAATATCTAATATTTGATACTTATCACACCCCCAAACTTGCATATTGCTAGTCCCTTTGTAATGAACTCAGAGAAACTTTCTTGTGATAATTTTTAATCTAACATAATCCCTTGCTTTCGTGAGGGTTGACAATTACACTTAGCACGTGTAACAAGCCTTTTAAACCCCTAAGCTACCCCTAGTGGACGAGTGAAGTCTTGTGAAGGTTTCCAGTGATTACAGAGAACTGAGATGTTCTACCTACAACATCTCAATTCTATGTAATCACGCATTTATGAATTGACACACAATTAAATTAAATCATGATATAATGAAAAAGATAGTATAGATGCAAATACTCTCTCTCACTAGAATTTCAATCAAAATCAAAGACTAGTCAATGGCAATCAAAATTTCAAAAATAATACACAAGGATTTTAATATTTTTAACCAAACCAACCTCAATTTAGGAATCAAATTCAAAACCCTAATCCACCACAAAGATCATCTGGTTTTGAGGATAAAGTCTTAGTAACCCTTGGTAACTTTGAATCTCATACCGAATTGCTACATACACATTCACAAGCTATTTCAAAATTAAGAGTGCATATGTGACAAATAGCTAACACACTTAATAAAAGAGAAGAGGGTAAATTACCAAGTCATCCAATGATGAATCCTAAACGTAAAGATATGATTGAGTTAGGAACTCTACAATAACCTACGCATGAAACTGTTCAATCAATCACAACCTTAAGGAGTGGTAGGATAATGGACAATAGAGTTGAGGAAAAGGTTGAGGAAAGATGAGCACAAGAAGAAGTCTTGGAAAATATTACTAAAGAAATATCACATTCAACAGAAGAGGAACTTATTAAAGAAATACCAGAAAAACATACGGAGAAAGAACATGAACCAAAAACACCAATTCCTCAACGTCTCCGAAGATCAAACTATTATTGCAAACGAGGCGATAAAAATAATGAAATATTAGAAGTGTTTAAACAAATAAAAATTAACTTTCCTTTATTAGATGCCATATCTCAAATCCCACCTTATGCTAAATTCTTGAAAGATTTATGTACGCAAAAGCATAGAAGCAGAGCTAAGGTACCTAAAAAGATAGTGTTGACTGAACAAGTAAGTTCTTTATTGTTAAATGATACACCACCCAAATATAAAGATCTAGGAGCGCCTACAATATCATGCATAATTGGTGATCAAGAAGTAAGACGGGCTCTCCTTGATTTAGGTGTTAGTGTCAATCTATTACCATATTCAGTTTACCAATAATTGGGATTAGGAAAATTAAACCCTACTATGGTTGTACTTGAATTATCTGATATATCAATCAAACAACCAAAAGGGATAGTTGAAGATGTGATAGTTCAAGTAGACAAATTCTACTTTCCCGTTCATAGTCCAAAGAAACATATACCTGTAATCTTAGGACGACCTTTCTTAGAAACAGCTAACACGTGCATTAATTGTAGAACAGGGGTAATGGATATATCATTTTGAAATATGAAACTAGGATTAAATGTGATTAATACAAATAGCCAACTTCTAGAAAAAACTGATTGTTTTAACGTTGATGAAATAGATGAATTAGTGGAAGAAGTGGCCCAAGAAATATTAATGAAAGATGACTTGGAAACAATAATGACTGAGGCAGAGGATACTGATAGAGATGAACAAATTCAGTTACAAATTAAGAATGTTGCAATTGTAGAAACTGCACTATATGGTGAATCTTGAAAATAACTCCATGAGCCATTATCTCTTATTTCGAGTACTCCACCTATTCTGTCACTTACAACTCCACTAAAATTATAACTTAAATAATTACCTAAGCAACTTAAATATGTTTTATTAGGTCCGGACAATACTGTTCCTGTAATAATTTCTTCATATCTTACTACAAAACAAGAAGAGCAATTAGTTCAAGTATTATCTGACCATAAAAAAACAATTGGATGGAGTGTGGCTGATTTGAAGGGAATTGATCCCTCAAATTTCATGCATCGTATAAACTTAGAAGAAAATGCTAAACCAACATGAGAGATGCAACGTAGGTTAAACCCTAATAAGAAGGAGGTGGTAAAGAATGAAGTAGTAAAATTAATTGATGCGGGTATTATATATCCCATATATGATAGCTCATGGGTTAGTCCAACATAAGTGGTACCAAAGAAATCCGGTATCACAGTCGAGGCAAACTTAAAAGGTGAGTTAATCCCATAACGAACCACAACTGGGTGGCGTGTGTGTATCGATTATAGAAAACTAAACTCACATACAAGGAAAGATCACTTCCCATTACCATTCATTGATCAAATCTTAGAACGTTTAGCTGGACAAAGTTATTACTCTTTTCTAGATGGATATATTGGTTATAACCAAGTAACAATTGATCTAGCAGACCAAGAGAAAACCACATTCACTTGTCCTTATGGTACGTTCACGTATAGAAGAATGCCCTTTGACTTATGTAATGCACCTGCAATATTTCAAAGATGTATGATGTCAATCTTTTAGGACATGGTAGAAAAGTTCCTAGAAGTTTTCGTGGACGATTTTTGGGTGTTTGTAACAACTTTTAAATATTGTTTAAAACATCTAGCACTTGTATTACAAAGATGTAAAGAGAAAAATTTAATATTAAGTTGGGAGAAAAGCCATTTTATGGTTCAAGAGGGTATAGTCCTAGGACATATTATTTCAAAAAGAGGGATAGAAGTAGATAAAGCTAAAGTTGAATTGATTTCTAATCTACCCCTTCCTTCATTTGTTAAACAAATTCGAACATTCCTAGGTTATGCCGGGTTTTACAGATGATTTATTAAAGATTTAGCACAATATCTCAGCCATTATGCAACCTTTTAGCTAAAGAAACAACTTTTGATTTCAATAAAGAATGTCTAAAATCTTTTGAGAAATTGCGTAATTTACTCTCAACTGCCCCAATAATGCAACTGCTTGATTGGAGTCTACCATTTGAGTTACTGTGTGACTCATATGACTATGCTATAGGAGCAGTTTTAGGACAACAAAAAGATAAACTATCACATGTAGTATATTACGCTAGTAAAATGCCTGTTGATGCCTAAATTAATTACACTACTACTGAAAAAGTATTGCTAGCTGTAGTATTTATCTTGGATAAATTTATATCATATTTCTTAGGATTCAAGGTAGTCATTTTTTCTGACCACGTAACTTTAAAATATTTATTAACGAAAACAGATTCCAAACCCAGATTTATTAGATGGATATTATTATTACAAGAATTCGAGATTGAAATACGCGATAAAAAGGGTAAGAAAAATGTAGTGGCAGATCATCTATCAAGAATCGTGGTAGTATCTACAATGGATAATACTCCGTTAATGCATTATTTTCCGGAGGAGCAATTATTTAGTGTTAGTACGTTAAAACTCATGAATTATTTAGATCCAAGGAAAATAATAAATAAATGTGGTCAACAATTGGAATGTTTCATATAAATTAACCATGAATTAGGAGGTGTGGATTCTATTGGTTTGATAGAACCCACATATGATAAAGATTAATAAAGAAAACTACGAATTTCGGGCCAACGACTTTAAAAAGAAGCACCATTAGGTAGAGTTCGTGTTCTCTTGAATGGGTATGTATAATTAGGATTTTTTTTATTATTATGATTGTCTTTATACTTATTTATTTTAAGTTTAGACTCAGAGAAGGTACCACAAGATGATTTGGAAATAATTCAAAAATCGGCAGAATAGAACTGCCGAGTACTCGGTGGAGCAGTAGTGATAAAAATGGGATAGACCTTGTGTTTGCCAACTTACACTTTCCCTTCTCAACCTAAACACTATCAAAACTTTACACTTAAACTCTAGACAAGAGGTATTAATTGAACATTGTCTTAATCTTCCCTTTTTCACTATAGATCCCTTGAATCGACACAACGAAGATACAAATTCATACTTTGGTACAACACATTCCTCGAAACTTCATCTTCACCTTCTCTTTATTTATTTGAAGAAGACCTATAGAAGGGGAAGGGAAATCTTTCAAGTCAAGGATCATTGTAGTCGATCACTTGTTTACATTCTAGCAAGCATTGTAAAGCTTGATGTGTGGGTATTCAAATTTATTCCAGGCATAGTAACCATAGTCTCTTTAACTACCACACACAAAGTGTTTGACAAAATGTGTAGAAGAGTCATGGCTCCAAAGAAGAGACAACACACTACCTTGTCGTCAACTAGACAACTTTCCCCTACACCATTTTCTTCTTCATCCGACCAAATCTAGATTGATCCTTTAATCAAAGAAATAGTTAAGAAAGCAATAGCAAAAGGGTTTAACATAGAAAGGAGTTTCAAAGTTGTGGATTTGAACATGAAGAACAAGCATCGTGGGGGATAGGATCTATCAAGGACAGGGAGTTAGAGCCATTATTGCAACCCGCGTCGACAGTCAAATCATTACTACATCAGTTTTGGCTTAATATGTGATAGGTGTCAAATATTAGTCATTTTTACCCCTTAAGACACTATTGTTAGGTTCTTTCAGTCTATTATTTGGTATTTTTATGATGTTTGCGTCTTAAAGAATTTTTCAGGAGCTTAATGGAGATATGGAGCTAACTTCGGTGAATTAAATGAAGAGTGTGCTATTTGTATCCAAGAGGAGACTCAAAGAGGTAGACCGATAAAAAATGACTCCTGGAGGGCAAAAATGACAATTTTAGAAGCCGTCATCTTCAGCAAAAAGTATTGCGGGTTCGAGACGGACATTGTGGTGCATTCATGGAGAAAAGTGGTTTTCCATAAAAATCTTACGCTTGTGCCTATGCTTCCAGTACCAAAAAGTGGCTAGAATTGGAAAATCTACGCTTGAACCTATGCTTGAAGTGTAGGCCAGCTACGTTTGAAGCGTAGCCTCCAAGCGTAACTGTGACAACTTTGGAATTTTTGTGTATTTTCATATTTCCCCCTGGGGTTAATTGGAAGATGTGTCCATGACTCCAGACCTCTGTATACTGATAGGTGCTTAATATTTGTCATTTCCCCCCTATCTTGCTTTTGTTATGTCTTTACATTCCGTTACTTGGTATTTTTATCTTGTTTGCGTGTGTAAACATGTTTTAGGATCCTAATGAACAAACAGAGCTAATCTCGGTGAATTAACTGAGTTCGTGCTCATTTCTATCTCGAGAAAGGAATTAAGAGGTGTATTAGTGCAAACAAGAGCTATCGGAGGGAAAAATTGTCATTTCCCGACATTGTTATCTCACCGAAGGGCAAAAATGTCATTTCCAGACATTATTACTTCAGCCAAAAGCATCGGTTGTCAAAGGCGACCAGTCTAGCTCAAATATGAAAAAATGAGTTTTTACAGCAAAAGATGCATCATCCCCTACGTCATCAGAGGGAAAAAGAAGCAGACTGAACCTGAGCTACGCTTTAATTTGTGAGCAAAAGGGGGACCCTACGGCCTAGACCTACTCCAAGCATAGGTCAGGAGCGTGGGTCCCACCTTGTGGCCGCGTGCAGAAGTTGTTTCGAAGTTGTTTCAAAATTTTCCGATTTTGACCATACTTTGATATTTTAAGTGATTGGTGATTCTAGACCTCTATATACAGGCTTATACACATATTTACATCAGATACTAGAGATATTATTCATGTGTTATGAAATTACAAAAAAATGGCAACCATTAGGGTTTCCCTCACTTGTCTATAAATATGAGAGGGTTAGGTTTAGATAGTTCTGGTTATGGTTCTGATTTTCTCGCATGTTCATAGAGTTGGTGGTTGATTTCATTGCTTCCATAGAAGAGAATCGCCATTGAAGACCTAGAGATCTGGAGAAGAAGATTATGTAGAGCGTTTCTACATCGACAATGCAGTCTGTCTCCATCATGATCAACTAACTCGTTATCTAGGGTTTTCTCCCAAAACCCTAGCCAAGTAATGTAGTTCTAGTTTTATATTCAATTGTAGAGAGAGGAAACCGTGAGTATACTGTGATGATTGTGTTAGATGAGAGACCATTTTTGTTCTTGATACTAGTTTATATATTTGAATTAATTCTTGTCTTAGACTTTTCGAATTTATTTATGTTACACAATCAGAATTATTCAGTATGCTCTAGAACTCGAATGCTTAATCTGTGATTTTCTACACAATAGTGGTAAAAAAACTTGAAACCCTAGGTTGACACAGGCATGCCCTGACAAACTGATATAGACATGCTTTAGTTTTTTTTCATGCTTTAATTTACTTTTTTGCATTTACTTTCTGTTAGTAGTTCGCATGCCCTAATCAGTTTAGTCTTGAGATGGTTTGTCGTGATCTGGTTCAGAGTAATCCTTTTTGGGGTCAAACTGCTAGCGTGGTGTGACCTGGTTAAAAGTCAATGGATTGCTCTCATGAAATTGATATATAATCTGAACTATATTATGCGGTTAGTGGTGGAGTGAGGAAACTCTAGTTTTCTCTCTCTCCGAATCATAACCATTATTTATTATTATTTTTTGTTTTATTTTCGTTAGCATTAGATAATTCACAAAAATAAACTCTTTTCAAAAAAATATAATTCAGTATTTTTAGACTATCGAAGTGAAAAGTTCTCATTTCTGTGGGATCGATATTCTCCTACTCGAGCAAAACTGTCTACAACGGATCTGTCCGCTTGCAGAAGTTTAAAACCTAAAGTGTCATTAAGGTGTCATTTTTAACTACATATTCTACACACACCTGACGCCGACTAAGTTTTTGGCGCTGTTGTTGGGGACTTGGAATTATTCAATAACTTTAGTAGTTTATATTCATTGCGTTATTGTATTGTATCTAAAGTTAAAGTTTTGTATTTTTGCGAGGTACTCTGAGAAGCATAAGGGGATTTGGCGAAGCAGTGAAAGTTGCGTCATTAGATCTTTTGTGATTTTTAGTTTATCTGAATTTTATACATAATTTTAGCTTTATTTATGTTAATAGTTAGAAGAGTTTAGAAGTACTTAGTTTTATTTTCTGAAAAAAAAAAGAAGGAAATCTGCAGTTTTCTGTCAAAAAGTTTGATTTTCAAAAACGAGGTGATATTTTTTAGTGGAAAAGGGCCATTGAACGAAACTCACAACATTGTAGTGAGCTCAGTCGATTTTTGGCCAAAAAATGTCGTTTCGGACCTCAAAACTGTGATTTTGTGATTATCAGAAAAAAAAAACATTTGTGCGCTTAGTGTATGCCCGATAGATTGACCCGTTCTAATCCAAGTACAACGTTAGTTGTTTATGATCCTGAGATCGAAAGAATTCTTAGTCGTTTAGGTCGAGATATTGTAGAGCGTCGTCGACGGACAGAGGGCACCAGAGATGTCGCTGAAAGGATACTACGTGCCGGAGGCGTATGATTCCTATGAAGATTTCCCATAAGAAGAAGGCACAAAGCACTTCGAGATCAAGTCAAGCATGATCAATATGCTTCCAAAAGTTTTAGTCCTTAGGATAGTGGATCCATACCAGTATATAAATGATTTCTGAGAGGTTGCATCTACAGTTAGGTTTGACTAAAAATGATTTGCGAGTGCGTATATTTCCTTGGTTGTTGAGAGACAAAGCTAAAAGATGGTACATCAAATTAGCTAACACAATTAAAATTAATTGGGCAGCCTTTTAGAAATAATTTATAAAAAAACACTATCCCATAGGAAAGACCTTAGAAGCACAAGATGCAATCCAATGTTTTAGAGAATTTCCTGGTGAGCAGTTTCATGATGCTTGGGAGAGATATAGTGAAATCTTGTATAAGTGTCCCCACCATAGATTCATTGAATAGGATGTGGCTAAGAATTTTTACATGGGACTTGTAGAGGCACATAAGACTTTGATAGATGCATCAACACAATGTCAATTTACCTTGAAGCTGACAAAAGAACTTTTAGACTTGTTTGACAATATCAGTGAGAACCAAATCCAATATGAATCTGATTTGAGGTTTAGGGGTGCTCTTGACAAGAGATCTGAAAAAGATTTTGAGATTAATCATGATGAAGGTAAAGATCCAATGGCATTAATATATGAGAAATTATAAAGATTTGAAAAGCTTCTTACCCAAAGCAATCATTCCCCTATAAGAGAAGTGTAAGAGGTAGAAGTCAATTATTCTCATAATGAGTGTCAAAATAGTGAATTCGTCGCCACCAATGCAAATGTAGCATGGAAATACCCAAACAATTCTCCTTTCACCAATTCATACACATCAAATGACCAAAATTATCCCTCTTTGTCATCTCAATCATCGAATGTGGAATCAAGGTTCCCTCTAGAACAACAATCATGACTCAAAATTATCAATGAAATTACCAACCCAGACAGCCATTCAATAATTCTCAGACTCTCCAGTCGTTCAATAATAATCAAGTTGTTCAGCCATATAACTACAAAACCCATCCTCAAGGAAACCAAACCCAAGAATTCAACCCAAATAAAGCTTACCCTCCATATCCTCAAAACCGTCTCCAACATCAGAATTCACCACAAAGACCGCCTGGCTTTGAAGAAAATGTGATGAGTGCTCTGAGGGAGGTTAAAAATCAATATAATAATAATTCTCAATTCATTACTCAAATGGGAGCCCAAATGGTACAACTAGCGAATGCTATGGATGGGATAAAAAGAATGTTGCTTATTCAGCCAATGGATAACCCAAAGCAGCAGCAAGCACTAGAGCATGGATCCATAGTTGAGACTCGTCATGAGATAGTTCAAGTAAATACAGTTCTGAGTAGTTGAAGAGGAGTGGATACTAAAGTTGAGGAGCAGTTTGAGGAGTGAGCGAACAAGCAAAATGCAACTGAAGAGGTTCAAAGAGATCTACCTCAAGAGGAGGAAGAGCAGAATAGGGCAGAATATGAGGAAGTAGCACCTTACCCTCAACGTCTCCGAGAGTCGATTTCGTATAAAAAGCATAAGGAGAAGGACATGTTGGATCCATGTTGGCAAGTCAAGATCAATAAACCTCTTATAGACATTGTTGACCAAATTCCACCCTATGCCAATTTTTTGAAGGATCTCTGTACTCAAAAGCATAAAAACAAAACTAAGGTCCCAAAAAATATTTTGTTGACGAAATAAGTGAGTTCGATCTTACGAAGTGATATTCCACCTAAGAGGAGAGATCCCGGTGCTCCCATTAATTCTTGTGTCATTGGTGACAAGAAGATTGGTAGAGCTCTTCTTGATCTGGGTGTGAGTGTTAATTTATTACCTTACTCGGTCTATCATTAGTTAGGGTTGGGATAACTCAATACTACCTCGGTTGTGCTTTAATTGGTAGACATATCAAATAAACAACCGAGAGGAATTTTGGAGGATGACATAGTGAAAGTGGGTAAGTTCTACTATCCTGTAGACTTTGTAGTATTAGACATGGAATCTGACCATAGATCAAGGAGACATATCCCTGTTATCTTAGGAAGACCATTTTTAGCTATGGTGAATGCATGTGTTGATTGCAGAATAGGGGTTTTGGACATATCTTTTGGGAATTTAAACATTTAGATGAATTAACATGCATTGATCGAAGATGAATGTCTTTAATATAGAGGGGATGGTTGAAGAAGTTGTACCTCAGAGTAGTGTAAGAGATGATTTGGAGATTGTGATGAAAAGGTCGGAAGTGAATTTTGAAAATGGAGAGGACTAACAACGATCTGGTTAGAAATATATTGCTACATTGGAAGCTGCATTGTATTCAACATCAGAGAGAGCATCAAGAGAGTCGCTTGGACCTCAACTTATTCCTCCACAAAAGTTGGTGCCTGAAAGTAAGCTTCCTAAGATGGTGTTGCGTGTGGAGGATGATGAATTAAAAGATAAAACAGGTGGGAAGAATGCTTGAGTTGATCATTTGCCATGAATTGTCATAGAGCCAATCAAGGATAACACCTCTCTTAAGGATCCCTTTCCAGATGAGCGAGTGTTGAGCCTAAACATGGTGGATAAGTTGTATGCCTTGGAAGATCCACGATTGAGAGACAAGTGCGAGGGGATACGAAGTTGTGCGTATAAGGATGCTCGGAGTTACATAGCTCTAACAAGAGTACATCATGCTAAGCATGTTCGTCTTCAGTTCATTACTTTGCCAGAAATGGCAATGTAATCCAAAGCTGAAAGTGTTTCTAGTTCAACACCGAAAAAGATGGGAAGGACCACACAGGGTTAGATCGGTTTACCCCTACGGAGAAGTAGTATTCGATAAAAGGTTCAGGATACATGGGCAGAGACTGAGATATTATAAGGAGATTGATCTGGGACCAGAATTTATGGCATCTGTCAGTTTATTGGAGAGTGATGAGATGGTGGAAGGACTGTTGTCTATGGTGTTGAAGGAGGATTTGATGGAAACACTAGCCATACAGGGGCTAAAGTTAGAACAAGAAATATGAGGTATTTTACATGGTGATTATTATTATGTACTCGATGTCATGAGTAGTACTAATTGTCTATGGGTGAGAGCGATAAGAGAGTCACCTCCTACATTTTATACTCTAATTAAGGGAAGTATGGCAGAGAGGAAAGGTGTTGGATAACCCTTTGTGAAATGTCGTGCCAAAGACGTTAAACAATGGTCCTAGGCTGTCAAGCCCCGGTTCGTATAATAATAGGTAAGTTATTTCTGCAATTTCAATTCTTAGAGATTGTAGGCCCTTAAGGCCAAATCATTTTTTTTTATTTCATTTAAAAAAATAATTCAATAAAATCCAAAAAGAGAATTTTCAAAAATTCCTTGAAAGATTGTGTGTCAATTTATGGTAATTTTTACAATTTGTTTTCCCTTGCTATGATATATGGGTATGTGTTTATTGCATATTTACAAGTGATTCAAATCAAGTTTGGGGGAGGACGTTGAGTATTTCGAAGAATCTAGGACTGTGCTTCAAGGGTAACTGTATCTGTTCTCATTCTTTATTTTTGACCATGAGGACATGGTCACATTTAATTTTGGGGGTGAGGGTATATACTTACAAGAAAGGAAAATTTTTGAAAATTTTGAAAAAGATTGAAAGTTTTGAGCAGTTCTTTGTTTTCATGCATGAGTGTTTCACATTATGAGTTGATTGAGTTTATGTTTATAATGTATAAGTAGTATGGGATGTGATGTTCCGGCTCATGAGAGTAATGATTAGATCAAGTTAGTGATGTGATGTGGTTTACATCGGTGAGTGATTAGTGAAATTGAAACCAAGAAAGACGACTTTGACCTATAAGCACAAGCACAAATTCACTACGAGAAAAATAATTGATCTTTAATTAATAATATTTCTAAAATACAAGGAGAGAAGGGGTATTGTGTTGATTTGTAAGGATGTTATTCAAAATTTATTTTTAGAATTAGATGCAAAAAGTAGTTTTTTGAACTAAGTAAACGGGCTTTGGTATGACCGATATCACTGTTTGCGTAAAAAGGTAAGGAAACTAATGAGCATAAATCCAATGGAAGAAGCTCAGGTCTAGTTGGTCGGGACTAAAAATCCTCGCTGGAAAGTCCGCAGCTTAGAAAAACAAGAAAAATGGATAATGTGAAAAGTAGGAAAGTTGATTTTATTTCTTAAAGGCAAAATTTTAGAAAGATTGAAATATTATAGGTGAATATTCACAAAGACACGAAAGGTTGTCTGGATTGGGATTTGTGAGTAACGAAGTTATTTACTTCAAGTGGGGACTATTCATGACACGAAGCTTCAGATAGTTATTGTTCTATAGTGAGTGGCAGTATTTGCATTCATATTATCTTGTGTATTATATCATAACTTATTTAACCTGTGTCTGTGAACTCATAAATGCGTAATTACAAAAAGAATTGAGATCTTTATAGGTACTATCATTGGAAACCTTTACGAGACTTCACTCGTCCATTAGGGGTAACCAAGAGGTTTAAAATGCTTGTTACATATGCTAAGCATAATCGTTGACCCTCACAAAAGTAAGGGATTCGTTTAGAGTAGATTGGTTATATAGAATAAGAATCATCACATATAGTTTCTCTGAGTTTATTGCTAAGGGACTAGCAATATGTAAGTTTGGGGGTGTGATAGGTGCTCAATATTGGTCATTTTTCAACCCTATCTTGAGTTTGTTATGTCTTTACTTTCCGTTACTTGGTATTTTTATCCTCTTTGTTTGTGTAAGCATGTTTCAGGAGCTTAATGAAGAAACATAGCTAATCTTGGTGAATTAATTGAGTTCGTGTTTGTTTCTATCTTGAGAAAGGAATCAAGAGGTGTATCAGTGCAAAGAAGAGCTACTGGAGAGCAAAATGGTCATTTCCCGACATCATTATCTCACCGAAGGGCAAAAATGTCATTTCCAGACAATATTACTTCACCCAAAAGCATCGGAAGTCAAAAGGCGACCAGTCTAGCTTGAATATGAAAGAATGAGTTTTTACAACAAAAGATGTATCATACCATACGTCATCAGAGGGAAAAAGAGGTAGACTGGACCTGAGCGACGCTTTGGTTTGTGAGCCATAGGGGGACCCTACGCCCAACTGTAGGTCAGGAGCGTAGGTCTCACCTTGTGGCCATGTGATCCCTTTATGTGATCACAATCAATAAATCACCCTAATGCAATTGATATATAATCTGAACTATATTATGCGGTTAGTGGTGGAGTGAGGAAACCCAAGTTTTTTTGTCTCTGAATCACAACCATTAATTGTTATTGTTTTCTTTTTTATTTTCATTAGCATTATATAATTCACAAAAAACAATGTCTTTTCAAAAAATATAATTCAGTGTTTTGAGACTATGGAAGTGAACAATCCTCGTCTCCGTGGGATCGATACTCCCCTACTCAAGCCAAACTGTTTACAACTGATCTATGCGCTTACAGAAGTGTAAAACCAAAAGTGTCGTTAAGGTGTCATTTTTAACCACATATTTTACACACACCTAACGCCCACCATATACACGTATATACACTTATATTTAGTGTTTTGATGAGTTTTGAGAGTGAAAAGACTGAAAAGGGCCTCTTTATTCCAAGACCTTTATATACAAGACCATACATCAAAGTTAGGGCTGTTGAGTTGGAGAATTCTGTGGGATGTTCATTCAAGAGGTTTATTAATTCAAACTTGCTGTTGTTGAGAGCTATATTCAAACATAGAGATCCGAAGAAGAGAATTATGGAGAGCATTTCTACATCAACGATGGAGTCAGCTTCTATTATAGCCAACTAACTTGGTATCTAGGGTTTTCTAGCAAAACCCTAGCCAAGTAATGAAGTTCTTTTATTGTTTTTAACTGTAAAAGAGGGGAAATTATAACCATACTATGATGATTGTAGTAGTTAAGAGACCGTACTGATTTGCAATATAAAATAATATATTTGTTCTAAATTCTTATCGTAGATAGAATAAATATATTATTTTGTACAATTATGATTATTCAATATGGGCTGGAACTCGGATGCTTAATCATTGTTTTCTACATAATGGTGGTAATGAAAGTTGAAACCTTAGGTTGACACAGGTCGTGCCTTGGAAATTTAATATAGACACGCTTTAGCTTATTTTCATGCATTATGAGTAGATTAGAGTAATATAATTGACATGTACTTGTTAGGTGAGTCATGAGACAGGTTGTCGCGATCCTGTTGATGGTACTCCTTTTTTGGGTTCTATTTAGCTATTTGCAGTACGATCTGATTCACAATTATGGATCGCCCTCTTACAGTTGAAATAGTGATGAACTATATTATGCAGTTAGTGGTGGAGTGATGAAAACCCTAGTTTTCTCTCTCATCTGAATCACAACCAATTTACTTTGATTTTTAGATAATTATTAGTTAAAATAGAAAATTTGGTCTTTGACCACTCAAATAAACAAGCTTTTAGAAAATATAATTAAGTGTTTCTAAATTATTAAACTTAACAATCTTAGTTTCTATGGGATCGGTATCCCTTACTCAAGCCATTTTTTCTATTCTACAATTGATACGTGCGCTTGCGTAAGGTAAAACCTAGAGTCGTTAAGGTGTTGGTTTTAACCACATATTTTTATACACCTGACGTCACAACAAGTTTTTGGCGCTGCTGCTGGGGACTAAGTATTGTTTAATAGCTTTAGTAATTTATTTTCATTGAGTTATTGTAACTGTAGCTAAAGTTGAGATTTTAGTGTGATTGGCAGGTACTTTGAACATAAAAGGGAAAAGCTGAGGTTCTAAAGTTCTGTCTGGAACTTTTGTGAGTTTTGGTTTCCTAGATTTTTTCATATTAATTCTTGCTTTATTTTCTATAATTTAGAAGTAGTTAATTTAGATTAGATTTTATTTAAAAAAATAATAATAAAAAGAAATTTTTTGAAATAAAATTATATAGTTGTTTAAGTAGCATATGACCGATATACCGACCCGTTCTAATTTAAGCACTATGTTAGTCAGTACGATCCTGAGATCAAAACGACTCTCCGTCGTTTTCGTCGATCTATTGAAAAACGTCATCGTCAGCAAGAAGAAGCAATGGGCGACCACAGACCCGCTTCACCGAGGGCACAAGAGACATCATTGAAGGGATATTATGCACCTGATGCGTATGACTCTTATGCAGATTTTCCAGAGGAAGATGGAGGAAAACACTTCGAGATCAAGACAAACATCATCAATATGTTTCCAAAATTTTCAGGCCTTAGGATAGAGAACCCATATCAGCACATCAACGATTTATTAGAAGTCTCATCCACTGTTAGGTATGATAATCTATCCGAAAATGACTTGCGAGTTAGATTATTCCCTTGGTCATTAAAAGAGAGAGCTAAAAGATAGCACATAAAAATGGCGAGAGAAATAAAAATTGATTGGGAAGCCCTTAAGAAAGAATTCATTGAAAATCACTATCCAATAGGAAAAACCTCAGAAGCACAAGATGCAATCAAAAGCTTTAGGCAATTGCCTGACGAACATTTTCATGATGCATGGGAAAGATATAATAAAATTTTGAAGAGCTAGAAAGAGCGCATTATGAGGAGGCAGTTCCATTTCCTCAACGTCTCAAAGAGACGACAAAGTACGGAAAGATGAAAGAATTTGATATGTTAGAAACATTCTGAAAAATCAAGATCAATTTACCTCTCTTAGATGTAATCACCCAAATACCGCCTTATGCTATGTTTTTCAATGATCTTTGCATTCAAAAGTCGAAAAGCAGAAGAAAAAATCCAAGAAAAATACTCTTGACTGAGCAAGTGAGTTCATTGCTATTAAGCGATACTTCACCTAAGAGGAAAGATCCTGGTGCCTCCACTATTCCATCTGTCATTGGGGACCAGGAAATTGGTAGAGCTCTTCTTGATCTAGGTGCAAGTCTACTAACAGCTAGGGTTGGGTGAGCTCAGACCCACATCGGTTGTACTGTAATTTGTTGATCGATCAGTCAAACATGCAAAAGGAGTGCTTGAAGATGTCATTGTGAAAGTGGGCAAGTTTTATTTTCTGGTTGACTTTGTAGTCTTGGATACAGAACCTATCCCTGACGTGAAGAAGCACATTCCAGTAATATTGGGAAGACCATTCTTAGATACAGAAAATGCATGCATCAATTGCAGAACATGAGCCATGGATCTGACATTTGGCAATATAATGGTCAGGATGAATGTGTTCGAAGGAAGTCACATCTTGGAAGGAGACGAACTGGAGTCATTTATGACTAGAGAAATGCCAAATGAGGAAGTTGCTGATTGGGAGGCATATTTGAAGCAGTATAATGAAAAGCTGGATGCAATAGAGACTGTATTATACACTCAACCATGGTAAGATCCAGTTGAACTACTTTTTATAGTTTTAAATATTCTACCAATTCCACCTCTAACTACTCTTCCTGCTTTGGAACTCAGGGAATTGCCTGAAAAGCTGAAGTATGTTTTCTTGGGATCCGATGAGACTCTTCGTGTAATTATATCTTCGAAATTGATAGAGAAATAGGAATTGAGTCTAGTCAAGGTTCTGAGCGAGAACAAAGAGGCAATAGGATGGAGTCTTGCTGATTTGGAAGGCATAGACACTTCGATTAGCATGCATCGCATACACCTTGAGAAGGATGCAAAGCCATTAAGAAAGATGCAGCGGAAGTTGAATCCCAATATGAAAGAGGTGGTGATGAAAGAAGTGGTATAATTGCTAGATGCGGGTATCATTAATCCCATCTATGAAAACACATGGGTAAGTCCAACTCAAGTGGTGCCAAACCCAACAGGTGAGCTAATTCGACAATGGGATGGCGTGTATGTATTGATTACAAAAAGCTCAATCTGAATACTAGGAAATATCATTTTCCATTACCATACATAGATCAAATCTTGGAGAGATTAGCCGGGTAGAGCTATTATTATTTTCTAGATGGGTATTCCGGCTATAATCAGGTGGCGATTGACCCTGTTAATCAGGAGAAAACCACCTTTACTTATCCGTACGTCACGTTTTCTTATAGATGGATGTCATTTGGTTTATGTAATGCGCCAACAACATTCCAACGGTGTATGATGTCTATATTCTCTGATATGGTAGAGAAATTGCTTGAAGTGTTCATGGATGATTTTCCAGTTTTTGGTGAAACCTTTGAAGACTATTTAAGACATCTAGAAATGGTATTTAAGAGATGCAAGGAGACGAATCTGATCCTAAGTTGGGAAAAAAGCCATTTCATGGTTCAAAAGGGGATAGTACTAGACCATATTGTATCAAAGCGAGGGATAGAGGTCGGTAAAGCAAAAGTGGAGTTAATTTCAAAATTGCCTCCTCCAACATCTATTACGTAGATACACTCTTTTCTGGGCCTTGTCGGGTTTTACAGAAGGTTTATCAAATATTTAAGCAAAATCGCTCGGCATCTATGCAACTTATTTGCTAAGGATGCTACTTTCGCTTTTGACGAAGAGTGCCTTCATGCTTTTGAGGAGCTGCGTGCTCAACTATCATCAACCCCGATTATTCCTCCCCCAGACTGACCTTTACCATTTGAGCTCATGTGTGATACATCTGACTATACCATAAGAGTTGTGTTGGGTCAGAGAAAAGAAAAGTTGCCATATGCTATTTACTATGCTAGTAGGACTTTGAATGAAGCTCAGATGAACTACATAACTACTGAGAAGGAGTTGCTGGCAGTTGTCTTCGCCTTGGAATTTTGATCATAATTATTAGGCACCAAGATTGTAGTTTACTTGGATTATGGTGCTCTGAGGCATTTACTGACAAAGAAAGATTCTAAGCCCCGACTGATTCGGTGTATTCTGTTGTTGCAAGAATTCGACCTAGAAATCAAACATAAGAAGGGTTCATAAAATGTTGTTACGGATCATTTGTCAAGGATTATTGTCGAGTCCAGAAAGGAAATTACTCCTCTTAGGGATTCTTTCCCGGAAGAACATCTGTTAAGTGTGGCTTTGGTGGAACAAATACCGTGGTATGCAAACATTGTTAATTATAAAGCCATAGGTCGAATCCCAAAAGGATGGTCAGAGAATAAGAAAGACCGATTCTTTAGTTAAGTGAAATTCTATATCTAGGATAATCCATGTTAGTCATTAATTAACCCTAGAGGGAGGGTGAACAGGGTGTTCAAAAATATTTCTAACTCTCAAGACAAATTATAGCATTCAAGATATTCAAGTGATTATAGCATGCAAGTTAATCAAGTAAAGATAAAGAGATAGAGAGATTGACATCGTGATTTTTTCGAGGTTCGGTAACTCCTACTCCTCGGCTCAGGAACCCCTTCTTGAGACTTTTCCTGATCCTTTCACTATGGCCCTTCCTTCACATGTGGAATGCTAAACCTTTACAACACAAGCCTCTTGAGCTTGTCTCTCAATCAAGAGAACAAGTCTCTCTTGAACAATCGATGGACTTCACTTGTCCGAGATTACAAATTCGTATGTAATCAATAAAATCACTCAAGAACAAAAACACTCAAAACCCAAAGGTTTTTATGGAGGATAAATCAATATAAGCTCAAGTGTTTTTGGTGATTTTACAATTGCTCTAGAAATGTATTCTCAAAGGATATGATCAATAAATAATATTTGGAGAATAAGAAGAGATACTAGAGGTTTTGATTTTCAAAGAAGCTTGAAGAAAATCAACTTTTCAAAGCTTGGTTTCAATGGTTTTTGTAGAGAAAATTTCTGCAGAATTTTGAGAGCTTTTCTTTCACTACTTTCTCTTTTGTTTTTCAATTTCTTGGTCTTTAATGAACACATATCATTCTATATGTATCAATACATTAGGGTTTTGGAGAATGAGTATTGTATTTGAAAGACAAGAGCCGTTTGAACACCATTAAGTACAACCCACAAAACATGGAAAATGTTTCCTAAAAAATCTTCAGGTTTTGAGAAGCTTTTAGTTGACTACTTTGATGTTCTAGTCGACTAGATTGAGGTCTAGTTGACTACAACATGTAGTGTAGTCGACTCAAAGGTTCCTCTAGTCGACTACTTTGAAATGGTTGAAAACGTGTAGCTTCTGATTGTTTCAGTCGACTACTAGGAAATACACAGGGTCATTCTAGTCAACTACAACATGAAAAACATTTAATAAAAATATTTTTCTTTCCGTTAAAGTTCGGTAAAGCGTTTTTCATTCCATTTGAGATTGGTTCATTTTATATACTTGAGCTTATACGAGAAAATCAACGCATAAAATTACCTTGTTACAATGATCGCTCCCCGACCTATCTACCCCTTGTCTTGAGTCTTCGACTTTCGCCTTTGCCGTTGAATTTCAATGATTTTCCATTTTGTGCTTCAATTTCTTTCACAGCTTTTCTCTTTAAATCAGGCTTTCTTTCCGAGCTTGCTTTTCGAGTTGTTTTCTTTCCGAGTTTGATTTTAGAGTCGTTCACCTGTCTTTTGCTGAAAATATAAACTTGATAATTCATTTGTATCAAACACTCTTCAATGATTTGTTATCATCAATTTTGGAATTATTTGCCGAAAGTAAATTTCAAAGCCAACAATCTCCCCCTTGATGATGACAAAACATTTTGTGTTTGTCTGGTTATTGACGAAACATCAAGTGATGCTCCCCCTCAACATGTGCATAATATTTTGTTCGAATGCTCCCCCTTGGTAAATGAAATTTGAAATTTAATGGGCATTTTGGATACAATATATAAATAGATCCACATTTGAGATAATAACACAATATTTCATAGATGGTTCGATTTAATACAAGCTGTTTAAGCTAATGAAAATACGGAAATAAGAAACAAGTCACAAATAAAAACATAACAAGCCACAAAAAACAGAAATTGCTATTGTCGGATAATGTAATACATGATAGTACGATAGCATAATTTCTCCCCCTTTTTGTCAGCGTCGAGGGGCGCGTGAGCGAGAGTTCGTGACTCCAAGGGTGAGGTCATCAAGTGACCCGGCCAGATTTGTAATACGGGTAGACATTTCCTCATCATGAAGAACAAGGTGCTCATTGATCAATCGAATGGCTTCCGTATTCTGGTTCACGGTCGTATCAAGGCGCTGAAGCACTTGTTCCTGTTGCCTAAGTAACTCCGTATTGCTCTGAACAACCCCAAGAATTTGTTAGAGAGGAGCAGCCTGAGAAGCTGATGCACTGTCCAACTGAGGAGCCAAGGAAGAGGTTTCCTGGCGCGGTGCAGAACCGCTAGGAGCCGGGCGCAAACGAGGAGCAGGTGCACTTTCAGAAATGAAATTTCCTTCCGCATCAGATGAAATGTGCATATGCTTGACATGAGTGGCGTCAAGAAAAATAGGGTGATGCTCAGACACTTCATTCGGAAATGAAAAACCTTTCCGCTGCAGTAAATATGTAATGTGTGCGGGAAACAAAAGCGGGCCAGATGGCTTACACTGACAGGTAAGTATGACGGAACGGAAAATATACGCTAAATCAACTCGGGTTCCTGTCATGACGCAGTAAACTAAAAAAGCCTCCATGCGAGATACACTACTACGACTACCAGTTTTAGGCAAAATAGAGTAATTAATGACATTATAGATTAATCTAGCCTCGGGTAGTACCATAGAAGAAAGTATACCAGCGTCTTGTGAGATGTCCTTGTCGACGCATATAGTTCAAACTGCTTCAATACAGTCGAACCCATCAGCCTTATACCAATCCTTAGAGAAATGGCAGATTCCATCAGTCAGAAGCGAGAAAATGCTCTTGATATCGCCGTCATCAACAAATACCTCATTACCGCACAAATTGAAAAGAAGATGAGGGAGGAGTTTCTCTTTGTGATTGTCAAGAGAAGCATAAAAAGGTTTGACAATTCACGGAAGTACCGGAATGTCGAGAGAGATAAAAAAATCCCAACCAATTGCTCGGAATAACTCGAAAGTTCGAGCCCTAATTTCAGTGCATAAAACTTGTGTGACAATACGGCAAGGAGTAGGAGCGCGATGATTAAAAATAGTGATGAATTTATTTATGTCATCATCATCAAGAAGAAATACCTCAAGAAGAAGAGGTTCATTCGAATCCTCTTCGTCAACAGCCGTAGGAATGCTAGGATTGGTGGAGCTTTGACCTCCGTCAATGTGAGAACCTTTCCGAAAAAGACCTCGAGTCTTCGGTGGCATTGTGGATGATAATGCCCAAATATGTAAAGAAGATGGTGTATATATAGATATATGATAGTGTATATGAATGTGAGAAAGATGATGAAAATGAAGAAATTAAATGAAGGAAATGAGTGAATGATGGTAGAAATGCAAAATAAATGAAAGATTTATGAAGATTTGAAGGTGGAAATGGTAGTAGGAGAGGTATTGAGAGGAGAGGGTTTGAAAGTGGGTGAAGGTTGAAGGAGGCGGATGGAGAAGATGAGATGAGGGTTAGGTTTTATAGGGTTTGAGTCGACTAGGGCTAGGGTTGAGTCGGTTAAATAGAGGGTTTGAGTCGACTAGGCAAGGTTTGAGTCGACTAGGAGGGGACTCGGCAAGATTTGAGTCGACTAGAAGAGGAAAGTAGTCGACTAAAAGGCAATTGAGTCGACTACAATGGAAAAGTAGTCGACTAGAATGTGGAAGAGTGTCAATAGTGAAGCTACTGACCAAAATAGTCGACTAGAATGATTTATACAGCACAGGATGAGTCGACTAAAGCAAGGGAAAAATAAAAATGATAAAAATAGAAAACAATTCAAGAAATAAATACACAAAAATAACAAAAATATGAAACATAAAGATTATGACAGAAATTAGGATAAAACATCAAAGTCCATGGCCATTCCTATTTCTAGACGAAATTTAGAAAATGATTCATCAGCAAGTGGTTTTGTAAAAATATCCGCCAATTGATTTTTAGTATCGATAAAAACCAATTAAACGTCACCCTTAGCAACATGATCACGTAAAAAATGATGCCTAATCTCTATATGCTTGGTGCGTGAGTGATGAATAGAATTCTTTAAAATACAAATCGCACTCGTATTATCGCATTTAATAGGCACGTGAGAGAAAGTAAGACCAAAATCAAGTAATTGTTTCTTAATATAAAGAGTTTGAGCGCAACAACTACCGGCTGTCACATATTCGGCTTCGGCCGTAGATAATGCAACGGAATTTTGCTTTTTACTTGACCAAGATACTAGTGAGTGTCCTAGAAAATGACAAGTGTCGCTCGTGCTTTTTTTATCAATTCTACAACCCGCAAAATCGGCATCCGAATTACTAATAAGATCAATTGAAGTTCCACGTGGATACCAAAGCCCTAAGTTTATTGTACCACTTAGGTAGCGAAAAATGCGTTTTACCGCAAGCAAATGAGATTCCTTAGCACATGATTGAAACAACGCACATAAGCATACACTAAACATTATATCCGGTCTACTAGCGGTTAAATAAAGCAAACTACCGATCATTCCTCTATAATTTGTAATATCAACACATTTACCATTTTCATCTTTATCAATTTTAATAGAGGAGCTCATAGGAGTTATGGCATGTTTGGTAGCCTCCATACCAAATCGCTTTAGAAAATCTTTAGTGTACTTGGATTGGCTAATGAAGAAGCCATCCGAGATTTACTTGATTTGCAACCCTAAGAAGAAATTCAACTCACCCATCATGCTCATTTCAAATTCATTTTGCATGCTTGTAGCAAAATCCCTACATAAAGAATTATGTGTTGATCCGAATATAATGTCGTCAACATAAATTTGGACAATCAACAAATTATTCTTAATGGTTTGTGTAAAAAGTGTGTTGTCAAATCTTCCTCTTGTAAAACTATTTTTAGTCAAAAATCCGCTAACTCTCTCATACCAAGCTCGAGGAGCTTGCTTTAAACCATATAGAGTTTTAGCTAATTTGAAAACATGATTTGGAAAAAGGTTATTTTCAAAACCGGGTGGTTGCTTCACAAAAACTTCTTCTTCTATGACGCCATTTAAAAAAGCACTTTTGACATCCATTTGATAAAGAGTGAAATTTATATATGATGCAAATTCAAGAAGCATTCTAATTGTTTCTAATCTAGCTACTGGTGCAAAGGTCTCATCGTAGTCGATGCCCTCCTTTTGATTATATCCTTGAGCTACCAATCTTGCTTTATTTCGAATAATTACTCCATTCTCATCCTTTTTGTTTCGAAAAACCCATTTTGTGCCAATTATAGTTTGATTTTCGGGTCTAGGAACTAAACACCAAACTTGATTGCGTTCAAATTGATTTAGTTCCTCTTGAATTGCTAAGATCCAAGAATTATCACATTGAGCTTCGTGGAAGTTCTTGGGTTCGATTTGAATTACAAAAGCCACGTGGTTGCAAAAATATTTAAGTTGAGCTCTAGTACTTACCCCATTTGAAGGATTACTTATGACTTGATCAAGAGGATGATTGTGAACAATCCTCCAAGCTTTAGGCATTGAGTTGGTCAAGTCATCATTGGATTGATGCTCAACTTCCCTCATTTCCTTTAGGCTACTTAATGAGTTTGAGATATTGAGAGTATTTAAATTATCCTCAATCCCAACAACCTCATCTTCTTCTAGGTCAATTTTAGGAGATGGTGATGAGGGTGATTCATCAAAAACAACATGAATAGACTCAACCATAGTTAGAGTCCGTTTATTAAAAACACGAAAGACTTTACTCCTTGTAGAATATCCTAG
The DNA here is from genome assembly GCA_963922005.1 of Cornus suecica. Taxonomy (NCBI): domain Eukaryota; kingdom Viridiplantae; phylum Streptophyta; class Magnoliopsida; order Cornales; family Cornaceae; genus Cornus; species Cornus suecica. The sequence goes on from OY998240.1 coordinate 46,912,270, forward strand.
GAAAATTGCTTTTTCCGATTTGGAGTCGAATTTTCCAAGGTTATCTTTATCATTTAACACAAAACATTTACACCCAAAAACTTTGAAATACCCAATATTGGGCTTTCGACCATTCCACAACTCATAAGACGTTTTCCCCAACTTCATCCGAATAATATCACGATTAATTATATGGAAAGTGGTGTTTACCGCCTCCGCCCAAAGGCTTCGGGGAAGGTTGTTCTCATTTAACATGGTTCTAGCCATCTCTTGTAGAGATCGATTCTTTCTTTCAACTACACCATTTTGTTGAGGGGTTCTAGGGGCCGAGAGATCATGAGAAACACCAAGGTCATCACATAATTTCTCTAAGTCTTGATTATCAAATTCCCTACCTCTATCACTTCTAATTTTCTTGATTTTCAAATCTTTTTTATTTTGAATGACTCTATAAAATCTTTCAAGAATGGAGTGAGTTTCATTTTTATGAGCAAGAAAGTGAACCCAAGTATATCTAGAGTAGTCATCAACTATAACAAGTACATAGAGTTTCCCAGCTAAGCTAGCCGTTCTCTCCGGACCAAAAAGATCCATGTGAAGTAACTCTAAAGGTCTAGAAGTGGTAATGTCTTTCTTTCTCTTGAAAGAAGACTTTACTTGCTTGCCTACTTGACATGCGCTACATATTCTATCTTTCGAGAAATTAGTCTTTGGAAGGCCTTTGACTAAATCATTTTTGGATAAACGATGAATGAGGTCCATACTAGCATGTCCTAGACGTCTATGCCATAACCAACTATTTTCGCTAGATGTGGCAAAACATTTAACATCTTGATCATGTAATTCACATAGCAACAAAGTATACAAGTTCCCATTTCTTTTGGCATTGAACATTTGCTTCCCATCTTTCTTGATTATGCATGCATTTGTCCTAAATATAACATCATAGCCCTTGTCACACAATTGACTAATGCTAAATAAATTATGCTTCAAACCATCTACTAATAGCACATCATCAATAGAGAAAGAAAAGGAAATACCGATTGAGCCAATTCCTATAATTTTGCCTTTAGAGTTATCTCCAAAAGTTACGTTTCATCCTTCATATGGTTTTAGTGAAATAAACTATGATTTATCTCCCGTCATATTCCTTGAGCATCCGCTATCAAGAAACCATTTTTATTTTGATGCGGACTTCAAGCACACCTCTTCATCATTTGCCTTGAGGCAAATGTTTGTCGTTTGCTCACTACTTTTCTCCTCATCCGAGTCACATGAGTCATAGTCCTCCCATGTGACATTCATTGCCATCTTGCTAGGTATTTTTTCGTTTTCCTTTTGAGCTTGAAGCAATCGCTTTTGTAGTGTCCCGGCTTTCCGCAATTGAAACATATTGGGGGTTCTCTTTTACTAGGCTCGCCTCTTGGTTCGATTCTCTTCACGAATCTTCCACCATTTGCTTTCTTTCTTTGAAAATGTCTCTTGAATTTTTGGGTGAACAAGGCAATGTCCTCATCCTCTTCTTCTTCACTCAGCTCATTGTTTTCATTTTTGGTGAAGGCTTGCAAAGCTATCCCCTTTCTTGTCTTGATGTCATCTTCACGAGCTTTTAATGTTATTTCCCAAGTGAGTAGAGAGCCGAAAATTTTATCGAGACTCATGGTGTTGAGGTCATGAGCTTCTTTGATGGCTGTTACTTTTGCATCCCATTTTTCCGGGAGACTTCTAAGCACTTTTCGTGACGCATCGGATCTAGGAACAATTCTACCAAGATGCTTTAGTCCATTCAAAATATTTGTAAAAGGAGACATCATAGAATTCACATTCACATTTTCATGCTTGAGTTTATCAATTTTAGATTCTCGTACTTGAGATGTACCTTCATAGGTTACCTCAAGTTTATCCCACATTTCTTTTGCCATTGAACAAGTAGATACACGATTAAATTCATTTGGACTTAAAGCGCAATTTAAATTTACTTTGGCTTTAGCATTGTACGACATGAGTTTACGGACATCATTATCCCATTCATTGGGTAATTTGGGGACGGTTTTTCCATCAACAATTTTGGTCAATACAAATGGTCCTTCAAGAATTACTTTCCAAATTTGGTAATCGATAGCTTGAAGAAAATCTATCATTCTAGTTTTCCAATAGCTATAATTTGATACATCAAACCATGGGGGCCTATTATTCGATTATCCTTCAACATGAGTGACTAAATTCGATGACATGATCGTTCTCTAAGATGGTTAAGTCTAAAATAAATAAAGATTAGACTTCTATACCAATAGTTAGTCACTAATTAACCCTAGAATGGGGGTGAATAGGGTGTTGAAAAATATTTCTAACTCTTTTCGAAATTGGAACACGCTATAACCAAAAAAAAATTTCTCAATAGACAAGTGGATGATTCAATTATAATTCTCTAACAATTAATTTCAAGACAAATTATAGCATACAAGATATTCAAGTGATTATAGCATACAAGTTAATCAAGTAAAGATAAAGAGATAGAGAGATTGACACCGTGATTTTTTCGAGGTTCGGTACCTCCTACTCCTCGGCTCAAGAACCCCTTCTTGAGACTTTTCCTGATCCTTTCACTATGGCTCTTCGTTCATAGGTGGAATGGCAAACCTTTCCAACACATGCCTCTCGAGCTTGTCTCTCAATCAAGAGAACAACCCTCTCTTGAACAATCGGTGGACTTCACTTGTCCGAGATTACAAATTCGTATGTAATCAATAAAATCACTCAAGAACAAAAACACTCAAAACCCAAAGGTTTTTATGGAGGATAAATCAATATAAGCTCAAGTGTTTTTGGTGATTTTATAAGAGCTCTAGAAATGTATTCTCAAAGGATATGATGAATAAATAATATTTGGAGAATAAGAAGAGATACTAGAGGTTTTGATTTTCAAAGAAGATTGAAGAAAATCAACTTTTCAAAGCTTTGTTTCAATGGTTTTTGTAGAGGAAATTTCTGCAGAATTTTGAGAGCTTTTCTTTCACTTCTTTCTCTTTTGTTTTTCAATCTCTTGGTCTTTAATGAACACATATCATTCTATATATATCAATACATTAGGGTTTTGGAGAATGAGTATTGTATTTGAAAGACAAGAGCCGTTTGAACACCTTTCAGTACAACCCACAAAACATGGAAAATGTTTCCTGAAAAATCTGCAAGTTTTGAGAAGCTTTTAGTCTACTACTTTGATGTTCTAGTCGACTATAATGCTTCATCAAGTCGACTAGATTGAGGTCCAGTCCACTACAACATTTAGTCTAGTGGACTCTAAGGTGCCTCTAGTCGACTACTTTGAAATGGTTGAAAACGTGTAGCTTCTGATTGTTTCAGTCAACTACTAGGAAATACACAGGGTCATTCTAGTCGACTACAACATGAAACTTTTCGTTTAAGTTCGGTAAAGCATTTTTCATTCCATTTTAGATTGGTTCATTTTATACTTGAGCTTATACGATAAAATCAACGCATAAAATTACCTTGTTACAATGATCGCTCTCCGACCTATCTACCCCGAGTCTTGAGTCTTCGACTTTCGCCTTTGCCGTTGAATTTAAATGATTTTCCATTTTGTGCTTCAATTTCTTTCACAGCTTTTTACTTTAAATAAAACTTTCTTTCCGAGCACTTTTCGAGTTGTTTTCTTTCCGAGTTTGATTTCAGAGTCATTCACCTGTCTTTTGCAGAAAATATAAACTTGATAATTCATTAGTATCAAACACTCTTCAATAGTTTGTTATCATCAATTTTGGAATTTTTTGCCAAAAGTAAATTTCAAAGCCAACAATCCGCATTTATACAAGTATTGCTCTGATCAGATTATCAAGAAATATGTCCTTGAAAGTGAGATGCAAAGCATAGTTAACGTTTTTCACACGTTGGAGTGTGGAGGGTATTTCAGAGCTCAAAAGACAACCCACAAGGTGCTGCAGAGTGGATTTTACTGGCCATGCATATTCATGGATGCAGTCGAATTTTGCAAAGCGTGTCTGCGGTAACAAAAAATTGGATCCATATCTCAAAGAGACATGATACCTTTAACCCCGATTCTGATTGCAGTATTGTTTGATGTACGGGTTATTGATTTCATGGGACCATTTCCAAAAGCAGATAAGAAGGAGTATATAATTGTGGGGGTTGATTATGTTTCGAAATGGGTAGGAGCGATAGACACCAAACGTGATGATCATGACGTGGTGGAAGAATTTGTAAAATTGAACATTTTCTCACGATTGGGTATGCCGAGAATTCTAATAAGTGATGGTGGAAGCCATTTTGACAACCAATTTCTTTTCGCTCTATGTAAAAAGTATGGTGTCGCTCATAGAATTGGTATGCCATATCATCCCCAATCACAAGGTCAAGTGGAGGTTTCTAATAGGGAGATTAAAAACATTTTTGAGAAAACGGTGTGTCCGGATTTGAAGGATTGGTCACGAAAGCTAAATGATGCACTTTGGGCATACATAACTACGTTTAATACACCAATTGGTATGTCGCTATATCATCTTGTGTATGGTAAAGTGTGCCATCTCTCTGTATAGCTGGAACACCGAGCATATTGGGTTGTTTGAAGATTGAATTTTGATATAAAAAAGCCGGTGCACAGCAGAAACTCCAACTGCAAGAGCTTGAGGAGTTGAGAAATGATGCATATGAAAATTCTCGGATCTATAAGGCTCAAACAAAAGCATTCCATGATAAGCACATAAGAAACAAATTTTTTCAGCCCGGCCAAAAGGTTTGATTGTTTACATCTAGACTCAAGTTATTTCCTGGTAAGCTTCAGTATAGATGGGATGGTCCATACAAGATTATGAAGGTTTTCCCCTATGGAGCAGTGAATCTCGATGATCATGAAACTGGAAAGACTTTTGTCATGAATGGGCAGAGATTGAAGCATTATATAGAGGTTCGACAAGTTGAGCGTGTTGTAGAAACGATCGATTTGACTGAACCACCACCCGAGCTGGATAAGCTTGATCCGAAATATTGAGAAGCTGAAAAGTCATACCAACGATGTTAAACATTAGTACTAGATAGAGAAGAGTAGCTTTGACGCCTAGTCCGTAAAATCGAGTTGCGAGGCCATCATCATTTAATTATAGAGTGTACATGGAGCCTAGGAATCATTTAAGAAGTGTAGATTTGAAGACGGGATGAGGTAACGAGGAAGAGAGAAAAATTTAGAATTTGGGCCAGGGGCCTATGCTTCAAGCGTAGCTGCGCAGGCTTGTTATAAACAGGCCGCGACAGTTTTCCCTCCTTCATTCCATTCAAACTTTACTTTATCTCTTAATTCTACACCATTATTTGAGAGGTTTTATCCTACTATTTACCCATTCAATTCCTCATCATTCATTGCCAATGAATTGTCAGAATAGTTGGCAATTCGACCGAATTTGCGTGAAGAACTAGAAAAGTCACCGAAACTCAATTATTGGAAATCCATTGTTTCTCCCGATTCATTTTGGTTTCATATGACTTATTGAACTATTCCAAAAAAGTATTGACGAACGAGCCCGATTAAGATCCTGTTTTGATCTATTTTCTAAAAGTTGAGTTTTTCGACTTTGGAATCGGATTAAATATCAAATTTTTTGAGATGAAGGTTTTTAATCATCATATTGGATATATTTAGATATTTTTAGAGTTTGATTCGGTGTCCAGTTCGTTATTTCTTACTTTTTCAGAAAATTCCCTATTATTGGCATGGCACATACCAAGATATCGGCGAGACGAGTAGCTTAGGCTGCCATTGCGGCTAATCCACCAGTACGACAAAGGTCAAGGTCATTGTCGCCAGCCCCATAACCTATCCGCCGCCGTAGCATGTGTGCCAGGAGGCCACAATATCTTCATTCGGCATCCTCATATTCCTCATCTTTTGAGGTAGAGGAGCGAAAGAGCTCGACACAGGGGTGTGATATCATATTACCACATGGTTGATTGGTGGTTGAGCTAGTTGTTCCACGGGCACCACCACCACAACCTTTGCCAGACCAGTAGGTCGAGCAAATGGATGAGGATATAGAGAGTGATCATGTTCAGTAGTGGGATGATGCCGATGAGGGCGATGACACTGATGAGAGAGTGCCAGAGCCACTAGTAGAGGGTGATCCTGGAGTTTTGACCACATTTTTCCCGGTACCCCGGACAACATTAGTTGAGCGTTTATTAGACCGGGCTCTCCAGAAAGGCTATTAGTATGAAAGGATATACCTATTGAGGATATTCGACAATTTACAGCCAGTGCCAGCCTTGATGATCGACCGATTGAGGGCCCTACGTCTTTTACCTGTTCAAGCCCTCGTTAACCCGCACATATGCGAGGATATGTTTCGGGAGTTTTGGCTGCACATGCGCCACTTTAGCAGGGGCAAGAGACTACTAACTATGGCCTGAGGTATAGAGATAGAGATTACCCCCGGACTATTACTGAAGTGTGGGGTATTCCAGATGATTGTCCACCCGATTTGGCAGTTGAGTTTCCCCCTATGCCCAAGGCACTTCCGCCTATTTCTGATTTGGTTGTACTACAGATTACCGGGTAGTGGGTCGATGAGCATCGGAACTGCATAAAGAAGATGGATTATCACCCTATGCTATAGTTCTGGGATGTGATAGTTTGATCTCAGATTTTGCCACACAGCCACATTATCATGTGTTATGCGTCATTCTCGGCTCTCCATTACGCTTTAGAGTTTATGGGGAGGCCTATAAGCACCCTACATTCATCTACGTAAGGTGTTTAAGGTTAAGCTGCGTAGATTTCATATTTGATTCCCGTGCCTGGTTATGAAGATTATGATGGATGCCGGGATCGAGATTGATGCGGCTGAGCATAAGAGATAGAGGGCTGGTACTTCGTACGCTAGAGGGATGTTGAGTAGTGTCTGGACGCGGGTGCATGCAAATGATATTATGCGACGCCAACTAGTGTTCGATGTAGTATAAACACTAGATGTGCAGGCTCAGGTTGATGATGCGGGCCAGGCCAATACCGACATAGCTCAGGATGATGCCGGTATGGCTCACAAGGCTGAGATGACACAGATGCTAACTACTGCTGAGGAGGTCATGATGCTAGAGGCACCGGCGGGTGGTACTGTTACTATATCCTTGGCTCAGTTTGACGCTATTATAACACGGATGCAGAGGCTAGAGCAAAGTTTGGCAGAGGAGAGACATGCCTGGTAACAAGAGATAATACGTTGACGGAGGCATCAGAGGCGGTTATTTCATAGATTTGACTATATGTGTCAGCATGTGGGTGTGCCGATTCCATCTACACCACCCCTCTCTGATGATGAGTCGTAGCTTAGTTTTAGTTAGGTTTTTATTATATTTCTAGTTTTATTTCATTTTTTGTTTTTACACATTAGAGTTAAATTATCGAGTGGATAGTTTCGTATAAGGCTTGATGTGACCGCTTGAACGATTATCTTCTAAATGTTTTTGATATTTTTATAGTTTATAAAATTGCAGTTTTGATGGTTCAATCGAATTATTTGATATATCCCCGGAATTTCTCGGTTATTTTCTATGTGCGGATAACTTGAATTATTTTAAAATTTTATCTCGTATTATAAGGACATTTATGTGTTTAAGTTTTGGGGTGTATCTGTGGTGGTTTAATCGGAGAACTGTGATTTAAAATAAAATAAAATTAATAATAATAATAATAATAATATTTTTTCAAGCCTAAGCCTGCGCTTGAAACGTAGGGTTCAACGAGGGAGTTTTGAAAATTTGAAAACTTTGACCCATTTTTGGGGTGTTTTGGCCTGGTTTGTACTTGTATTTGTATTAGGATTTGTTTAAGTTAATTTTAGGATTTTGTTTCGAATTTTTAGAGTAATCCAAATCTGACAAGAAGACGGAATGCAAATATAAGTTAGAGTTGGATTAGTTATTATTTCCTTTCCTAGTTAGTTAAGGGTTTTAAATCTTTTTCCTCCTCAATTACCCTACATCATTCATCTATAAACAAAGCCCCTGAGTCACATAATTCTCAAAAATTTCAAACTAGGGTTTGTGTAAGAAAAGCCATAAAGATGTCTAGTTCATCATCATATTCTGTTCCGTCTTCTATTTCTCTTGTGGGAGATGATAAGGGGAGTGAGTATGACCCTTATAAAGATATCATGACTTACTGAATTTGTGTGTGAATTCATGAATGCGTGACTATGGAGAACTAAGATGTCTGTAGGCACCATCACTAGAAACCTTCACGAGACTTCACTCATCCACTAGGGGTAACCTAGGGTTTTAAAAGGCTTGTTACACGTTCTAAGTGTAATCGTTGACCCTCACAAAAGATCATCACAAGTAAATTTTCCTGAGTTTATTGCAATATGTAAGTTTGGGGATGTGATAGGTGTCAAGTATTAGTCATTTTGACCCCTTAACTCACTATTGTTACGTTCTTTCATTCCATTATTTGGTATTTTTATGTTGTTTGCGTGTTAAAACATGTTTAAGGAGCTTAATGAAGAAATTGAGCTAACTTCTGTGAATTAACTAAAGAGTGTGTTCTTTCTATCCAAGAGGAGAGTCAAAGAGGCAGTCCGAAACAAAAATGGCTCCTAGAGGGAAAAAATGGCATTTTCAGAAGCCATAATCTTCAGCAAAAAGTATTGCGGGTTTGAGACGGTTGTTTTGGACCATTCACGAAGAAATGTGGTTTTCCATAAAAATCCCACGCTTGTGCCTACGCTTTCAGTACCAAAAAGTGGCTAGAATTGCAAAATCTACGCTTGTACCTACACTTGAAGCGTGGGATTTCTGTGTGATTTTTCCGATTTCACCCCGATCTTAATTGGAAGATGTGCCAACGACTCCAGACCTCTGTATACATGTGTATACACTTATATTTAGGGTATTGATCATTTTTTAGAGTGAAAACACTGAGAATGGCCTCTTTATTCCATGACCTATATATACAAGACTATATATCAAAGTTAGGGCTATTCAGTGGGAGAATTATGTGAGACGTTCATTCAAGAGATTCATTCATTCAGACTTGCTGCTGTTGAGAGCCATATTCAAATCTTGAGATCCAAATAAGAGGATTATGGAGAGCGTTTCTACATCAACGTTGTAGTCACCTTCTACCATGCCAACTAACTCGGTATCTACGATTTTCTAGCAAAACCCTAGCCAAGTAATGTAGTTATTTTATTATTTTTAACTGTAAAAGAGGGGAAAATGTGACCATACTGTGATGATTGTAGTAGTTAATAGACCGTACTGATTTGTAACATAAAATGATATAATTTTTCTAAATTATTGTTTTAGATGGAATAAATATATTATTTTGCACAATTATGATTATTCAATATGGGCTGGAACTCGGATGCTTAATTATGGTTTTCTATATAATGGTGGTAATGAAAATTGAATTCCTAGGTTGAAACAGGTCGTGCCTTGGCGATTTAATATAGACATGCTTTAGTTTATTTTTAGGCAATAGGAGTTGATTAGAGTAATATAATTGGCATGTACTAGTTAGGTCAGTCATGAGACGGGTTGTCGCGATCCGGTTGATGGTACTTCTTTTTGGGGTTGTATTTAGCTATTTACGGTACGACCTGATTCACAGTTATGGATCGTCATCTTATAGTTGAAACAGTAATGAACTATATTATGCTATTAGTGGTGGAGTGATGAAAACCCTAGTTTTCTCTATCATCTGAATCACAACCAATTTACTTTGCTTTGTAGATAATTATTAGTTAAAATAGATAATTTTGTCTTTAACCACCCAAACAAACAAGCTTTCAGAAAATATCATTCGGTCTTTCTAAATTATTAAAGTGAACAATCTTAATCTCTGTGGGATCGATATCCCTTACTGAAGCCGCTTTGCTATTCTACAATTGATACGCGCGCTTGCGTAGAGTAAAACCTAGAGTCATTAAAGTATTATTTTTAACCACATATTTTTATACACCTAATTTCGTATCAATATGAAGGAAGTAAGCGACGGGGTGGACAAAAGGATGGACAAAAAATTCAAGGGGAAGACCATAATCATCACGCCATTAGCTATCGGTAGAGCATGGGGTATTCCACATGAATTTCCCGCCGATCTTAAGGCTACATTTTTGGCGTTACCTAAACATTTCCAAAAAACTCCTCTTATTGTTAATGATATAACGGACGGGAAGTTTGAAAATAAGTACCACACGTGCACAAACTAGAAACATTTTGCACTAGAGATGTGGATAATAGATACAATTATTAGATGCCAAGCAAATCCATGACGACACACCAATAAACGTCGTGAGATTTTTCAAGAGGCTTTGTACGCTTTTGCAATGAACCTTTGGATCTCAATTCTGGAGGTAAATTGGACAAATATCTATGAAACATGGGACGACATGAGTAGTCTTAGCAGGGTTATTCCCTCATCCTATTTTGTTCCATTCCCGACATTGGCTATGAAGTTAATGAAAGATAACGGTGTGTCAGTAGAGAGGATAGGAAAAAACTAGTACAAGCCAAAATATTTTGAGCTTTCTAGTTGGAATAGCATGGTATCTCGACTATGTAAAGAAGATGATGAGAAGGAAGGTGATACGCTGCCGTTAACTAAAACGCAACATGAAAAACCTCGTGGTAGATTAAGAGAAGATGAGGAAGAAATTAGAGGAACTAACCCTAAAGGTAGACTCATTAATGGAGAAAAACTCGACCTCCACTTCTCATTATTTTGTACGTTTTGCTTTATTTCTTGTTATTTGCAATTTTTGTACTCGAACTTCAACGGAAAATATTAGAAAATTAATGAAAATGGACATTTTGTCTATTTTTCAATTATAAGGATATAACGATATAAGTTTGGCGGGAGGGTATGTTTTTTTCAAAAATATTTTTATATAAAATTCTAATTTTTATAAATATATACTTCTATTTTAATTAATTTTATATCAATATTTATGTATAATGTATATATATTTATTTTATTTCTTTTACAATAGTTTATTAAAGTTATATACTAATTTCTTATATATATATTTTTTATATATTTATATTAAAGAAAACATAGTTTTTGAAAAAAAAAAGTATAATATATTTTGGTACAGGGACTATCAAGTAGTGGATATTGGAAAAATTATATTTTTCTAAATTCCAAAATTAATATATATAATTATGTATTTTTTATTTTTCGTTTCAAATTAGGACTTTTTTTTTTTGAATGGTAAGATATTATAAATAAAGAAAAGATTACAAGGATTAATAGGGCATTCCCTATATGACAAGATGGAAACCATCAATCCACTAATAGAAAAAACACAATGGAAAACTCATATGCCTAAAGATACAAGAGAAATGAAGCATATGGCAAATAAAGAAACTATGCACAAAGAGACTAATCTTCTCAACTAGACAATAACAACAATAGTTCAAAAAATAGGTGGAAAATGACTCCAAGCAACCATACAGAGCAACCACTAACCAACTCAGCGCACAATAGGAAATAATACTAGTAACTCCAGGATTCATCAGCAAACGGACCACATTGTTGTAGCTGGAAAACTTAGCAACATGCAATTGAATATAAGTAGCAAACAAATCCAATTAAAATTCTGCGCCATGGAATCCGACTTAGCAGCAGCAAAATTATACAGAAAAAAGCAGAAACTAGCAACAAAAAAGGTACTCAGTAAGCATCAACAATTGCAGAAAACATCAGCAACCAAAAGTTATTGCATATTAGCAACCGAAAGCCATTGCAGGAAACAACAGAAAATGCCAAAGCACCATGATGATCAGAAATCAACCTCCCGCCCAGAAACCTGCAAGCCAACTGATGTGTAGAAGCCCGACCCAAGCCAGCTTTGTTCATTAACAAATTGGTAGAACAACAGCAACCCAAATCAAGAAGAACAAGTGAATTTATCCAAAAAGCCTCAAAGGAAACAATATCCAAAACATATTCAGCATTACTCAAAGCAAAATAGAATCAGGAAGCCTCCAAAGCTGCACTAAAGATTGATTTTCAGAGGAATTTGGAAATCTAGCCAAGGAGAACAGACAAAATCTAACAGTATCTATAATTCGTTTAACCATAGAGTCAAGATTAAGATACTCTTGAGAATACAACCTTTTTCCTCTTTCAATCCACACTTCATAAATAGTAGCAGAAAAAGCAACCTTATTTAGAATGGAAACCAAAGACTTGTTAAAGTTATCGATCATCCATTGCATAATAAGATCCCAGTGTCCACTTGGCCAATCCACTAACCCTTGTTGAATCACAGTTTTCCAAAGGCTTGAAGTAAAGCTACAATAAAAAAACAAGTGATTTATGTCCTTTTGACCTAAGCCACAAAATAAACAAGTAGCTCGTTGAATTAAGCCAATAGACATAAGAAAGTGTAAAGTGGAGAGCCTATCAAGATTAGTAACCCAAAGCAAAAAAGAATGCTTTGGCACACAATGCTTAAACCAAATCATCTTCTTCCAAGGAACTGAGTCAAAATGCAACCACAAGTGATCCCAAGCAGAATTAATAGAGAATTTACCATTGGATGGAACCCAAAGCAGTTGATCACAGTTAGATTGATTTGGAACAAAATCAAGATGAAAACTTGCTTTAAAATCCAACCAAAATTGAGAGCTCAAGATTGGAAATTGCCATCCTCTTGCACTAATAAGCCTACTGACAGTGGAATTAGAACCAAGCCCAGAGCTTCTGATAATATTAAGAGGACAATGATCGTAGAGAGGGCCCAAAGGGTGCCAATTATTAAACCAAAGATAAGTAGATCTTCCATCACCAATCATCATCTTGAAAGCATTTATAATCATAGGCCTCAACTTTAAAATTTTCTTCCATGTCCGAGAACCATTCTGAGGAGCACCTAATTCCCAAAAATTCTTGTTTTTAATAAGATGAGTCTTAACACAAGAAACCTGTTGGCATTGAAATTTACTTTCGGCAAACAATTCCAAAATTTATGATAACAAACCATTGAAGAGTGTTTGATACTAATGAATTATCGAGTTTATGTTTTCAGCAAAAGACAGGTGAACGACTCGGAAAACAAACTCGGAAAGGAAACGATTCGGAAAGCAAGATCAGAAAGAAAGCTTGAATTAAAGTGAAAAGCCGTAAAAGAAATTGAAGCGCAAATGGAAAATCAAATAATTCAACAGAAAAGGCGAAAGTCAAAGACTCAAGACTTGGGGTAGATAGGTCGGGGAACGCTCATTGTAACAAGGTAATTTTATGCGTCGATTTTATCGTATAAGCTCAAGTATAAAATGAAACGAACTCAAATGGAATGAAAAACGCTTTACCGAACTTAAACGGAAATAAAATTATTTTTATTAAATGTTTTTCAAGTTGTAGTCGACTAGAATAAGCCTGTGTATTTTCTAGTAGTCGACTAAAACAATCAGTAGCTACATGTTTTTCATCAACATCAAAGTAGTCGACTGAAAAGAGCTTGAGTCGACTAGACTACATCATGTAGTCGACTATAACTCAATCTAGTCGAATAGATGGTCCATTATAGTCGACTACAAGAAAGAAGTAGTCGACTAGAAGTTCCTTAAGACCTGCAGATTGTTCAGAAAACATTTTCATGTTTTGTGGATTGTGCTTAATGGTGTTCAAACGGCTCTTGTCTTTCAAATAAAATATTCATTCTTCAAAACCAAAATGTATTGATATATATAGAATGATATGTGTATATTGCAAGCTAAGAGATTGAAAAACAAAAGAGAAAGAAGTGAAAGAAAAGCTCTCAAATTCTGCAGAAATTTTCTCTACAAAAGCCATTGAAACCAAGCTTTGAAAATTTGATTTTCTCCAAGTTTCTTTGAAAATCAAAACCTCTAGTATCTCCTCTTATTCTCCAAATATCATTCATTGATCATATCCCTTGAGAATACATTTCTAGAGCTGTTGTAAAATCACCAAAAACACTTGAGCTTATATTGATTCATCTTCTATAAAAACCTTTGGGTTTTGAGTGTTTTTGTTCTTGAGTGATTTTATTGATTACATACGAATTAGTAATCTCGGACAAGTGAAGTCAACCGATTGTTCAAGAGAGGGTTGTTCTCTTGATTGAGAGACAAGCTCGAGAGGCTTATGATTGTAAAGGTTTACCATTCCACCTGTTAAGGAAGGGCCGTAGTGAAAGGATCGGGAAAAGTCTCAAGAAGGGGTTCTTGAGCCGAGGAGTAGGAGTTACCGAACCTCAAAAAAATCACGGTGTCAATCTCTCTATCTCTTTCTCTTTACTTGATTAATTTGCTTGGTATAATTTCTTGAATATCTTGTATGCTAATTTGTCTTGCTATTAATTGTTAGAGAAATTTAAATTGAATCATCCACTTGTTTATTCAGAAATTGATTTTTAGTTATAGCTTGTTCCAATTTCGAAATTAGTTCGAAATAATTTTTGAACACCATATTCACCCCTCCTCTAGGGTTATTTAGTGACTAAAAAAACCCATAAAGAAGCTGGACCTGGATTGAGGATATTCCAAATATGCTTTGTCATGGAAGCCAGATTAAAAACCTTAAGATCTTTCATTCCCAATCCTCCTTCCTCAAGAGGAGCACAAACCTGTCGCCAAGCAACTTTACATCCTCCTTTACACATTTTAGAAACTATCAAAAGAAATTTATGCAAAATAGAAGTAATATCCTGTAAAATAGACTTAGGCAAAATGAAAGTAGATGCTCAGTAAACCTTAGAGGAGAAAAACACCGATTTAACTAATTGATGCCTCCCACTAAAAGAAAGGATTTTAGAGGACCAACTAGCCACCCTTCGAGTAATCTTATCCACAAGAATAGCACAATCATCTCTTGTTAATTTAGAAGAAAGAAGAGGAACTCCCAAATATTTAACAGGCAGATGCCCAATTTGAAAACCCAGAATGGCTTGAATCTTCACAAACTAATAAGCAGGGATACCAACATGATAAAATAGTGCTCTTGTTAATATTAGGTTTCAAACCAGATAAAGAACCAAACTGATTAAGAACTGACATGAGCAATGGACAAAATTAACATCACCACCAGAAAATAACAGTAAATCATCTGCAAATAAAAGACTAGTGATCTTCTACTCTTGACATCTCCAATGATAGTTAAAAGAAGCACAATTATCAACTTTCTGCTCAATCATTCATGTCAAGACCTCCATAACAAGAACAAAAAGATAAGGACATAAAAGATCCCACTGCCTTATACCTCTACCACTTTTGAAATAACAATGATAGGAACCATTCAAATTAATAAAAAACATAGAAGTAGAAAGACAGGTCATAATTAGCTTAACCAAATGAGTAGGGATCTGAAAAGCTATCAGAGCAGCCTCCAAAAAGCTCCAAGATTGAGTATCAAAAGCTTTTGTTAGATCAATTTTCATGGCTAATCTTGAATCACCTTCATCGTTATGATAATCTCTCAAAAGTTCCCGAGCAAGGAGAATATTTTCAGTGATGCTTCTACCTGGGATAAAAGCACTTTGATTAGAGGTAACACAATATCTTAGACACCTCTTGAGTCTAGTAGCTATAATCTTGGTAATACACTTGTAAAGAGTAGAGCATAGGGACATTGGCCTATAATTAGCAACAGTATTGGGAAAGTCTATCTTGGGGACTAGAGTAATGATAGTAGAATTAATATTCCTCAGCATATGGCCAGTGTAGAAAAAAGCCTTCACTGCTTTAGTAACATCAGCCCCAACAATACTGCAAGTACGCTTAAAGAAAAAAGCATTATAGGCATCACTACCTGGCGCTTTGCCATCTTTCATTGAGAAAATGGCTTTTAGAACTTCATCATCAGTCATTGGAGAACTAAGATCATGAATATGATCTAAAGTAAGAGGTTGCTTAATGAACTCACTTAAATCATAAATTACCACTTTATCTTTGCTTTGAAGTAAATCAGAAAAGTATCCAATAAACTCATTTTGAATAACAGTTTGATCTTCCAATCTGCAACCAGTTCTAGAAATAATAGAAATAATAGAGTTAGACTTCTTCCTGAAGTTGGCCACCTTATGGAAAAAGTAGTGTTTTTATCCCCCAACATGAGCCACTGAATTCTTGATTTCTGTTGATTCTAAGATTCTTCAACTCTAGCTAAATGGAGATAATTAGATAAGCAAATCCGCTCTTGCTGATGTAAAGCCTCATTCCCAGGATCAATATCAATAGAAGTCTGAAGAAAATGAAGTTTAGACCTATAATCCACAACTTGTGAATCAATATTATTGTAAGAAGCCATATTAAATCTCTTCAACTCATTCTTGAGAAGCTTCAATTTCTGAGAAGTTTGGAACATGTAAGAACCAGGAATTTTAGAAGCCCAAACTTTCTTAACAATTTCCATGAAGCCCTCATGGTAAACCAGGTGTTTATTAAACCTAAAAGGAGCCCCTTTCCTTTGAACTGCAGGAACAATCTTAAGATGAATCATAGCATGGTCAAAAACATGCTTAGGTTCAAAAATAGCTTCAGAATTAGCATAAGAATTAGTCCAACATTCATTGACAACAAATCTATCTAGTTTTCTACAAATTGTGCCAATAGACAAGCTGAATCTCATACCTGATTGATTTAAATAAAAAAAGAAGCAGAATCCAAACATTGCCCAAGTCCTTCATACTATTGTCCCAAACTGGAGACCCACCAAATCTTTCAAAAGGATATCTCACAAGATAATTTCTTCCCATAAACTTCTCCTTCCAATAGCATCGTTACACCCATAAACAAATCGACCAATACAATTGAAAGTATAATCCACAGACTTGATAGAAAATAAAATAATCTGAGAAGAAGCATGAATCATATCCACAGAAACCCTACTTGGATCCCAAAACACCCAAATTCTACCATTAGTAACATGATTATAATTTGCAATGCACTTCCAACCTCTAACAATAGAATTTAGCACTCTACTAGCTTTTATAAATTTCACTATAGTCTCAACTAAGCAAAGAAGGGGAAAATTATATTTCTTTATAATAGAAGACACTTCGGAATGTTTATTTGGGGAGTTAAGACCCCTAATATTCCATATTCCAAAATTCATTGATAAAATTAAGTATTAAGGTTACCTCTTCTAGTTTTCATACTAGATGGAGGAATCTTGTTCCCTTTGTTCTTCTCCAGGCCCTTAGAAGGCCTATCTTTTCCCTTATCCTTATCATGCTTAGGAGAATTAGAAGGCAATGGAAATTCCATCCTCAAAGCTGTATCCACCTCTTTTGATTTGATAGAAATAGCCAAGTTACTAGCAACCTCAATATCTGGAAAGGTCGAACCTGCTGCTGTTTCAGCAGCTTTGATAATTGGCGCAGCCATATAAGGATTAGTAACTTCGGTAATTTGCTCATCAAGGACTGCAGTTTCTACAACAGCCGCAGGAACACTATCTACAACAGCAGCAACAACAGTGGCTTCTCCCTCAGAATTAATAATATCATCTGCTGATAAATTATCTTTAGGCAGCATAGCCCTTGATTCATCATCAATCCGAATAATATCTGTTGGTTGGGTTTTTGGGACCACTTCTTCAATATCACCACCATCAACTCCCTCTTTTCTTGTAACACTTGGAACGAATTAAGAGTCAAGTTATCCTGAACCAACTCAGCAGGTAAAACTAATGCATTAGAGCAGTGCTGAGATGCTCCGTCATCCACAACAGGGATGTGTTTACCTTTGGTAACAACCCTCCATTCTTGAGTAGCCTTTTGAGTATCTGGAATCGTTCATTTTGTAACCACAGTCTTAGGACATGTACGGTCCCAATGACCAAAGACTTGGCATTTAGCGCACCTTCCCGGGAACCATTGGTAATCAACATTCACCATTTTTAGAGCACCTGATTTCAAAGTGACATCAAACTCCTTGACAAATGGATCCCTAGCTGAAACTTCAACGCAAACTCGAGCAAAGTTCACTCTATCTCCTTTTTCCGTTGCCAAATCCATATATAGAGGTTTCCCTAGTGCACTAGTTATATGCCCCAAACCTAAAGTATTCCAGAATTGTAAGGGAACATTAGATAGCTTAGCCCACGCAGGTAGAGACTTAATCTCATCTTTGGACATAGAGATGTCCTCATTCCATTTTTTAAGAACTAAAAACTGACTAGCAAAGTGCCATGGACCACTCTCAAGCACACTGTTGCATTCATGATCAGATGAAAACTGAAATAAATAGAAACCTTTATCTATACCAAAAATCATCTTTAACCCAACCGAGTCCCAAAGTTTATGCGTAATGGTATTAACCAACGTGTAAGACAATTTTTTGTCTAAAAAATACCCTACGAGACTTGTCCTCCAACGCTTCCTACCTTCATCAGAAATTTCAGGCGGGGGAGAAACAACAATATGCTCACCAACTTTCTTAGGTGGTAAATAACCTAGTTTTTTACGAGGAGCAGAATTACGGTTAAGGAGTGATGCCCAAGTAGTTTTATGTCCTTCAGGTGGAGTCGCAACATGTTGTGGTTGGTCTTCAATGCATTGTGGGTTGGAAGCTTCTCCAAGAATTTCAGATGCAGCCATTGAAACTGAAAAACGTAGCTGTAAATCCTAAAAGAAATAGGCTAAAACAGACCAGAAAAGGGTGCAATAAATGGCGTACGAGAAAGAGAAGAGAAGTAGGGAACCCTAGCATTAAATGCTAGGGCAAGGAAATCGAATCCCTCAAGCAAGCTAAGCCATCGTCTCCCTCACAACCCTAATCCGAGAAATCATTCCTAATGACCTCAAATTAGGACTTTAATTGTAATATAATAGTATATTTAATAGTTTTAGTAGCTTCTAAGAAAGAAAAGAGAATTTTATGAAAATTTTCATAAATATGAAATCATTTTCAACTATAGAAGATATGCAATTAAATCTTATTACCTTGTCCATACTTTCCGTTCTAATGATTCCTTTTCCAGATTTCTGCTATAAATTGAGTCATTCCACTCTTATAAATATACGGCTTTCTTCCCTTCATACTTTCACAATTCATCAACATTTTTGGATAGTGAAAAAAGTAAGAATTTATTCTTCATTTTAACCCATGGCAGCCTAAGATTCGTTAGCCACTTATAAAATTTCATGTGAATGTGTGTTTTATTTGGATGGATATCCGAAGCCAGCCATAATGAAGACGATGGCTAAGCTAGTAGAGAGGAGGTTAACACCGACATCCGATTTGGCGTTTCCCGACATTGTTATCGATTTTTATGGGAACATACATTTTGATAAGGTCGAGAATGGTGAAATTTTTCGTATCACCATTCAACGAGGCACAAGGAGTATTGAAGTTTCCCCTGAGGCAATTGCTATGGCGTGGGGAATTCCACATGAAGAACCTCCGGAGCTTGAAGGTAAATTCTGATCATATCGTGCCCCATATTCTTCTTTTCGCCAAATGGTTTGGGAGATTTGTGACTATTACGACCCAACTTCTTATGCTCGTAATATACCTATGGCTATGCCTTACCCTGAATTGTGGTTTCTGAATACTTTATTGGCTAAGCATGTTTACCCGTTGAATTGGATGGATAAATGCGATTATGAAGCGATAAATACTTTCCATCGATTTCGAACTAAATGTTAGGTGTTTATTCCTTCGGTTATTTACAATCATACGGTGACTCAATGAAGATGTTTAGTTCCTATACCATGTTTGTGGGCCAAAGATTGGAAATTACCTTTCCCATTCTTGGGACGTGATTTTTCTCCACCGATGGGAGCCGAGATAATGTATGTTCAGGATTACGATCATTGAAAGTTTATGGACTTGTTTACCTACGAGGAGAAACGTTGGTTGTTGATGTCACATCAGGTGTGCAAGAATATGTGGTTACAAATGACACCTTAACGATGCTAGGTTTTACCTTACGCAAGTGCACATATCGATTGTAAAAGAGCAATCGCTTGAGTAAGGGATATCGATCCCACAGAGACTAAGATTGTTCACTTTAGCAATTCAAAACACTGAATTATATTTTCTGAAAATGGTTTATTTGGGTGGTCAAGGACCAAATTATCTATTTTAACTAAAATTACCTTAAAAGTAAAGTAAATTGGTTATTATTCAGATGATAGAGAAAACTAGGATTTTCATCGCTCAACCACTAACAACATAATATAGATCCTCACTGTATTAACTATACGAGGGCGATCCATAACTGTGAATCAAGTCGTACTTCAAATAGCTAAATACGACCCCAAAAAAGTGTATCATCAACCCGATTGCGACAACCCATCTCATGACTGACCTAAACTGTGCATGCCAATTATATTACTCTAATCTATACCTAATGCATGAAAATAAACTAAAGAATTTCTATATTAAATCACCAAGGCATGGTCTGTGTCAACCTAGGGTTTCAAGTTTTATTACCACCATTGTGTAATAAACCATAATTAAGCATCCGAGTTCTAGCCCATAGTTGTCTAAAATAATACATTCCTTCCATCTAAGACAAGAA
Organism: Cornus suecica; assembly: GCA_963922005.1. Classification (NCBI taxonomy): domain Eukaryota; kingdom Viridiplantae; phylum Streptophyta; class Magnoliopsida; order Cornales; family Cornaceae; genus Cornus; species Cornus suecica. The sequence continues at coordinate 46,932,770 of OY998240.1, forward strand.
TTTAGAAGAAACATAGAATTTTATATTGTAAATTAGTACGGTCTCTTAACTACTACAATCATCATAATATGTGTTGACCAAAGGTTTTCCACCATGGGTAAACATGACATTTTGATGATAACAAACCATTGAATGTGGTGAATTTAATGTCTACTTGAGTTATGCTTAATAGGTTATTGATTCAAGATAAACTCAAGAGAGCTAGTGGATCCATGAGAAGATCAAGCAAGGTGCTTAGAGCTCAAAAGAGACATTGGAGACAAGGATGGAGACATCAACCCAAAGCTTAAAGGAATTGAAGATCAAAGAAATGGGTAAAATAGTCTTGGGTGAGTGCTAGATTAAATGTAAATTTATTTTTGAAATAACTTATTTGAAAGCTCCACTCTTGATCATATAGCATATAGGATCATGTATATCATTCATAAGCCATTTCATCATTAGCATTAGACTATGAACATCATTTAGTCTTTGCTAAAGTTGAGTTAGTTCAAGCTTTCATAAGCTATGGAAGAACTCAACAAAGATGTCGTCCTAGAACCATTAACTTAACTCATATCACTTGAAATGGATTCTAGATGCATGTTAAAGCTTTGAATAAAATTGTTAAAACATGAAAAACTTTTGTCTAATATTGAGAATTTGTTTAAATTGGAAAAACATTTTATTATCTCAATATTGACTTTAGGCATGTCAAGGACCTTAATAAGTTTCTAAGACATCCTAGGAGTGTGTCTAAGTCATTTCGGAAAAATCCCAAAAGATTTCATGAAAAACCATCAAGTGGGTTAAAAGTTCGAAATGAAGCGTCACATTCAAACGACCATATCGCACTCAAATATGGGTCAAATAGAGTGATTCAAAATCTTAAAATCAATATCTTGAAGTCTTCTTTCCAAAAAGCTAAAGAAAGACTTTATCCGAGTTACGGAACTCTAGTTATGACCAAAAGGGTGAACTGTGTCGAAACTGGGCTGAACAGCCCAGTCGACTGGGTAACCACCCAGTCGACTGCCTATTGACCCAGTCGACTGGGCCAAGAAGGCCAGTCGACTGGCTGAACCAGAGAGTTACAAATAAATTTCGGAATGAATTTTTGAAGACCCAGCCGACTGCCCCAAAACCCCCAGTCGACTGCCTCATCCGGAATTTGAATTCTAACGGCTAGTTTCGGATCCAAAGTGTTCCAAAACTTCCCCAAACACCCCCAAACGGCTATATTGTGTTCCTACACTATATATATGCCTTATATGAGCCAAAAATGGTTGAGAGAAGAGAGAGAGATAGGAGTATGAAAGATCTATCATTTGTGCTTCAATATTGAAATTATTTTTGGGTAGAAAACTCCTACATGAATCACCACATGAGCATCATTCATATTTTCTTCTTGTGATTCATTCTTCATACTTGAGTTGAGCTTTTCAATTGAGTATTTCATTTATGACTCTAAGTATGTGAGGAAGTGAGCTTCTAATTTCTATATCCATCTATTGAGAGATATGTTGTATACACTCAAATTCAATTCATATTCTTTGTAAGTGAAAGACCAAGAAGTTGTCTTGGCATGGGTTGGGCTTGTTGAAGCTATGTAAAGGTTTTTCTCTACCTTGAAAAGAGAGGATTAGGTTGGCTCTCCACCCGGAAGAGTGAGCAAAGGTCGGCTCTTCACCCGGAAGCAAGAGTGTTCGAAGGTTGGCTCTCCACCCGGAAGCAAGAGTGTTCGAAGGTTGGCTCTCCACCCGCAAGAGTGAGCAAGGTTGGCTCTTTACCCGAAAGAAGGAGCGTGTAAGGGTTTGCTATTCACCCGGAAGAATGAGGCATGTAAGGGTTTGCTTATCCCCGGAAAGAGAAGCACGATAGTGGAATCCTTGAGAGGTTATCTCAAGGCATGGAGTAGACCAAGATTTGGTTGAACCATGTAAAAATCTCGGTGTCTATGGTGTGCATTTTCTCTAACCCTTATCTCTTTACTTTAAAAGCAATTGTCATTTTCAATCTTGAGCTTTATATATCAATGCTATGAAATTGCTTGTGTTTATGTATAAATGAAGAGGTTAGGAAAATGAATAAGTTTAAGTGAATTGATAGAACTTATCTTCATCACACCATAACATAGAATGCTTGGTTGAACCATATAAAATCTTGGTGTCTTGACTTGCATTTTCTCTATCCCTTAATCTCTCTACCTTATAAGCAATTGTCATTTACAATCTTGAACTTCATATTGATGTCATGCTATGAAATTGCTTGTGTTTGTGTATTAGTGAAGAGGTTAGGAAAATGCATAGTTGAAGGAAATTGAATTGTGTTTTTGGATAAATATGTTGTAGATTATAAATTATCCATTTCCTTATTTATCTATAATCTAAATGCATACCAAGTGTTTGCTAGAATTTATCTTCAACACACCTTAGAATAAAATGATTATATGCACCCCAAGTGTTTCACTATATGCTTATTCAATATAAGTTTATATTTGAGAGTTTATGTGTCAACTCATTGTTTGATCATTTTTCATAAACTCTACAAAACGTTCTTCATGGTAAATTGTATTTTATATTATGTCTCTAAATTAGAAAAGTGCAATTACATGTTTAATTAAATTGCATACTTGGGTGCACGAATTATTTCCCATCATACTTGAATCGAACATGTATTTAATTGTGTAAATTACTATTGAATGATTACAAGTATGAAATGTGAATGTCACTCAAAGAGATTATCTAAATCACTAGGTGTTTGACAATAGCTTAATGAAGTGTAATTTGATAAAATAAAGTCAAACCGAAAAAGTATTAAAGTTTGTCATTGACCCTATTCACCCCCCCCCCCCCCCCTCTAGGTGTCAATACGTGGCCAACAATATGGTCAACAGTTTCCGCTCGTTACAATTGAAAACAATGAAAGAACTACATTACTTGGCTAGGGTTTTGCTAGAAAACCCTAGATACCGAGTTAGTTACCTATGGTGGAAGGTAACTACATCGGTGATGTGGAAACGATCTCCATGCTCTTCTTCTCCGAATCTCTAAGTAGGAATATGGCTTTCAATAGTAGCAAGTTTGAATATGAACGTGAGAAAACTCAATGTATGAACCAACCAACCCTTTGAATTAACGAACCAAAAACCAACGACAGAACAACCTCCAATGAACTCCATATGATCGTGTATATATAGGTAATGGTATAGAGAGGTCCTTTTTCATTCTTTTCACTCCTTACCTCCAATAAACCCTAACTTCTGATACATATAGGTCTATATATATGTATATAGAGGTCTGAAGTCACATACACGTCTTTAAATTGAACCGGGTTAGAACAGGCAAAAACCATCGAAAAAACCATAAAACTTGCCGCATATACGCTTCAAGCATACCTGGCCTATGCTTGAAGCATAGGTTCAAGTGTAGGTCCTAGCATACCTCTAAGCGTAAACATGTGTTTTCCAGCCACTTTTGGAAACTGAAAGTATAGGAACAAGCGTAGGTATTTTATGGAAAACCACTTTTCTCCGTGCATGCACCAAAACGACTGCTTGGAACCCACAATACTTTTTGCTGAAGCTGACAACTTCTAGAAATGCAATTTTTGCCTTCCGGGAGCTATTTTTGTCTCGGATTGCCTCTTTGACTCACCTATTTGAATAGAAAGAACACACTCTTTAGTTAATTCACCAAAGTTAGCTCGATTTTTTCATTAAGCTCCTGAAACATGCTTTAACACTCAAACAACATAAAAATACCAAATAATGGAATGAAAGAGCGTAACAATAGTGAGTTAAGGGGTCAAAATGTCTAATAATTGACACCTATCACACCTCTAAACTTACATATTGCTAGTCCCTGAGAAATAAACTCTGGGAACTTTCTTGTGATAATTTATTTTCTATCTATTCTAACTAATCTAACCTAATCCTTTATTTTTGTGAGGGTCGACGATGACACTTAGCACGTGTAACGAGCCTTTTAAACCCTTAGGTTACCCCTAGTGGACGAGTGAAGTCTCGTGAAGGTTTCCCATGATGGTACCTACAAACATCTCAGTTCTTTGTAATGGTACCAAATCACGCAGTCATGAGTTCACACACAAGTTCATTTAAGTCAAGATATAATGCAAAAGATAGCATGGATGCAAATACTCCCACTCACTACCGAATAATAATTATATCAAACTTTGTGTCATGAATGGTCCTACTTAAGTGAATATTAATCTTCTGTCTTTTGTTTTGCACATTCTACCATTGTATTTCAATATCTCTTCTTCCTAATTCGTTGATCAAATTTTGCCCTTTTTCGTAAAAACTAATATTTCCATCCATTTTTGTCTTTCTAACTTGCAGACATTACAACAAGGATTTTTAATCCTGACCAACTGGGCTCGAGCTTCTTCCATGGGATTTATGCTCATCCATCTGCTCCCCTTTAGACGCGAACAATGATATTGGTTATACCAATGCATGATTACTTAGATTGAATAACCGTTTTTAACATTTTATTTTCTCAAAACATTTTCAATTTTTTCCATTTCAACCATAACATCTCCCCATCTCCCCTTTTATTGTGGAATGTGTTTTTTCAACTACATAGTCAAAGATCAACCTATTTCCCATAGTGAATGTGTGTTTGTGCTTTTAGGTCAAAGTCGTCCTTCTTGATTTCAATTTCACTCATTCACTCACCTATGTAAAACCACATCACTCCACTAACTCAATTTAATCATTACTCTTATGAATGGGAATATCAGATCACAAGCTACTCATACATCATAAACACAAACTCAATCAAATTGTAATGTAAAACATTCATACGTGAAAACAAAGAACTGGTCCAAAAAGTTTTTTCCCAAATTTTTCATTCCTTGTAATTCTATACCCTTACCCTAAACTTAAATCATACCATGTCCTCATGGTTAAAAAAAGACTTGGGAATGGAAATAGTTACACTTGAAGTTTACTTTTGGATTCGAAAGCAAAGCATGAATCCCCTCCCCCAAACTTGATTAGGATGACCTGTAAATATATGCAACAAAGCACAAATACCCACAATCATAGCAAGGGAAAAAGAAATTTCAAAAATATCCAGAATTTCACACAAATTTTTCAAGGAATTCAAAATTCTCTTTTTATTTATTTTATGTTTCAAAAATAATGATAATAATAAAACAAATATTATTTAGCCTTAAGGGCCTACAATCCTACAAAATAAAAATAAAATCAAAGATAAAGATAAAGATGTGGCCCTAAGGGTCTACCATCACTAATAAAAATCAAAACAAAACAAAATATAATAAAACAAATCAAAACCTAATTCTAAACCTAGTCCTACTCAGTATCAATCCTCCTCATTTTCTTCATCACTAGCCATGGCACTCTTTAACCATATCCGGACGTCCGCTGTCTATTTCAATTTAGAAAGGTCCTCCTCTGGATATATCTTCCTAATTGTTCATCGCCACTCATCTAGTTCTTCTCTCCTATCACCCAATTGCTCTACAATGATATTTAATAATAGAAATGGGTGTGGAAGATAATGTTCAAAGTCATCAGCACCCGCCCATTCTCTACTCACAAATACTTGAGCAATCGACATCTCAGCCATTATCACCATCAGAATACACACTTTATACCCATGAGTTAAGGCATACAATGTTCTAAGTATCATGTGATCCCTCACACTAGTCCGATTATTTGGCCGAATTTGAGCCAAAACGACACAATCCAAATAAAGCACATCGAACTTCAACAACCAATTTTCAAATGTTTTATCTCCTGGATCTGACATAGTACACAATTCTCTCACCATCTCCTTATCAGTATGTGGCCATACTTGAGGATGCTCCATTAGTCTTGTTTCTAAATTTGTCGGACTACCAAATGGTATATTCCATGCATCGGCAATACTTTTCTTTGCTATCACTATTGGAGCACTCCACCGAGTCATTTTAGCCGACATGACCTCAAGTTTTGGTGGTCCGATAATCATCATGTTTTGATAGAATCGTCGAATAAGCCTGGATACACTTTTTGTCCCACCGGTTGCTCTAAACTTCGCAACCTCATTCCTTGAGGATTTTTTTCCTGGGTGCAGTTAAAATGCGGTTCATCCTCTCCGGATAAAACACTTCTTTAAATTAAAGCCTGCACTTCAGAAACAATTTTGGTGTGCTTCTTCTTCCTTTCCGGAGTTATTGTTCCATTACTTGAACTTTCGGCCTCTACATACGATTCTTCCTCCAGAAAGGAAGTCCTCCAGATCAGAATAATTCTTTTTATCACCATCCATCCTCACACTCACGGAATAGAAAGAAGAAGAAGAAAGAATAGAATGAGAAAATCTAACTGTATAGCCCAACTGTTGTGAATTGTGAATTGTGTCTACCCTATGGGTGTATTTATAGATGAATATAGAATAATCAAAGAGGAAAAATATTTGAAACCCTTTGTTGAATAGGAAAGTGGAAACAACTCATGATCCAACTCCAACTTGTATTCTATTCCACTTCTTTGTCGGACTAGGATTACTCTAAAACCTCTACAAAAATTCTACAAAAAATCCTAAAAATACATTATATAAATCCTAATAAAAATATATATACAAACCCAGCCAAATCACCCCAGAAACAGGTCAAATTTGAAAATTTTCAAAATGACCCTCGTAGTACCCCTACGCTTCAAGAGTAGGTTTGCTCCAAGAGTAGGCTTGAAAATATATATATATTTTTTAATTTTTTTCAGAACAAATGACAAACTTTCGCAACCAACTTATATACCTATTAAAAACACACGCACCCCCAAAACATATACGCACAAATGTCCTCATAGTGCGACTGAAAAACTTGAAAGAATTCAAAATATCAGCACACGCAATGTGAGCGTAAAAAAATCTGGGGACACATCAAACTCAATAAAATTAAATTCAAAAATTATCTTTTTATAAAATATGAAAATACAAAAAATATTTAGAGAGTAATTGTTAAAGCGGCCATATAAAGCCCTATCACAAATTTTATCTGTTCCACAATTTATCCCTAATGCACTAAAAATGAAACAAAAATAAAACAAAAATCTTAACTAAAACTACACTAATCCTCATCATCTAAGGTCGATGATGTAGGTGGAAGACGTACGCCTAAATGTTGCCTCATGACATCAACCCTATAGCATAACTGCCTATGATCTTGTCGACAGGCTTATCTCTCCTGATCAAATCTCTACTCCAGCCTATTTTCTAATCCCTGTATTTATGCCATAAGAGCATTAAACTGAGCCTGAAACGCGGTGACGGTACTACCCGCAAGCACTTATGGCATAAAAACCTCCTCCTCAACTATTTGAATATGTGGTATAGTAACATCGTCATAACCGGCATGAGCACCCAGAGCCATACCTGCATAAGCTTGATTGACATCATTGGCCTGTGTATGCTGGCCTGGTAATAGACCAATCCCCAGTCTCTGTGCCATAACATCATTCCGAATGTAAACAGGTCCAGACACTTATCCACAACCCTTTGGAATATGGAGATGCATTCCTTATTCAATTTAGCACACCCGTATCCATCTCGATTCCGGCATCAAACATCAAATTCATCACTAAGCACGGGAATCGGACTATGAATAAACGCTGCCAAACTTTGGACTCCTTACGCAAGTGATGTAATTCGTATACAAACCCCTCCACAAAATCTTTGGAATAGAAATCCGCTGCTCAAACTTAAAAGCATTGTGGAGGGCCGAAAATGGCGCACAACACATAGTCACGTGGTTGTGCGGAAGAATCTGTAAACGAACTACCACGTCCCAAAACCAAAGCCTTAAGTGATAGTTCGACTTCTTCGTGCATTTCTTCCGTCCATTAGTCCACTGCCCTATAGTCTAAAGTACAACAATGTAGGCAATAGAAGGGAATGCCTCTAGCATAGGTCAGAACTCGGCTGTTAACTCAGGCGGACACTCATTAGGAATACCCCAAGCAGTAGCAATAGACTGGGGTGTAATCTCAAACTCAATACGTCGGACCACTGCCTATAGTCTCATACCCCTACTGTAATGCTGCATGTGTACCTAAAACTCCCGGATCATATCCTCACAAATATGCGGGGTGGTTGGGGCAAGAATAGGTAGTAAATGGCGGGCCCTTAATTAGCCTATCATCCTGGAAAATATTGGTTGTAGCTCCTCAAACATGGCCACCAAATAAGTACTCTCCTGATGATACTTCTTCCGGATCGCCCGATCTAGTAAATCCTCAAACGTTGTTGTTCGGGGGACTAGTAGAAAAGTAGTTAAAACACCTGGGTCACCGTTAACTGGTGGCTCAGGTATCCTCTCATCCGGATGACCAACACCATCTCCCTAATCAACATCATCCTCCTGTGCACTACTATCACTCTCAGTATCCTCATCCATCTACTCAGCCTGCGGCTCAGGCACAAGTGGTGGCGATGGTGTACATGGGGCAACTGTAAGCCTACCATATGGAAGGTGAAGATCATGTCCCTGTGTGGTGGACTCGGGCACCTCTGCCTCAAAAGATGATGATGCCGAATCGACATATTGTGGTCTCGAGGCACGTGTACTCTGGCAACGAATAGGTGCTCGGTCAGAAGAGGAAGATCTCTATCTCTTCCGAACTTCTCGCTCTACTATTTTGGCCACCTCGGCCACTCACCTCATTGCATCCTTCACTCTAGCCATGCCTATAATATGGAATTATCGAAAAGTAAGTGATAATGTGCCGGACACCAAATCAAACTCAAACTATATCTAAATATATCCAATATGACGATTAAACCCAAAACAATTACAATTTTGATCCCAAGAAAAAATTCTTCATCCCAAAACAAATTGATATTCAATCCGCTTTCAAAGTTGAAATACTCAACCTTTTGGAAAATGGATCAAAATACAATTTTGATCGGACTCGTTAGTCAATACTAGTTTAGAATTGTTAAATAAGTCATATGAAATCAAAATAATGGAACAAAACTCACCAAATTGGGAGGAATGATGATTTTCCCCAAATTGATATTCTGAGACTTTTCCAGTTTTTCACGCGAATCTAGACAACTCACTAACGAATCTGATGATCCAACATCAACGAATGATAAGAAATCAGATGAGTAGATGGTAGAAACAAACCGTGGGATAATTGATCAAGAAACGAGGGAAATAGAGGAGTTTGAAAAAAAAATGAGGGGAATGGCCTGACGGGCTTGTTCTATAACAGACCCGTCGCTACGCTTGCAGCGTAGCTTGGCCTTGAAGCGTAGGTCCTCATGGCCCAAAAATATTTTCTTCATCTTTAAATGTCATCTTTAACCCCATGCACTCTCAAAGCTTCCTACACGCCCTTATCTATACTATTAGTTCAATTTACCCGTCCTACTCAGATGACGATGGTTTCGTAACTCAATTTTACAAACTCGATCTTAAATACAGAAATGACTAAATTAACATCTACAAGTACAAATTAGGATCAAAAGTTACTCTTCATCAGCTAGTACCAATATTTAACGTCGTTGGCTCGACGTTACTACCTTCAACCCACATCGTCGCAGTATGACAAACTGACCAATGCCTTCATTTCCGGTCCTGGATCAATCTCTTCATAATATCTCAGTCTCAGTCCATGTATCCCGAACCTTTTATCGAATCCTACTTCTCCGCGGGGGTAAACCATTTAACTCTGTCTGGTCCATCCCATCTTTGTCATAGTTTACCTAGAGACACTTTCAACTTTGAATTACATTGCCATTTTTAGCTAAGCTCAAAGAACTTAAGACGAACATGCTGAGCATGATGTACTCTTGTTCGAGCTATGTAACTCTGAGTATCCTTTTACGCTCAACTCCGTATCCCCTCACACTTATCTCTCAATTGTGGATCCTCCCAGGCATATAGCTCTTCTACCATGTGTATACCTAACACTAGTTCATCTAGAAAGGTGTCCTTAAGAGGGGGGTCATCCTTAGTAGGTTCTCCAAAGGTTTATGACCATTGTTCATATCTAACAGCATCCACATCTCGCTTATTCGTCACTAAGCTCTTCTCTCCACCTTCAGTGTTGTTTTACAACCCAGTCTTATAAAGTGAGTTGTCTGGCACCAATGCTGCTGGTGACATAATTGGAGATTTAGGCAAATTTCTTGGCTCCTCCCCTGGTTGCAAACCTAGAGCTCTTTCAAATGCAATGATCATGTCTAAATTAGAATAATGTTGATCCTCCCACGTGCCAAACTTTTTATTTGACCCTTGAATCACAACTTCCGGGTCATATCTTGTTCTACTCTGAGGTACTAGTTCTTTACAAGCCACGTTGACGTTTTCGACATTAAAGCAATCGATCGGTGTATTAATTGGATGACATGTATCAAAAACATTTATCCTCACTTCCATATTCCCGAAATATTGATCCATCGCTCCTGTCATGCAATCGATATGCGTATTGGCTTACTTGATCGAGTTTTCCCAATATCACCGGAATGTGCTTCTTCGAGTCTTGCACCGGTTCTGTATAGATAATTATGAAATCCACCGGGAAGTATAACTTGTCAACTTGAATCATTACATCCTCAAGAATTCCCCTCGCTTGCTTGATCGACCTATCAACAAATTAGAGCTCCACCAAGGTAGGACTGAGCTCTCCCAACCTTAACTGTTGAAAAACTGAATAGGGTAGTAAATTAACACTTGCACCCAGATCAAGAAGAGCTCTACCAATTTCCTTGTCACCAATGACACATAGAATAGTGGGAGCACCAGGATCTTTCCTCTTAGGTGGTATGTTACTTAGGAGTAATGAACTCACTTGTTCAGTCATCATGATCTTCTTTAAAGTCTTCACTCTGTTTTTCCACTTTTGTGTACAGAGATCCTTAAAGAACTTAGCATAAGGTGGTATTTAATCTATAATGTCTAAGAGAGGCAGATTAATCTTGACTTACCAGAATGTTTCCAACATGTCTGACTCTTTATTCTTACCATTTTTTGTTGGCTCTTTAAGACGTTGAGGAAATGATGTTTCCTCCTCATATGGTGCTCTTTCTAGATCTTCATCCTCCTCCCTATAAGACTGCTCCTTCCAAACTTTCTCAGCCTCTTTTCTTTCAACTTCCTTTTCTGCCTTTCTTTGAACTTTTTTGGCATGTTACTTCTTCAGCTATTCCTCATGCTGCTGCTCAACCTTACTGTCCACTTCTCTTCCACTTCTCAAAATTATGACTGCTTGGATTGACTCATGACGAGTATCATTAACAAATGATCTGAGCTCTAGTGCTTCTTAACAATCAGTTGACCTGGCAGTTTTCCTGGTTCTCTTACATTCCTCTCATTTGCCATTTGGCCCATCTGTATCTGCAATTGCGCTAATGATTGAGTATGAATACCTAGCTTGTTATGAATTTCCAGTATAACCTACTCTAGCCTACTAGTCTGCAAACCGGGTGGAGGAGTTTGGTTCCTTGGAGGCTGGTTATGGTAGCTATATGATTACACAACCTGATTATTATTGAATCATTGAAGCTCTTGGGAATTATTGAAGGGATGGAGAGCTTGGTTATTATTGAATGGTTGGAGGGGTTGGGAATTATTGGTTGTTCTGGGCTGGTAATTAGACTGAGAATTATGAGCCATGATTATAGGTTGTGAGTCAAATGATTGTTGTCTCTGTTGGAACCTTGGTTATGAGTTGTATGATTGTTATCTCTCTGTGAACCTTGGATGTTGGTTATATGACTATTATCTATCTTTGAACCTTGGTTGTAGATTGAATGATTGCCCTTGTTGGAAATTTGATGGTGGATTCTCCACATTGGTAGATTTGTACAACAGGAGTAAATGATTTCTGGCATTCGAGATGTGTGAATTGGTGAAAGGAGCATTAGTGAAATAGTTCCACGATGCATTGGAATCAGCAGCCATTATCGTCTGACACTCATTTTGGGTATACTAAGCTTCTACTTAAAACGTCTCTCTCGTAGGGGAATGACTTCGCTGCATAAACTTTTCAATACTCTTTAATTTCTCTCCAAACAATGCCATAGTATATCTCACATCATCATGCTCCACAACATAAGATTTCTTAGATCTCCTATCATGTTGTCCACCTCTAGATCTCAACTCAGATTGATATTGAATTGTGTTTTCACTGACATTATCAAATATCTCAAAAAGTTATTTAGCTAGCTTCAAGATAACCTGACCATGTGTTGCTACAGCTATCAAAGTCTTATGTGTCTTTCCAAGTCCCTTTTCAGAAAACCTAAGGTGGGGACACTTTACAAAATTTCATTATATCTCTCCCAAGCATCATGAAAATGTTCACCGGGTAACTACCTAAAGCTTTTTATTGCATCTTATGCTTCTGAGGTCTTTCCTATGGGCTAATGCTTTTCAATGAATTATTTCTTAAGGGATTCCCAATTAATTTTAATATCTTTTTCAAATTTGATGTACCATTTTTTAGCTCTCTCTTTCAATGACCATGGGAAAAATCTCTCTCGCAAGTCATTTTTGGACAGATTGTCATACCTAACAGTAGAGGCTACCTCTAGGAAATTATTGATGTGCTGGTATGGGTCCTCTATTCTAAGGCCTGAAAATTTTTGAAGCATATTAATGACGCTTGTCTTGATCTCAAACTACTTCGCTCCTTCTTTCTCCGGAAAATCAGCATGGGAGTCGTACAGATCGGGCGCGTAATATCCTTTCAGTGATGTCTCTGGTGCCCTTAGCACGTTGGCTCTTTGGTAACCCATCACTTTTTATTTTGACTGACGCTAACGCTCTTCAATAGCTCGACATCAACGATGGAGATTCTTTTCGATCTCAGGGTCGTAGTTGACTAACGCAGTTCTAAAATTAGAACGGGTCGATCTATCGGTCAAATGCTATTCAAATGACTAGTTTTTTTTTCTTTTTGAAATTTTGTGAAATAAACATTAACTAAATTAACTACTTCTAAATTTCTTTAACTATAAACATAAAATTAAGCTAGAATTAAATGCAAAAAATAAGGTAACACTAGAACTGACAAAAAGTTCCAGACGCAACTTTAGAAACTCCGTTTTTCCCATCTATATTCTTCAGAGTACCTATCAATCACACAAAAATCTAACTTTAGCCATAACTACAATAACGCAATGTAAAGAAATTACTAAAGTTAGTTGAACAATGCTCAGTCCTGGGCAACAACGCCAAAAACTTGGTGTGACGTTAGGTGTGTAAAAATATGTGGTTAAAAATGACACCTTAACGATGCTAGGTTTTACCCTACGCAAGTGCACGTATTGATTTTAGAATAGCAATGGCTTGAGTAAGGGTTATTGATCCCATAGAGACTTAGATTGTTCACTTTAGCAATTCAAAAACACTAAATTATATTTTCTGAAAATAGTATCATTGGTAGGTCAAAGACCAAATTATCTATTTTAACTAAAATTATTTAAAAAACAAAGTAAATTTGTTGTGATTTAGATGAGAGAGAAAACTAGGGTTTTCATCGCTCCACCACTAATCGCGTAATATAGTTCCTCACTGTATCAACTGTAAGAGGATAATCCATAACTGTGAATTAGGTCGTACCACAAACATCTAAATACGACCCCAAAAAGGAGTACCATCAACAAGATTGCGACAACCAATCTGATAACTGACCTAACTAGTGCATGCCAATTATATTACTCTAATCCACTCCTAATGCAAGAAAATAATCTAAAGCATGTCAATATTAAATCGCTAAGGTATGGATTGTGCCCATAGTGAATAATCATAGTTGTGTAAAATAATATATTCATTCCATCTAAGATAAGAATTTAGAACAAACATAGAATTTTATATAGTAAATAAGTATGGTCTCTTAACTACAACAATCATCACACGTGGTCAACAGCTTCGCCTTGTTACAATTGAAA